>OZ018339.1:26777648-27377648 GCA_963969495.1 Ceratothoa steindachneri
TCACACTTCTTGGGAGAGAGCTCGTTGAAGTGCACTCCCTTTTGGAAAGTCTCGTCTAACCAAATCTGCCCGTCAGCCTGGAGCGGGGGCATATATACCCGGAGCTATTCAAAACAGAGGGAGAGATTGAGCCCATCTTAACCTTTGTTATCGGGCGCGATGAACCGAGCGCCTTCTTGCGAAGAAGTGTCAACGGCTAGGATCATCAGCCAGATGGGCGACAGCGACGGGGCCATAAACGCGGTTCACACTGAGTCTACAAGAAGTCTCCCTGCCAGGGGGGGGGGGGTGAGACGACCGGGAGAAGCATTGGTTAGAATTTCACGGGGCCTGGCGGCGGGTCAAACGAGGGAGAGGTCGGAAGGGGAAGGGGGAGTAACGGCTTGTTTTCTCTCCCGAAATACTGTCTTAGGAGGTGGGGGAACAATATTAATCAAAGAGGATTCCTCCACATGTTAGTTTATATTTTTTATAGTTTCAATTTTAATTTTTGAGCCCTTATTATTATTATTATTATTATTATTATTATTATGTCTTTTTTTTTACACTTCTTATATACGAGATATTTGATATGGCTATTCGCCAAAGTTCTTTTATTTTAGTGGGGTTTTTTTAGCATTTTTGTTTTTATTTTTCATCGACTCACTGCTTTCCTTTTACTTCGTTTTTTTAAACATTTTGTTAGTATACGAGTTTCACACTTTTCTTTATATTAGTTTGTACTTTATCTCGTTTCGGATTGAAGCTATTCGGATCCACTGTTTTCATCTCGTTTAATTTCTTTATACATTTTGAGACGGGGCCAGTATATCATGATAAATGGACAATGTCCATGGATAAGGAACACCATAAAACGTTCCTGAGTAGTTGAACCGCTATATAGGACTTAAAATTCAAAAGACAAAATACTAATCATTGAAACCACGTTTATTAGATAAAATCTTATGGTTGAGTATTTTTTTAAACTTTTTAGTAATTATATCACTTATATATATATATATATATATATATATATATATATATATATATATATATATATGTTGTAGAATGACCTCACATATACGTCACTTCTACCAAATCTTCGTGGACGCTCAAGGTCAAACGAGTGACCTTGACTCACGATAGAGATGGGGGATTTTAATTAAAAGAGTGAATGCAGTTGGCTGATATTAACTAATGAAGGCTGCGGCTATGTGGCTTATGAAAAAGTAAGAACAAAATATACTTTAATATTTACACAGTTATACACAATAAATAGATTAAATAAAATAATGACAATAAATACTAAATTAATGCAAGATCCGACTTAACAGAGCTACTCAGTGCGAGCTCTAAGGGTAGGGTGGGGTGGGGGTCAAAAGAATATACGAGCCTCTGTACATACACACACAGGGATGACTGGCAGGGTAGCCACAGATGATTTGTCTCAGCTTGGCTTGGGTTCGAAGCTTTAAGAGATGAAACGGGGGATCAGATGGTTATTCGAGGGAGTTTAACCTCTAGTAGTAACACTAACTGGAGGGAGTATTCATGCCAAACGAAATGTAGTGGAACCAAGATGGGCCAATTGACTAGGGCTCAGATCCTTCGGTATAATTTTAGCCTTGGGATCGTCGAGAAGGGAGCGCGATCAAGAATGATGTGTTTCATTGTAAAAGGCAGGCCTATACTGTCGATACCGATTGGGATCAACAATATATAGGGACCAGCCGGAACTGTCACTGCTTCCGCCAAGCTAGAGGGCGGGGGAATCTCTCCACGAACCAACCCTGCGCTTGAGGGATGGGAAGTACTCGCACAAGGATTTCTTGATAATACCCTAGGAGACGACCGAAGCGCGCGTTTGAGATTCCAATCCCTCGCTTTTCTCAGAAAGCGGTTCGATATTCTGACTGTTCTCACGGTCCTCGCTCACGTGGATTAACCTCGTGGTTTCAACGGGCCACATGGCAGCAAGGAGCCTTTATCCTCGACCCCCTCCCCCCATGTGCTTCGTCAGGGACCCTCCAAATTTCTTCTACCGGAGATGAGGCTTGCTCCTCTGCTTTATCTACGGGTGAGGGGACTTTCCCTCACACCCCTTTGTCACTTTTTCCAACAGCAGTCCCCCCTTTTAATTTCCAAGATATCTGCCAAGAAAGCAAGCAAGCGGCCCATAGTTGACCCCTCGCGCTTGGGTCGACTCGATGGGGCCTATCTGCTCGTGCCACTTAATGTCCTGCAGCCGTGCGCGACAATTTTTCAGGGGGTCAATGTACCAGCACCCCTTCTCTTCCTCGACGGATGCCGGTTCGCAGGCATTGGAAGATTAAAGCTTCTCGAGTAGTATAGTGGTTAGCATGCTTGCACGGCAATCGCCTGGTCGGCATTTCGAATCTCAGTCCGGATTCTTTATAGGCTGACACTATTTACTAAGGGAGGTTACCGCCGTTACTGGGCATCATGGTGGGGAGTTGGGGCTTGCCCTGGCTGACGTGCGCGTGAGAAGCTACATACATAGCTTGATATGAGGACTAAAACCAGCAAGCTTTAACTTTAAAAAAAACCTCAAATGGGATCTCTGATTTTTTAAGGGGGGGGGGGTGGCTAACTGCAGACCCCCCTTGAGATGGATGTGGTTCCTGAAGTGAGCCAGCCTAAGATAGTAGCATCTTCCATGGGTTCGATCCTGGGTTCGGTGCCAAGAACTGAACCCAAGTCCACTCCTGTGCAAGGACCTCCTCAGATGGCTTGGCCCCCCGAGTCCTTACATGAGATGAGGGAACTCCTCCCCTGGATGGTGTCCTTATGACAGCCAAGACCTTCTCCATTTCAGAGAAGGATTTTGCTGATGTCTGGCCATCTGGTTTAGGGGCTTCTACCGGCAAGGAGAGAAGCGGGTTCATTCCCCACCCTCCTCTCCTAAAAAGAAAAGGAGCATAAAAAGACTAAGAAGACTCGAGGATCCTATCCGTCCCTGGGAGCCACGAGGACAGACAGGTCTGCTGCCGTTTCGGTAAGTAACCAAGCCAAGGTCGGCACGTCCGCCCCCTTTGCTCCCATTGGGGAGTCCCAGACGAAGACCAGAACTGCGCAGACAGGAGCCTCGATTACGTCGGGGCCCCTCATTCAGAGGCTACCTGTTGTTTTCGAGCACGCTGGCTTAAAACGCTTCCTCGTTATTTGTTACACTGATGGCACCATGTTGGCTAAGATCAACATGATCCATCAGAGGAGAGCTTTAGCTAGCGTGATTCTTAGAGAGCCGAAGGTGAACTGTTTATCGGACAGTAGACTTCTGGCGAATGCGTTGAATCACTCCGAGGCGGCCATGATTAGTGCCCTCCGGACACTTGATGACACGCCGGTGAGTGTGGCGTCGCACTCGACCATGAACTTTATGAAAGGAGTAGTTTATGCAAGGGAACTCGTGGACTACTCCATAGATGACCACCTTATAGCTGGCCGACCATAGGGCGTTCAAGGTTGAGCATGTGATTAGAAAACAGGGAGTGGCCTCGAGACTCACCCCTACACTCTTTGTCACGTTCGATTCTGACAAGCTCCCTGAATCGGTGCGTGCCGGTTTGTATCGCTCCTGCGTGAAGGCATTCGTGCCACTGCCCCAGAGGTGCTACTACTGACACAGCTTCAGCTATACTAATCGCTCCTGGCGATGTGCAAAGTCGGGGTTACCCGATGGATGTGTAAGTTGCTCCAAGGCCACACACGATAAGTCCTAATCGTGTGTAGCCAAGTGTGTCAATTGTGGAGAGCAGAACACCGCTTCTTGGAAGCAATGTGGTGCGTATATCCTTGAGAAGGAAATCCTGGCTATTCAGGCCAAGGATCTACTCTCATTTCGCAAGGCTGAGGACTTGGTCCTGGCGAGCCTGGCGCTGCCTGGGACGTCTCATGCATCAATGCTAAGAAAGACACCCATAAGACATACGAGCACGGTCGTTTCCACGCCCATTCGGAACAATTTTGCAGGTTCTTCCCTCTCCCGGCGCTCCCTTGGTAAAGCTCGTGGCACAAAGGGTTCACACTCAATCCCGGATAAAACCAGGGCTTCCCCCAGCGTAACCGTTTCCCGTACGGCGAAACTGCCGCGCGCCTCCACCGAGTCGTTAGACTCACAGGAGGCAACACCCCCTGAGGTTGGTCGTGACGCCATCTTACGGTGTTCCTAAAGCGTCCCCTTGAAAGGAGGACAACACTAAAGGAGCTTCGGCTCCTTCACCCACACCCAGTGGTAGGCTGGGTGGCTCGGAGTCTGTGGATAATCCAAAAAAGCGACCCTCGCCTCCGAAACCCCACCGCTCGCCTAAGGTTTCAAAGGCGACAGCGCCTTCAGTGCATTGCCTGGCCTGGAGCGCCGGGAGTTCTGGTTCCGGGAAGCATATGGCCATTCCCATCAGGGTCTTCTATTCGAAGAGGTCCTACACATCTTCTCCGAGCTAGGCCGGGAGGGCATATTCCTTCAATGGAATTGCCGCGGACTTTGAGCTAGCTGGGAGGAGCTGCGGAGGTTCGTTTCTTCCCGCTCTCCGTTAGCCATTATTTTGCAAGAGATAATGCTGGGAGTGTGCTACCTGCCGACCAACCCGTGGTATAACGGTTTTACGGCCGTACAACCACGAGATGGTGGCCTAGCAGGAGGATGCACCCTTTACATCCGGCATGGCGTCCCTGTTCTTTTCTTCGCTTTAGATACCTCCTTTCAAGCAGTTGCTGTGTAACTGCAACTGGATAGGAAGTATACTGTTATCTTCGCGTACATTCCACCGTCAGCCGACTTCGACGCGGGGGACTTGCGCCGCGTCGTGGCACGGTTGCCGAGGCCCTTTCTCTTGTTTGGAGATCTGAACGGTAGATACCCCATCTGGGGAGACTACTTTATTAATTCCAGGGGTCAAATCCTTGCCGACCTGATCGACGAGCTGGAGATATGTCTCCTAAATGTGGATGAGTTTACGCATCACTGCCCGAAAACCGCTTCATTTTCCTGCGTCGATCTATGTTTTTGCTCTCCGGATGCACAGCCTGATTTCTCATTCAAATATAATTTTGGAGAGCCCGCACCAGTGGTGCTTGGCGCGGGCGCGGTGGTCCTAATTTCCGTAAATGACTGATTTCTCTATCTCTGTCGAGGAGTTTAGGTCGGTAGACGAAACCGTTGAGTTCTTTCGGCAACTTCATCTCCGCGGGCTTAACTATGTACTATTCTTAGAACGTCTGGCCGTTTTGTACGCTGACCACTACCGTGATGGTCAGCCGAGTGGGAGACGGCCCTCAAACAGAAGCGTTATGCCTATGCGCTATAATCGCCCTATGAACGACTTTACGAGCGGTGAATTTCGTCGGGCTAGGTTCCGGTATATTTCCAAGCACACACGCCGCTCTTCTTTGCAGGCATACGTGTCTTCACTTAACGGGGAGACCCCTTTAGTCAAGGTGTGGAAGCGATTCAAAATAATTTGGGGCAAGTTCTGGCAGGACCCCAACCCCGTTCTCCAGGAGAATGGGGACGCAATCTTGGATGGACCCCGCGTCCGTGGCTGAAACCTTCTCGACCGCTTTCTCCGCATTTTCTATCCTGGATGCTGCTCCGCCAGCATTCAAATCGCGTCGTGATGTCGCGGAAAGCCGCTGACTGGACTTTACCTCCAGAGGCGGAGAACCCTTCAACGACAGGTTTACTGTGAGTTTAGTTTCGCTCTCGCTTCGTGCGCGGATACTGCCTTTGGTTGAGACGATGTCCCGTACGCCATGCTTCGACACTTGGATGAGCGAGGCATGGCTTTTCTGTTAGATTTTTTCAACAGGCTCTGGGTAGTGGGTAGCGTCCTAGTTTCCTGGCGAATCACTACTGTGCTCACTTTTCGCAAACCGGGGGGAGATCACTTTACCCCAGCCGGTTTCCGCCCAATCTCTTTAACCTGCGTGTGAAAGTTGATGGAGAAATTGGTAAATGTTAGATTAACCTTCTTTCTGGAGAGCGGAGGTCATCTGTCCTCCTAACAGATCAGCTTCCGCAAGTTCCACTCCACGTCGGATGCTCTGCTCCGACTGGAAAATGCCGTCTGCGATGCCTTCCTTCGTAGATAGCACTACTCCACGGGTCTTTTTCGATCTGGAGTTGACATATGATACCGCATGGCGATAGGGTTTCATGAAGTCTCCACACGATGGGGGCGAGGGGACGTCTCCTAATCTTTATATCTGAATTTTTGCGAGATCGTCGGTTCCGCGTACGGGGGAGGGGGCGCTTCGGCCAAATGAAGCAGGAATAGTGTGTTCCACAGGGAAGTTTCCTTACTGCCACACTCTTTGCCTTTAGTATCAACGGCATCACCTCGGTGTTGCCGTCAGATGTTCTCGCTACGCTCTACGTGGATGCCCTTTCAATTTCTTGCGCGGCCCAGATGCCAACTCTGGAGTGTCAACTCCAGCAGGCATTAAACCGTCTCTCGCTTTTTTTGTAAAAAAAAACCCGCCTCTGCTCCCAAATCTTATACAGCGCCGGGAGTATTGCGTTCGGCCTTTTTGGAGCAGACTTCATGTCACACAGGAACCGTGCCATTGTATACAGATGACTCCAAGCCCAAGAGGGGGTCGGTTTCCATGCCGTATTCTCTTTGCCAAGCACTGCGTCTGTCTTTACGGCCCTCGTTGCAATACACCGCCCGATAATGCAACGTACCTAGTTCCGAGACAAGATTGTGATTTATAGCGACTCACAAAGCGCCCTGAGTCTCTCGGGGCATTGGAATCTCCGCATCCCTTGGTTCACGATATCTGTGGCGCCACGGTTTTGGCGAGCCGGCGGATGTCAAGATTATCTTCTGATGGGTTCCTGGACATGTAGGAATTGCGGGGAATGAGGGCGCTAAAGAGTCCGCGAGGACTGGGCGACCAGACCAGCGTGTGGGTCTTCCTCACACCGATTGCATGGCAGGGATACAGGCAGCTCTCCGGGCTGCTTGGCAAAGAAGATGCGAGACGGTCGAGGGGAACTTAAAGTTGCGTGCTATTGCCCCGTGACTGTTCCCATGGACATACCCACCAATTCCCTGACGGCTTCAGGTTGCTTTCTGTCATCTCCGAATTGGACCCACTAGCGGGACGCTCCGCCATTTGATGGAGCGCTCACCAGCGTCATACTGTGAAGACTGTGTTGTCCCCCAGATTGTTCGGCACATTCTTGTTGAATGTCCCAGTCTGGGTGATCTCTACACACTTTACCTGTCCCGGTACTGGAACGAGCGGGGTCGCTACTGCTTGTCCCTTGTACTCGGGATGGGTTCGTGCACACCGACTTGTGGACTCTACCAGCCTCTTGCACTCTATTTGATTGTTTTTGTAGGTCGCATGTTCCGGCGCCGGGCGAAGGTGGGCCTACCCCCCGCGCTGGAGCACGCTTCCTTCTTGCCTTTTGCTCTTCCTCGTTGTTGTTATATTTTTTTAGTCTTTGTTCATTCATCGTTGTTATTTGTTAGTTACATATTCTTCCTTTTTTAATATAGCCTAGTAGTAGGATGTGATGTGTACGGCGACTTATGCCCAAGTAGGTTGTCGCCAGATGGTCCATGAAAAACACTTCGAAAAGAACGGTTTCAACTGTAACTGTGACTGTATCCAATACAGTCTCCAATGCAGTTGGACTCTATCCAACTCAAGGAGATTTAAGTTCAAACCTTTGAAAGTCCATATTTTCTTAGATGAAATTTGTGTAGGGTTGTAATAGCAAGCCCCCCTCCCCTCCCCCTCTAAATTTCGGACCCCTTTCTGTTTATAGTTCTTTTTAAGCCAAAATAGTATTCTGCTATTCAGAAAGAGTTATGTAATAATAAAGAATATATATCAAAACAATTTTTCAAACAGTTGCAGGCGAATGTATCATATATGATACATGATTCATATATGATATAGGTAAATCTCAAAAATATTAAATTCGGTATTATACCTTAGATGACTTCTAAAAACTACAATAAACCACAATTCATAATTTTCTGATGTGTGGGGAGAAATCGGATATGAGAGTTAGGGCTCACCCATCTAAGATGCTGTTATTTATTATCGATGCTGTCTATGATAACCCTTATTAATCATCATTGACTTTTTCTCAAACTACTCAGAGGGGGGAATTCCGGTTATCGCCCCCTCCTCCTTTTTATCCTTGATCCACCACTGATGCATTTGTATCTCTCAAAGTTTTCACGTCTGTCGGACTTCTTTCTCACCAAAAGCTGATTTATCCTCGTGACTAAAGTCCTCGCGATTGTCTCTGCTACCATCCTCATTCCTGACTAGTTCCGGCCTTGGCTAGGATACGTTCTAGCTATATATATCCGACTTGTAACTTTCACCTAGTCCTCTCTCTTTCCTCTTTCCCCCTTCTTTTAAGGTCAGATGGCAAGTACTCGGACGATATCCTGCCTTTCGGCAAAGGCCACTCCTGCCCAGAAATCCTAGTGTGTTTCTCTCTTTCTGTGCCTCAATAAAGAAATTATACGTTATATAGAAATAGCAGCAAAAATCATCAAAAAGCAAAGATTTCTAAAGCGCAAAAGAAACATTAATATTACGTTGACAAAAATAATTCATTATCTTTATTCAATTTACTAAAGCTAATGAATTATTTTGGTCAACGTAATTTTTGTAAATCTAACCTCAAGCACTTTTGCTTATCTGATATTTTGGGGATTCTTGAAATAATACTATTGGTCAATAATACTTAATTCTTGTAATTATATATCAATTTCCCTTCTTATCGTCGTTCACTTTACTCTATTTTACTATGATTCCGTAATCTCTTTTGCTTCTCTTTCTAACTTTACCCTTTTACAACTAAGCTTCTTTCGCCCTACCATTTTCATTCCTAAAGCTGTTGCTATTGAAACCATTAATTTTGCTACCATAATTCCACCCCTCTGTTATTATGTATAGGTCACCGAACTTCACCCCCTGCATAGGTTCGGAAGCCCAATTCTTATCAAATCATAGCATGATTCTGGGAAAATTTCTTCTTAAAAGACTCCAACCTGCTTAACATTTACTGAAGAAACTCCTTTTAGCCAGTGTTATAAATTTCTCTATAATCTCAGCATAAATTCCACGCATATTTTACTTTCCTCCATCCATCCAAACCTAAACACTTGCTAGTAGGTTTCAGCTGTGCTCCGATATTGGTTTAATATAGCCTCATTTATGGCGCAGTAATTGATCGCCTCAGCATAAGATAATTTGAAGTACACCTGTTCCCCATTTCCCTCCAAACCGTGTGCAACTAGTTTTGCCCAGGATTCCTTATGCCAGCTATAAATTCCCGCTTTCCTTTCAAAAGATCTAAAAAAACGTTCCGGGTCGTTTTCATTAAATCATGGCAGAAAGGTAATTTGAAGTACACCTGTTCCCCATTTCCCTCCAAACCGTGTGCAACTAGTTTTGCCCAGGATTCCTTATGCCAGCTATAAATTCCCGCTTTCCTTCAAAAGATCTAAAAAAACGTTCCGGGTCGTTTTCATTAAATCATGGCAGAAAGGTAATTTGACTAGAAAAAAATCGTCGCTATTGCTGGGCCTATCCAAATCGTGTGTCGAAGAGGCTCCCGACTGCAATTACCATGATTTAGGCGCATGAATGTTCACTAGACCAGCAATTTCGCACAGCTCTTTAAAAGTGTTTAATTTCTCCAAACTGAGATTCTTCAAAAATTCATAAATGATTTAACTTTGAATCAGTTGAGCTTCCAAATAAATACAATGTATGTATGTGCAGAAAATTCGCTTTGCTCTAAAGTTAAAAATGAATTAAAATAAGTGTTGTCATTTGTAAAAGAGTTTAGTTACCACCTCAATCGCAAGAGAGCAGACTTGCTCCTAGTGTGGTTCTCTCTTTCTGTGCCTCATTAAAGAAATTATACGTTATATAGGAATAGCAGCAAAAATCATCAAAAAGCAAAGATTTCTAAAGCGCAAAGGAAACATTAATATTACGTTGACAAAAATAATTCATTATCTTTATTCAATTTACTAAAGCTAAGGAATTATTTTGGTCAACGTAATTTCTGTAAATCTAACCTCAAGCACTTTTGCTCATCTGATATTTTGGGGATTCTTGAAATAATACTATTGGTCAATAATATTTAATTCTTGTAATTATATCTCTTGGTCAATGTAATTCATCTACTTTGTTAAATTGTTGATAATCTTTGCTGAAAAAAGTTAAGCCACATTATGTACGATTAGCTCTTGGATGGGACATAGTTCCCTGTTGTTCAGAAAAACAACAAAGCTCAAATTCATTACCTTTTCATTTTTACAGCGCGCCAAATATCTTGGCTATTTTACGCCAGACTTGCTATAAATGCTTTGAATGTTGGGATATTTTTTGTTTTGCTCTTGTGACAGCACCCCAAATTTCTCCTATCATAATTGCAGCTTCATCGCTGCAAATACTGGAACAAAGGTTATATAAAATATTTTGTTCTATCAACGAATTAATTGAATTGAATAGTGCCTCTGCTGTAGTATGACTCACTAAAAATTTTAAAATCAATGTCTTCTTCGATGCTACATTCATAAATATAGCGTACGAATTTATGCTAAGCTCTTAGTCTTATGCATTTAAAGAGAAAACGATCGTTTTAACTCCTCTTTTAGCTCAATTTCACAAAAATTGGACATTTTATGAATATATCTTGAAACTGTGCCATTGGAAAGTGGCAGTTTATCAATATTTGTGATGCATTCTAGTAAATCTCTTACATAGGACTTAAAACGGTTTCCTGCAATTGTATGTGATTCACCCAGTGATATGCAGAAAGGGTAGCAGAGGGTACGGCGCCCGCGGACATCCTTATTGAGGGGGGCAGGGGGTCAAAGAATGAAATTAGATAGTGATTTAGAGCAGATGTGGCAAATTGTATTTTTTGAGACGGTGGAGTCAGCAGTCAGCCCTTGAACGTGATGTACCCTTTCTTTCCAGGAGAAATGGACCCCACGCCACGTATGTGCATGTGAGGCACCCATAAAACAGCAAGCCGAATTCATGGCCGCTCGTTCCTGCTTTTCCTTGAATCATAACTCGTCTTTTCTACAGTTTTTGGTGCATCCAGTTTGGTTCTTTTAGCACAAGAATGGGCGCAACTCCCTTTTACTATGTTATTTAGTGAATTTAGTGAAATATTTACATGAAGTGGAATAAACAAAGTCTGCTGACTATAAGCCGCGTGATCTTGCTTATTCTGATTAATGACCTTACGACCTTCAAAACTTTCAATTATTCCCGGACTAACCTTTGGCGGACCTTGGCAATTAGATCATTCGAAAGAGAAAGTAAAACAACATGAGGGTTTCAAATTTCGTTAGAATCGGTCAAATAGTTTTGATGTTATTACCAAAACAAAAGAAAATAGCAAAACGGTGAGCGACTGACATACTGAGATGTAGAGTCGATCGCGATTAAAAACAAAGCCTTGTTTTACCCTGATTTTGCCTCTTGCGGAACATATGTTGTGCCTAGTATTGAATGCATAATTCCCTCCATGGCCATCTACTCTCAACATTCCTTAAGAACTTAATTTAATTAATGTACCTTAAATTTATTACTTTAAATTACTGTAAATGCAACATAAACCAATTATTTAAATAAAATATACTTTAAATTTCTAAATTTAAATTTATTTATGTTCATAAATATGATTTGAAGTTTGTAATCATTTTGTACATATTACTTTTTTATTTCAGATATCACAAATGAACTAAGTGCAGCAGAGTGGAGCACCTAACAGTAAAAAAAATGGCTAGAGAAGAAGAAATGCTCAAATAAGAGAATTAGATGCCTGGATAAAAAGAAGAAGCAGGTGAACTAAAAGATGATGGAAGTGCAGCGGAGGATTCTTCTGATATGAAATCAGCTCAATTATAACCTAATACTGTTTCTCCTTAGTCTCGTTGTAAGGATGATAATTCATGTGAAGAAGATAAAGATAATGTTAGCACATTTTTGTGTAGAAACGTTTTTTGGCTATTTGAAGAAATCAGTTTCAGATAATCTGAAGATGGCAATAGTACAACAGGGCTCCTCTCGAAAAAGATCAAAATCAAAGAGGACCATTTGCTGAGAAGGATAGGTGATCCTTTTCCAAACAGTGTTGTAAGAAAGTTTTCAAAAATGCAGAAATTGTGGAAAGAAATGGTTGTTCTACTCTCCATGTCAGGAAGCATGCTATTGTTTTGATTGTTTCTTGTTTTCAAGGGAGCAGTGGTCGCCACCCTCAAATTTGAGGAAGGAGCAAGGTTTCTCTACTTGGAGAATTTTAAATCCACGAATACCTGACTATGAGAAAGGTCCTTATCATAGAGCTTACAGTAAATGTCTGCTAAAAAATGGAAAGCTATAACTGAACGGTATGTCGAAGTTATATAATTTGTCAAAATAAAATCAGACCTTTGTTGGGCATCGAATCGAGGAGTATAGCAATGCCCTCTGGGCATTCCTCTAATAAAAACCTCCTGGGAAACTATATATATATATATATATATATATATATATATATATATATATATATATATATATATATATATATATATATATATATATATATATATACGAGTATATATCAATTATTATGTAAAATTCATATCATGCAATTCTTTTACTTTTGTCAATTAAAGCATTCATTTTTTTTACTTAACTTGTCAATTCATTTAACGTACTACTGTTTCAAACATCTCTTAAAATTTCACACACAAACAAACACACACACTTTCAGATCGACCAAATGGCTCACTATTCGTTCCTATTCGACTCTCGCCATTCTCCGCATAAATGTCGGTAACCATTCCTTCTACAATTATTCATTTACCTCCAAACAAATCATACTTAGTTTGATTCCACATCCTCTCACAATTCTCTGCAAACGACCATACGAGAGTAGGTCCTAATTATATTTACTTCTCATATTGCAGCCCCATTCGACTCTCGCCATTCTTCGCATAAAGCCCCCAATTCAGTCCATTGTAGTCACAATATTATTTCATATATATTTCACGTACTTCATTTCTCTTCACATCTTGTTACTGTAAATCATATTTTATCATATCTTACATTGTATACCTAATCCAATTTATCTCATTGTACATTAGTTGATTCTATGAATATATTTATATTTGTTTATTTGTTTTTCTTAAAACCTAGTTCATTATTTCAAAATTTATTTCGCTTTCGTCTTAGGCCAAAAACCTAGAAGACGAACTTAATCAAACAAATTTATGGTAATGGTTTACGAAACGCTATTTAGGCTGATTTATTAACCGAGAATAAATCTCATTAATAACCATATACTATAAAGTGGTGCCCAAAGTTTAATAATCTCCCGTCAATTAATAAATAAGTTTAAACGTCAAAATAATTCTTGAACTCCACGCGTCAATTTTCTCAGAGGCTCGCTTGAGCATTTTCGATTCACGTGTTCATTTTTTTATATTGCGTGTTATCTTTAACATCCTTCTTCCAATTATCATAATTCATGTCATTTTAATTTAATACTATCCCCTATATTCAACTAGTGGACAATTTCCTTTATTTCTCAATTATTTTTTATTTCTTCACATTCATGTGCTCGTGAATAATTTCCACACACACGTACACACAGCCACAGCTACTTCACTCAAGTCAACACATTTATTCAACTAGCACAAGTATACATAAAACAATGGCTATGATGGATCAAACACACCAAGTAAGGACATCTGTTAGTGGCCAACCCGATCATCATGACCAACCTTCTGCCTCGAACCCACAGTCCACGCATAGACAACCACATGCGTACCTCTCTCATCCCGTTTATGATCCTGCAAACCCAATTGCATGGTTGGAAGTCTCATCCAAACTCCTTAAACCACAGAACATCACCGAGGAAGAGAAAATTGCAGCAATAATCCAGCGGTTGCCTCAAAGTACCTTTATTCAATTCAGGGAAGTGTGAATTAACGGGAAACAGGCTGGTGTTCTAGGCCACCTGAAGAAGGCTTTCCTCAACAAATACGGTAGGTCTCAAATAGACGACTTGAGAGAGCAACTGAATACTCAGGAAATGGGAGATAAGAGTCCTCATTCTTTTTTAACTCATCTGAAGGACCTTATCAGGGTAAAAGGTGCTCAAATCGAACGTTTTAGCCCTCTCCTCCCTGAGATTTTCATGAGAGGAGTCCCCGAGGGTTCAGGCCACTAATCCTAAGCTCGAACCCCACGAGCATTGAGGAGGTTGCTGTAGCCGAAGACAAATTGTATAAAAGTCCTTATGTGAATTGGGGCAACGGCCAAACTCACGGCCCATTTAACAATCCTTCAATTTCGCAGGTTCGAGGCACGTCATGCTCCTCTGACGAACGGGCCGAGCGTTCAAGGGTTCCATCTTCTCTATCGAAGGCACAGGTCCAGCTCTGGTTCACAAAAGAGAAACCAACGAGTGCATCCCGAGGCAAGGGGTGAGAGACAGTAAAATTTTAAACCTCATCCTTCCAACTATTCTTACCATCTTCCACACCATCAGGCCCTAGCTGGTATCATCAAAGGTACGGGCACAACGCTGTACACTGTACACAGCCTTGTAGCCACTGTTATGCTTCTTCACATACTGCGCCAAGTAGTCTTCCGAAGCATACCGTTTCCTTTTCCTCTCATTCAACTCAATGATGCTAGTACCACAACAAATATGGTGCACAAGCTCTAAAACGCTTGCAACCGTGCACATATTTGGACCCCATACCTTCTTCAAATCTCAACCCTCCAGTTTTCTCACTTCACCCAAATCAACCACTTTTTCCAAATCCTCAAATTTTAATTTCCCAACCTATAAATTCTCGCATTCCTCTCACTACAGCCTCTCAATCGCAAACATTAAACTAGAAAGGCATTGGACAAAATGTTCTACATCCCCTGCCTACAAATCATTTCCTCAAGTAGCTCCTCCATTTCGTATTTTTGACCCCCTTTCTGAATTTCCATTCCTGGTGGACACTGGTGCTGAATGCAGTGTCATACTAATTTCTAAGGCCGACAAAACTTCTGCCTCTTCAGATTTAGTTGTGAAAGCAGCCAATTCGACCAATATTAGGACCTATGGAAGGCGTAACCTTCAAGTCTCACTCGGTCTCCGTCGGATTTTTCGATGGACTTTCATCATGGCCGAGGTAGATTGTCCAATATTGGGCCTCGATTTTCTTTCGGCTCACGACCTCTTGGTCGATTCTCGACAACGCAAGCTTGTCTACCGCAAAACTCTCCTCGCTGTCTGAGATTCGTAGTAACCTTCTCAGAGTTCCCTCCTCTCTATTCGTCTCCCATCCACCGCGCCACCGTTTTAGCACCTCCTTCAGGAGTTTTCTGAGCTCACTCTTCCACCTTCGAAGGACAGGCCCATTAAACAGTGTGGTGCATTGTATCGAGACAACAGGAGGTCCTGTATTCTCACTCCACGCCGTCTAGAAACTGATAAACTCTCTGCTATGCGTGATGAATTCCAATTCATGATTGATTCAAGCATTTGTAGGCCTTCCTCCTCTCCGTGGGGATCTCCACTTCACATTGTGCCCAAATGCACGCCGGAGGAATTCAGAGCAGTTAGGGATTACAGAGCTCTTAACGCTGTAACAATTCCTGATCGTTATTCCTTGCTGTACTTAGCCGATTTTGCCTCTTCTCTCCATGGTTGTACGATTTTTTCTCGCTTGGATCTGGTTCGTGCTTTCAACCAGATCCCTATTCACCCAGATGATGTCGCAAAGACTAACATCACCACTACGTTTGGTGCTTTTGAAATGGTCAAGATGCCATATGGATTGCGTAACTCTGGACAAACCTTACAGCGCTTTATGGATCAAGTCCTTAGGGGTCTTCCGTTTGTATTTTGCTACATCGATGACCTCCTAATTTCATCTTCCTCGCTGGAGGAACACCTTTCTCAGCTTCGCCAAGTTTTTTCTCGTCTTCAGGAGTACGGTATCGTACTCAACACCTCCAAGTGCTTTTTTGGTGTCCCGCAACTCTCATTCTTGGTGCTCCATATCTCGAGTGCATGGATTAGCCCACTCGAAGATAAAGTTACCGCGATGCGAAACTTTTCTCGTCCTACATCACGCAAACAACTCAGAAGTTTCTGTGGCATGGTCAATTTCCACCACAGATTCATTCCTAAATGTGCCAAGATCATGCAACCTATGAACTCTATGCTCACCAAGACCAAAAAGAACTCTCCTCTTGAATGGTCTGCTGATGCGTGCAATTCAGTATCTCGCAACAAAGAGGCTATTGCCCGCGCTGTGGAATTGGGTCATCATTCTCCAGGAGCCCCAATCAGCGTCGCCTCCGATGCATCCTCAACCAACGTAGGTGCAACCTTGCAACAGAAAGTTGGTGACCAATGGCAACCTCTTGCTTTCTTCTCTCGCGCTCTTACAAACCCTCAAAAGAGATATTCAACGTTCTCTTGAGAACTCCTCGGAATATATCTCGCTGTCCGCCACTTCCGCCATCATTTAGAAGGGCGTGAATTTACCATTTTTACTGACCATAAGCCTTTGGTCGGTGCATGTAAGTCTCGTAGTACTTCGTCAGTACACACTGCAGTTGACACTCGTCATCTTGACGCCATCCTGCAGATGACGAACGATATTCGGTACGTTCCTGGTTTTTCAAACGTCGTACCGGACGCGCTCTCTCGCATTTCATCAATTTCGGGCAGGCAACTCTCCTACACTGCGGCCATCGATCATGCAACAATAGCGCTTGTCCAGGAACAAGATGAAGACATGCAAACACTGCGTCACTCTTCTCAACTCGTCATTCGTAAGATTGACTTGCCGGACAGTACTTCCGGGCGAGTCCTGGTTGACTATTCAATTCCTGACTGTCCTCGTCCTCTCATTCCTCTCGTTTACCGTCGACACATTTTCGACCAAATTCATGGTATCTCTCATCCTGGCGTCAATGCCACACGCAAGCTCTTTGCTCAACGCTTCGTTTAGCCAGGTATGAATACCGACGTGGCCAAATGGAATCGCTCATGCCTTCTATGCCAACGTACTAAAGTCCACCGCCACACAAAAGCTCCTCTGGTCCCTTTTCCTCTCCCTTCGTCACGTTTGACGCCGTTCACATCGATCTAGTAGGTCCTCTTCCTTACTCTTGTGGTTGCAATTATTTTCTCACTATGATCGATCGTTTTACTCGCTGGCCAGAGGCGGTCCCTATCTCAGACATCAGAGCTTCAACTGTCACTCGAGCCTTCGTCTCAGCATGGGTTGCTCGTTTTGGTGTTCCCTCAACGATCATGACTGATCGTGGCAGCCAGTTTGAATCCCACCAATGGGATGCACTCATGTCAGTGCTTGGCTTCTTTCGCCTTCGTACTACAAGCTATCACCCCCAGGGTAACTCTAAGGTAGAACGTCTGCATCGGACCATCAAAGCAAGCTTACGCTCCACCGATCCAAACATAACTCGGGTGGACAAGCTACCTTTGATTCTCCTTGGCATTCGCTCGTCCTTGAAAGAGGATTTGGCTTGCTCTCAAGCGGAATTAGTTTACGGTCCTCAACTTCGTCTACCCGGTCAATTATTTTTTTCCTCTGACTGACCTCTACCTTCTCACCTAAATCCTTCTTCATACGTACATAACCTTGTACGGGTGATGGCTGAAATTAAGCCAACTGCCCCCAGAGTGCCTGCTAATTATAAAACCTTCGTGCCGAAGGAGATAACAACATGCTCCCATGTTTTCGTCCGTCGTGATTCAACTCACACTTTGTTGCAACCAGTCTATGACGGACCCTTTCTCGTCATCTCCAGGAAGCCGAAATTCTTCGTCCTAAAGCTTGGCACCAGGCAAGATACTGTCTCTATCGACCGCCTGAAACCCGTTTATACCGAAAATGTTCATCTAGAACCACTATCATCTTATTATCCTCCTACTATATACCCCTTTATGGTACAGTATTCGCCCAAAACAACCTCAACCCCACCTTTTAACCACCCCTGCTACTCCAACTCCAACTCCACCTTCCGTTTTGCTGCCTCCTCCTCCTTAGTTGTAGGAACCATCGTCAGCAGAAGTGGTCAGTCAGGAGAGAATCTCTCCCCCATTGATCACTCCGTCAGCGGACAACGGGAGGAACCAACAAACGGATCACCCTCGCTCCATCAACCTTCTCTCGTACCAGTGCCTCGTCCAACGCTACTGGCATTGCCACAGCAAATCTGTGCCCCCGTACCCGCAGCCAAACCAATAACACTGTCACACGCTTCGGTCGCGTCGTCAAGAGGCCTCGTCGGTACTCGGACTTGTAATCTCAAAATAGTAGAATGTGGGGGGTAATCTTCTTAGAGGGAAGTGTTATAGCAATGCCCTCTGGGCATTCCTATAATAAAAACCTCCTGGGAAACTTATATATATATATATATATATATATATATATATATATATATATATATATATATATATATATATATATATATATATATATATATATATATATGTATATATATATATATATATATATATATATATATATATATATATATATATATATATATATATATATATATATATATATATATATATATATATATATATATATATATATATATATATATATATATATATCAATTATTATGTAAAAGTCATATCATGCAATTATTTTACTTAACTTGTCAATTCATTTAACGTACTACTGTTTCAAACAAAATCTCTTAAAATTTCACACACAAATAAACAAGCACGCTTTCAGCTCGACCAAATGCCTACTATTCTTTCCCATTCGAATCTCGCCATTCTCCGCATAAAGGTCGGTAACCATTCCTTCTACAATTTTTCATTTACCCCGAAACAAATCATACTATGTACTATAGGAAAAGGAATGTCTAGTTTATCGGAGCCAAATGAAACAAACTGTGAAAACATTTTCGGCAACAATCAGATTTTTGACAAGATATGATACATAATCTTATTAAAGCACTTGCAGAAGAAAGAGAAACCAAAAAGTATCACCTTGTCCAATAGAAGTCAAAATGAAATATAATCGATCATCTGGCTGAAACTGTCAAGAGAAAATAATTGCCGAAATTAAGAATACATAATATTTTAGCATGATACTGGATTCAACTCCATATGTTGCCCATGAAGATCAGGTTTCTGCTTAAAATAGGAAAGTAGAAATAGAGGAGGTACGAGTATTTCTAGGATTTTTTTATTTTAATATACAAAAAAGATTCAGTCAGTTTAGTAAATATAATTCTGGAATAATTGGAAGACAAAATTTCAACCGATGGCGATTGTGATCAAGCCATACCAGAAGTTATGGCCGGAGTGAGGGGAGGTGTTTAACAAAAAAAATCTTGAAATTAACCTAAAATATGCGTTTGTGAATTGTAAGAACCACAACCTCAATTTTGCCTGTGTCCATGTAAGTGAGTAACAATCTGCTGTTGAAAATAGAGGAGTGTAAAAAAGAAGAAGAGTGTGATGAAAAAATAAAGAACGAAAGTAGCGTGAGGCGAGTTGCGAATGGTTTCTTGCGTCAATGGATCACCGTTGGAGGGCTGATATGAGCAGGGATTCAATCTTTAAATTACTTAATAGCGATATGTGGACACCATAATAAAGCGTTGAGAAGCGGAAACCCCATTCGTAACACCCATAAGAATGACTGGCGTACCTCAAGGATAAGTTCCAAAGGATATCGTTTTGAAAGACAACCGGATATATTCTGCTATACCACAGCTTACCTAAGTATATGATAAGTGGGGAATATAGTGGTAAGTCTTGGTTAAGCAGTACCACGGTGCTTGTGGCAAACTCTGGGATCAGATGAGCAAAATCGACATGCCGGACGGAAAGGTAAACAAAACAACGACTAAGAAAAAGTTGGAAATGCGCTCACTGTAATGTGCGTATGACAGAGAATTCGTTGTGACTGTTGCAAATACTGGGTGCACTATAATTGTGAGGGAATGACATGACGAAGCTGAAGTTTGGAGCAAAATGGGATCCAGAGCTAGCTTCTACTGTACTGCAAGAAGCTGCAACCAAATCTCAAAGCAGTTCATTGAATGCATAGGGCCTCTTCAGGAACAGGTGGACAGTAACACACGTAGGATAGAAGAATTAGAGAAGAAACTTCAAGCTCAACAGAAGGACACATAAACGGAGGTAAATAAGGCAATTAGTGAAGTAAGCAAAGCTATTCAAAGTGAAAAGGACAAAATAAGATGCGAGGTGAAAGAAGAAATGGAAGTAGTGCTGCAAATCAAGAAAGAAACTGTAGCTGGAGTAGCAGTTGGGAAGGAACAAATGGAAGGGCAGGGAGTGCTAGAAGATGAGAAAGATAAAATATACAGAGTAAGAAATTTGGTAATAGCTGGTGTTCCAGAGCCAGACATTGATGACCTTGATGAAGGCAATGCAGCTGTCCTAACGTCTGTCACCTGGCTCTTTAGTTCTATTAAGTTGGATCCGGAGAGCTACAAGATCACCAGCACGTCTAGACTCTACAAGGGAAATCATGCACCAGCGGATGAAATGAAGGATAGGCTCTTGAAAGTAAGATTTGAGATGGTGGACATGGTGAGCTTAGTGGAAAGAGCCTAGCCTGAATTGGAAAGAGCTGATGATCTGATGACGAAGAATATAAGAATCTTTAGGGACAGGTCAAAGAAAGAAATGGATGAGAGGAAAGAACTCTTAAAGAAAGCTCAAAATAAGAATGCATAAGAACCGAACAAGGATTATAAGTGACATGAAGACTTCAATACTAAGGAAGTGTTTCGAAAATAGGAGGGTGAACAGAGGCCGAGGCCTTTTCATGTGCGAAAATACAGATAAGGGGCCAGGAAACCACTCACAACAACCCCAGAAATTTAAATGCCTATATACTATGGTATTTGGTTATTAATGGGATTTATTTTTGTTTAATAAATCAGCCTAAATAGCTATTAGAAAACCATTACCATAAATTTTGAGTTTAGATAGAAATCGTCGTCTGTTATGTTTAGGCCTACGACTAAAGTGAAATAAATTTTGAACTTCTGAACTAGGTTTGTAAGAAAAACAATTAAACAAATAAATATATTTACAGAATTAACGAATGCACAATCAGAATTGAAATAGGAATACAATGTAAGATGCGGTAAAGTAAATATAATAAAGTAACTGATTTAAAGTTCTAAGATGTAAAGTAACTAATATATGAAATGAATATGTTGTAAGGTAATATGTGGAGTGAAAGTGAAGCCGAAGGAGACTATGATGGACTGAATTAGGCCTGCAAGGCAAGAAGTAGAATTAGGACCTACTCTCGAATGGCAGTTTGCAGAGAATAAGTATGAGAAGATTTATGACTTACCTTGATTGGAAGTAAAGTTGAACCGGAATGGATGGTGACACAAGCACAAATGAGAGAGAGAATTCGAGTTATTTCAAAAGTGGTGAAAATTCTAAAAGGTGTTGTTTGAACCAGTAGTACATTAAATAAATCAGTATTTCGTCACAGGATATTTGAACTATTAAACGTTACATAAAATAATTGAATTGCAAAAGGTTATGGATAAATTAATTGAATGATTGTATTGACAAAACGTTAATTAAAATGAATTAATTAATTATTTAGTTGTACATACTTTGCATGAATGATTTAATTGACAAAAGTTAAGTAAAAAAGAATTGAATGATTTGAATTTTATACATAATAAATGATATATATATTTAAGTTTCCCAGGAGGTTTTTATTATAGGAATGCTCAGAGGGCATTGCTATAATACTCCCCCCTCCTAAGAAGGTTACCCCCCCTTTTTTCTATTTTGAGATTACAAGTCCGAGTACCGACGAGGCCTCATCAGAACGTGGCCGGAGCGAGTGATGACAGTACCATTGGTTTGGCTGCGGGTACGGGGACACAGATTTGCTGTGGCAGTGCCAGTAGCGTTGGACGAGGCACTGGTACGAAAGAAGGTTGATAGAGCGAGTGTGATCCGCTCGTTGGTTCCTTCCGAGATGGCGTCAAGCGGGATGTGGGAGTATTGAGTCCCGTTGTCCGCTGACGGAGTGACCAATGGGGGAGAGATTCTCTCCTGACTTACCACTTCTGCTGACGATGGTTCCTACAACTAAGGAGGAGGAGGCAGCAAAACGGAAGGTGGAGTTGGAGTTGGAGTAGCAGGGGTGGTTAAAAGGTGGGGTTTCAGGGGGTCAATAGAGACAGTATCTTGCCTGGTGTCAAGCTTTAGGACGAAGAATTTCGGCTTCCTGGAGATGACGAGAAAGGGTCCGTCATAGACTGGTTGCAACGAAGTGCAAGCTGAATCGCGACGGACGAAAACATGGGAGCATGTTGTTATCTCCTTCAGCACGAAGGTTTATAATTTGCAGGCACTCTAGGGGCAGTTGGCTTAATTTCAGCCATCACCCGTACAAGGTTATGTACGTATGAAGAAGGATCTAGGTGAGAAGGTAGAGGTCAGTCAGAGGAATAAATAATTGACCGGGTAGACGAAGTTGAGGACCGTAAACTAATTCCGCTTGAGAGCAAGCCAAATCCTCTTTCAAGGACGAGCGAATGCCAAGGAGAATCAAAGGTAGCTTGTCCACCCAAGTTATGTTTGGATTGGTGGAGCGTAAGCTTGCTTTGATGGTCCGATGCAGACGTTCTACCTTAGAGTTACCCTGGGGGTGATAGCTTGTAGTACGAAGGCGAAAGAAGCCAAGCACTGACATGAGTGCATCCCATTGGTGGGATTCAAACTGGCTGCCACGATCAGTCATGATCGTTGAGGGAACACCAAAACGAGCAACCCATGCTGAGACGAAGGCTCGAGTGACAGTTGAAGCTCTGATGTCTGAGATAGGAACCGCCTCTGGCAGCGAGTAAAACGATCGATCATAGTGAGAAGATAATTGCAACCACAAGAGTAAGGAAGAGGACCTACTAGATTGATGTGAACGGCGTCCAAACGTGGCAAAGGGAGAGGAAAAGGGACCAGAGGAGCTTTTGTGTGGCGGTGGACCCTTAGCACTTTGACATAGAAGGCATGAGCGAGTCCATTTGGCCACGTCGGTATTCATACCTGGCTAAACGAAGCGTTGAGCAAAGAGCTTGCGTGTGGCATTGACGCCAGGATGAGAGATACCATGAATTTGGTCGAAAATGTGCCGACGGTAAGCGAGAGGAATGAGAGGACGAGGATAGTCAGGAATTGAATAGTCAATGAGGATTCGCCTGGAAGGACTGTCCGGCAAGTCGATCTCACGAACGACGAGTTGAGAAGAGTGACGCAGTGTTTGCGTGTCTTCATCTTGTTCCTGGACAAGCGCTATTGTTGCATGATCGATGGCCGCAGTGTAGGAGAGTTGCCTGCCCGAAATTGATGAAATGCGAGAGAGCGCGTCCGGTACGACGTTTGAAGAACCAGGAACGTACCGAATATCGTTCGTCATCTGCAGGATGAAATCAAGATGATGAGTGTCAACTGCAGTGTGTGCTGATGAAGTACTACGAGACTTACATGCACCGACCAAAGGCTTATGGTCAGTAAAAATAGGAAATTCACGCCCTTCTAAATGATGGCAGAAGTGGCGGACAGCGAGATTTATTCCGAGGAGTTCTCGAGGGAACGTTGAATATCTCTTTTGAGGGTTTGTAAGAGCGCAAGAGAAGAAAGCAAGAGGTTGCCATTGGCCACCAACTTTCTGTTGCAAGGTTGCACCTACGTGGATTGAGGATGCATCGGAAGCAATGCTGATGGGGGCTCCTGGAGAAAGATGACCCAATTCCACAGCGCGGGCAATAGCCTCTTTGTTGCGAGATAATTAATCGCACGCCTCAGCAGACCATTCAAGAGGAGAGTTCTTTTTGGTCTTGATAAGCATAGAGTTGATAAATTGCATGACCTGGGCACATTTAGGAATGAATCTGTGGTAGAAATTGACCATGCCACAGAAACTCCTGAGTTGTTTGCGTGATGTAGGACGAGAAAAGTTTCGCATCGCGGTAACTTTATCTTCGAGTAGGCTAATCCCTGCACTCGAGACATGGTGCCCCAAGAATGAGAGTTGCGGGACACCAAAGAGACACTTGGAGGTGTTGAGTACGATACCGTACTCCTGAAGACGAGAAAAAACTTGGCGAAGCTGAGAAATGTGTTCCTCCAGCGAGGAAGATGATATTAGGAGGTCATCGATGTAGCAAAATACAAACGGAAGACCCCTAAGGACTTGATCCATAAAGCGCTGGAAGGTTTGACCAGAGTTACGCAATCCATATGGCATCTTGACCATTTCAAAAGCACCAAACGTAGTGGTGATGTTAGTCTTTGCGACATCATCTGGGTGAATAGGGATCTGGTTGAAAGCACGAACCAGATCCAAGCGAGAAAAAATCGTACAACCATGGAGAAAAGAGGTAAAATCGGCTAAGTACAGCAAGGAATAACGATCAGGATTTGTTACAGCGTTAAGAGCTCTGTAATCCTTAACTGCTCTGAATTCCTCCGGCGTGCATTTGGGCACAATGTGAAGTGGAGATTCCCACGGAGAGGAGGAAGGCCTACAAATGCTTGAATCAATCATGAATTGGAATTCATCACGCATAGCAGAGAGTTTATCAGTTTCTAGACGGCGTGGCGTGAGAATACAGGACCTCCTGTTGTCTCGATACAATGCACCACACTATGTTTAATGGGCCTGTCCTTCGAAGGTGGAAGAGTGAGCTCAGAAAACTCCTGAAGGAGGTGCTGAAACGGTGGCGCGGTGGATGGGAGACGAATAGAGAGGAGGGAACTCTGAGAAGGTGACTACGAATCTCAGACAGCAAGGAGAGTTTTGCGGTAGACAAGCTTGCGTTGTCGAGAATCGACCAAGAGGTCGTGAGCCGAAAGAAAATCGAGGCCCAATATTGGACAATCTACCTCGGCCATGATGAAAGTCCATCGAAAAATCCGACGGAGACCGAGTGAGACTTGAAGGTTACGCCTTCCATAGGTCCTAATATTGGTCAAATTGGCTGCTTTCACAACTAAATCTGAAGAGGCAGAAGTTTTGTCGGCCTTAGAAATTGGTATGACACTGCATTCAGCACCAGTGTCCACCAGGAATGAAAATTCAGAAGGTGGGTCAAAAATACGAAATGGAGGAGCTACTTGAGGAAATGATTTGTAGGCAGGGGATGTAGAACCTTTTGTCCCATGCCTTTCTAGTTTAATGTTTGTGATTGAGAGGCTGGAGTGAGAGGAATGCGAGAATTTGAAGGTTGGGAAATTGAAATTTGAGGATTTGGAGAAAGTGGTTGATTTGGGTGAAGTGAGAAAACTGGAGGGTTGAGATTTGAAGAAGGTATGGGGTCCAAATATGTGCACGGTTGCAAGCGTTTTAGAGCTTGTGCACCATATTTGTTGTGGTACTAGCATCATTGAGTTGAATGAGAGGAAAAGGAAACGGTATGCTTCGGAAGACAACTTGGCGCAGTATGTGAAGAAGCATAACAGTGGCTACAAGGCTGTGTACAGTGTACAGCGTTGTGCCCGTACCTTTGATGATACCAGCTAGGGCCTGATGGTGTGGAAGATGGTGAGAATAGTTGGAAGGACAAGGTTTAAAATTCTACTGTCTCTCACCTCTTGCATCGGGATGCCCTCGTTGGTTTCTCTTTTGTGAACCAGAGCTGGACCTGTGCCTTCGATAGAGAAGATGGAACCCTTGAACGCTCGGCCCGTTCGTCAGAGGAGCATGACGTGCCTCGAACCTGCGAAATTGAAGGATTGTTAAATGGGCCGTGAGTTTGGCCGTTGCCCCAATTCACATAAGGACTTTTATACAATTTGTCTTCGGCTACAGCAACCTCCTCAATGCTCGTGGGGTTCGAGCTTAGGATTAGTGGCCTGAACCCTCGGGGACTCCTCTCATGAAAATCTCAGGGAGGAGAGGGCTAAAACGTTCGATTTGAGCACCTTTTACCCTGATAAGGTCCTTCAGATGAGTTAAAAAAGAATGAGGACTCTTATCTCCCATTTCCTGATTATTCAGGAGCTTTCTCAGGTCGTCTATTTGGGACCTACCGTATTTGTTGATGAAAGCCTCCTTCAGGCGGTCTAGAACACCCGCTTGTTCCCTATTAATTAGTACTTCCCTGAATTGAATAAAGATACTTTTGGGCAACTAACCGCTCTTCCAACCATGCAATTGTGCTTTCAGGATCATATACGGGAAGCGAGAGATACGCATGTGGTTGCCTGTGCGTTGACTGGGGGTTCGAGGCAGACGGTTGGTCATGATGATCGGGTTGGCCGCTAACAGATGTCCTTACTTGGTGTGTTTGATCCATCATAGTCACTGTTTTATGTGTACTTTTGATGGTTGAATAAATCTGTTAACGTGTGTGAAGTAGCTGTGTACACGTGTCTGTGTGTGTATGTGTGTGTGTGTGTGTGTGGAAATTATTCACGAGCACAGGTATGTGAAGAAATGAAAAATAATTGAGAACTAAAGGAAATTGGCCACTCGTTGTATATAGGGGATAGTATTAAATTAAAATGACCTGAATTATGACAATTGGAAGGATTCTAAAGATAAGACGCGATATAGAAAAATGAATACGTGAATCAAAAATGCTATTCAAGCGAGGCTTTCAGAAAAAAATGACGTTCGGAGTTCACTATTTATAGAACCCCATCTTCACCGGCATAAAATACTGACACTATATGTGACTTACTGAAAATAAGCGAAGATCTAACAAAGGACAAGCAATTATTAGTGTGTGGTGATTTTAACTTTGGAAATGTAGTGTGGGACAAAAATATAGTAGCAAATGGCTTCCAGGGCTATGGCCAGGCCCTAAATTTTCTTGGGACCGTGAATGACAACTTCTAGATGCAGAACGTAACGGAATGGACACACTTAAGATACGACGATAACCCATCAAGGCTAGACCTAGTGATCACAAGGACAGACAGTGAAGTGTAGGATATTAGAAATCTGTCATAACCAGGCCTGAGCAAACATGGCCATTTGTTTGACGCTGACGGCAGACTCCAGGCCCAAGGAACACTCAAGATTAACACCAAAATTGAACTACGACAAAGCAGAAAAAGTGAAAATGAGAGAGCTGTTTGGTCGAGTAAATTGGGAAGAAGCGTTTTCTAATAAAAATTTGAGGAGAAATGAGACATATTTATAGAGAACTACATTAGAATTATCAAGATGTTTGTGCCATCCTACAAGAACAGACCAGGATTTATTAAGCCAAAGTGGATAAATGGAAGACTAGAAATGCCATTAAGAAGGAAACATAAAGCATGGAAAAAGAACGCACCTCACCAAGAAAGATACAACAGTGCAAGGAATATGGTAACGACGGAAGTAAGGGGTGCAAAATATGCGTACGAAAAGAGGGTAGTATTGGACGCAACTAGATACACCAGAAACTTTTGAGCTTACGTCAGATCAAAGACTACTCCCAAGGAATCCATAACCAGACTGAAGACCCATAATGGAGACATAACTGAGGATGACAAAAAGATTGCCCAGGAGATGAATAAGGCATTCAATATGTGAGGGAAGATGCAGGTTGGCCAACAATGGATCCATACTCAGTTTTCCAGGGACCTAAACTGCAGGAAATTTTGATCATGATGGAGGGGGTTAGGAAAAAAATGAGAGGACTCGATGGCAATAAAGCCCACGGACCATACGGAGTGTCACCCCTAGTGCTCAAACAATGTTCGGAAATACTGTCCGACCCAATAATGGACATATTCAAAACATCCCTGGAATCCGGAAATGTACCAAATGACTGGAGAAGAACAAATATATCGCCAATCCACAAGAATGGCAGTAAAATAGAGTCCCTCAATTATAGTCTGTCTCACTCACCAGCGTCCTATCGAAAGTGATAGAGGGTATAATTCAGAAAAAAAATATTGTAAATCACCTAAATTAGAATAACCTTATCACTGACGAGCAACATGTTATGTTACCTTGATGACCTGGTAAATGCGGTGGATGAGGGTATGTGTGTCGACATTAATTACCTGGACTGCGAGAAGGCCTTCGACATAGTTCCGCATCACAGACTTCTCATCAAGTTAAAATCAATGGGCATAGATGGTGGCATCTTGGCCTGGATGAGGAATTTCCTTGGGGAGTGGTCCCACCGGGTCAAAATTAGAAATTCAACGTCTGATTGGCTACCAATAGTAACCGGAGATCCCCAAGGGTCTGTTCTGGGCCTAGTACTGTCCCTCATTTATATAAATGACCTCATGATGGACCTCGAATCAGCAGCCAGCTTGTTTGCGGATGAAGCCAAAATCTACAGAACTATCAAGACGGAAGCTGACTTAGATGCCCTCAGGAGAGATAAGTTTGAGAGAAAACATGGTGGCAGCCGCCTAATCATAATGGACTTTCACTGGCAGCACTGATAAAACTGGGTCGCCCGAAAAAGGTCATAAGGGGCGTGGGAAACACTCAATAACAAATGGAAAAAAGCAAAGGATCAAAAGAAAAAAACACAACACACAGACGCACACTTAAATTACAGGCATACAGCACACATTTTAAAAACAAGAGCGGGTGGGGCAATAAACTGGAGGGCGCAAGACAAAAGATAAAACAAACCTAAACACAAAAAATGGAAAGAATTTATTAAAGGAATTAAAGGCCACTTCGTGTTAGAAATGTGAGGAGGAAGGACGACCTAAGGGAGTCCTCTATTAAAATAAAGCGAAGTTGACGAGCAGGGAGGGCGACGCCAGAAAGAGTAGGAAAGCAAGAATTTCGAAGAGAAGCAAGGCGGGAACAAACTACTAAGATGTGAGCCACAGACAGCTTGCCACCACAAAAGGGACATCCAGGGGCAACTCGGCCTTCACCCGAAACTAAATAGCCATGAGTGAGTCGCATGTGCCTAATTCGCCACCGGCAAAGAGCAACCTCCCAAAACCAGAGTCGCTGAGAGCTGGAGGAAGAGGGACGGACAGAGCGTTTAATACGGGACAGCTTAGAAGGGGGAGGGGGCTAATCCAACTCTCTACCACAAACGAAAGATATACGCCTTGATTACGAGGTATGAATCTCTAAGGGCAGAGTGGCGGCTTCCAGGACCTCGAGAGCGGCCGATCGGCCTTCTCGTTGCCCGGGAGCTCAACAGAACGTCATCCTGTAACGCAAGGCATTTCTAACCAGCTAGGAACGAATCCGTAAAACCAAAGGGTAGGTGGACGTAAACGAACGAGCCACATCCAAAGCATGCTGGGAATCGCTAAAAACAATAAAATCCGAATAATTGAAGGATAAAATCAAATTAAAAGCAAAAAGATTGGCCGTCAACTCTGCAGTAAAAACGGATGCTACAGGAGGGAGAGCGAACCGAAGCGACTCCGTAGAGGACACCGCGGCCGCCCCAACACCGAGGTCCGACTTCAAGTCATCAGTATAGATGGAACGCTGGTGAGCATGAGAACACGCATGTTCAAGAAACGGGCACTTTAATATACGGGAGGTCAGTAGACCCTTTCTCGAAATGCCAAAAAGCAGTACAGACCTCAGGGGGGCGAACGCTCAAACATGGAGACGGCAAGAATGGGAGGGTCAAACACCCATGGAGGCTAGATAGGCCGCAACTCGGAGTCCCAGAGGACAGGACAGAGATGGCCGCCGATCAAAAGATGCAGAAGAGGATGGGACACTCATGGACTGTGGATGTAGGGTACTGGTGAACACGAAACATGGATCTTAGGCACACCTGCAGTTGATGATATCGCGAGGAAAGCACGTGAACGGGCCTCAAGCGAACGAACAGAGTCAAGTAACTTCAAGGCCAAAGGAGACGCTGAAAACGCTGGCAACCGGGATTGAACCAGCGCTGAATAAAGCGACCACAAGGTGCGCCTATCATTACCCCAAGTGGTGTGGGATAAAATCCGAAGCAAATCCATAGACTTCGAACAGGAAGCCCTCAACCGACGCAAATGGGGCACCCAAGTGAGCGTACTATCAAGCGTTAAACCCAAGAACTTAAAAACTGCGACATATTCAATCACCGTGCCGCCCAAGAAGATGGGAAGGGAACCAAAGACACCACGACCCCGATAAAAATGCATGGCCTTCGTTTTGGTGACCAAAAAATGGAAACCCTTAGAGACAGCACGACCCGACACGGCATCAATTGCCAGCTGTAATCGACGGACAACAGAAGGCAAGCGGGGAGATGAACAAAACAACGCCATGTCATCCACGAAAAGAGAATCCAAAACCCCCTCAAGAAGACTGGACACCAGACTATTAATGGCAACGGCGAAACATGTCACTTAAAAACACTCCTGATGAACACCCTACTCTTGAACACGCAAGCCTGAGAAAGCACCCCCAAGACGGACCTTAAAATTACGGGACGATAATTTTTTAAAATAAAAACCGGTAAAAAGCCCCTCATACGCTAATCATATAACTGACGTAAAACACCATATCTCCAGGTGGTATCGTAGGCTTTCTGAATGTCGAAGAACACCGATAACACTTGATCCCTGGAGAAAAAGGCCTGTAAAACGGATTCTTCCAAAAGGATGGCGTGGTCAAGGGTACTACGGCTGCTGCGCAAACCGCACTGAAATGGAGAGAGAAGCGAGTTGGACTCCAAAAACCAAGTGAAGCGAACTTGAACTATCCTCTCGAATAACTTACTAAGGCAGCTCGTAAGAGCAATCGGGCGATAGTGACTGGGGTCCAAACCGTCCCTACCGGGCTTGCGAAAGGGTAGAACAACCCCTACACGCCAGGAGGGCGGATAGATCCATTTGACCCAAAGCAGGTTGTAGAGGTCAACCAAAAATAACTCGGAGTGGGTATGGAGACGACGGAGAAAGTCGTAGTGGATGCAATCATCACCGGGAGAAGTGGAGCCACAGTGAGAAAAGCATCCCGCAGCTCGTAGACAGAAAAGAGAGCATTATTAGAGTAGGTGGCGAAAGTGGTAAAATCTAAAAAGCGAGATTCTATAGCGGCCTTATGATCGAGAAACCGTCTAGGATATCTACTAGCGTTACTCACCGAAGCTGAATGGCTAGCCAGAGCTTCGCTGACCAACCGGCCATCCGACACAAGCGAGCCGCCGATATCCAGAGTAGGGATGGCATGAAAAGCGTAGCGAAGATACGTACCTGCGCCAAAACTCACGGCGAGCACTACGGAAGGTCCTCTAGTGGATGGCACGAGCCATCAGGGGACGGTGGAGCGCCCCGCAACAGAGCACCTCCACGGAACAAAGCGTTCAGCAGCCTCGAAAATAAGAGACTGCTGAATCAACGGTATCGAAAACACCTCGGGCGGCATCAATAAAGGAAGCCTCCCGGAACCCAACCCAATTTGATCGCCGCAGATCTCAACGAGGAGGGAGGGAAAGGCACGGGCCAGAAAGGGCGGCCGACAGGACTATCGGGAAGTGATCAATCACTCCCGGATTTTTTTTTTTTTTTTTTTAGAGCTTATCTGGCGACTGCCTACATCGGCATTAGTTCACTCCCGGAAAGGTCGTCCCGAATCAACCACCGAAAATCGAGGAAACAGTCGGGCGAACATAAGGACAAGTCTACAGCACTAAACGAATCCGTTTGAACATGGTAAGAAGTAAAATTACCGGAATTTAAAAGATAAAGGGAATCAGATAATAAGAGGGACTCAATCACTCCGCTCCGGGGGTTACGGGCAGTATCACCCCAAGATGAGTGGCGAGCATTAAAATCACTAAGTAATAAAAACGTGGTTGGTAACTGACTTGTGAGCTCTAAAAGGTCAGACCAACTCAAATTAAAATCCAGGGTGATGTACACAGAACAAACAGTTAAAAGTTTGGAAATAAAAACCTTTGCAGCAACAGCCTGCAAGGTGCGGAGCAGGGGAGGGGCGCAGAAAATAGCGAAGAGGATATTAAAAGAGAAGCACCACCATGGGACACGCCCCCGGTGGGGAGAGGGGTAAACACCTGGAAGTGTGCGAAAGCACAGGAAAGGGCAGGTCCAAAGCTTATTTTCTTGCAAACAGACCACCAAAGGCCGGACGCTAGAGGAAAAGAGCTGAAGTTTCTCTCACTTTGGGAGAACCCCTTTACAATTCCACTGTAGGATGACACATTATTGTCGTCTCGACATCTACGTCGGGATTCTAGTGACGGAAACCGTCGAAGGCTCCCGACGACTAGAAGACCAAGAGGAAACAAGGGACAAATCGCTGTGAGCTGGAGATGCACCCGGTACGCACTTGGCAGCGTAAACGGTGGGAGGCGGCAGCTGAGAGCCATACCGAACCCCCAACGTGGACGGCTCGTGGCTCGAGGGGAGGAAGACCGAGCAGAGATGGACGAGAACTAAGATGCGAAGAAGTTGAACATAAGGCGGAACATGGATAGAGAGTGAGGAAAGAATTGGGTCAGATGAAGAGGAAGGAACAGGGTCAGAGGGGGAGAAGGGAACAGGGTCAGAAGGAGATGAAGGAATAGTGTTAGGAGTCAAGGGAGATGGAACTGGGGTGGGAGGCATCGAAGACTGAACAGAGGTAAAGGGCAAGGAAGAAAAAAATTGGGTAGGAGGCAAGGAAGATGGAACCGGGTGAACCTCCGCCCTCAAAATAACATCGGTGATACCAACGAGGGAGGCCAGCGAAGACCGCAGAGGAGAAGGCATCAAAACGGAGGGCGCCCCAACAACCGATTCAGGGACCAAAAAAGCCTCATCAGAGGCAGCGCGTTTGGACTCCGAACGGGGTGAGGAGGAACCCTTCTGTTTGCGCTGAGGCAAAGGAATGGAAGGAACATAGCGGGCAGACGCCTGAAGGAACTGCCGGATATCCTCCAGCGTCTCAGCTCAGTCGGTCTCACGGTCCGCGACAGAGGCAAAAGCATGAGAAGAGAGCAAAGGCAAAGGAGAGGGCGCAATGGAGGAACCGCGGGGAGGGACCAAAGGCAAAGAAGAGGGAGCAACAGAGGGACCGCGAGAAGAGAAAGAATGAGTGGGAAGACCGGGAGGAGGACGGCGGGAACCAGCCTCGCGGAGAACTTCAGAGAAGAGACGTCCGGAGGTGGCGAGCTTCCCCCGCACCCTACGATGGGCCTCACGGAAGTCCAGCCCCAGGGAGTCCCAAAGAGCCAGAACCTCCTTCTCAAAAAGGAACACGGGACAAGAACGCGAAGCCGCGCTATGGGAACCTCCACAATTGGCGCAACGTTCATGATTTCCACAAGAAGAACCATGATACGCCAACGCATAGGCTACACAGCCACGAGCCTGCATACAATTGCTGCTCATATGGCCAAACTGGTGGCCATTAAAACAACGTCTGAGGAGCTCGACATAACGAAACAAATGGACACGAAGATAACCAGCACGAACAAACTGGGGGAGATCCTGACGCTCAAAAGTGACGATGAGTGTACTCATAGGAACCTTAGCGGGACCAACAGACTTAGACACCCTATAAACGTGCGTAACCCGCTAGAACGAAAGTTTATCCTTTAGTCTCGAGACATCATATTGCACTAATTCGTTGGAGCGAATCACTCCTCCCTTAGCAAAATTAAGGCGAGGATGGAGCACAACCGAAACCAAGACTTCCGAAAGGGAGGAAAAATCCCGCATGGCGCCACACTGCTCTCGCGAAGCTACCCCAACCACTAAATCACGGGCCCACATATGGCGGGGCGCACCACAGCGGGATTCAAAGTTTTCATTCGAATCAAACACGTCCAATTTACAAAGCGGAGGCCTGGAAATGGAATTCAGCACCATAAAACGAGTATAATTCAAATCAGGATCTATCTCTTCTATAAAGAGATCTAACAAGCGCGGGAAAGAGGACTTATTGACAGGCGTATACGAGAACCATCTGGAAGAGAATCTATTTATTATTACCCATATAAAGTAAAGTATAAAAGGGGATGCGAACTCGCGCAGCGCAGTAACTGTCTACCGTCGCGACAACTACTCGGAGCTCCGGCCCAACCGGGAGGCTAAGCCCGTTGACCCCTGACCCAATCATCGTTTTAAAATAGGCCAGCCAGCCTCGGAAATTTAACGGTTGGGAAATCAAAGACCCCAAGAGCGCCACTCCGGCTCAGGCACCTACCACCAACACAGGCAAGACCTAGCCATGAGGTCGCGCCCCTTGACGGACAGCTTTGATACACCGATATGGCCAAACAAACGTAGATGGAAGGACGATGCAGGGTGAAAGAGAATTAGTACAAAAGACGAAGTAGGGGTTAGCGGAAGAAGAAAAAGAATGCCAAGCGGCCAGGAGAGCAAATTGCCATGCCCCTTACGGGATTAGGAGAGATATGGAACGCCTGGACGAGTGGAGCAAGAAGCGGCTGCTGTCATTCAATGTGGAGAAGTGCAAAACAATGTACATAAGACATCATAACCACCCGGTAGACTACCAACCGAACCAGAGCCAGCTGCAGAAGACTACGCAGGAGCGAGATCTGGGCATCATAGTGTCGGCAAACCTCAAGTCTTCAATGCATATCTACAAAGTAGCCGCCAACGCAAACAGTCGTTTCGGTATCATCAAGAGAAACTTTACTGTGCTTAGCGGGGACATCCTGATCTCTGTCTAGCTCTTCATAGACCACCCGATTCTGGATTATGGAGCTCAAGCCTGGCCTCTCTACTTATTGCAGGACATCCGGTCACTGGAGACAGTCCAGAGAAGAGCAACCAAGTTAGTCCCGGAATATCCCATCTGCCCTTTGAGGAGAGGAGCAAATATCTTGGACTGCAGATATTGGAAAACAGGAGAATGAGAGGAGACATGATAGAGACGTACAAGCTGATCCAAGGGTTCGAGGACATCCCCTACACCAAGTTTTTCCAACTGAACACCAACAACTCGAGAAGCCACTCCCTGAAGCTAGCAAAACCAGATCATTGGAGGACAACCTTAAAAAAAACTGGTTCGCCATTAGAGTAATTGACTCCTGGAATGCACTCCTAGAGAGTTTGCTAATTGCCCCAACAATAGCCACATTCAAAGCACGTTATGAGAGACAACTTGGTATGATTAACTAAGATCACGGCTAACTGGTTCAAGAGGCGGGGGACAATACAATAAGTCCTCTTCTTAATTCACCTTCACGTACATAAGAGGGGCTTACAGAAAAGGTAATGTAAATATTTAAAAATAATGGTACGAAGGATCTTTCGCATATGTAACTCGTCGGTTGGAACAAGTATAGACGTCCTTGCTGCTATAATTAATTTGTATATCTTAGACGGATTTATGTTACTGTAGTTATTGCTATTACTCTCGGTTAATTCCTCTTCATTCTGTTCCGGAGTATTTATGGTGACTTGGTTACCAGGTGCTTTGCTACCAGGAGAGTGAAGTCCAGCATAAGGGTGGCTAAATGGTCTGAGAAACTCCGAGTGGCGAGACTCTATAAAGAGAACCCCAAGGAGTTTTTCGGATATGTGAACAGCCGTAAACCAATCCGTCGAACGATTGGCCCTTTGAGGAATGAGGAGGGGACATTAAAGCATTCAGATGCAGAAAATGCTAACCTCCTCAACGACTACTTCTCTTCAGTGTTTACTGAAGAGTGTGGTCCCATTCCCCAGCCGACGGATGCCTACTCGGTGGAAAAGCTGGAGGCAATGGACTTCACCGAAGGAGAAATAAAGAAAAAGATTGCTGACCTAAAGACGAATAAGTTCCCTGGACCGGACGGGTTTCTATCCAAGGTGTTGAAGGAAGTGTGCGATGAAGTATCACGACATCTGTGCGCTATCTTTAACATGTCAATCCGGACCAAATGCGTTCCTAGAGACTGGCGTGAGGCGGAGGTGACTCCTATCTTCAAGAAAGGAGACCGTAACCAACCGTCGAACTACCGACCTATCAGTCTGACTTCGATAGTCGTTAAACTCATGGAAAGCATCATGGTGGAGAAAATAACGTCGTATTTAGAGTCAAACCTGCTACTGAGGAGTTCCCAGCACGGCTTCAGAAGGCAACGGTCATGCTTGACGAACTTTATGGAATTCTTCCACTTCGTGTTCAGTGAGCACGATCCGGACAAGGCAGTGGATGGGGTGTACTTAGACTTTCAGAAAGCCTTTGATAAGGTACCAAATCCGCCGCCTTCTCTAGAAAGTGTGAGCGCTTGGCATAGACGGAAAAGTAGCCGGCTGGATCGAGAACTGGCTAAGTGGCAGACGGCAACGGGTGGAGGTGAATGGACAGGCTTCTGAGTGGGTGCCCGTTACTAGTGGGGTGCCTCAAGGTTCTGTCCTGGGACCACTACTATTCATCATCTACATCAACGACATGGACGGTGACATGGTTGCCAAGATTTCCAAATTTGCCGACGATACCAAGCTTGGTATGAACGTTGCAAAGGATGGAAATACTGCCCGCCTGCAGGAAGATCTTGGGAAGATTGGGGAGTGGTCGGACACGTGGCAAATGCCTTTTAACGTGAACAAATGCAAACTGATGAATATCGGCCAAAGAAACCCCCAAACTCAGTATATCCTTAAGGGCACTGCTATTGAATCCACCGACACTAAGAAGGACTTGGGTGTAAGAATAACTAGTGACCTCAAGTTCTAGAAACAGTGCATTAAGGCGGAGAAAAAGGCCCAAAGGATGCTACGCTATATTAAGCGCCAGTTTGGTTATCGGAACCAGGAGATTGCACTGTGCCTGTACAATTCCCTCGTTCGGCCGTACTTGGAGTATGCCGTACAATTTTGGGGTCCTTTGTTTCGAAAGGATATCGCGAGATTGGAACGCGTACAAGCCAGGGCAACCTAGCTGATTCCCTCAATCCGACATTAAAGTTATGAGGATAGACTAAGGGAATTAGATCCGTTCTCGCTGGAAACCCGTAGACTGCGTGGTCAGCTCATCGAAGTTTTCAAAATACTTCGAGGGTTCGACAATGTTGACAGAAGGGCGCGTATCATAATAGAAGATCACAAGGGTCCAGAATTCGAACTTAAAGCGGGCGTTCCCTAGGGGAGCTGCCTGAGTCCCTTGCTTTACCTGGTCTTCACCATCGACCTCCCTACTCCAATCTACAGGGACACGATGTATCTGCAATATGAAGATAACATCACTCAGATCGTCCCCTGTAGGGATAGGAAAGCAAGGAATCAGGCTATCAACACCATCACGGTGATCTCGAACATCAACGATTTCGAGAAAAAGTGGAAAATCCGGACAAACAGGGAGAAATTCACAATTCTCCCGCTGGGCCGTGAGTTGACGTGGCCCATCATGATTGATGGGAGGAGATACGGTTACTCCACCGTAGGCAACATTCTGGGCCTAAAAATCTCCGACCGCGGATACTCGAAGCACTACACGGTGAGGCGGAATATGGCGAGGAGAGAAATCTCTAAGCTATACAGGTTCAGAGAACTCAGCTCGGCGAACATCAGGAAATTATACCTGTCGTTCATCCGGGCTAAGCTTATCTACCCCGCAGTAGTGACTCAAACGGCCAGCAAAACAGCTATGAAAAGGCTCCAGCGAGTACAGAACTCTGCGTCCCTCTTCATGAACAAATGCAGAAGAAGGGATCAACTTCGGCAGAGGGACCTGCACCGCAGGCAGAAACTGGAGCCGATAAATGTCGCTACCCAAAAATTGGCCAAGAAAGTCTGGTCCACAATGGCCAATGATATCCTACCAGAGTTACGAAGAACTGGACGCAGAATAAACATCCCTGCCAGGTTGCACGGGGAAGTCGGTCGTAACCGGCGATTCCCGAGCACCAAAGTCTGTTCGGAGGAAAACATAATACCAATATACACCTAAAAACACAAAACACCAGCAACACACACCATGGTGACACAAAAATCAAATCATAAATTCATGACACGCAAAACTAAAGAAGATCATTGACACGAAGTACACACACATAACTGCAAGCTTACAAAGGCTTGAAAGCTCAAGTACACAGTTTAAATATCACAGACAATAAAGAACAAATACAATGAAGAACAACAAGAAGAACACACACAGAACGAAAACATAAGAACATAACAATACCCAAACAAAGGAAAAATAAATTAATAAATGAAGCAAGCTAACGATGCCCCTAAAACAAGGGCACTCCCCCCCCCACTTCACCAACTTTTTTACCTTCTACTATCTTTTCATATAGAGTGATTATAATACCATCAACCAACGGCAGACCAAGCAGACATGGGTCATATAAGATTCTTATGACTTGCTCCGGTGGAGGAGAGCAGTGCCCAGCGGGCAGGCACGAGAAAGGTGGGCCTTAATTTACCAAGAACTCGGCAGCCCGATACAACCAGTCGCGCGCGTGGCCGTCGTGCAGCCACAATTGGCTGAAACAAATACCTCAGCGAATGGCATTCGTCTAAGTTTCATTTCCGTCCTTCTTTGTCTCCTAAGTCATATCCAACACAAACATCAGCCGAGGAACCGGATAACTGGCGATGAAACCGATGTTCGGACACGAGCTGGAACCGACGACGACGATAGACATAAGATTTTTTTTTTGTAATTAAGTAATTTAAACAAATATCATATTCCTACGCTTGCTTTTTTTTAAACAATACAAAAGCCCCCTTGAGTTGATGGGAAGAAAATCAAATAGTGGCAGACAAAATAATGAACTGCTTACAAAATGACATTTAATTGGAAAAATATGCAAGAGACTGTTTACTCTTTTACGTTAAAGAAATAGTAGATTAATTATAATATTGACGGTTTTTATTGGTATAAAATTTGCTACATAATTACTCATAATATATCATACAATACATCAAAGGGTAGCTCAGTCATTTGAAAAAAAAACTACTCTGAACATCTGTGGTGCTGGAACCACATAATAGAATCACATCCGACTCAAAAACACCTCAAAGATGAGAATTTACAACTCTTATAAAATTCTATAATTGGTTAATCAATAAGTGGTTTGAAGGGAGCAATGAAATATTCAACTTTATTTAATTATTAATTAACCAAATAAAATTGTATCATTCTTTCTTTCTTAAAGTAATAAAAGTGTATTGTTCTCTTTCTTAACGGATAAAAATTGTATTATTCCCTTTTTCTTAATTAAGGCTAAATAAAAATTGACCGTTGGACTGTTGTCTGATCGGCGGTGCTCGCAGGCCTTTACAGGGCGCAGGCGTTTTTCGGACTCCCGAAACTGTTACCTCCTTTACCCGGTAGCGGGATGTAGAGAGCCGGTGTACTTCGCCAATGATGATGATGTACGCAATTTTCGAAAAGAGATGTTATAGTGGAAGATATAGTGGGTGAAAAAAAAGTTAAAGATTGGGGGGGGGGGGGGAATTGCCCTAGTAGGGAGGGCATCACATTATTTTTGGTTACTTTTTTCTTTATTTGAATATTTCATTTTTGTTTTTATGTTTTCGTTTGTTTGTAGTGTTCTTCTTACTGTATTTTTGTGTCTTCTTCTCTGTCTTTTTGTTTTAGTTTGATACTGTTGTTAGTTATTTAGCATTCAAGCCTTTGAAAGCTTTTTTGCCGATAACGTATTATTTTTAGTCACATATTTTTGTGTGGATGTATTGAGTCGTTTTGTTGTGTTTTGTCGCTGTTATGTGCACATTGGGGTTATGTTATTATGTGCACAGAGTTTAGTGCTCGGGAACCGGCTTCTGCGTGAGGCTTTCGCCCGTAGCCGCGCAGGTATGTTCAGCCTGCCGCCTGCTCCCTGGAGTTCTGGAATGACATCGTCCGTTAAGGTGGACCAGATCTTCTTGCCCAGTTTCTGGGTTACGACATTGATGGGCTCCAAGCGTTTCCTCCGATGCAGGACGCTTTGCCTGACATGGTCCCGCCTTCTTACTTTATTGATAAGCAGAGAGGCAGTGTTCTGGACACGCTGGAGCCTTTTCATAGAGGTTTTGTTAGCCGCTTGTGACACCACTGCGGGGTAGATCAGCATAGCTCGGATATACATCATATATAACTTTCTGATGTTAGCCGAGCTAAGATCCCTAAACCTGAATAGCTTGGAGATTTCTCTCTTCGCCAGGTTCCGCCTCTCCGTGTGGTGTCTCGAGTATCCATGGTCGGTGATTTTAAGGCCCAGGACAGTGCCTTCGGCAGAGTAGCCGTATCGCCTCCCATCTATGATGATGGGCCATGTCGACTCGCGGTTCAACGGGACAATTTTGAACTTGTCCCTGTTGGTCGTGATTTTCCATCGTCTCTCGTATCGGCTGATGTTGTTGATTTCCGCTATAGTTCGGTCCGCCTGCGCCCTTGCTTTCCTCACCGGGCACGGAACAATTTGTGTGACGTCATCTGCGTATTGCAGATACATCGTGTCCCTGTGCACCGGAGTTGGAAGGTCGATGGTGAAGACCAAGTAAAGCAGAGGACTCAGGCAGCTACCCTGGGGGACGCCCGACTTTAACTCGAATTCGGGGCCTCTGTGCCCTTCAATCATGAGACATGCCCTTCTGTCCATGATGAAGTCACAGAGGATCCTTTCCAGGATTGGGTCTAGCTGGAGGTTCAGGATCTTGTATTGAAGTCCTTCCAGCCAGACTTTGTCGAAGGCCTTCTGCACGTCCCTCAGCACAATGTCTACATAGAACCTGTTCGCTTGGGTGTATGCTACTTTTTCTGTTAGGAGCGCCAGGGCGGTGTCTGTGCCCCTCTTTTTGCGAAACCCGTGCTGTTGAGGGTTGTGCGCTCCTAACTCGCTCAGTTGAGCTTGTAGCCTATTCGCTAAAATCTTTTCGAAGATTTTACCCAGCATCTCAAGAAGAGAGATGGGGCGATAGCTTGCCACCTGGTCTGGAGGCTTGTTTCCCTTTGGGATAAAGATGATTTTGGCCATCTTGTATCCATCCGGGAAGTAGCCTGTATTCAGGGCGGCATTCATCGTGTTTGCCAGTCCCTGAATAATTTGCCTTGGGGCATTTACGAGGTTGTTCTTCGTAATTCCAGACCAGCCTGGAGCCCTCTGCTTGAACTTCGTCAAGGAGTTCTGAGCAGTCAAATTATAAATAATGAAGATGTTGATATGTTGCCAATTCAAGTGCTCCAAATGTATTATTCTCCTTTAAAGTCCCCGTTGGGAAAAGTGAAAAAGATTTTACGTTTTTTCTTCGCCTCTCTTTCCTATACCTTCTTTATCGGGTGTCAGCTTTCCTCTGAATTAGCGTTGTTTCTTCAAAGTTGTTTGAGCAGTCAATAAGGAAAAATGAGGATGATGTAATAAGTAGTCAAATGTGGAGTAGGTATAAATAGATGTGAGGCATATATTTTAGTTTTGCCTTGTTGTAGAGGGCATCTCTTGCATTTTCCTTTTTCTTCTTCCCTTATTTCCTTCTATTTTTGCACTGCCAGTATATGGCTGGCGGCTGTGTTGGTCACTCTAGCAACCGTTGTTTTTTTTTGTTTTTTTGTTTTTTTTCTCTCTCTCTCTCTCTTACTTCATTTTTCTTTTTTATTTAGTTGCATAAATATAAATATACTTTTTTCTCCGTCAAAATGGCATTCAAACTTTTCAAATATGATTTTGCTTATTCATTAACTTTCATTTTTAATTTTTATTAAATTTATTTTAATCAGCATTTTGCTTGTGTGTGGGCACTTCGCCTCTTTTTAGTTTCATTTTTTGTTTTATTAATTTTCTTCTTTGATTTAGTTGAGCACTTTGCTTCTTTTTATTTATATATTTCTTTATTTATTCGTTTTAATCTATTTATTAATGATGGCTACTTCGCCTCTTTTTATTCATTTATTTATTTATTTACTTGAGTTTTCATTTAGTTTTAGTTTTGGAGCACTTAGCCTCTTTTTATTTCTTTACTTAAGTTTTGATTTAGTTGTTAATTTTTTATTCACTTCCCTCTTTTTATTTATTTACTCAATATCGTTGTTCTGTTTTGGGCATTTTGCCTCTACTGTTATTTTGTAGAAATCGATTCACTAGTTTTTGTTTTTTTTGTCAATTTAAATAAGAACGAACGTCGTCTATCACAGAATTTCAACTTCCTTGTCAGAAATTTTTAACACGAACATTTCTTTTCAAGATTAAAAAAAAAGTTGATCTGATTGACCCTATAATTTTTAACAATGGTTGCACCGAACGGGGTCTGCGCCGAATAGGGTATGTGCCCGAAAGGGTGTGTGCCAAAACGCTTGTGCCGAATTAATACAAGAAAATTATTTGAATCCTACCCAACACTATTGATCTCCAAGATTGCAGAACAAAAAAAAAACATAAATTAGGGAGCACATGGAAGAATGAATGGTGTTATTATTATTATTAAAGTATGCGTTTATATAGTGTCATAAATTTATCCTAATATTAAGTCTGTGTAGAGTTATTAATTTTTATTTTACCTTTACATATTTCTAAATTGAAGATTTCGAGATGCTTAATAAATTTCTAATATTTAGTTGTTTATATAATTTCATGTATTAAGAAAAGAAGACTTATCTTAGCAATATATATAGCAATAGCAATATCCTAATATGCGTTCTATATGCTTCATTTATATATCGAGTTATTAGTTTTTATACAATTTTGTAAATAAACAAATTAAAACATGTTAGCGATTACATAATCTCCACCAAGTTACCTTGTCCAGAAAACTAATAGTTTCCTTTTAGGCTAAGGCTCTAATGTTCCACCAAATTTGGGAGAAATCGGTCCAATAATTTTTGTGTAGGTTTGAACACGAACGAACGAACGAACGCTGCCTATCACATAATTTCTGACTTCCTTGTCAGAGATTTATAACAACAACCTTTCTTTTCCTTTTTTAAGTAGATGTGGTTGACTTAAAAAAAAAAATTTAACAAGTTCTTCTCCGAATAGGGTCTGCGCCGAACTGAGCCATTCCCGAAATAATTAGGTAGAAGACCAAGAAGAAAAGAAAGGTGGAGGTGATGGAAAAGAAAAGCACCTACGCCCAGGTTGCCAAGGAATCATTCTCGGAGTACGAGGCGAAGAAAGTCTGACTAAACGTCGACAGTGAGATGCCCACGAAGCTCCTCGCGTGTTTTATGTATGCACACGGAAGAAACCTGATGAAGCCGGGGACATTCTCGGAAGAGCTTAACGCCATGCTCGCAATGAATGGGATTGACCAAATGCTATTTCCTAAGGATCTTTATTTAATTATATACGGGTGATTAATATTGTCGTTTAATTAGCATTCCCTTGGTTAAACTTGATCATTAACACAGTTATGAACGCTTAGTTTTCGCTTATAGGTAATATCATCTCATAATTTCGTTGTTATGCTTACATGTACTATTTTATACCAGTCTTCCACTAATAATGGAAAAAGTGTTATTTTTACAAGTTTTTCTTTTATATCAGTGGAAATATTTAAGTTGAAATAAGTTTAAATATACGTGAATAATTATAATGGTGATATCTGGGGACTATCTTTAATAGGTGCCAAGGTCGACATATTTCTTATTTAGCGCCTTTGGCCTATTTTTCTATTATAAAATAAACAATCAATTTGATTGGGACACACAGTATACAGGGCTGTTGCATTGCAATTAGTACCTATATTCATATATATATATATATATATATATATATATATATATATATATATATATATATATATATATATATATATATATATATATATATATATATATATATATATATATATATATATATATTTTATAATTAAGCAAAGTAATCAAATATTATATCTTACGTTTTGTTTCTTTTTGAAACGCTACAAAAGCTTACTTGAATTATCGAGCAAAAAATAAAAATAGTTACGGTTTAAGGACAAAATAATTAATTACTTAAAAAAACCCCATTAAATTGGAACATATGAATGAGGCTATTCACTCTTTTACCTTAGAGAAAATAGTGTATTATAGTGTTGACGTTCTTTATTTCTAAATAATTTTATAATTACTCCTCGGCCGAATATGGAATCTTTAAGAAGGTGAAGTATTGCTCCATAGGAATATCGTTCACAGTACTATGTATGAATACCACTCACTTTTTTAAGACAAGGCATTAATTATTGGTGTCCGTCATTGATTTTGTAGTATTTGCATTTATTAAGCTTAGTTGCAACGTTTGCACAGATCGTACCAGAATAGGAAAAAGATAAACCCGGTCATTTGACCACATTGTCCATTTGGATATTTCCAAAAGAGAAATTATACAGCTTCAGGAACAAGCAGTCTTTAGACCACTATTGTCCATTTGGAGAATCATAAGTTAAATGATAATAATAATAGGTATTTATAGTGCATGTTTCAGGGCTGTTAGCCCTCCCAGAGCGCAGGTTGTGTAGTGAGTGTAGAGAAAGTTTACAGGGGAGAGAAGGAAATTCTGAGGAGATGAGTCTTCAGGAGACGTTTAAAAGTAGTAAGGGAGGGAGGGGATCGGACTTCGGCAGGAGGAACATTCCAGAGTCTAGGAGCACAAACTTAGAAGAAACGGTCACCCATCGAACAGAGGACAGAGCGAGGAGCGTTCAGGAGGGGATCGAGGTTAGACCGAAGTGCCCGAGGAGTTTGACGACGGGAGATGGCAGACGAGATATAAGGTGGAGCCTCGAGTTTTAGGGTCTTGTAGGTGATGAGAAGAATTATATAGTAGGTACGGAAGAGAATAGGTAACCAGTGTAGCTCCTGTAACAGAGGCATCGAAGGAGAGAACTAGGGGTGGCGAAGGAGCCGGGTAGCATAGTTTTTTTTTAACTAGTTGTAGGGGGCGAAGTGACGAAGAAGGGAGATTCACTAGAAGAGAATTGCAGTAGTCTAAGCGTGAGATGACGAAGGCATGAATAGCAGTCTCAAGGCTTCGTCGATCAAAATGGTATCGAACACGTGAAAAGTTGCGGAGGAAACCGAGGGAAGATTTACAGATACGATGGATGTGCTCGTCGAAAATAACACCAAGATTACTGACGGTATCAGAGAAGGCGACATTGGTTTCCCCAAGGTTAAGGGAGGGGAAGAGATCTTTAGATTTATCTACCATCGAAGCGGTACTAAAAAGAAGAACTTCAGTTTTATCGTGGTTAAGTTTGAGAAAGTTGGCAGACAGCCATTCGTTTATGGAGGTGTAGGCTGAAAGGAGCTTGGTAAGTGATTGAGAGAAGGACACAGGGGGTGAAGAAAGTGATATCTTAGTGTCATCAGCACAGAGATGGAAGGACAGGCCCAAATCGCGAAGAAGGGAGCCAAGAGGAAGTAAGTAGATGCGAAAGAGGAGGGGATCAAGGACCGAGCCCTGAGTCACCCCAAAATGAATGGGCGCGGGCTCGGAGGAAAGGTTATCGAGCGCGAGCGACTGAGTGCGGAAGGAGAGGTATGAGTGGAACCATTTAAGTGAAGCTCCCCGAGAGACCAAGGAAAGTGTGAAGACGATCAAGGAGGACAGTGTGGTCGATGGTTTCGAAAGCAGAGGAGAGGTCAAGGAGAACTAGAATGGACGTACAACCCATATCGGCTGCTCTACGTAAACCGTTTGAAACATTAAGAGGAGCGGTTTCAGTAGAGTGCTGCTTTGAAACCCATTATACTCATAATATGTCAAAAAACACATAAAAGTGCTCATTTTGAGTACGAACGGGGATTCAATCTTTAAATTGTTCACTAGTAAAATTTGAATATCACAATACCCCCTTTAAAATACAAATCCAAGAAAAATATTAAATAATTAATAAAAGAAAATTATTTGAATCTTTCCCAACACTATTGAACTCCAAGATTGTAGAACAAAAAAAAACATAAATTATGGAGCACATGGAAGAATGAATGGTGTAAGACTATGTTAAATAGATAATATAGATAAATGGACAAATAAATTAAAAAATATTAGAATTGTTATATGTTTCACTTATTCATTTATATTTGTTTATATGTATTCATGTTACTGATATTTTGTTCTGTTTCTTTTCTAGATGTATTATGAATATAGTTTATTAAACCATATACAAATGGACAGTTTAAATAAACTTTTTTACACATTACAATTTAATCAACTATTATGGATAAAGTCATACGACTTGAGAAGTTTGATGTACCATCTTCGGATCCTCACGCTGGCAAATTATGGAAGCTACTTCCTTTATACAATATCTGATCATTCGCCAGACAAATTAGAATTGTTCTACTTGTACATCGGTCCTCATGTCTCGGATGTAATAGAGGGTTGATTATTCGAAGGTTATCGAATTGTTGATAGCTGCCCTTTTTGAAGGTATGGAGGGGAGGAGGGCATGTATTATTTTTTTCTTTTCTTGCTGCAGGTTGTTTTACTCGAATTTTTCTTCTTCTTGACTGAATTTTCCCTTAAGTTGGCTCTTTCCAATTTCTTTTGCTTCCGTATTCTTAAGTTGGTCTTTAATCTTCGTTTTCTTTCTTGAGAGATCTTCATAAAAGTTTTTGAACTATTGAGTTTCGAACACGGTACCTCTGGATTTGAAAGCCGATACTCTAGCCATACGACTGGCTTAGTCCGTCTAATTTTTTCTGCCATTTATATTATCGAGTTGGAAGGAATTTCTCTCATATATTTTTGCACCCCTACACAGCTCCCTTTCTAGAAAGCGGAGCGAATTTAAGGATTGGGGAGAGACTAGTCTTGGATTTCTTAATCGAGGAGTAGTAGCTCTCCCTCCCACGGCATCCGAGTCTGCACCACACGACTGGCTTAGTCCGTCTAATTGTTGGTAAGTTTTTCGGCCATTTATATTATCGAGTTGGAAGCTTTGGCAGCTTTCGAAGAAACCCAAACATACCTTTCAATTTCATATATGCATGCCATATGCCTTTTTGAGAGAGAAGCAAACAAACTGCCCACAATAACCAGAAAATCTCCAATTCTGAACGATTCAGATGGCTGGATGGATTCTATGGTACTATCATTTGAGGTAGAACCATGGTAGTGGTCATATTTACGATTCCGTCGTCTTTGTCGTGAAACGTCCTTGCGGTATTGATGGTAATCAGTAAGAATTTTGGAATTAGCTTCAATAGCTGTGAAAACTGGTCGAAGAGCTTCAACATAACCTTGCAAAGCTTCGTACAACGCAGAAGCAGAATTCAAGTTTTGATCTGATGACTGTAATGAAACACTGGTTTTCTGAAATCTTTGCAGAATCTGATCCAATACTCACAGTATGATCATAAGTCCTGTCCCCAATGTTTTCATAGTTAAGTTACCAAGAATCCTTTAAGCTGTTGTCTGCATTAGGCTTGACATCAGTATCCTCAATAATGTCTTCCAACACATTCATAATAATAGAATAGCCTTTATGGAGGGCTGAAGTCGCATCTACTCGAGCAGACCATCTAGTATCAGACATTCTTTTGTAAAGAGAAAGTAGAGATTTACTATTTGACAATGCCTTTGCGAGGAGTCTCCATCGACGAGTAGAAACAGCAAAGAATGTGTATATATTTTCAACAAAAGCAAAGAAATTCACGGCTTCTGGACAACATTCTGCAGCAAATTTTCATACCAAGTTGAGAGAATGCGCGAAACATGGAATATACTCCGCAAAATTAGACTTCTCTTTGGTGATGGCCTATAGTCCATTGTATTTTGAACTCATGTTTCTTTAAAGGAATTCAGTAAGCTGTCAGCAAGTTTTGCAGACCTATGCCTTTCCATCTCTAAAAACTTGATAAATCTTTCTACAGGTCCAGACGGCAACACATATCACACAATTAAAGTAAGTTGGTCAATGTGTACTAAATCTGGTGTTGAATCCAGTGAACTTGAATAATACTTGGACTTTTTAATTTCACTGATTATTTGGTCAAGCATCCTGGCCCCGATCAGACTAATAAACTCTTCACACACATCTTTGGACATATATGAAGTATGACCTTTTCCTTTGTTCCCATGAGCATTTATGTGTTCAGACAGAAATGGGTCAAACTTGGCCAGCAGTTCTAACAGTCCAAGGTAATTACCATTCTTTGAAGAGCCAACAGTTTCATCACTTCCACGGAAAGGGGGACCTCGTTCTGCTAAAAACTTTATAACTTCGACTACACGCTCGAGCACTTTTCACCAGTGTTGTTGTTCATTTTACATCTGTTTGACAAGTACAGAATCAACACGTTCACCCTTTTTCTTTCAAGTTAACAAGGCAACAATAGCCTTCTTGTGCACAGTACTTTCTTCGTGTCGAATCAGTCCAGTATTAGCATTCTTCCAATCATCAAAACCTTCCTCGGCAAACTTAGAAGGGAACTCTGGGCTCATAACTTTGCAAGGAAAGCAAAATAGGCAGCCTTGGCTTGGCTAGCAGAGCCAACTTCTTTCTTGTTTACAATTTGTAAGTTTGTGAACCCTGTTAAAGTAAGATTTCTGACAAAATCTTGTTTTATTTTCGCTTTTGTAGTCTCTTTTTTTTTGACAATCCAGTATTCTTTCAAAACCTCATGAAATTTTGGTAGCCACTTTATTAGATCAGTGGAAAAGCTGTTTTTGTACTCGACATCCTCATCCTTTGACACTAGTGTTGTATCAGTTGTATCTATATTTTGCTCTTCTGCTCTACTGTGTACCAATGTTTCGGTTTCTTCCAAATTATGAGCCTTGAGACTCTTATCCTCGTCATACTTGGGTGATTTGTTGACCTCAGATTCAAGTTCAAATAAACCTTCATCAGCTGATGTTGAAGGATGGCAAGGTCCACCTTGAAGTTCAGATGTGTCAGTGTCACTAGGGGTTATCTTGAAGAAAGTAGTCATCAATTTTGTAATTTTGGACACAGCCACTCTCTCCTTCTTCAATTTGTCCTCCCCAAATCTCGCTCACGATTCGCCATTGATTTTTTCTGAAAAAAACATGCAAAATTACTAATTTCGACTGACACTGTATATCATTTCCAATTCATTATGTTTACTGTATATTGAAGTAGAGGTGTCATTTTATGTGTATATATTGTGTTTACCACATGCGATGGGTGTTAACCTACGTTTTAACTTGATACTCACTCAAGATTAAATGAATGAACAAAGATACAGTTTTCTCATGTTAACACATACTTCGTTAACACATGCAACGTTAAAGAAAGTGCGGCTGTTTACTCAGTATAACTGGAACATTGTAATACTTAATATTATTAACATAAGCAAATATTATTTATATTTTACCTTGTTATTAATAATCAAGTAGCTATAATATTGATAGTAATGGCAATACGTGCCGCCAGACTGCAACAGCATTGATCCAATATTTCCCCAAATATTATAAGGTACGTCAAGTTTGTCGTATATTCACAGGCCAACATTCACTGCAGATTTATCTTTATTTAATGTTATAATAACCCCTCGAATATTGGTCTGTAAATATATTGGCAATGCCGCAATTTGACGTACACGTGACCTAATGAATATACGCCAGCAGAGCGATCACTTCTGAAGATGGGAAACTATTTTACCCCTTTAGCTCATCGCATCACGATATATTACACTGGTCTGCGTTGTTTTCAAGGTCAAATATATAATACCTGATTTTAGATCAGTTTTTTGCACTGAATCTGAAAATCATGCTCGTTTTACCCAATCAGGTCAGGTTTTTGAAATATGAGCACATACCAAAGACTCCTATATTTCCAAATATTTGTTGTGAATGAAATACATAATAGCAAATATTGGACTGATTTACTCACAAAAGGTTTACAGAATATTTTTAATAGATAGTATGAATAATACAAAATAAGCCACTCATGAATGAATGGTCTCTTCAGTGACCTCCGATTGTGCCGAGCAGACACCACATCCCTCTTAAGGCACCAACATTAGTCATCCAGAAAGTTCACATCCCATTGGCCTTGATAGCGTTCCTCCATTACACGGATGTATTGGTGAAAGCGTTCACCCTGTTCTTCACTGAAGTCTCCGCAATTTTATGGAAAATAGTTAAGATGGGACCGAAGAAAGTGCATTTTCACTGACATACGCGCACCAAGTTTGCGGAAATTCTCCATTAAGTCATCAACCACCTTCTGATAATGAGGACTTCTGTGGTTACCAAGGAAGTTTGCAATGACTAACTTAAGGGGCAGCCAGGCAGAGAGTTCAGTAGGATTTAATACATCATCAAAACTAGAGTTTTTTATGAGTTCTCTTATCTGAGGACCAGCAAATATACCTGCCTTAAGTTTCTCTATGCTGATTCATTTGAACTTGTGGTGGAGGAAGGCAAATCCTCCACCTTCCCTGTCCAGTGCTTTTACAAAGTTCTTAATTAGGCCGAGTTTTATGTGTAGGGGTGGAAGTAACACCTTGCTCGGTTCAACCAGAGGGTGGGACAGAACATTGCGTGACCCGGGTTCTACTCTTTGTATTGATGGCCACTCTTGTCTGACATAATGCTGGTCGTCAGCCCGACTATTCCACAAGCATAAAAAGCATGGATACTTTGTGTACCCACCTTGAAGTCCTAGGATAAGTCCAATAACTTTAAGATCTCTACAAATCAACCATTTATGTTCCTGGTAATTGAGAGCAGACAACAGATATTCCATGCTGTTGTGGGATTCTTTCATTTCAGCCAAGTGTCCAACAGGGATTGATGAAACCTTATTTCCGTTATTCAGAAGAACTGCCTTGAGACTTCTGTTAGACGAGTCAATAAAAAGTCTCCATTCCATGGCAACATACTTCATACCCATTAATTTAATCAGTTCAGCAATATTGTTACAGTAGATCAGTGAAGACGCTTCATCGAACATAAAGAATTTTCTGAATTCGCTCTCGCGTTCCCGATACCAATAGAACGTTGTTCCTGGGTAAAGTTGATGTTTCTCTCGAAGACGAGAACCCAGCAGCTGGGCAGACTCTTTAGATAGGTTCAGGTCTCGTGTCAAGTTATTGAGTTTGGCTTGGGTCAATGGCACCGATCGGTCGTCCTCTTCTGGCTCGTATTCACCACACTCACCTGTATCAGTCATGTCAGTAGATTCGGAATCAAAACTAGATTCCATGATGACATCCGGCTCAGAAACAGGAACATCTGGTCTATGGGGGATTGGCTTTATGGCAGAAAGAACATCAGGGTATTGAACATGATGCTTGTTCATGCGATTGACATGTAGAGTAGCAGTCGGTAACGTGATCTTTCCCTTCCCTCCACACCATTGGGACACCAAATGGCATACTCTTTCTTTTCCTATTCCGCCAATCCCGTAAGTTCTCCACACATGTTTTGCAGCAGATATGGCGAGCAAATGCCTTATCCTGGTCCCCTAGTTTGACTCCAAAATAAGCGTAATAAGCCTTCTTCACAAAATCCGTGATTTTCGCTTGACGGTCTGGAATAAACACGTGTCTGCAGATGAAACAAAATTTATTAGGATGGTTCTTACACTTCCGGTCCATCGTACTGCACAAGTAGACCTGAAAAGAGAAAGAATAACTACTTATTTAAGGTAACCTATGACCAGCTGTGGCAAAAACAAAGCCCATATACGCTTGGATGATAGCGCCATTTCGGAAAAATATGCTGTAATAAAAATCAAGTGTATCTTAGAAACCAGACCTGACCAAAGAAAATGAATGATATTTTTTGATTCGGCACTCAAAAAGGATCCTAAATCAGTTGGAAAACCCTTGATCTCTGAAAAAAAGTTTTGAAACGCAGGCCAGTCTTATTATACTCAATACCCTACCAATGTACTCCTGGCTTATTCATAAATACGCATACTATTGATAAAGAGGCCTAAAACTACCATTGAGCTGTCAAAAACAACAAAACTCACGCTAAGGTTCAGCTGTGCCTCGACCGACATTAAACCGCGTCTTCAGTCCAGTGTTGCCAAATAGTGCAGAGGAAATTTCAGTAGATTATTGCGAGAAAAATTACAAGGTAGGTAAAAATTCGGCAGACGCACTTTAATACATATGTATGTAGTGGTTTTTGTGATATACGAGTATGTTATGTAGATAAAATTAAGTTAAAAAGCATTATATCAGTATTTTTTATAACATTTGGTGAAAATTTGGAAAAATAATATACAAATTATTCATGAGATTGATAAATTATTTCTGATATTCATCAAATTTCAGTAAATCTCATGATATTTGGGTAGATATGGCAACGCAGGACTCTCACTGAGCCACGATCAGTATCACCACCCAACTGATTTGTCCCATTTTCTGTTATTCATATTTAATATAAACTATACTAAACTTTCATCTGCATTAATATGTTAAGTACATTATTCACAATACACCCCTAACTTACCCTACCGTCAGTCAAGGAAATACACATTTAAGAATCCATCGCCAGGACCTTCATGCTATTCAATTTATGTATATTTATTTCTGCTGCACTCAGAAGGTCCGGATTTGGACCACGGGCCGCCGGTTGAGTCGCCCCGGACTATACATAATGCCAGACTTATCATACTATTCAGTATGCTCTTGTGAAGTTTTATATATTTTTCTTATATATAGTAATATCATATATAATAATATAAAAAATCATGAAAATGGATAATTATTTTGTCTCGGCTTTCTGTACCTAAGATCAAAAACTTAATTATTACTAATTTTTTACATCCCCGCGTGGCTCGTAGCACGTGCTACATGTGCTACTGGGTTAAACCGGCATTGATTTGCCAACTCGCGATGTAACTTGTCGTACATGTGTGAAGCTTGGGCAATTTGCAAAGGTTTGTAAGTAAAAATCCAAACGTCCTGTTTCACTATCTTCTGCCACACTTGCTTCCTCCACCTGCGCTAACAGCGGCTTACTGTTGCCTACTGTTCCTGTTTAATTGAACGGAGATCCTCAGTTACTTCAAGGTCTAATTGACAGTGTAAGTTCAGAGAATTTTATAAAAGAGATTGTAGTACAAGCTATGCATCTCCCACTTCATGAACGATTGTTTGTTGTTTCGATCGTGTCTTCTTTCTCAGTAAACCTTAAAGGTTACTGTATTGTTAGCATTTAGATGAATGGTCGCACTTATGAGAATGTCGAAGCTACTGTACTTCCAAACGCTTGTACTGATATTATTCTTAGCTTACCATTTTTAAGAGTGCATAAAACTTTAGCTTAAATTATGGGGGTACATAGCTATTCTTAACTGTGTGTGGGCTGACTAAACTAAAGATTCCCCCAGTTAAACTATTTAGAAACTTATCCTCAGATTGCACCCCAATTGCTACCAAGTCTCGTCATTACAGCTCCGAAGATGCTGATTTCATTGAAAATGAGGTTAAACGCCTACTTAGTGACGGGATTATTGAACATAGTAATTCTCCTTGTCGTGCACAAGTTGCAGTGACATCAAATGCAAATAGGAAACAAGGAATAGTGGTAGACTTTTCTAGAACAATAAATAAGTAGATCCCTTTGGACATTTACCCGCTACCTAGTATTTAAGATAGAGTAGCAAATATCGCACAGAATCACTATTTCAGCGTTATTGATCTATCCAATGCATATCATCAGATAGAAATATTCTCAGAGGACCGATCTTACATTGCTTTTCAGGCCGGTAACAGTCTTTATCAATTCAGGCGCATACCTATGGGTGTTACGAATGGGGTTTCCGCCTCTCAACGCTTTATGAATCCGTTTATAACCGATAACAAACTATGTAACACTTATGCCTATCTCGACGACAAAATAGTCTGCGGAAAAACAAAAGAAGCTGTTTCTAAATACAATCTCTCCCTGAATTCTGAGAAATCTAAGTTTTCTCTAACCTGCATTAATATTGTCGGTTACCAAATTTCTGACGGCAATTTGAAACCCGATGCTGAAAGAATGAGACCTTTGTTAGAATTACCCGTACCATCAAGTATAAAATCCTTGCAACCTTGTTTGGGGTTATTCGCATACTACGCTAAGTGGGTTCACAACTATTCAGAGAAAGTACGGCTTCTTGTAGATTGCTGCAGATTTCTTTCATCTCTTCAGGCTATTCAAGCATTTGAAACTTTAAGGAATGACATTGCCAGATAATGCATCAGATAATGCTATCGGTGCCACTTTATCACAGTGCGGACGACCAGTGGCTTTCTTCTCATACTCATTGAACCGATCAGAAAAGAGACACCATATCGTTGAAAAAGAAGTGTATGCGATGGTAGAGAGCATACGTAAATTGAAACCTTTTTTGACTGTAGACATTTTGAAGTAACAACTGATCAAAGAGCTGTGTCATTCATGTTTGATACCAATGTAAAAGGTAAAATAAAGAATGATAAGGTTATACGCTGGCCTATGGAATTACTTCCATTTTCCTTCGATATTCACCATCATCTGGGTCACGAAAACGTTGTTGTTGATACACTATCACGGTCGTATTGTAACGCCACTTCGGATATTACAAGTTTAAAATCGCTTCAAGAGAGTCTCATTCTTCCTGGAATCCATCGAATGCTACATTATGTTCGTGTTAAAAACCTTCCTTACTCCATCGATGAAATCCGTCGTATTACTGCTGACTGTCAAGTATGTGATAAAATTAAACCGCGTTTCTTTCAACCAGAAGAGACTTCTTTGATACGGGCGACTGCGCCTTTCCAGCGTCTTTCAATTGGTGTTAAGGGGCCGGTTCCAGTTTCCTCGGACTAGTTGCGGTATTTCCTTACAGTGGTTGATGAGTTTAGTCGATTTTCGTTTTTGCTTTTCCATGCTACGATATGTCATCCAAAGTAGTTATTGACTGTCTTACAAATATATATTTTTTTTGTTATTTGGTGTACCTGCATCTATTCATTCAGACTGCGGCCTGTCATTGATTTCCAAGGAAGTGAAAGAATTTTTACTACGTCTTGGTGTAAACAACAGCCACACCTCTCCATACAACCCCTGTGGAAATAGCCAATGTGAGTGCTATAATGGTATTATTTGGAATACTGTGAAGTTGGCTATTGGATCTCCAGATTTGCCATTAAGTTCATGGCAGGATGTGTTATCTGATGCCTTACATGCCATACGTTCACTACTTTGTACCTCTACAAATACCACGCCGCATCAACGACTTTTTGCTTATGAAAGACGTTCAGTTAGTGGTTCGGCCCTACCTTCTTGGCTAATTGAACTTGGAAAAGTCCTCCTCAAACGGTTTGGGACTCGCAATAAATACGAACCAGCTATGAATATCGTTGATCTGATTAATGCTAACCATACACATGTTCGTGTGAAATTACTGATGGAAAAGAGATCACTGTTGTTCTGCTTAATTTAGCTCCATTTCCTAGAAATATTCCACTTAATGATTCTGAATCACGAAATCCAGGTGTCCTTTCCGATCCAGCTTCACATTCCCGTTTACCATCCACAACTACTAACTTTCTTCAAGCCAACGAGAATATATCAGGAAGTGAGCAAGAAAAAATTACTCAGACACAATAGGATCATGTTGTTCATGATGCTGATAACAGTGTGAATAGTTATAACAATCTGACAATACAGCTGCCTGGGCCAAGAAGATCTTTACGCGCTCATAAACTTGTATGTAGTTTAGATTTGTAATCTTTTCGATTTCTAATTCATTTTGATGCCTTACTTTAACTTTCTTTATCTAGTGTATTGTATATTTTGTAATTTTGAGAAGGAATTAATTCTTTGTGGTGGGAGAGACTGTTATATGCTGCACTTATTTATGTATATTTGTTCATTTATAAGTTGCACTTATTAATTTATATTTGTTCATATGTATACATGTTAGTAATACTTTGTTTTGTTTCTTTTTAGATGTATTTTGAATATAGAGGATTAAACCCTATAAAAAGAGACAATTTGAGTAAACCTTTCTACATATTACAATGATAATATACCTTTCTACGCATTACAGTAATGTATAGTAAACTGAGTCCTGTTGGACACGAAAACCTCTTCTTAAGCTTTGGATAATTTTGAATAAGACTGGCGCACTCATTTTTGGCTAATAAATGCCGCAATACTTCTTTGTGTCGTTCTAATGTGCCATAGGATTAATATCTTGATTACTTAGAAGGTCTATCACTCTGTATAAAGTCACGAAAAGTAAATTTTTCAACCCGATTATACTACGCAAAAATTCTTCCACGACGCCATCTTTAAATCTAACGAGACGGCCTCAGTTAATTTCGCGTTGGTTTATAATGTTAATATTAGAATTTTTATTTTTGAGCCACGATCTAGAAGGTTAGGGGTATTAGGTTATTTAAACAAGTTCAGTAACACGATCTGTTGGCGTTTTTTTGTTGTTTTTTGCGTTAATCTGTAGAGTTGCCAAAACTAAACATGATTAGATAACCTACTACCCCTAACCTTATACATTGTTGCTCAGAAAATACTATTTTCAAGTGCTAATATTCGGAAACTATTGCTTTCCGCACTGAATATATAGCAAAGTCCTACTACGCCGTCCTGAGTCAAAAAAGACTAATTCAAACGAAACTTTTAAACCACTCGCTACTCTTCTCGGCACGTTACAACTTCACCACAAAACAACGAAAAAACATTCGAAAAACCTACTACGAGGGGCGGTCAATAGGTTTTGCGAATCGGTAGGGCAAAACAGAGGAAGGACGATGGCTGTTTGTGGGGGTGTTGCGACAAGTTATGGCAAGTCAGGACCTGCAACCGCACGTTCCTGCCTCGTCTATTTAAGAAGCAGTAGCTGATCGCAGATCGTCAGTCACAAATTTTTCAACAATGGAGAAGGTTGAGCACCGCGCAGTGATCAAATTTTTGAGCAAGGAAGGCAAGAATGCAAAAGAGATCCATGAACGCATGGTTGCTGTGTACACCAACACCGCCCCTTCCTATGCAACCATTGCTCGCTGGAATAGGGAGTTCCGCCATGGTCGTGAGTCCCTTGAAGATGACCCCCCTCCAGGACGCCCTTCAGACGTGACCAACGAGGACAATGTGGCCCGTGTGGAGAGGATGATCCTCGAAAATCGACGGGTGAAGGTCAAAGAAATCGAGCGAGAACTTGGAATATCATATGGAAGTGTTATCAACATCATCCGCGACAATTTGGCCATGACCAAGGTCTCTGCCCGTTGGGTCCCTAGAAACCTGACGCCCCATGATCGACTTCAACGTCGTCAAAGTCCACAAAGCCAGAGTTGCACAAGCTGCCCTGCGCGAGTGCGGATTCGAGGAGCTCAACCCTCCCCCCTACAGTCCAGATATGGCCCCTAGCGACTACTTTTTACTCCGCCAGCTCAAAAACATGGCCTGGAAGCACAGGGGCTCTGCGACCCTCATCAAATTCCGGACCCAACCCTCAGCAGGGAAGATCATGGCCACCATCTCCTGGGATTCTGAGGGAGTGTTGATGGTGGACTATGTGCCTCGTGGAAGGACCATCACAGGCCAATATTACGCCGAGGAACTGGATAGGTTGGTGAAGTGCATCCGTCAGAAGCGGCGCGGCAAGTTGACACGCGGTGTCCTGCTCCTCCACGACAATACCCCTGTCCACAAGGCCAGAGTTGCACAAGCTGCCCTGTGCGAGTGCGGATTCGAGGAGTTCAACCATCCTCCCCTACAGTCCAGATCTGGCCCCTAGTGACTACATTTTATTCCGCCAGCTCAAGGCTGCACTGCGTGGACGCCGGTTTAGGGACGATGAAGATGTCCAGCTCGCCGTCCAGGAGTTGATTGAACAGCAGTCGGGAGATTTCTGGTTGTCGGGAATTCAAAGCCTCAGGGACAAGTGGCGCAAATGCATTGAAGTCGAGGGTAGTTATATTGAAAAATAATAAAACACTTTTCCTCATATCTCGTTTCCTTATATCCGAATTGCAAAACTTATTGACCGCTCCTCGTAAATATGGGTTCTTCTTCTCTCCTTAGCTGATGTCTTGAGCTTTGGAATCAAAGTTGAGTGCGTTGTTCTTCCTTTATATAGAAATGTTCTGCAAAGTCTTGAGGGGAGGCTATTAATTTATTGGCAACATGTTGGCCTCTAAATGTAGTTCTCTCATATTTCTTCTCTCTCTTCTCCTCGCGTTGGTTATTATCCTAAGGGTTTTATTTCGTACTCGCTGCATATCCTTTTTCCTTGCCTTTGACATTGTGGAATTGGTGGGTAAGTTAATGTTGCCCTTCGCAATGCCATGTATAATATCTTTCGCTTGTTCTTCAGCGAGATTCCTCGTACGAGTATAATAATCTTAAAGCGGGTGTTTTGTTTTTTTATTCTTTGCTCTTGATGTTTTAGATATCCTTTTGATGTTGTCTTCAACCCAAAGGCTTAACCTTCGGATCTATAGTTTAATATCGGCCGTTTTTTGTCTGCCAATGGGTATTACGGTAAACTTTTTTGTGTTTGTCCGTATTTTCCATTGTTTTTCAAATCTGTTGATGTTGTCAATTTCCATTGCCGTTAATCGCGCTTGTCTTCTTACATTTTGATTCGTACATGTAATAAATTGACTGATATCATCCACGAAGTGGATGTTCAATGTTTCAGGTCTTAAAGGAAGAGGCATGTCTGCTGTGTATACAGAGTATGAAGTTGGTGAGAGACAGCCTCCTTGTGGCAATCTGGCATTCATTTCGAATTCTGGTCCCTCATATTCATTTATCACAATCTTTGCTCTTTTTTCCGTGATATAACCGCAGAGTCGTCTCTCCAAATTGTTGTTCATTTGAAGATTAAGGATCTTGTATTGTAAGCCTCTGTTCCAGACTTAATCTAAAGCTTTCTCTACGTCCCTTAGCACCAGGTCCATATGTTTTTTGTTCACTTTGGCCTGTGCTATTTTTTCTGTTATTAATGCGAAGGCCATTATAGTATCCCTGTTTTTTTTCTGAACCCAAACAGGAAATTGTTATATAGCTGATTTTCTTCTATATATTCTATTAGTTTTTTGTCATTATTTTTTTGAATATTTTCCCGGTAAAGTTCAACAAAGAAATAGGTCTGTAGCTATTCAGGAGATTTAGAGGTTTGCCTGGTTTGACGAATAGTATTATTTTTGCAGTTTTTAATGCATCTGGGAAGTAACCGGTGTTTAACTGGCATTTAAGATGTTTTTCAATGCTTCAATGATATTATTCGGGGCATTACTATAGTTCTATTTTGTTAGGCATGATGGTCCTAGCGCTTTTTATTTAAATGTACATATTACGTTTTTTATTTCGTCTGTTGTGATCATTGCCCCTGGACCCACTTGTTCTTCACCACCTAGGTCTACTACTTCTGCTGGGATGATCTTGTTTAAGTTATTTCTTAGGTATTCATGAACCATTTGTTCAGTTCTCCAGCAGAAATCCGTTGTTTACTTCCGGCAAGATTGAGAAAACTTTTTCCCAGTGACTTCGGAATTTTGGTTCTAGTTCCCGTTCTTCTTGTATTAATATCCCGTTTTCCTCTTTAATTTCATATTTTTTCTTGTTGTTCTTCTATCAGGTATTTCATTTTTAATTCATTAATTTTTCTCTATCTTTCTCAGTTTGTTCCTTCCCTCCAAATTAAATCATATGCCCTCTTAATTTGTTTGTTTTTGTTCTTCATCTCGGTAGACCACTCATATTGCTGTATTATTCGATGACTCGACTTCGGGGCGTGTTTCGAGTCTGCGGCTACCAGAGCATCCATAAAGTGCTTCGATTTCCTCGAGTGAAGCATATGTAACAAGTTCTTCCTTATACATCCTCCAGTTTGCAGTATCGTATACTTTCCTTTTAGTTGCAGGTACCTGTATCGGATTTTGGTTTAATTGCAGCAGTGTTCCTATATGGTCACTGTATGCGATTGTTACCGGTTCCATATGAAAATTCAACGGCAAGTTACGGCTGATTAATACTACGTCTGGTTTGGTTGCGCTGTTTGCTGTAATATAGGTGGAGGGATCTGGTCCCACTCTGATTAGTATAGTGGTTAGCGCGCTTGCCCGGCAATCACTGGGTCGGCAGTTCGAATCTCCGTCCGGATTCTTTTTAAGCTGACACTATTTACTAAAAGAGGTTAGCGCCGTGACTGGGCATCACGGTGGGGAGTTGGGGCTTGCCCTGGCTGACGTCCACCGCAGAAGCTACATATGAGAACTAAAACCAGCAAACTTTAACTTTTATATTTGTATCCAACATCATTTCCAGATTTCTGCCTGAGGTGTTCGTTGATCGATATCCATTTATTTGACATCTTGCATTTAGGTCTCCCATGAATATCGTAGGGTGACTCTGGCCGAATAGCATAATGAAGTTATGTAGAGGCACAACGTTTCTCTTTGAGGGTTGGTACCCCGTTGATATAATTAAAGGGATAATTTCAAGCTCTATTTTCACGGCTAAGTATTCTTCCTCTATTAGTTGTATTTCTTTGTATTTTATGTTTCTTTTAATCGCTATAGCCGCGCCTTCATGTCTTTCCCTGGCGGATATTTTGTTAATACATTGTGGTTATATAATTTTATTATTTTATCATTATCATTAATTCCGTGTGCTAAGATCTATATCTAGATCGATATTCATGATGTCGTTCCCAATCAATCTACTTTTACCGATCCATCCATTTGTGTTTATTTGTAGAATAGTTAGTTTTCTATATTTATCGCTTTCCATTTTTTCGTGTGATTCAGTAGGAGTCGCTCAATGGATCAATATCAGAATATTCTTTGATGTTCTTTTTTATTGGGGATTTTGCCTTGTATTTCTCCTTCCGGTGTCTGTTTCTTCCATATTTTCTCCTTCGGAGGTAAATTTTCCGTTTATGATTTTGTGCGAGGTACCATTTGAAATGGTTACTACGTCACCTGGGTAAATTCTGATTCTTCCTTCCATTAAGTATTTTTCGACTGTTTTTTCATCTTCGTCTTCTTTATAAGCCCATTTGCACTTCTCTTCCACGAGTGCACGGATTATGTCTGCTCGTTTCATTTTACGAGGTAGAGGCATAGATGCGTTAGCATACCATGCCTTTTTTCTTGTTTACGTTTATGACTGATGGTTGTTGTGCTACTTCCGTCTCGTTTACTGTTACGTCCTTTCCTTGGTTTTCGTCGTTGTTGTTTTGGGTTTGTTTATTATTTCCATTTTCTTTAGGAGTTAATTCCATTTGCATAGTGTTTTCCTTATTATTTAAAATATTCATTCTCAGTATTTCACTCTATGCAGAATTTTCGGGGAACCACATTTCCTTGATTCCATTCTTCACTAATAGTTGATTTAATGTGGATTTTTTCTCGCTAATTGTACATTTTTTTGTGATGTGGCTCTCCAGTGCATAACAACTGTAGCACATCTGTACATTTGTGTATTTCTCTCTTTCCATATTGTGGGCGCGGATCCTCATATTAAAGGCGAGAATCCCGTTTATGGCAATTTTGTTAGCCAGATCGCTGTTGGTGCATACCACTTTGAAAACATGTGTATTTTGCCCGAATTTTACTATTTGGTGAATCCTTATATTTTGGTTGCTTTATTCTATTTCATCTTTGAGTTCCTGAGCTGTGTGGGATCCTACCCATAAATCCAACTTCCTGCAGATCACTCTCCTGTTCGATATTATTTGTGGGGGTATTATTGAGTTAAGCCCTCCCTATTTGTTTAAGTATTTCGATCCCTTCGTTCGACACTAGTCACGTTCGTGGTGGCATTAGCTATGTATCCGTTGTTATTATCAATTAGTTTTATCAGGGCGACTTTCATTTCTCCATACAGTGTTTGTACTACCTTTTAGGGGTGTCTCCTGTCCCCCAGAGTGCAACTCGTTTGTACTTCATCCCAATTTTTGCTCGGAGCGCCTCGTCGCTCCTGGTAGTCTCCTCATTCTCTCTTTATATTTATTTTTCTAGCTCTGAAAAATCCGTGTCCCCCGTTATGATTATTACCGCTAGTGGGTAGTTTTTTACTATTTATGCCTATTTTTATCTCTCCTACCTATTAATTTTCGCACATTCCTCGGTCACCCTACCTAGTTAAGCCTAGCCCTACCAGCAGTCCACAGTTGGTTTCAGGCTCGTGGTCGATAATCGACCCCCCTTTTCTGTCCTCTTAACGGGGTCTCCTGCAGGTGCTCACTACACCCTACTTTCCAACTGTATCTTAGAATGCCGGCGACCGAGTTATGCTGTGAAATCGCGTAGAAGATAAAAGGGCAGACGGAAACGTTTAAAAGGGACAGTAATATCACTTTGAAGTATTAAATCGTTCCTGGGAACAGGAGTTCTCTCCAATCAGCCCAAGGGACGCAATAATCTCTTAATACTTGTATTATTTTCTTTTCAGCAGAAAAGAATATCTCTTTTTTAAAAAATACTTTATACAAAGCTGTGAAGAAGTTTTGAAAATTAAAATGAGTCCTTCAAAATCTTGAATTCGAATTCGAATTGATGTAAGTGGGTAGGTGTGTGCAGGGAACGAAAAAGGGTGTGTTGATAGCAAACGGGCACTAAACCGTTAATCGTTAATTAACGAAGTTAACATTTTCATTAACAATTTAACTTTTAAGTTAACTTTGGAAATCATTATCGGACTAATTAACTTCGTTACATTTAACTTCCGTTCGCTCAAGTCCTCAAACCCCCTAAATTCATTAAAACCGGTAAACGTTTAATAGTTTTTATTATTTTCAGATGTTAAATACAGATGTAGTCTTAGCATATTTAATAATGTATGCGTCATTTTTTCAACCCCGATATAACGCCACTTATTATTATAAATAACTTTTCAATCAAACTTCGAATTGTGAGTTCAAAATGATATTTTATGTATTCGGTATTTAAACAATTATTTTGTATTAATAGATCATATAAAGTTTATTTAATAAACAAATAAAATATTACACTATAGCACGCAACGCAGTGCTATACATAAAAGGAAGTGCCGGTAGAAAGAGGCTTCACTACACTCTGGAGAGCTATTACGGTAACAACGTGAGTATCTTTTATTATAGCGATACCATTAGTGTTAATTGAAAGAAATAAATAAGTCAAGTTTCATTAATATAATATATTAAACATTTGCATACATTCATTTGATATTCTAGTATTTGCATAGCTAAATTATATTTTCCATATTGTAAGATCCGGTTTGTTAATTAATAATTAGCCACATATTATATTTTAGTTGATGATATAGCTTAATATCCATATAAAATACACATGTATTAATGATTAATGATTCATTAGAATATATATTGGCCCGGATATACCTTTAAAATTCAAATACAGGGCTTATCTATATTATTATTATTGCGTATTGCACAACAAATATTACAAATATTATATTGCAGCTATTGTCCGCAGGCTGGCTACGGTCCCCCTGCACTTTTTCACTTTTATACTTCGATGTTTGTTCGGTTAAAATTCATTTAATACACCTCTTTTCATATATAGTTAATTTAATTTCTTATAAATAAAAACAAAACGGAAAACCATTACAAAACCTATCACTTAATCTTTCACAGACACTTGTCATCAAAAACTTGAATGTGTTGAGTCAACAGATGTTGAATCTGTTGATGTCAACAGGATTGACAACGTCGAGATTGAAACTGCCAGTGCCCAGTGTAGATAGAGGGGAATAGGAAAAGGGGCAAAGAAAAAATAATAGCGTAGGCGAGTTGCGAACAGCTTCCCGCGTCGCTTGACCACTGTTAGCCAGCGGCGAATCCACTCCGCCATCCTGAGTCTAAAAGGACTCATTCAAACGAAGCTTTTAAGCCGCTCGCCTGCACTTCTCGTGCGCTATACCAGAACTCCTGACCCGACCTGGACGACTACTTCTTGATTAAGTCAAGGGAAGGAAACAAGTTGATTTCCGACTGCAAGCTCTGCCTGCCCAGGACTGTGCCAATCAAGGGGCACATGACAAGCCTCAACAACATCAAGCAGCACATCAAGAGGACCCACCCAGCCAAGTTCATGTAGTTTGAAGAGAAGGTCAAAGCAGGTTAATCTCGTGGAAAAGCCAAGAAGAGGTTTTCTTCTGGTTCCAACAGCGGCAGCAGCACTTCGGAATTATCGAGTCTGTTTTCACCCACCTTCTGGCAAGAAAGCACGCCAGCAAACCATTGCCAAGTTCTTTGGCATCGCTGCTACTGGCAGTGGCATACCCCAGGCTGCTGTGGATCAAATGATTGTGGACATGTTCGTAGCCAACATGATGCCACTCCACGTTGTAGATGAGGCTAGTTCTGCCCAACACGACGAGGTGGAACTCCACCTATGACTCTGTGGTTGTCCTCAACACTATCCGGGAGACTATTAGGCCTGTTCTCCACAGAGTCATGACCCAGTTGAAATTCAACAGCTTCAACGACCAGGATGTCAACTTAATGAAGGAGAAGGCCAAGGTAATAAATAAATACTAAAATAATATTATATATTATAATATATATATATATATAAATTATTATTTTTTGAAATTCTAAAATTTACTGATTCTCCATTGTTTTTTTTCAGGTCATGTCACCCGTGGCTAAAGCGCTCGACAAGATCCAAAGGGAGGAACAAGCCTACGTTGGGAAATTGCTGCCAACAGTTGCTGCGACAATCTTCAGGCCCAAGGACTTGAACTCCAAGGGCCTCGTCTACTGCAGCCCCTTGCTCGACGCACTTTTGGCAGGCATCGACAAAAGGTTTAGGACCCTCCTGAAGGATGAAGAATGCCCCCTGGCTGCTGCCTTCTACCTCAGGTTTCCCCTCATCTGGTTGGAAAGTATGACAACACCAAGGTCACCAAGGCGAGGAAAAGCAAGCATGGAGGGTAAGATCGAGGAGGCAGCAGTCTTACGAAGTGAGCAGCAACAACGAGGAGGATGGGGGGGGGGGACTTCTTCAGAGGTGTAACCCAACCAAAAGAGAGCAGCGAGGGCCATAGATCACTCAAGAACAAGGCCTAGAACTTGGTTAAGATCTGGTTGGAGACCAACTCCAAGGGCTTGCTGACAGGTGCTGCCTTCTTGGATGAGCAATTGTTGCTGGACTTGTTCATCAAGTTCAACACAGCCATGCCCTCCAGTGCTGCAGTAGAATGTTTGTTATCTATGGGCAAGGATATCAAGAGGGCCAAGTGATCATCCCTGTCTGATGAAAACATTGACATGTTAATTTTCATGAAGGTCAACATGCATCTCATGAACAAAATAGAGGACGAGAAGAAGAGGAAAAATTAAATTATGCATATATCGTGTTTTCCTTTTTTCTTTCAGACACTTTATCAATATTTTTTTTAGTTTCTTACTAGTATTGTGTTACATTTAAGCTTTTTCCCTTTTCAGGCTCTAAAAACCTTTAAAAACTTGCAAAAGGTCCAAAACTATGAAATCAGCCTTTTCTAACTCTAAGCAAAAAAAAACAATAGATTGGGGTTCTAAAGGCCATTAAAAGACAAAAAAAGGGCTGATTTTATAGTTTTGGCACTTTTTAAAAGTGTTTTTAGGTGGGTTTAGAGCAAGAACTGATTTTTTGTTATTTTCCTATAACGTTTTCTATTAACGTTAACGATTAATCGATAACTTCGCTACATTTTTAGAGAATTAACTGATTAACGGTTATCGAAGTTAATTTTTGAGTTAACGGATGTACAGGTAACGAAGTTAATTTTTTGATTAACGGTGCCCACATGCAAAGAGATGCTAAGTGCCTGCTGATTAGGCCTATCGATTAAGATATTTTATTTGATATATATATATATATAAATATATATATATATATATATATATATATATATATATATATATATATATATATATATATATATATATATATATATATATATATATATATATATATTATGGCGTTCAAGCCATAAGTCTTCTATAAATTTAATGTTCTTGGATATGTTAAGCGCATATGCTGTTGTAGTAATAATTTACTCTGATTACTTTAATATGTGCTTAGTGCCTTTGTTTTTTGTATATTTTGTACTGAGAGTAAATTGTGTCTTGTGTTTTCCTTTGATGTCTCCTTCGTTATAGATGAGTCTTCATCGGTGAATTATGCTGCCGATATTCGGTGAGTTCTTATAGAAATTGGTGAGATTTCGTAATTAGATTTTCTTTTCTTGATTGGATTGATTTTGTCAATAGTTTGGGTAAAAACATTATTATTCTCATGCGTAGATCGGAAATCTGGTTAATCATTTGAACAATATCATCGTTCAATTCTCGATTAACCAGCTCCTGCATATTCCTTGTCCGTTCTTGTATGACGACCTCAATAGGACTTAACCTCGCTTCCCGGTGCAGCTCTTCCTAGCGTCTTCTTACTCACCTACCCGTACCTGTAATTAAGTACACGCATTTGGTCTGCACCACTTGTAGTTTCCTCTTTTGTTTCTTCGAGACACACGAGAGGGCAGAAGCGGGGTATAGCAGCGTTGATCTTACAAGGGTATTGTAGATCTTTTTGTTATTGCTTTCACGGAGATTTCTGAACATGTATAGAGTTCTGGCTGCAGCTGTGGCCTTTGATATTCTTTCTGGGACGTGCTTCCTATACCAGGTTGAAGTAATCTTCATTCCGAGTACATTGCACTCTGTGTTGGAGGGATAGCGTCTAGCCCCCACCCTGGCATTGTATAGTAGTCTCCTGCATATGGGAACTAATCTGAAGTTTTCTTGGTTCGTACGTATTTCCACTGGGCCTCGTAGATGTTAATGTTCTCAATTTCTGCTGCTGTCGTACGAGCTTGAATAGGGGCAATCCACCATGGACAAGTGATTACCTGGGTAAAATCATCAGCGAATTGAATGTTGAGGCAAATTGGGTCTGCAGGGGCTGGGACATCAGCGGTGTAAATTGAGTAGAGAGTGGGGAACAGGCACCCCACCCTCCTGTGAGAGACCGCAGTGAGCGGAAACTTTGGTCCGTCCGTATACCCTAAACTGATATACGCATCTCTCTCCATGGCATAGTCACAGAGACTTCTTTCTAAGTTTTCACTTAGGCCCAGTCGTAAGATCTTATACTGCTCTCCCCTTTGCCACACCTTATCCAACGCCTTTGATACATCCTGACAAACGATGTCCACGTAACTCTTATCCTGTTTTGCTTGGGTTAGCTTTTCCGTTATGACATTATTCGCCATCTCCGTACTGCGCTTTCTTCTAAGCCCGAATTGATATGGGTTGTAGAGGAAGTTCTCCTCCAGATGAGACATCAGTCTACGGTTGAGGATTTTCTCGAAGAGCTTCCCGCCAAATTCTATAAGTGAAATTTGTCGGTAGCTCTCCTTCAAAATTGGGTCCTTTCCATGCTTAGGCAAAAGAATCATCTTGGCCGTTTTATAAGCATCTTGAAAGTATCCCGTGTTCAGACAGGCGTAAAATATCCTTTTCACCCCTTCGATGACATTGGCCGGTGCCTTTTCAAAGTTTAACTTTGTAAGCCCCGATTGTCCTGGGGCTTTTTGACGAAATGAGCAGAGTGTGCCGAGTAGTTCTTCTTCGGTAATCTCGGCGTTTCAGTCGCGCTGTCTATCTACCTGGTGGTGAGGCTGCGGCTTGTGTATTTGGTCGTTGAGCTCGTCTACGATGTTGCTTTCGAACTCTAGGTCATAGTCTTCGTTCTCCTCCTCAGTTATACTGAACATATTTTCACAATAACTTCGGAATAGCTCTTCAATTCTTCCTTCTTCCGTTTCGACGTTTCCATTTTCTTTTAGTAGCTCGATCTTCTTCCTCTTCCCAGTCGATCCTTTGAAACGACTGATCTTACTTCAAAACTCTTTGGGAGATGCTTCGTGATCGAGGCTATCGATCGCATCGTCCCACCGTCTCCCTTGTTGTTTGGGGATCAACTGGTTGAGATCTTCTTTGATTTCTTTACTTCGTTGTATTGAGTCAACTGCTGCATTCCTGATGTTGATCTCATACAATAATTTCAGCTCACGGTATAAATTCTTCATGTATTCGGTCCATCTGTAGGTAGAGATTGTCCTATACTCGGATTTCGAGATACAAACCCTATCTGCGTTGAAGAGATGGTTATTGAGAACGTCGAGGGCTTCGTCAATCTCCTCGAGTATTGCCTCGTCCAAGTTCGGCGGATCGTAGGCCTCGAGAAGGCTCGCGTACCGTGCCCAGTCTGCTCTTCTGTAGTTTTTTATGACTACTGCTGGGACTTGTATAGGGTTCATGTTGATAGTGAATAGGATCCCTATATGGCCACTACATGGTACCTGGACTGGTTCCATGTAGTAATTAAACGGTAGCTGACGATTAGCCAGACAGATGTCTTGATTTGTGGCGTTCCTCTTCTTACAAAGGTGGGGAAGTCGGGGCCCATTCGCTGGGCAATGTTTCTGTCCAGCAAGAGGTCCAGGCTTCTTCCTATACCGTTGAAGGCCCTGTAGTTGGATTCTCGGCATCTGGCGTCCAGATCCCCCATTAATATAGTGACGGTTCTTCTGCAAAATAGGCAAGTGAGAATGTGAATTGGTAATACGCCTCTCCTCGGTAGTTGATATCTGGTAGCAATGACCAACTTTCTTATGTCGAGTTCGACCTCAATCGTGAGATAAGATTCTTCTAGATTTCTTATTTGTTTGTATTTAATCCCTTTCTTTATTGCAATGCCGGCACCGTCGTACCGCTCTTGCGAATAATTCGTGATCAACACATCGTAGTTCCAGATCTTCATTTCTGTACTACGCGTGTCGATCCCGTGTTCCGAAATTAAGATGATTTCCTCATCAATCTCTGAATTCATTTCCGTAAAGAATCCTTTTCATCATCCAGCCGTTGGTATTGATTTCCAGTATTTTCAGTACGTTCCGTAACATGATAATTTTTTTTTACCTATGTTTCTTCTTATTCTTCTTTGGGGCCAGCGGGGCGGTTTTACTGTTCCCCGGCCTCTCGTTCTTCGGTGGGGGCTTGGGCTTTTTGATTTACTCTTCGTGGCACAAGCGAGTGCGTGGGCCCTCGTCACTTTCCGAAGAGGCTGATTCTTCTTCGTCGTCGTCGTCTTCTCCTTGGTCCTCTTCCTTCTACTCCTCATCCTGAAATTCCTCCAATGAAGGGGTTTCTTGGATTGCCTTCTCGAGACCAGATTTCACCTGGTTGCTGCTCCTGGCCACTGTCTCTTTGAAAATCCTCGAGCATTCTGAGTTATTGGGCATTTTCAGTGAAGGTAGTCCTATAGCATACGAGAAGTGCAAGCAAGCGGCTTAAAAGCTTCGTTTGAATGAGTCTTTTTTGAGACTCAGGATGTCCGAGTGGATTCGCCGCTGGATAACAGTGGTCCAGCGACGCGGGAAGCTGTTCGCAACTCGCCTACGCTATTATTTTTTTCTTTGCCCCTTTTCCTATTCTCTTCTATCTACAATGGTGCCCAGACCTGGGATCGAACCGGGGAGCTTTAGCCCTTGGATAACATTTCCAAACGGGCTCTCTTCATTTCATCAAAATACGCGCCGCTTCTAAGAGGGGGGTTGTATAGCGTACAAGAAGTGCAGGCGAGCGGCTTAAAAGCTTCGTTTGAATGAGTCTTTTTTGAGACTCAGGATGGCGGAGTGGATTCACCGCTGGCTAACAGTGGTCCAGCGATGCGGGAAGCTATTCGCAACTCGCCTACGATATTATTTTCTCCTTGCCCCTTTTCCTACACCGCTCTATCTACAGTCCGTTCTCCTTCAGTAAGGCATTCAAAACCTCGTTGTAGCAGCTTGGCTTAGGTCGCTCGAGAGGTTTAGTGGTGTTGCAGATGCTTTCAAAGGTTCACATATTTTCGCGGTGACATTGACGTACGTGATTTCATTGACCTTCCTCTGTTCTTCTTCTTTCCTCTTTATGATGTCTCTTATCTTAGGGCAGTTTAAGGCCATGGTTCGGTGCTCTCATTGAGGCACTTCTTTTTAGTACTCTCGCACTTGTCGAAACAGTGAGTCTCTGTGGCGTTTTCACTGCACCACAGTTTTTCTTTATCTGGGCAGGTCGATGTAATATGGTCTTCTAGTTTCTAGCATGCAAAACACATCTGAATGCTACTGAACTTTTCTTGTTGGATGTTATCGCCTGGCATTCTCATGTTAAATACCAGCATACCGTTTGTGTCGATTTCTTGGCCATGTCCGTGGTAGCAAAAATTATTCTAAATATCTGGGTGTGTTCGCGAAATTTGGTTATTTCACGAACTTGTGCCCAGGGATTGCTCTTGGTGATCTACTTGAGCTCCTCGGGCGTATGCTCATCCACCCAGCTTTCCACTTTGCGGCAGATCACGCTTCGGTTGGCTGCCACTTGTTCAAAATTTTGATCGAATTTTAGTAACGCTTATATTTGAAAATCAGTGAACGTAAATTGTTCCTTAAAATCTATTTTGACGCTGATTGGTCAAATTTTGCAGCACTTATGTGTAAAATGTAAAGTTTGTTTAAAGCTGAATGAATAAATTAAACATAAAATTGTCATTAAAAATCTGCTTAATCCCGATTGGCTAAATTTTGTATAGATTATGTTTACGTATAATAACTATATATATATATAAAACAGCATTTTCTTGTAAATACTTAAAGACCAATCCACGCTCTTATCAGAATAAAGCCTTTGTGAATCCAGCTCAACACTTTCCCTCACCTTTATAGAAAGCAACAATCACCTGATTATCTAGCCAACGAAACGACAAGAGAGAGAGAGAGAGAGAGAGAGAGAGAGAGAGAGAGAGAGAGAGAGAGAGAGTGTGTGTGTGTGTGTGTGTTACAAGGAGTTACAAGGAGACCTTACGGTCCATTCAAGGAGGGTACCTTTGGACTAGCAATCGAGCGGGCAAACGGCCACTTTTCAAGACTTTGTCTGGTCTTGACTTGAACTGGTCAACAGATTCACTGTTGACACCTTCCGCTGGAAGTGCGTTCCACTTACCGCAGATACTGTAGGTGAAAAAATTTCCACACAGATTGCGGTTGTAACGCTTCAGTTCAAGTTTGAAGCCGTGATTGCGCGTTCTATTCTCACTCAGTGGGAAAATATCCCGGTAGTCAACATTGTCGAACCCTCGAAGTATTTTGAAAACTTCGATGAGCTGACCACGCAGTCTACGGGTTTCCAGCGAGAACAGATTTAATTCCCTTAGTTAATCCTCATAACTTTTATGTCGGATAGAGGGAATCAGTTTGGTTGCCCTAGCTTGTACGCGTTCCAACCTTGCGATGTCCTTTCGAAACGAAGGACTCCAAAATTGTACGGCATACTCCAGGTGCGGCCAAACGAGGGAGTTGTACAGAAAAAGTATTATCTCCTTGTTACGGTACCCAAACTGGTGCTTTATGTAGCCTAACATCCTTTGGGCTTTCTTCTCTGCCTCGATGCACTGTTTCGAGAACTTGAGGTCGCTAGTGATAGTTACACCCAAGTCCTTCTCAGTGTCACTCGATTCAAGAGCAGTGCCCTTAAGGATATACTGAGATTGGGGGTTTCTGTGGCCTGATATGCATTACTTTTCATTTTCCCACGTTAAAAGGCATTTGCCACGTGTCCGACCACTCTCCAATCTTCCCAAGATCTTCCTGCAGGTGGGCAATATTTCCATCCTTTGCAACGTTCATACCAAGCTTGGTATCGTCTGCAAATTTGGAAATCTTGGCAACCATGTCACCGTCCATGTCGTTGACGTAGATGATGAATAGTAGTGGTCCCAGGACAGAACCTTGAGGCACCCCACTAGTAACGGGCACCCACTCAGAAGCCTGTCCATTCACCGCCACCCGTTGCCGTCTGCCACTTAGCCAGTTCTCGATCCAGCCAGCTACTTTTCCGTCTATGCCCAGCGCTCACACTTTCCGGAGAAGGCGGCGGATTTGGTACCTTATCAAAGGCTTTCTGAAAGTCTAAGTACACCATATCCACCGCCTTGTCCCGATCGTGCTCACTGAACACGAAGTGGAAGAATTCCACAAGGTTCGTCAAGCATGACCGTTGCCTTCGGAAGCCGTGCCGGGAACTCCTCAGTAGCAGGTTTGACTCTAAATATGACGTCATTTTCTCCACCATGATGCTTTCCATGAGTTTACCGACTATCGAAGTCAGACTGATAGGTCGGTAGTTTGACGGATGGCTGGGGTCTCCTTTCTTGAAGATCGGAGTCACCTCCGCCTCACGCCAGTCTCTAGGAACGCATCCTGCCTGGATTGACATGTTAAAGATAGCGCACAAATGTCGTGATACTTCATCGCGCCCTCCTTTCCACACCTTGGATAGAAACCCGTCCGGTCCAGGGGACTTATTCGTCTTTAGGTCAGCAATCTTTTTCTTTATTTCTCCTTCGATGAAGTCCAGTATGTACTTCCAGCTTTTCCCCCGAGTAGGAATCCGTCGGCTGGGGAATGGGACCACACTCTTCAGTAAACACTGAAGAGAAGTAGTCGTTGAGGAGGTTAGCATTTTCTGCATCTGAATGCTTTAATGTCCCCTCCTCATTCCTCAAAGGGAAAATCGTTCGACGGATTGGTTTACGGCTGTTTACATATCCAAAGAACTCCTTGGGATTCTTTTTACAGAGTCTCGCCACTCGGAGTTTTTCAGACCGCTTAGCCACCCTTATGCTGGACTTCACTCTCCTGGCTAGCCTCCGGTATTCATCAAAGTCACCCGAGATCTTCGATTACCGGTACACATTTCTCTTCTCCCTAAGCAGTTGCCCGATCTCTCGATTAAACCACTTTGGTTGAACAGAGGACCGACGGGGGCATTTCAGAGGGATGAAACGCGATTGAAGACTCATGAATGTGGTTTTGAAACTGTTCCAAGAATCTTCAACAACCTCGCACTCTTCTAGCCTCGCATCAGTCAGTCCCGCGCGTAGACCTGCAAAGTCTGCTCTTCTCAAATCAAGTTTCCTTGATTTACTAGTTGCAGGCTCTGCCTTGGAGACTTTGACTACAAATCTAATTAGTCGGTGGACACTGCCACTGAGCTCTTCGCCAACAGAGAGGTCCTCAACGATGTCATCCTCAGAGGTGAAAACCAAGTCGAGGATATTGTCTCCTCTCGTTGGCTCTCTCACCCATTGAGTGAGGAACTCGTTGTTCGTGAACTCCAGGAGTAGTGCGTTCTCGCCACAGGGTTCTCTGGTTTTCCAGTCAACTTGTGTGTTGAAATCTCCCATGACGATACACACTCTGTCTTCGACAAGTTCTCCTAGTAGCTGGTACAGATCTCTGTCCTTTTCAACGAGTTGGGCAGGAGGTCTATAAAGCACCAGGGTCCTGTATTTGGCAGGACCTATCTCTAGGTCAACACCTAGTATTTCATGGTCGGATACGATGTTGCAATCCGCCGAGTTGAGAGTATCCTTGACATACAACATCACACCGCCACCCTCTCTGTCAACGATGTCATCCTCAGAGGTGAAAACCAAGTCGAGGATATTGTCTCCTCTCGTTGGCTCTCTCACCCATTGAGTGAGGAACTCGTTGTTCGTGAACTCCAGGAGTAGTGCGTTCTCGCCACAGGGTTCTCTGGTTTTCCAGTCAACTTGTGTGTTGAAATCTCCCATGACGATACACACTCTGTCTTCGACAAGTTCTCCTAGTAGCTGGTACAGATCTCTGTCCTTTTCAACGAGTTGGGCAGGAGGTCTATAAAGCACCAGGGTCCTGTATTTGGCAGGACCTATCTCTAGGTCAACACCTAGTATTTCATGGTCGGATACGATGTTGCAATCCGCCGAGTTGAGAGTATCCTTGACATACAACATCACACCGCCACCCTCTCTGGCTGGCCTATCTTTCTGGAAGAGCTAGTAACCAGGAATCGTGAATTCACCTTCAAAATCTCAGCTTGAGGTTTTAATCCACGTCTCCGTTATGGCTACCATCTCAGGTTCCTCTGTTGCTACGAGGCCACGGAGCTTAAGAAACTTATTCCTGATTGACCTCGCATTGAACAGAAGAACTTTGAGGGAGTCCCCTAGTGTAGGACTCCCTACGATCTTCCGTTTCCCGGCTTCTTTTGTGTGGCAGTACCCCTCTTTGCCACATCTAAGAACGTCGTTCCAGGAGTGACACGGGCATACTGTCTTATGTCCGCCTTCACTCTGGGTCGGACGCTCATCTGCGTCCGCTCTACGACATCCTGGATTAAGTTACAGAGTACAGCCTTTCCCTTGAATGAAAGGTGCACTCCATCCCTTTGGTAAAGGTCGTTTCGCCTGTAAAAGGTGCGGTAAGGGTCCAGAAAGAAGAGCCCTTCCGCCGTACAGAGGTCGGACAGGCGCTGGTTCAGTGTCACGTTCCTTGAGTGAGCTGTCCGGCTAAGACCTCTTCTTAGGAGCATCCCTACAACGACCCGTTTGCGAGTTCTCAATCCGCAGTCATCCACGGCTCCCATGACCGTGTTGAGAATTTTCTCGCTGGGGCCTACTTTGCCTCCTCGGAGGTAGAGGTCATTCCCACTCACCATCAGGGCAACGACTGAATTCTCGGAGATCTGAGATTTCTCAGCCTCTACCCTGATGTGGTGGCTTCCCCGTCCTGGCTGGCAGCATACCTCCACACTAGTGCGAAGGCGGGCCGCTAGCAGGGGCTGCAAACCTTGTGCTTGGGAATCGCCCACAAGGTTAACCCTCGGACATTTCCGTGGAGAGGTTTGAGGCTTTCCTTGCGGAAGCGAACTCTCGGTTCCTTCTTTCTTCTCCATCTTATTTTTCTTGTTCATTTTCTTATTCATCTTTTTCCCCCTATCTTCCTTTGTTTCTACTCTTCTGTTTTTATCTTTTCTTCCTCTGCCTCAACTTTCTCTTTTTTGTAGCTTCTACTTTATCTTCTGTTTCAACTTTCTCTTCTTCCTGTTTCTTTCCCTTCCGTTTCTTCTCTTCTTCTTCTTCTTTTCTTCTCTTCTTCTTCTTTTCTTCTCTTCTTCTTTCTTCTCTTTTTCTTTGAGAGAGAAAGAGAGAGAGAGAGAGAGAGAGAGAGAGAGAGAGAGAGAGAGAGAGAGAGAGAGAGAGAGAGAGAGAATCTTCTCCAATTAGCAATGTGGTTCCTAAGATGGCTGCCAATCTATTTTTCATCATAACATCAAAATTAGAAATTTGCCCGCCTATATTAGTGAAGGTGCTTTTTTCTTTTAGTTGTGTGTGACAAAGGACCCACAAAAATCGAGGGCGGGCATTTTCCGCAATTTAACCCAATGAACAATGGAGCGCCAAACAACTTCTGGCAACCACTTTTGAATTCGAATCTAATGCTTACCTCTCGAATTGTGTAGATTACGAGTGAATAGAAATAACGGAATTGACGGTTGACAGGGGCGGATCCAAGTGGGGAAGTGGGGGCATGTCCAGGCGGAAATTCCACACAGTGCGCCTAGCTTGCATCGCCTTTCGAGTCGGCACCTCGTGTCTTGAGTCACGGCGGACTCGCAGACCAGTCGGATCGCTCATCCTGAATCACAAGGCTGGCCCTTTCGCTCTTTGTCAGCTGGCCTAAGCTGGGCATCTGCTCACTAGCATCTTTCACTTACGGAACTACACCAGCATCATCTCCACGCCATCCCCTCTCTCTGAAACACAGCAGTGCAAAATAAGTGATTTTTTTTATTATATATTGTTACGGACATAGGGGTGATGTGAGCGGCCGGGCTTTTCCATGTGATGCATTAGTTCCCTCTAATTCACAGGGCGTGTACCATGAACCGAGCCGGCGATATGAAGATCACCTCGTTCTTTAACACCAAAGTGGCCAAGATGACTGGTGATTGCGAGCGTGATGTCAATGAGCTGGAGCAACAGCTAAGCATTTCGACATCGACAACCTGTAGATCCGACACCGAAGACGTACCTTCCCATGAGGAGCAAGAGGGCAAGGAACTCACTTCTCTTTTTTCGCATGGCACGCTGACACTCCCCGCAGTTCTCGTGGATGTTGCCAACTTCAATAGGAACAAGGCGGCCACAGACTCTGAGAAGGTGGCCTTAATCAACTAGACTGCCCCGTCTGTTGAATCGCTACCGTTCATTGAAGAAGGTGGTCATAAGGCGATGCTAACCAATCTAGTGCATCACATACCCTTGGTTGAAGTACTCGTTGCTGAATGAGGGGGGGGGTACTACATGGCATGTATGCTGTTCGGCGGAAATACGGGCAGAGTTGGAGACCATAGGCTGGGCACTTTGGTGTTAAAGCCAATGTTCAGGTACAAAAAAGCCACCGAACTGCTCAGCAGTCACAATAAACACGGATATCACGCGACAGCTATGACGAAAATGGAGAGGTTTGTCGACACTTTGCGAAACCCGACAAGGGCTGTTGAAACCATGCTAGAGGAAAAGAAGAAGGAGCAAATCGAGACCAACCGGCGCCTGTTGGTTCCGATCATTGAGAGCATCCTTTTCTGTGGACGAAATATGCTGCCTCTCCATGGGCATCGAGATGACAGTCCATTGGACCTCTCTATTCCCTGCAAAAAAGGAGAAGGAGTCTTCAGAGCGTTTCTACGTTATCGAGCCCAAGAAGGATATGCCGACGTCAACCGCCTCCTCACCAGCTTGGCCAGACGAGCCAACTCTGACCTCATTAGCAAAACCATTCAGGGCGAGCTGATCGAAATTACAGGTGGGTGACACTGCAACTTCCGTCCAAAAAATAGGTCTCGCATTCCCAAGGTAGAATTCATGCTATTTTGACATTATGAGCAGGTGTTACCATAATCATATTTCGCTTTACAGGTCGATTGGTGCTGGAAGAGGTCTTAATTGGAGTGCCAGGGGTTTTCGCAGTGCTAAAGGACGAGACCAGGGATGTCTCAGGGAAGGCGTAAGCCACCATTATCCTTCGAAACGTCGAATAGGACATAAAGGAGGACTTTCTTACGTTCAGTGGAGACCTGGCTCAACTGCTCAGTCTCACCGTACATGTCAGACTGACAGGGCCTTGGCTTCGACAGAGCGAGTGTCATGCTGGGAAAATTCAGAGGTTTGGCCGCCATCATTATGGAGCAATACCTCTCCCTAAACCGATCCACTGCATTAATCACCGACTGACAAAGGCATGCGATGTGAAAGAAGTGAAACGCTTATCAGGTGGACATCAGCTCCACTGTGATGCCCAGTCACGGTGGTAACCTTCCTAGTAAATAGTGTCAGCTTAAAAAGAATCCGGACGGAGATTCGAACTGCCGACCTAGCGATTGCCAGGCAAGCACGCTAACCACTATACTAGTCGGGAGGCTAAACTGAAGTATTACCCAAACACATATACGAATAATCTAGAATTAAATAGTCAATACGTAAAGACAGTACTAATGGTGTTTCTCGGCATTTTAGTTATCCCTTACGGCTTCGTTTTCGCGCGTAAAGCAGTTATTTTTAAGATAGTATCGTTGCAAATAGAGTCATACTCAGAGCGCTAGTATCTTAAAAATAAGTGCTTTCCGCGCCTAACCGATGCTGTAAATGATGATTAGAATGCCTAAAAGCACCATTAGCACTGCTTTTACTACAGAAAAAACAACCCAGCGCAATTCTTCTCTAGTTTCACCGTCAGTCTTCGACTGACCTTCGAACAGGTAGCACGTGTTTTATAGAGCTCTCAGTCTGTTGATCTATTTTTCAGATTTTTCTATAGTTTGTTTGTTTTTTTGTTTTTTTTCTCACCACAATCAGCGAAAGCCAAGTTGCTCTTCTTTTTTTATTTCTTATTGCTACTTAAATTCTTTCTTTGTTTGAATAAGTGATGGAGTTTGGGGATGAAAGTGAGCATGAGTGTCGGAATGTATGCATTGGTTGTGGTGTATTAGGTGAGGGGTATACATGTGTTGTATGTGGGCTGCGTGAATGCATTGTAGATTTAGAGGGGATGAGAAGGCAGGATTTAGACAGGATATGTAGGCTGGAGGGGTTAGTTGCTGAGCTCAGGAGGGAACTTAGTGTTAGGCCTAGAGCTGGGAATAGGTTAGGTGGTGAGGTAGGCCAGTTAGATGTTTCAGGTGAAGGTAGAGGGCCAGTGGAGGAGGTAGGATGTGATAGTTCTAGTGATAGTGAAGTTAGCCCCCTTAGATTAGTTAGAAATAGGCCTAGTGAGGATGGGGGACAGTGGAGAGTGGTTAGGAAACATGAAGCTAGGGAGGCTTCTCCTGTTCTTTGTGAGAATAGGGTTGCCTCTTTTGAGGTGGTTAGCCAGGGGGAGAATAGGTGTGTGAGTCAGAGGGACACAGATCCTATTAGCTTGACTAATAGATTCAGTGCCCTAAGAGAGGAAGTAACTGGAAGTGATATGACTGATGGGGGTGGGGGTGGAGTTCGAGTGACTGGTAGTTTGAATGAGAATAGGAGTGGGGATGGAGTTAGGTCTGTGGGGGTTAGGAATAGGAGTCTGACTGAAGTGCTTGTGATGGGTGATTCGCGAGTTAGATATTTAGATAGGAAGTTGAATGCAAGTAGATTGAATGGTTTGAGGGTGTGTTTGCCGGGTGCTGGAGTGAGAGATCTGTCTGATAGGTATGAGGAACTGGTGTCTGGCTGTGCAAGGGATGCGGTTGTGATTACACATGTAGGAGTGAATGATGTGAAGAAAGTGGGTGCATGTGAGTTACGTGAGAGGTACAAGAGGTTGATTGAAAAGGTGAAAGAAAGTAGAATGAAAGGTGTTGTGACAGGTGTGCTTCCAAGAATGGATGTTGGGGTAGAATGGATGTCTCGTGCAATTGGGCTGAATGATTATGTGAGGAGGATGTGTGAGATGGAAGGTGTCATGTTTGTGGATGTGTGGGATAGGTTTGTTGGAATGAAAGAAATGTATGCGATGGATGGACTGCATTTGAGTAGGAGGGGGGTAGATGTGTTGTGGGAGGAGTATGATCGTGTTATTAGGTCTTTGCGGGCGGGAAACTAGATACTAATAGTGGTCAGGGAATTATGAGAGGACATTATAGTACTGAAAGTAGAATGGACTTGGCAGATAACAGAAATAGGTTCCAAGGCGATAGAGGTGAGGTCATTCAAGTTTCAAGAGGTGCTTCAGGGATAGGGGGGTTAAATTGTTTCTATACAAATGCTCGTAGTCTTAGAAACAAGAAGGATGAGCTATTTAGTTATATTAGCAATGAGGATATAGATATATTATGCGTTACTGAATCATGGGTTAATGAAATAGAATTTAGTGACACTATAAGTGAATTTGATTTTCAGGGCTATAATATGTACATTAGTCAAAGGACAGGTAGGATTGGTGGAGGAATAATTATCTATATAAAAAACAACATTGTTTCAAGTTTAAATACTTCAATAAAGCAGGATGGAGTTGAGTCACTTTGGATAGATATTAGGTTCAGTAAAAATAGAATGGTGCATTTGGGAGCTTTTTACAGGCCACCTGGGCAGACTGATGATATAGATGAACTAATGATAAGGGAAATAAGTAAGGGATGTGAAACAGATGCAGTTATTATTGGGGACTTCAACTTAAACTCTGTGGACTGGGAAAATATGATAGGTAGGGATAGAACAAGTGGCAGGTTCATAGAATGCTTTGAGGATAATTTTTTGAATCAATTTGTTAACGATTCAACGAGGGGGGACAATATATTAGATTTAGTACTTTCTAACAGTGATCATTTAGTTCAAGAATTGACTGTTGGGGAAGCATTGGGAAATAGTGACCATCAGATAGTTCGTTTTAACTTGGGAATTGAGAAGGGTAAAATAACTGAGAATGCTGAAAAAGTTCCAAATTTTCATAAGGGAGATTATGTAAAACTTCGAAGCTTGCTAAATTTGGTAGACTGGGATATAGAATTCAGAGGTAAAAATGCTTATGGGATGTGGGATACTTTCAAGCATATAATAAATGTAGTCCAAGAACAATGTATCCCAATGAAGGCCATTAGGAACAAAAGTAGGAAACCATTATGGTGGAATCAGGAGATAGCTAGAAAAATTTCAGAGAAGAAAAGGGCATATAAAAAATTACAGGTAGAAAATAATATTCAAAATTTAAGTGATTATAGAATGGCTAGGAATGAGTTAAATAAGATTATAAAGAAGAACAAAAGGGTGTCAGAAATTAAATTAGCTCAGGATAGCAACAAAGATCCTAGAAAGTTCTTTAGTTACTATAAAATTAATAACAAGTGTGGCAGAGTTAAAATAGGACCTATCAAATATGAAGGGTTTGTGAGAGAAACTGATGAGGAAATAGTTGAGGTACTAAATGGTCATTTTGCATCAGTATTTACAAAAGAGAAACTAAATAGTCCTATGTATAGTACTCATAGGTCAGGAAAAGAGGTGTTTACTAACATTTGTGTGGATCGGAGGATGATAAAAGGACTAATAGGTGATTTAGATACTACCAAGGCCTCCGGCCCTGATAATATTCATTCTAGGATACTTAAAGAAGGGGTAGAAAGTATCTCAATAGCTCTGGACAAGTTATATACTAGGTCATTGGAATATGGAGAAATACCCGATGATTGGAAGAGAGCGAATGTAGTCCCCATTTTCAAGAAGGGTAGTAAAGAGGATCCAAATAACTTTAGACCGGTTAGCCTAACTCCTGTAGTCTGTAAAATTCTTGAGAAAATAGTTAAAAAAGGGATTTGCCAACATCTAGAGAGGGAGGGGTTAATCAGCGATGCTCAGCATGGGTTTAGATCAGGTAGATCATGTTTGACTAACTTACTAGACTTTCTGGAGTTTGTAACAGATCAAGTAGATAAGGGAGAGAATGTAGATATAATTTACTTAGATTTTAGTAAAGCATTTGATAAGGTACCACACAGGAGACTAGTTCATAAATTAAAAATGATTGGGATATGTGGGGGTGTTTCAAATTGGATAGCTGAGTGGCTGAAAGACAGGAAGCAAAGGGTAGTGCTAAATGGTGTAAAGTCAGAGTGGAGGGATGTTATCAGTGGGGTTCCTCAGGGATCAGTTCTCGGTCCATTATTATTTGTCATCTATATAAACGATCTTGGGGAGGCAGTTAATAATAAAGTGTCAATTTTTGCGGATGATACCAAATTAGCAGCTGTAGTTAAAGATATTGATGATAATTTTAAAGTGCAGGGGGACTTAAATAAATTGTTATCCTGGGCACATAAGTGGCAAATGACTTTCAACCTTGATAAGTGCAAAGTTATTAACATGGGAAAAGATAATAGAGAATTTAACTATGAAATGGATGGGCATTGGCTGAGCTCAGTAGAGGATGAGAAAGATCTAGGAGTAGTAATAGATAAGTCATTAAGGTTTTCTAAGCAGTGTATTGAAGCAAGAAATAGGGCAAATAGAGTGCTGGGTTTTATTAAGAGAAATGTCAGTTACAAAAGTAAGGAGGTTATTCTTAAACTCTATAACTCTTATGTTAGGCCACATCTAGAGTACTGTATACAGGCATGGTCCCCACATTTTAGACACGATATTAACCTTCTTGAGTCAGTGCAACGGAGGGCAACAAAGATTATTCCTTCCCTGAGGCACCTTGAATATGAAGATAGACTGAGGGTATTAAATATGTTCTCGTTCGAAAGGAGGTGTGTGAGAGGGGATATGATTGCGCTGTTTAAAATTTTTTCCGGGATAGATAAATTGGATGTTAGCAAGTTTTTTGAGTTAGATGATGGAAATCGGACTAGAGGTCACCACTTGAAAATTAAAAAGCAAGGGTGTAGGTTGGATTTAAGAAAATATTTTTTCACCAATAGAGTGGTAGACTTCTGGAACAAATTGCCGCAGAGGGTAGTAGGTAGTCCAAATCTAAATGTATTTAAGAGTAGGTTGGATGAGTTTATGGGAAGGGAAGGTTGTGATGGTTCCTAAGTTTTGTATATATTAATATTGTTTGTATATATCTATAGCTGCATGATTTAGTTCTTGACAAGCCTTGATTGGTGATACCCTTGTTTCTGGATGCAATCCTCTGGATGTAGTTTTCCTGGGAGTTTGGGTGCCTTGAAAAAGTGGCCGCTTGACTCGGATGACCTATGATGAGCCCTTGTGGCTTTTGTCATCCGTTATATTATATTGTGGGGGACTTTGATTTTGTCTTCCCCTGGTGATGGTGCTTTTTGTGGGCGGGTTTTGACGGAGGCGGATGACCTTTGATAGGCCCTTGTGGCTTTTGTCATCCGTGTAATTATGTTGTTATGTTGTTATGTTGGAGATGGCTCTCCACTGAGGCCAGCCAGCTTTCCTCTCCATGACCCAATGTACTAGGCTGTTTGATTTAGAACTTGGGTATCCTGGCGTGGGTGGTCAATCTGGGGTCGTCCAACCATGCATCCAGGTGGTGTTTGAAGGTGTCAGGTGATATACCACTTAGGTTCCTGAGATTTCTCAGGATGCAGTTGAAGAGTTGTGTTCCACCTACAGTGGAACACGGCCTGGTAATTGTGTAGAGTATGGCTGGATCTCAGTCCTAGCTTATTTTTGGCTATTTTTACTAGCTACTTTTTCTGAGCTGAAATCTATGTCAATGAAGTTTATGGCATTTCCAATTATATACTGGGGGGTTGTGCCCTTCAGACCCTTCCCAAATCATTGAAATCGCAGGATCATCATAGGCCCATCTCCCTGACGAGCCGACCTTCAAAATAAGCTAGAATTGCATCCGCCCATACTCGCAACATTTACCCATGGCCCTCTGTATGGCCTCATTTCACATCTTCCTCTGGTAGCTACACTTCCCCAACCTCCAAGCTCCTAATACCCTTCACCCAATATTATCCTCCATCCTATCCACATAACTGAACCACCTCAGTCTGCCCCTCCTCCGTGCCATATTTATGCATTCTATCACCAATCTAGCCCTTAATTCAACAGTTCCCAACTCTGTCACTGCCAGGCCTAAAATTCAGAGATGTTCTGCATATCCATCTCACCATTCTCATCTCAGTATTCTTAAGCCTCTTCCTTCACAGCCCAAGTTTCGCTGCTGTACAACATTGAACTTCGTATAACGCAATGTTCAGCTTAAAAAGAATCCGGACAGAGATTCGAACTGCCAACTACTATACTAGTTGAGAGGCTAAAGGGTCATTCCATCCAAATTCAACAAGGGACATTTAGTCACCATCACCGATTTTGATGAAAATTGGTATACAGGTTGATTTTGATGAGAGAAAAACAATGAGACACTTCCCAGCCCTCAATTTTGAATAGCTCAAAAGTTATAACCTGTCAAAGTTGAGAAAAATTGTCAAATTTCTTGATACCAGCATTGATAAAAAAATTATTTCTCCCTTATTATAGCACATAAAACAATGAATTATATATATTTTTTTTAAGCTTAAGGGTTGCTCTAAACATTTTTAACAACAAAATTAATTTTTGGTAAAAAAAATTTGTTTGACCTTAAAGGTCAACTTTTGACCTTTAAAAAAAATATATTGGTATCAATAAATTTTTGTGTAATTTTTTTTTTAAATATATATGCCTTTAGACTACAATATAAGATAAATTTCATTCTGGGTTTTTCATTATATCAGGAGTTATGATCAATTTTGTAACCACTGGTATGGCCATTTTTTGCTATCTTCACAAATAATTTTTTTTATATGCATCTTTGTCATATTAACAGAGTTACGTCATATTCACAGAGTTAGTTATCAATTATTAGATTGCTAAGTATTATATTTGAATGCTTTTAATATATACTCATGTATTAGAATCATTAATTCTATAGATATGTGTTAAATCCTACCTACAAGAAAAAATGAACTTTCAGTAATTTTTTATTTAAAATTATAAATATTTTTAAAGCTACCTACCTATGTATTTAATTTATAATTTGCTATGGTCAATGGTGGCAGAGCCACTACCAACAGTTAAGATACCTGCATAACTGCTGGTATCCCCATCGCCTAAGGGGCCACTCCTGATAGCTCAGCAAAAAATCCACAGGTCCCACCCAACCTCCCAAAATGAATTTATTCTTTTTATAATAATTTAGGAATCAATTTTTTTCTGCATTATTTCTGTTGATTTTAATTGTTCATTTTTAGATAGTTTGTAAGTTCTTCCTGTTGCTGTTACAGGCTCAACAATGCTCAATATGTCATCTAATGGCAATACTAATACATCTGGTTTTCTTGGATATTTAAATGAATTTGATGGTCCTTCTGGTTCTAGGAATGTTATTTTAACAGTCATTTTCTCAACATTGGTATCCAATACACACCCTAAGTACCATTTGTCATCATACTTAGCAGTGACAAATCCTTTTACATCCTCCAATAATATTGCCTCTGTATAGGATATTTTCACTTTCTTGAATTCTGATGCAGATGATATTGTTTTCACTCTTAGTTCATTTTCATTAACTGGCTCAAAACTGTGTAATTTTGGGGTACCAATTATTGTAGAGGCCTGGTCAAATCTTTCTTGCAAATAATTTTTTCTTCAATGTATTCACTATTTGGGACATAGGAAAATTTGATTCCCTTAATGTGTCTTTCAGCAAAATCAAAGAGCTGTTGAGGACTCATTATCTGATCATTATATGCTCTTTGCAGGCTAGCTTTTGCTGCTAGTCTTTTTACTGTGCCCCCTACTGGCTCAAAACTGTGTAATTTTGGGGTACCAATTATTGCAGAGGCCTGGTCAAATCTTTCTTGCAAATAATTTTTTCTTCAATGTATTCACTATTTGGGACATAGGAAAATTTGATTCCCTTAATGTGTCTTTCAGCAAAATCAAAGAGCTGTTGAGGACTCATTATCTGATCATTATATGCTCTTTGCAGGCTAGCTTTTGCTGCTAGTCTTTTTACTGTGCCCCCTACACCATCGCATGGTCCTTTTCCATGAGATGTAGCAAAGAAATGCCATTCTGCTTCCAATCCAAAATCTGATTTATGGTGACATAAATTAATAAAGTTTTTAAAATTTTTATATTGTGATGCAGCTCCATCAGAAAAATATATAATTTTTCTTATTGGGAATTTGAGTTCTTTTTTAAAAAATTCAATAAGTTTTTTTTTAAATAAATGGACTGCAACAGTGTCATGCTTCAAGCAGTTTGAAATCACAACAAAACTTATGTGTTGTGTTTCCCCAGCTTCTTTGTAGTAGGAAAGAAAGGGATGTAATGTAGATTGGGAGTTATTCCAGTGGTACCCTTGTGCTGCATCCTGAAGAAGGAATGAGTAATTTTCAGCAAAATCGCATACTACTAAGATTTCACCATCTTTTAGTTCTTCTTTTTTAGTTGAACAAAATTGTGCCTGCTTTTTTGCTATGAAATCATGTTTTTTTAAATTGAGAAGACTTAAGGTAAAAGTGTCTATAAATTCTTCAGTTGTTCTTGAAACAAGCTCTAAAGTTGAGCGATCAGTTGAGAGCCACTGCTTGTAATTTACCTCATCAATCATATTGTCATCCAAAATTTTAGTAACATATAGTTTTAGTTCGTCTATTTTAGAAAAACATTCTGAGCATTCATCAAAATAGCACTCATAAGTTGGAGGGTCCCATGTAATAAATGATAGACATGTTTTGTAATCATCTAAATGTAGGTCACTGTCTTTTGTCAACTGTGGTAGCCTTGTACCAATAATCATCGGTTTAACATTTTGATGATTTGTGCAAACACACACACTGTGAGTTCCTGCACCACCAGCTAATACACACTCGTTGGGTCTCAGCTCAGCAAATTTTGAAAAGCCAATCTTAGTGTCTGGGTATTTTGTTTTAAATAAATGATAAATTTCTTTTAAATTTCCCAAAATTAAGTATTTTTGTTCATGAGTTTTCTGTCCATCTTTTCTAACACTCTTGAAATCTTTTTTCCCTGGCATAATTCTGCTTACTTTTTCATTTTTATAAAAGTCTTCTACTACTTTAATTGTTTCTGATGGAAATGTACCTTTTCTTTTGCTTGGCAATGACATTATTCCCTCTTCCATTGCTAGTTTTTTAGCTTGTCTGGCCATGTAATTAGTAACATTAAATTCAGATTTAATTTTGGATAAGCTCCAGCTTTTTGGCAAAACAGTTAAGATTTGCAGCTGCTCAGACCTTTTACTAGTAGTTTGAAATTTCTCCTTCAGTTGATTTATCATTTCTTCACCATCTTTACTTGATTCTGTTCTAGAAGACTCTGGGTCTTGATCTAAGGGTAATGGATATTTTGTTGCAGAGCCTACAGTTCTGAGTTTACTTGAAATGGATTTTTGAATTTTATTCATTTTATCTGAACTATATTTTTTTACTACATCCATTTTAAATTTCTTGACTGGTGACTCTCCAATAGCTATTAATGATTTATTTAATTCAGTTAATGCTTCTTGTGATTCTCCCTGTTCAGTAATTGGCTCAATTTCCATTCTTTCTTCTGAAAGGCTTGGATTCCTATTTTGAGATGAAGAACTATCATCATCAGCTATCTTTTTTCTGCAGTTATCACAGATTTTTTGGTCCTTAAAATTTTTTAATTTTGGATATTTTTTATCTAAATATTAAACTTTCTGAAAAAAAAAAGAAAAATTTTTAAATTAGCTTTCATAGTTTATAAAGTAACACCTAATAGGTAAAATTTATAACATAAAAATAGGTAAAAATTGGCATACCAATGGTTACAAAATTGATCATAACTCCTGATATAATGAAAAACCCAGAATGAAATTTATCTTATATTGTAGTCTAAAGGCATATATATTTATAAAAAAAATTATACAAAAATTTATTGATACCAATATATTTTTTTAAAGGTCAAAAGTTGACCTTTAAGGTCAAAAAAACTTTTTTAGCAAAAATTAATTTTGCTGTTAAAAATGTTTAGAGCAACCCTTAAGCTTTTAAAAAATACATAATTCATTGTTTTATGTGCTACAATAAGGGAGAAATAATTTTTTTTCAAATGCTGGTATCAAGAAATTTTACAATTTTTCTCAACTTTGACAGGTTATAACTTTTGAGCTATTCAAAATTGAGGGCTGGGAAGTGTCTCATTGTTTTTCTCTCATCGAATTCAACCTGTATACCAATTTTCATCAAAATCGGTGATGGTGACTTAAAATTTCCCCCAAAATTGGTTGATTTCATATGGAATGACCCTAAACTGAAGTATTAGAACTTTTTCCAACCACTTCTAACCATTGCCATGGAACTCACCTCTGCACCCCTTGCACTGATCATATCTCAGATAGCAGAATCCTCTACACATTCAAGCAACACGCCATCAAATCATTCTGCAGCCTAACCCTGTTACCACCACTAATATAACATAACATAATTTTACAGATGACAAAAGCCACACAGGCCTATCAAAGGTCATCCACATCTGTCAAAACCCACCCACAAAATGCATCGATAGAATTGTGTCAGATCATGAATCTATGATATACAATTAGAACCATCCACAGGAATGTGTCAAAAACAAAAAGCATCATCATCAAGACTCATCAAAATCCAAATCAATCATAATATACAATAATAAAAAAACTGCATCCACAGGAATGAGTCGAGAATCAACATTAGGTTGTTAGCATACAACAACTCAAATGGCAATCCTGTTCTAAAATTCTGTGACATTACTTCCAGGACCATAACAAAGAGCAAGGGACTCAAAATGGATCTCTGATGCACCCCAACCTTCACAGAGAAGTCATCACTCAATTCTCCATTTACCCTCACCTAGGTTGTTGAACCTTTGTACATAACCATGACCACCCTAACCAACCACTCCTTGATCCCTAATTTTCTCATTGCCCACCTTACCACATCTCTTGGTACCCTATCAAATGCCTTTTCCAGGTCAACAAAAATATATTTATATACTCGTATGCTCTTTTCCTAGCAATGTACTTCTCCTGGAGCTAACTATAAATATAGCATCCATGGTTCCTTTTCTAGGCATTAACCCAAACTGCATGTTGCCAAAGTTTATCCTTTTCCCTAATCATTTCTTCTACAACTCGCTCCATAACTTTCATAACATGATCAAGGAGCTTTATGTATCTGTAGCTACCACTTTCTAGCACATCACCTTTACACTTATACACATTCACAATTGCACTTTTCAGCCAGTCTTCTGGTACAGCACATTCATATGACAGCATTTATAAGGTTTGTGACCAACTGCCACCAATATCTCTTAGAGGCTTTCAACATCTCAACATTTATTCTCAGAAACACCTGCTGGCTTACTCTGGCATGTGATTGATGGTTCTGCTCGCCATTTTGTGCTCAATTGATGGCCATGGTTCAACCACAGGTTCTGCGGAATCCACAAGTCTCCTGTCACCAGGGTAGGCAAATAAAAAAACCTGGGTTTTATTCCCGAGTTTATTTTTGGCTTTTTCAAGCAAAATTTGAAAAAACCCGGGTTAGGTTTTTTTTTTTCAAAATTCATTTTTTTCAGGAAATGAATGCTACTTATTATTTTATTCAAAATTCATATTTAGGTTTATAATTTAAATAAATATGTATCAAATTAAGGTTATTTTTCTGATACTGACTCATAATAATTCATCTCTCCTTCTACAGGTTATGGCTATCATGGGTACCCACAATTCTCGATCAGTGATAGGTTCTTACTATAATATAATTATTAAACTAAGTAATTATTAATATTATATAAAAATAAAGATAGCTATTCTTTTTCTATGTTATCCTAGTGCTTGTAGCATTTGATTTTTGAAAAAACTCAAGATTTGAAAACCCCCAGAATAAAACCCGGGTTTTTTTTCTTTCAAAATTATACTTTTTTTCAAGAAATAAATGCTACTTATCATTATTTTATTCAAAATTCATACTTATGTTTATAATTTCAACAAATATGTATCAAATTAAGGTTATTTCTCTGATACTGACTCATAATTCATCTTTCCTTCTACAGGTTATGGCTATCATGGGACATGGGTACCCCAAATTCTCGATTAATGATCTGTTTCTGTTATCCATTCTTACTATATTATAATTATTAAACTAAGTGATTATTAATATTATATATAAATAGAGATAGCTATTCTTTTTCTATGATATTCTAATGCTTGTAGCATTTGTTTTTTTGAAAAAACCCGCATTTTATTGGGCTTTTAATTTTTTTTTTTTGCCAACCCTGCCTGTCACAGTCAAATTCTACATTTAATAAATGATTATAATGCTCTCTCCAAGCCTTTTTTATATCATCCTACCCAACCACAACTCTACTATCATCATTTTTAATGCACTGTAGAAGGATACCCCTTTTTACCCCTGTTTCACATGTTGCAGGAAGGCACGTGGGTAGACAGACCCCACGTCTCTGAGAGTCACATGATGAAGCAAGCTCAGATGCACCTCCTTCCCCATCGGACTATCCAAGTGAGTGTGGAGAACATCCCCCACAGAGATAGAGAGACGGGGTAAAGAACTGTTTGGCACTTTAGGAGACTGCATATTTAAGCATTTTTTCCGCCTAGGAAGAGCAGTAAAGCCAAGGGTCACTTGTCCCAAGTTGGTGTGTACCCAGTTGAAGTCTGGACAAACTCTCCCTGGTAAGGCATCCACTGTCAAATGGAAGCCTCTGCCCCTGCCGTCTTCTGAAGCAGCTTCGCCGGATTACTCCTTCGAGTCCTTGAAGCACCCAGCCCTGTTGAAGTTACTCTGAGGTAGCCATTCCTCTCCCGAGAATCACCTAGGATTCTAGCTCCCCCCTTGAGCACCAACTAAGGTTATAATTATGCTATCACACCCAGAAGTAAGGTGCCAACCATACCCTTCCTTCCCACTCTTCTCCTGACGAGGCTCCCTCCTTTGAAGATGCCAACAAGATCATCTCGCCGAGCCCCTACTTTTTCCTCAAGTCTCCTGTGAAGTCGCCATTGCCCTCCAACCCATAAGCCCCTTTTACTTAGTGAGCCCATTTGGATCTGAGCTGGTAGCTCTAAACTAATTAATTGAATTTAGATTTTCCTACCAGTAATGCTAAATCATTAGCCAATCATTAATTTCCCTTTATATCATTTTTGATCATTTTAATTGGTAAATAAAATTTATATTTTCTTATGATTATCTTCAATTAACCTGAATGTCACTCCCGGCCTCATTATTCAAATCTCGCCAACCTTGAACTCAACCTGATTAATTAAGTGAATTGACCCCACATCTCAACCAGACCTTTATAATCTGCGCATCAATATAGCGTTGTCTTTGGATGGTTCGCTTTAATAGCCTGAGTTCTTTCCCTTAATACTAATAATAGATATTGTATTGGATAGTCAGTTATACCACAACATACACTGTTCATCCATTATATCACTATTTTCCTTTTTCATCTGCCTAGCCAGTTTAAACACCCTTTTCCTGCCCTCAGCACCATTGAGGCTCTCAAGAAGAGGTTTTGGGGCGTCTGACTTAGCCCTATACGCTTCCTGACTTGCCCTTCTTTTAGCTGCCAAGTATACTTCCTTACTCCCACCCTACTTTGATGCCATAAACAATCTTTTTTCTCCTTCACTGCTGCCTCAACTTCCTCATTCCAACACCAAGATGCCTTATGTCTAGGTGCATCTCTTGACCATCCACAAACATGTTAAGTGGCTTTTAAAAGGTTATCTTTCAGTCTCCCATACCATTCACTTACACTTCTGTCAGTTGTTCTATTCTCCGCCGCTAGTGTACTGAACTCGTCAAAAGCCTCCCTCACTTCCTGATTTTTAAGCTTCCACACCTTCCTCCCAGGCACAAACACCCTCCTCCTGGCCTGCAATTTCCCTAACCAAAGGTCACACAACAGTAACTTTTGTTGCTGTACATACTCTTCACTAGGTATCACTTTAACATCTTTCACTAATTTTCTCTCTCTTCTAACCATAAAATAGTCTATCTGACTACTGCTGTCTCCAGATGTATATATATGTAACCAGTTTGCTTTTCACTTTTCTGAACAGGGTGTTACAAATGACCATGTCCATTGCTTCCCCAAATTCCAAATCTCCAAATTAAAATGCCACATTGATAAATTAAATTAGAGTTTGTTCTCTTTTTTCAGGCTTTTTAACCCTATATTTGTAAAAAGAAGAATTCATATAGTCTATTTCACTATTTTGTCCAATATAGATGTCTTCAATATCAGATATTGATGATTCAGGTCCAAGTTTAAAAGAGTTGGTAACCAAAAATTTAGAAACAAATGGCATATTAGGGAAATTACAGGTATGTTACTATATCAAGAGCCAAAGACATAATTAAGGATTGTCACCAAGCTGCAAATTTTGATTTGTTATTAGATGTAATTTTTTTTTGCATAGTAAATGGAGATATATTAATATATTGCACAAAACCTGAATAAATTCAATTGCGTAGTCAAATATGATAATGAAAATACTACTTGGTTAAATAATAGCAATTTTAACTATTAACAAAAACCACTCAGTGGTTAGTAAATTTGATTTGTGTTAATACAGATCCATTAGCTTTATTAATTGTTAGTTTGCAGTTTGTGTTATGAAAACTTTATTCAATATACTTTTTTTTAATTATGGTTAACCAGAATACAATTTTAAAGCTCAAATAAGTTTCCTACCACTTAGATATTTTAAATAAAGTATCAACTACTTAGCCACTCTTATTGATCCTTAGGTTTCGAATAAATTTAAGGTAAAGTTTGATTAGATCATTTAAACAAAATTATGCTATGTAAATTTGATAACCACTTGAACCAATAAAGCACAATTTAATTTGGTTGAATTTATTTAGCAGTAATCTTTTTCCTATCAAAATTTTGAACTGGACTCTAGTGGATCTCAGATTCTTTGCTTTTTTAAAATTCTGCAATTTTGTAGGCCTATAATTATATTGAATTAAAAACAATTATTCCATTAAAAATTTAAGTTATTTCTGTCTCTTTTTCATCCTATGTAAGACTATCCTATTTTGGATAACATTCTGCCACTGTTAATATATTTTTTATTCTATTATCTTGATATTTCTCAGATATCCATTTATTTTAACCTTGATTGATGATCAATTTTTCTTTTCTCTTTTTATCTCTAGAAAAAATTGCCATTGTGTTAAAGATAAACCTGCAACTTTGTCTACTAGTACATAAAATGTTTTGCTAAGCTTCTAAATATGTATTATCTTGATTAGTAAATTAGATTTTCTTATCAAATTAAGAGATATGATACCACTATGGGTTCTTGCTATTCAAGCTATAATTATGCTTCATTTATAGCAAATACTCCATTTACCAGGCCATAAAAAATTGACAGAATATAAAATATTTAGACTTTTGGTTCCCTTTACATAAATATACCCTGAAGCTTCTTAATAGATCATATGCATTCGCTATTTATAATTAAGTTATGATAGAAATGGTGGTGCTTCGCTTATAATTTCTTCTTCGCTATTCTCTGCGCCACTTCCCGTCTGTACTACCTTGCAGGCTGTTGCTACAAAGGTTTTTACTTCCAAGCTTCTAACTGTTTGTTCTGTATACATGCCCCCTGGATTTTAGTTTGAGCCAGTCTGACCTTTTAGAGCTCACAACCCCGTGAGGGGCGCGGCGATTTGCCATCCTGGCCGCCGTGCTGACGGGATCCAGCGCTCCGTCCGGCCCCAGCTTAGCCTCCCTTCCTTCCTTCAAAACACTTGTTTCCTCTCTTTTCACACAACCTCTCCCACAACTTTCTCTGGTCAGCCTCTAATTTCACAGGGTAGATGCTGACCTTCCTTTCAGCCAACCATCCCGCATCGGGGCTGAGGGGGTGGGGGACAATGTTCCCTAACCCCTGAGCTCCGGTCTGGGGTGGCTGGTTTTTAACTACCTGCTTCATCCCCACCCATACCTTCCTCACATCCCTTTTCCTCTAGTCTTCAAAATCTATCATTTTTACGCCGTGTCTAAGGTGGAGCCGCCATGCCGATGGACTGCCAGGCCACCAGGCGGGAGGGGTGGTCCCAAATGGCGGCGCCTGGCTTTGCCGGGCCTGCAAGCACCTCTTGCAGTGCGGGCAACTGTGAGAGGTGGTGAGCTGTTGCGTCCCGTGTAAATAAGAGGGTCACCATGCCCAATGATGAGTATAAAAAAAAACCCCCAACCCCCAACTTCCCCAAGAACAACGGAGCTGCCCTCGGGCAGCTCCACCAAAAAATTGGAGGTCCCCCCCCTTGTGCTTGCGCAGGGAACCCTCCATACTTCTTTACCCGGAGAGGAGGCTTACTCCTCTCCTACGCCTACGGGTGTAGGGGACTTCCCCTCACTCCCTTCTCTGGAGGTGCTTTCGGGCACCTCCCTATTTCCAGCGGCAGTCCCTCCTTTTCTTTCTAAGGGGACTGCCAAGAAAGCCAGAAGGCAGCCCATTGCCGACCGCCCCTCTTGTAAGCGGCTCGGTAGGGCAAACCCCCTTAGGGGGGAGAGGGAAGCCAGGCCCCTTCGGTCGCTTCCCTCAAAAGACCTGCTGGCAAGGATATTAAACCTTGCCGGGGTTAAGGCTTGTGCCTCCCCACAAATGACTCTTGACCCTGCCAAGGGGACCTGCGATGTCCTGGGAGGGGATGGCCAACTGGAGGCCCCTCCTGTGATAGACATGGTCCTTGAGGAGACCCAGCCTCAGACGGTAGGGCCTTCCATGGGGGGGAATCCGGGCTTGGCGCCAAGCACCGAACCCGAGTCCACCCCTATGCAAGGTCCCCCTCAAACGGCTGAGGGCTCCGAGGCAATACAAGGAGGGGAGGGATCTCCTCCGACAGGTGCCCCCACGACTACCAGGAACTTCTCCATTTCGGAGAGGGACCTGGCTGAGGCCGGCCCATCTGGCATGGGGGCTTCTGCCGGCGGAGGTGAGAAGCGGGTTCATTCCCCGCCCTCCTCTCCAAAAAAGAAAAAGACTAGAAAGACAAAGAAGACTCGGGGCTCCTCTCCATCCGCGAGGGCTGCGGGGACGGATAGGTCTGCTGCCACTTTGGTAGGCGACCAAGCCAAGATCGGCACATCCAGCCCCTCTACCCCCCCGTGTGCGGAGCCCCTGACTAAGACCAAGAGTGCACAGGGCGGAGCCTCGATGACATCAGGACCCCTCATTCAGAGGTTACCTGGCATTTTTGAGCCCGCTGGCTTCAAACGCTTCCTCGTTATTCGCTCCACTGATGGCACCATGTTGTCCAAGGGCAACATGATCCATCAGAAGAGAGGATTAGCTAGTGCAATTGGTAGAGAGCCGAAGGTGACCCGTTTCTCGGACAGGAGCCTTCTGGCGAATCCCGCCGAGGCGGCCAAGATAAGTGCTCTTCGGACACTTCATGGCACCCCGGTGAGTGTGACGCCGCACTCTACCATGAACTTTGTAAAAGGAGTAGTTTATGCGAGGGAACTCGTTGACTACTCCATTGAGGACATCACCCTAGAGCTGGCCGACCATGGGGCGGTCAAGGTCGAACGTGTGATGAGAAAACAGGGAGGGGCCTCGAGACCCACCCCTACACTCTTCATCACGTTTGACTGTGACAAGCTCCCTGAGTCGGTGCGTGCCGGTCGGTACTGCTACCGTGTGAAGGCATTCGTGCCACTTCCGCGGCGGTGCTATTACTGTCACCGCTTCGGCCATACGAATCGCTCATGTAGATGTGCAAAGTCGGGGTCACCCAAAGTATGTGTAAATTGCTCCAAGGTCGCACACGATAAGTCCAAATTGTGTGTGGCCAAGTGTGTCAATTGCAGAGAGCCGCACCCTGCTTCTTTGAAGCAATGTGGTGCATATCTCCTGGAGAAAGAAATCCTGGCCGTTCAGGCCCAGGATAGACTCATTCCGCAAGACTAAGGACTTGTTCCTGGCGCGCCCAGCTCTGCCTGGGATGTCATATGCCTCAGTAGCTAGAAAGGCACCCTCTGCTCCTGGCCCATCCAGGCCAATGAGCATGGTTGTTTCCGCGCCCATTCGGAGCCCTTCTGCGGGCTCTACCCAACCCGGGCGCTCCCCTGGTAAAGCTGGCGGCAAAAAGGGTTCATACCCAGCCCTGGCTAAAACCAGGGCTCCCCCCTCTTCCCCCAGCGTGACCGTTTCCCGCAAGGCGAAACGGCCACGCGCCTCCACCGAGTCGTTAGACTCACAGGAGGCAACACCCCTGAAGATGGTCGCTAGGCCATCTTCGGGGGTTCCTAAAGCTGTCCCCCGAAAGGAGGACAGCAACAAAGGAGCTTCGGCTCCTTCGCCCACGCCCCGAGGTGGAGCGAGTGGCTCGGAGGCGGTGGTTCCTCGAAAAGAGGGCCCCCCGCCTCCGAAGCCACAGCGCCCGCCTAAGGTTTCGAGGCGGAGGGAGGAAAAGACTTGCATGGCAAGCCCAACCTCCCCCAATAAGTCCTCGAAGGCGACAGCGCCTCCAGCGCTTTGTCCAGCCAACAGCGCCCTGGGTTCTGCCCCCGGGAAGCGTATGGCCATTCCCGTGAGGGTCTTCAATTCGAGGAGGGCCCCCGCGTCTCCTCCGAGCTAGGCCTGGAGGGCATATTCCTTCAATGGAATTGCAGTTGACTCCGGGCCAACTGGGAGGAGCTGCGGAGGCTCGTCTCGTCCCGCTCCCCGTTAGCTATTTTTTTGCAGGAGACCATGCTAGGCGCGTGCCCCCTGCCCGCCCTCCCGGGGTACAAGGGTCTTGCGACCCCACCACCGCGGGATGGCTGAGCTGGGGGATGCGCAGTTTACATCCGGCATGATGTCTCCGTTCTTCCTTTATCTTTAGATACCTCCTTTCAGGCAGTGGCTGTGCAGCTGCACCTGGATAGTAGGTATACTATCATTTCTGCGTACATTCCACCGTCAGCTGACTTCGACGCGGGGGACTTCCGCCGCGTCGTGGCACGGTTGCCGAGGCCCTATCTCTTGCTTGGAGATCTGAACGGCAGGCATCCTCTCTGGGGAGATTACTCCATAAATCCCAGGGGACAAGTCCTTGCCGATCTGATCGAAGAGCTTGAGATGGGTGTCCTAAACGTGGATGAGTTTACGCATCACTGTTTACGCATTCTTGCCTTGACCTATCTTTGTGCTCTTCGGATGCACAGCCTGATTTTGATTGGGGGATGGTCGATGACCTCCATGGTAGTGATCACTTTCCCATTCAAATATCATTTTCAGGGCAACTGCCGCCTGAGAGACCACCTCGGTGGTGCTTGGCGCGGGCGCGGTGGCCTGCATTTCAGGAAATAACTGAATTCTCTATCTCAGTCGAGGAGTTTAGGTCGGTAGATGAGGCCGTTGAGTTCTTCTCCGGCAACCTCATCGCCGTGGGCCTGACTACTATTCCTAGGACGTCTGGCCGTTTTGCACGCCGACCACTCCCATGGTGGTTGGCTGAGTGTGAGACGGCCCTCAAACAGAAGCGTTATGCCTACATGCGCTATAAGCGCCGCCCGAACGATTTCACTGTCGCTGAATTTCGTCGGGCTAGGGCTAGGTTCCGGTATATTTCGAAGCACGCCCGCCGCTCTTCTTGGCGGGCATACGTGTCTTCACTTAACGGGAAGACCCCTTTAGCTGAGGTGTGGAAGCGAGTCAAAAGGATTCGGGGCAAGTTCTCGCAGGACCCCCCTCCCGTTCTCCAGGAGAATGGGACCGCAATCTCGGACCCCGCGTCCGTGGCGGAATCCTTCGCGACCGCTTTTTCTGCATTCTCTAGCCGTGATGCTGCTCCGCCAGCATTCAATGCACGTCGTGATGTTGCGGAAGGCCGCCGGCTGGACTTTACTTCCAGAGGCGGAGAACCCTTCAACGACAAGTTTACTGTAAGCGAGTTGCGTTCCGCTCTCGCTTCGTGCGCGGACACCGCCCATGGTCCGGACGATGTCCCGTACGCCATGCTTCGACATCTAGGTGAGCGAGGCATGGCCTTTCTGTTAGATTTGTTCAACAGGATCTGGGTGGAAGGTCTTCTCCCAGACTCCTGGCGAATCGCTACTGTGCTTGCCTTTCGCAAACCGGGGAGAGATCACTCTACTCCGACCGGTTTCCGCCCAATCTCTCTAACCTCTTGCGTGTGCAAGTTGATGGAGAAATTGGTAAATGTTAGATTAGCCTTTTTCCCGGACAGCGGAGGCCATCTGTCTTCCGCACAGTGCGGCTTCCGCAAGTTCCACTCCACGTCGGATGCTCTGCTCCGACTGGAAAATGCCGTCTGCGAGGCTTTCCTTCGTACACAGCACTACGCCACGGTGTTTTTCGATCTGGAGAAGGCCTATGATACCGCATGTCGATACGGTATCATGGAGACTCTCCACACGATGGGGGCGAGGGGACGCCTCCCAATTTTTATATCTGAATTTTTGCGAGATCGTCGATTCCGCGTACGGGTGGGGGGAGCCCTCTCCGGCCCAAAGGAGCAGGAAGAGAGGGTCCCGCAGGGAAGTGTCCTCAGTGTCACACTCTTTGCCCTGAGCATCAACGGCATCACCTCGGTTCTGCCGGAAGATGTTCTCGCTACGCTCTACGTGGACGACCTTTCGATCTCTTTTGGCGCGGCCCAGATGCCAACTCTGGAGCGTCGACTCCAACAGGCATTGAACCGCGTCTCTCGCTATGCCGAAGCGCACAGGTCTCGGTTTTCTTTGGCCAAGACTAAGGTGGTGCACTTCTGCCGCCATCCACGGCTTCACCCCGACCCCCCCTCCCGTAAGGGGCGCGGCGATTTGCCCCTCTGGCCGCCGTGCTGACGGGATCCAGCGCTCCGTCCGGCCCCAGCTTAGCCTCTCTTCCTTCCTTCAAAACACTTGTTTCCTCTCTTTTCACACAACCTCTCCCATAACTTTCTCTGGTCAGCCTCTAATTTCACAGGGTAGATGCTGACCTTCCTTTCAGCCAACCGTCCCGCATCGGGCTGAGGGGGTGGGGGACAATGTTCCCTAACCCCTGAGCTCCGGTCTGGGGTGGCTGGTTTTTAACTACCTGCTTCATCCCCACCCATACCTTCCTCACATCCCTTTTCCTCTCCTCTTCACAATCTATTAATTTTTACGCCGTGTCTAAGGTGGAGCCGCCATGCCGATGGACTGCCAGGCCACCAGGCGGGAGGGGTGGTCCCAAATGGCAGTGCCTGGCTCTGCCGGGCTTGTAAGCACCTCTTGCAGTGCGGGCTACTGCGAGAGGTGTGCGCGATTGCATCCCGTGTTTAAAAAAGGGTCACCATGCCCAATGATGATAAAAAAAACAAACCCAACCCTCAACTTCCCCTGTTCCATCGACGGAGCCGCCCTCGGGCAGCTCCAGCAAAGAAATGGAGGTCCTCCCCCCTGTGCTTGCACAGGGGACCCTCCATATTTCTCTAACCGGAGAGGAGGCTTACTCCTCTCCTTCGCCTACGGGTGCAGGGGACTCCCCCTCACCCCCTTCTCTGGAGGTGCTTTCGGGCACCTCCCTTTTCCCAGCGGCAGTCCCCTCTTTTCTTTCCAAGGGGACTGCCAAGAAAGCCAGCAGGCAGCCCTTAGCCAGTCGCTCCCCATCAAAGCGGCTCGGTAGGGCAAACCCCCTTAGGGGGGAGAGGGAAGCCAGGCCCCTTCGGTCGCTTCCCTCAAAAGACCTGCTGGCAAGAATTTTAAACCTTGCTGGGGTCAAGGCCTGTGCCTCCCCACACAAGACTGGCGACACTGCCAAGGGGACCTGCGATGTCCTGGGAGGGGATGGCCAACTGGAGGCCCCTCCTGTGATAAACATGGTCCTTGAGGAGACCCAGCCTCAGACGGTAGGGCCTTCCATGGGGGGGAATTCAGGCTCGGCGCCAAGCACCGAACCCGAATCCGCCCCTATGCAAGGTCCTCCTCAAATGGCTGAGGGCTCCAAGGCAGTAAAAGGAGGGGAGGGATATCCTCCGACAGGTGCCCCCACGACAACCAGGACCTTGTCCATTTCGGAGAGGGACCTGGCTGAGGCCGGTCCATCTGGCCTGGGGGCTTCTGCCGGCGGAGGTGAAAAGCGGGTTCATTCCCCGCCCTCCACTCCAAAAAAGAAAAAGACAAAGAAGACTAAAAAGACTCGGGGCTCCTCTCCATCCGCGGGGGCTGCGGGGACGGATGGGTCTGCTACCACTTTGGTAGGCGACCAAGCCAAGATCGGCACATCCGGCCCCTCTACCCCCTCGTGTGCAGAGCCCCTGACCAAGACTAACACCAAAAGTGCACAGGGCGGAGCCTCGATGACATCGGGGCCCCTCATTCAGAGGTTACCTGGCGTTTTCGAGCCCGCTGGCTTCAAACGCTTCCTCGTTATTCGCTCCACTGATGGCACCATGTTGTCCAAGGGCAACATGATCCATCAGAGGAGAGGATTAGCTAGTGCAATTGGTAGACAGCCGAAGGTGACCCCATTTCTCGGACGGGAGCCCCCCGGCGAATCCCGCCGAGGCGGCCAAGATAAGTGCTCTTCGGACACTTCATGGCACCCCGGTGAGTGTGACGCCGCACTCTACCATGAACTTTGTAAAAGGAGTAGTTTATGCGAGGGAACTCGTTGACTACTCCATTGAGGACATCACCCTAGAGCTGGCCGACCATGGGGCGGTCAAGGTCGAAGGTGTGATGAGAAAACAGGGAGGGGCTTCGAGACCCACCCCTACACTCTTCGTCACGTTCGACTGTGACAAGCTCCCTGAGTCGGTGCGTGCCGGTTGGTACCGCTACCGCGTGAAGGCATTCGTGCCACTGCCGCAGCGGTGCTATTACTGTCACCGCTTCGGCCATACGAATCGCTCATGTAGACGTGCAAAGTCGGGGTCACCCGAAGTCTGTGTAAATTGCTCCAAGGTCGCACACGATAAGTCCAAATCGTGTGTTGCCAAGTGTGTCAATTGCGGAGAGCCGCACCCTGCTTCTTCGAAGCAATGTGGTGCATATCTCCTGGAGAAAGAAATCCTGGCCGTTCAGGCCCAGGATAGACTCTCATTCCGCGAGGCTAAGGACTTGGTCCTGGCGCGCCCAGCTCTGCCTGGGACGTCATATGCCTCAGTAGTTCGAAAGGCACCCTCTGCTCCTGGCCCATCCAGGCCAACGAGCACGGTTGTTTCCGCGCCCATTTGGAGCCCTTCTGCGGGCTCTACCCAACCCGGGCGCTCCCCTGGTAAAGCTGGCGGCAAAAAGGGTTCATACCCAGCCCCGGCTAAAACCAGGGCTCCCCCCTCTTCCCCCAGCGTGACCGTTTCCCGCAAGGCGAAACGGCCACGCGCCTCCACCGAGTCGTTAGACTCACAGGAGGCAACACCCCTGAAGATGGTCGCTAGGCCATCTTCAGGGGTTCCTCCCCGTAAGGGGCGCGGTGATTTGCCATCCTGGCCGCCGTGCTGACGGGATCCAGCGCCCCGTCCGGCCCCAGCTTAGCCTCTCTTCCTTCCTTCAGATAGCCTGTATTCATATCCTACCTCGTCGCTTTTCATACAACCTCTCCCACAACTTTCTCTGGTCAGCCTCTAATTTCACAGGGTAGAAGCTGACCTTCTTCTCAGCCAATCGTCCCGGATCGGGGCTGAGGGGGGAGGGGACAATGTCCCCCAACCCCTGAGCTCCGGTCTGGGGTGGTTGGCTTTTAACAACCTGCTTCATCCCCACCCATACCTTCCTCACATCCCTTTTCCTCTCGTCTTCAAAATCTATCCGTTTTACGCCGTGTTCAAGGTGGAGCCGCCATGCCGAAGGACTGCCAGGCCACCAGGCGGGAGGGGTGGTCCCAAATGGCGGCGCCTGGCTCTGCCGGGCCTGTAAGCACCTCTTGCAGTGCGGGCTACTGCAAGAGGTGGTGAGCGATTGCGTCCCGTAAAACAAAGAGGGTCACCATGCCCAATGATGAAACAAAAAAACATCTCCCCTTAATTCCCCCTATAACAACAACGGAGCCGCCCTCGTGCAGCTCCACAGAAAAGATGGAGGTCCCCCCCCCCTGTGCTTGCGCAGGGGACCCTCCATACCTCTTTAACCGGAGAGGAGGCTTACTCCTCTCCTACGCCTACGGGGGTCGGGGACTCCCCCTCACCCCCTTCTCTGGAGGTGCTTTCGGGCACCTCCCTATCTCCAGCGGCAGTCCCTCCTATGCTTTCTAAGGGGACTGCCAAGAAAGCCAGCAGGCAGCCCATTGCCGACCGCCCCTCGTACAAGCGGCTCGGTAGGGCAAACCCCCTTAGGGGGGAGAGGGAAGCCAGGCCCCTTCGGTCACTTCCCTCAAAAGACCTGCTGGCAAAAATATTAAACCTTGCCGGGGTCAAGGCCTGTGCCTCCCCACTAAAGACTTATGACGCTGCCAAGGGGACCTGCGATGTCCTGGGAGGGGATGGCCAACTGGAGGCCCCTCCTGTGATAGACATGGTCCTTGAGGAAAACCAGCCTCAGACGGTAGGGCCTTCCATGGGGGGGAATCCGGGCTTAGCGCCAAGCACCGAACCCGAATCTGCCCCTATGCAAGGTCCTCATCAAACGGCTGTGGATTCTCAGGCAGGACAAGGAGGGGAGGGATCTCCTCCGGATGAATCTCCTGCACCCACCGGGACCTTCTCCATTTCAGAGAAGGACCTGGCTGAGGCCGGTCCATCTGGCCTGGGGGCTTCTACCGGCGGGGGTGAGAAGCGGGTGTATTCCCCGCCCTCCTCTCCTAAAAAGAAGAAAAAGACAAGAAAGAGGAAAAAGACTCTGGGCTCCTCTCCATCCGCGGGGGCTGCGGGGACGGATGGGTCTGCTGCCACTTTGGTAGGCGACCAAGCCAAGATCGGCAAAACCGGCCCCTCTACCCCCTCGTGTGCGGAGCTCCTGACTAAGACTAAGACGAAGAATGCACAGGGCGGAGCCTCAATGACATCGGGGCCCCTCATTCAGAGGTTACCTGGCGTTTTCGAGCCCGCTGGCTTCAAACGCTTCCTCGTTATTCGCTCCACTGATGGCACCATGTTGTCTAAGGGCAACATGATCCATCAGAGGAGAGGATTAGCTAGTGCAATTGGTAGAGAGCCGAAGGTGACCCGTTTCTCGGACGGCAGCCTTCTGGCGAATGCGGCGAATCCCGCCAAGGCGGCCAAGATAAGTGCTCTTCGGACACTTCATGGCACCCCGGTGAGTGTGACGCCGCACTCTACCATGAACTTTGTGAAAGGAGTAGTTTATGCGAGGGAACTCGTTGACTACTCCATTGAGGACATCACCCTAGAGCTGGCCGACCATGGGGCGGTCAAGGTCGAACGTGTGATGAGAAAACAGGGAGGGGCTTCGAGACCCACCCCTACACTCTTCGTCACGTTCGACTGTGACAAGCTCCCTGAGTCGGTGCGTGCCGGTTGGTACCGCTACCGCGTGAAGGCATTCGTGCCACTGCCGCGGCGGTGCTATTACTGTCACCGCTTCGGTCATACGAATCGCTCATGTAGACGTGCAAAATCGGGGTCACCCGAAGTCTGTGTAAATTGCTCCAAGGTCGCACACGATAAGTCCAAATCGTGTGTGGCCAAGTGTGTCAATTGCGGAGAGCCGTACCCTGCTTCTTCGAAGCAATGTGGTGCATATCTCCTTGAGAAAGAAATCCTGGCCGTTCAGGCCCAGGATCGACTCTCATTCCGCGAGGCTAAGGACTTGGTCCTGGCGCGCCCGGCTCTGCCTGGGACGTCATATGCCTCAATAGTTAGAAAAGCACCCTCTGCTCCTGGCCCATCCAGGCCAACGAGCACGGTTGTTTCCACGCCCATTCGGAGCCCTTCTGCGGGCTCTACTACACCCGGGCGCTCCCCTGGTAGAGCTGGCGGCAAAAAGGGTTCACACCCATCCCCGGCTAATACCAGGGCTCCCCCCTCTTCCCCCAGCGTGACCGTTTCCCGTAAGGCGAAACGGCCACGCGCCTCCACAGAGTCGTTAGACTCACAGGAGGCCACACCCCTGAAGATGGTCGCTAGGCCATCTTCCGGGGTTCCTAAAGCTGTTCCCCGAAAGGAGGACACCAACAAAGGAGCTTCGGCCCCTTCGCCCACGCCCCGAGGTGGAGCGAGTGGCTCGGAGACGGTGGTTCCTCGAAAAGAGGGCCCCCCGCCTCCCAAGCCGCAACGCCCGCCTAAGGTTTCGAGGCGGAGGGAGGAAAAGACTCGCATGGCGAGCCCAACCTCCCCCAATAAGTCCTCGAAGGCGACAGCGCCTTCAGCGCTTTGTCCGGCCAACAGCGCCCGGGGTTCTGCCCCCGGGAAGCGTACGGCCATTCCCGTGAGGGTCTTCAATTCGAGGAGGGCCCCCGCGTCTCCTCCGAGCTAGGCCTGGAGGGCATATTCCTTCAATGGAATTGCCGTGGACTCCGGGCCAACTGGGAGGAGCTGCGGAGGCTCGTCTCGTCCCGTTCCCCGTTAGCTATTTTTTTGCAGGAGACCATGCTAGGCGTGTGCCCGCTGCCTGCCCTCCCGGGGTATAAGGGTCTTGCGACCTCACCACCGCGGGATGGCCGGGCTGGGGGATGCGCGGTTTACACCCGGCATGATGTCTCCGTTCTTCCTTTCTCTTTAGATACCTCCTTTCAGGCAGTGGCTGTGCAGCTGCACCTGGATAGGAGGTATACTATCATTTCTGCGTGCTACTGTGCTCGCCTTTCGCAAGCCGGGGAGAGATCACTCTACTCCGACCGGTTTCCGCCCAATCTCTCTAACCTCTTGCGTGTGCAAGTTGATGGAGAAATTGGTAAATGTTAGATTAGCCTTTTTCCCGGACAGCGGAGGCCATCTGTCTTCCGCACAGTGCGGCTTCCGCAAGTTCCACTCCACGTCGGATGCTCTGCTCCGACTGGAAAATGCCGTCTGCGAGGCTTTCCTTCGTACACAGCACTACGCCACGGTGTTTTTCGATCTGGAGAAGGCCTATGATACCGCATGTCGATACGGTATCATGGAGACTCTCCACACGATGGGGGCGAGGGGACGCCTCCCAATTTTTATATCTGAATTTTTGCGAGATCGTCGATTCCGCGTACGGGTGGGGGGAGCCCTCTCCGGCCCAAAGGAGCAGGAAGAGAGGGTCCCGCAAGGAAGTGTCTTCAGTGTCACACTCTTTGCCCTGAGCATCAACGGCATCACCTCGGTGCTGCCGGAAGATGTTCTCGCTACGCTCTACGTGGACGACCTTTCGATCTCTTTTGGCGCGGCCCAGATGCCAACTCTGGAGCGTCGACTCCAACAGGCATTGAACCGCGTCTCTCGCTATGCCGAAGCGCACAGGTTTCGGTTTTCTTTGGCCAAGACTAAGGTGGTGCACTTCTGCCGCCATCCACGGCTTCACCCCGACCCAGATTTGTTTCTTAATGGGGTGCGCCTGGATGTGGTTGAGTCGCACCGTTTCCTTGGTCTTGTATTCGACCGACGCCTCACCTGGGAGGCTCATATTCGCAGCCTTAGGATCTCTTGTACCCGCGCCATGGACATTCTCCGTTCCGTGACGTTCAGCGCTTGGGGCCTTACTTTTTTATCGATCCTTTGTTCGCTCGAAGCTCGACTACGGATGCGAGTTTTATGCATCCGCAGCCGAGCGTTTATTGCGGAAGGTGGATTCAATCCACCACACCGGCCTTCGCCTTGCGACCGGTGCCTTCCGCACTTCCCCCATTGAGAGCCTGTTGGTCGATGCTGGGGAGATGCCACTCGCTCTGCGCCGCGTGCAGTGCATCACTCGCCTGTACGCGCGAGCCCGGCGCCTCCCTCAGTCGCCAACAGCTCTCACTGCATCCGCAGCTGATCTCGATGGTGCCTATGCCGCCGAGAGACGCCAGTCATACCCTAAGCCCTTTGGGTTTAGGGCCAGGAAACTCCTTCGAGAGGTAGATATAGCTCTCGGGCCGGTGGCGCCCCTGGTTCTGCCCAGGACGCCACCCTGGAGGGTACCACATTTGGCTATTTGTCGCCACGCCTCTGCTCTCAAAGCTTGTACTGCGCCGGGAGTATTGCGTTCGACTTTTTGGAGCACACATCGTGTCACGCTGGTACCGTGCCAGTGTATACGGATGGCTCCAAGTCCCAAGAGGGGGTCGGCTTCCACGCCGTATCCCCTCTGTTTGAAGTCAGCGGGGCTCTACCAGGCGCTGCGTCTGTCTTCACGGCCGGACTGGTGGCAATACACCACTCGGTACGGGAGATTACGCGTCGTGCCCGGTTCGGAGACCGGATTGTGATCTATAGCGACTCACAAAGCGCCCTGAGTGCTCTCGGGGCATTGGAATCTCCGCATCCCCTGGTTCGCGAAATCCGTGACGCCACGGTTTTGGCGAGCCGGGCAGATGTCGAGATTATCTTCTGCTGGGTTCCTGGACATGTAGGAGTTGCGGGGAATGAGGGCGCCAAAGAGTCCGCGAGGACTCTGCGACCGGACCAGCGTTTCGCTCTTCCTCACACCGACTACATGGCAGGAATACGGGCAGCTCTTCGGACTGCTTGGCAAAGAAGATGGGAGACGGTCGAAGGGAACTTAAAGTTGCGTGCCATTGCGCCGCGACTGTTCCCATGGACCTATCCCCCAATGCCGCGGCGGCTTCAGGTTGCTTTCTGTCGTCTCCGAATCGGACACACTCGTGTGACGCATCGCTATATGATGGAGCGCTCGCCTGCGCCGTATTGCAACGACTGCGTCGTCCCCCAGACTGTTCGGCACATTCTTGTCGAATGTCCCAGTCTGGGTGATCTTCGCGCACGATACCTGTCCCAGTACCGGGATGGGCGGGGTCGCTACCGCCTGTCCCTTGTGCTCGGGACAGATTCGTGCACACTGACTTGTGGACTTGTTGACTTCTTGGGGGAGGCCGGCCTTCTCCCTATTATTTAAGCAAGGTTTGTTTGTTTTGTTTTTTGTTGTTTTTTTTTGTTGTTTTTTTGCATTTTTTGTTTTTTTTTTCTTTAGTTGCACGCTCCTGCGCCGGGGGGACCTCTCCCCGACGCACCAGCTTGCTTCCTTTCCCCCTTTTGGGGTGTTGTTGTTTTTTTTTTCTCTCTTTAATTTCATTTTAAAGTAGCCTAGAACTAGGCAAGTTTTAATACGGCGACTAATGCCCAAGTAGGCAGTCGCCAGATGAGCTCTTAAAAAAAAAAAAAAAAAAAATTCACCCCGACCCAGATTTGTTTCTTAATGGGGTGCGCCTGGATGTGGTTGAGTCGCACCGTTTCCTTGGTCTTGTATTCGACCGACGCCTCACCTGGGAGGCTCATATTCACAGCCTTAGGGTCTCTTGTACCCGCGCCATGAACATTCTCCGTTCCGTGACGTTCAGCGCTTGGGGCGCTGATAGGGCTACTGCCTTACTTTTTTATCGATCCTTTGTTCGCTCGAAGCTCGACTACGGATGCGAGTTTTATGCATCCGCAGCCGAACGTTTATTGCGGAAGGTGGATTCGATCCACCACACCGGCCTTCGCCTTGCGACCGGTGCCTTCCGCACTTCCCCCATTGAGAGCCTGTTGGTCGATGCTGGGGAGATGCCACTCGCTCTGCGCCTCGTGCAGTGTATCACTCGACTGTACGCGCGAGCCCGGCGCCTCCCTCAGTCGCCAACAGCTCTCACTATCCGCAGCTGATCTCGATGGTGCCTATGCCGTCGAGAGATGCCAGTCATACCCTAAGCCTTTTGGGTTTAGGGCCAGGAAACTCCTTCGAGAGGTAGATATCGCTCTCGGGCCGGTGGCGCCCCTGGTTCTGCCCAGGGCGCCACCCTGGAGGGTACCACATTTGGCTATTTGTCGCCACGCCTCTGCTCCCAAAGCTTGTACTGCGCCGGGAGTATTGCGTTCGACCTTTTTGGAGCACACATCGTGTCACGCTGGACCGTGCCAGTGTATACGGATGGCTCCAAGTCCCAAGAGGGGGTCGGCTTCCACGCCGTATCCCCTCTGTTTGAAGTCAGCGGGGCTCTACCAGGCGCTGCTTCTGTCTTCACGGCCGAGCTGGTGGCAATACACCACTCGGTACGGGAGATTGCGTGACGTGCCCGGTTCGGAGACCGGATTGTGATCTATTGTGACTCACAAAGCGCCCTGAGTGCTCTCGGGGCATTGGAATCTCCGCATCCCCTGGTTCGCGATATCCGTGACGCCACGGTTTTGGCGAGCCGGGCAGATGTCGAGATTATCTTCTGCTGGGTTCCTGGACATGTAGGAATTGCGGGGAATGAGGGCGCCAAAGAGTCTGCGAGGACTCTGCGACCGGACCAGCGTTTCGCTCTTCCTCACACCGACTACATGGCAAGAATACGGGCAGCTCTTCGGACTGCTTGGCAAAGAAGATGGGAGACGGTCGAAGGGAACTTAAAGTTGCGTGCCATTGCGCCGCGACTGTTCCCATGGACCTATCCCCCAATGCCGCGGCGGCTTCAAGTTGCTTTCTGTCGTCTTCGAATCGGACACACTCGTGTGACGCATCGCTGCTTGATGGAGCGCTCGCATGCGCCCTATTGCAACGACTGCGTCGTCCCCCAGACTGTTCGGCATATTCTTGTCGAATGTCCCAGTCTGGGTGATCTTCGCGCACGATACCTGTCTCGGTACCGGGATGGGCGGGGTCGCTACCGCCTGTCCCTTGTACTCGGGACGAGTGCGTGCACCATGACTGGTGGACTTATTGACTTTTTGGGGGAGGCCGGCCTTCTCCCTTTCATTTAACCCGGTTTTATTGTTGTTGTTGTTTTTGTTATCGTTTTTGTTATTGCTTTGTTATTGTTATTTCTTTTTATTGTTGTTTCCTGTTGAATTATTTTGAAGTAGCCTAGAACTAGGCTGTTTGTTTACGGCAACTTATGCCTAAGTCGGCAGTCGCCAGATAGCCCCTTAATCCCCCCCAAAAAATTATCCCACACCACTGGGTGATGATAGGCACACCTTGTGGTCACGTTATTCAGCACTGGTCCAACCCCAGCTGGACTACGGTTGCCAGGTGTATTCTTCAGTATCTCCTTCAGCCTTGAAGATACTTGACCCTGTTCATTCGCTTGGGGCCCCATCTTAGTAGTGGAGCCTTTCGCACCTCACCTATCCCTAGCCTCTTTGTTGAGGGTGGCGTGCTTCCCTTGTGATACCACCGGCTGCAGGTGTGCCTACGATTTCTGTTTCGTGATCAGCAATACCCTAAAACCCCAGTCATGAATGAGTGCCTTTTTGCCCCCTCCTCTTTAGCATCTTTTGATCGGCAGCCATCTCTACCCCGGCCTCTGGGGCTCCGGGTTGGGGACCATCTCTCCTCCCTGGGTGTTCCCGGGGTGTTGGCCCTCCCATTCCCACCGGCTCCATGTTGGGGCGTCCGCCCTCCTGAAGTCTGTTCTACTTTATGGCATTTCAAGAAAGGGTCTACTGACCCCTCGAAGTCTGACCTGGGTGCTGGGGCAGTGGTGTCCTCTACGGAGTCTCTTTGGTCCGCCCTCCCTCCTGTAGCATCCATTTTTAATGTAGAGTTGACAGCCATTCTTTTAGCTTTTAATTTGATTTTATCCCTCAATTCTTCAGTTTTTATTGTTTTTAGCGATTCCTGGCCTGCGTTAGAGGCAGTTCTTTCTTTTATGTCCACACACCCTTTGGTTTTATGTATTCACTCCTGGCTGGTCAGAAATGCCTCCTGTTACAGGGTGGCATTCTGTTGGGGTCCCAGGCAATGAGGCGGCTGATCGGCTGCCCTTGAGGTGCCGGATGCAGCCCCTGTGCCCTTTTGGGATTCCTACCCCATAATCAGGATGTATATCTTTTGTTTGTGGCAGAGAGAATGGGATTCCATCCCCTCTTCTAAGCTGTCCCTTATTAAACGCTCTGGCCATTCCTGGCCCTCTAGCTCTCAGCAACTCCGGTCTTGGGAGGTTGCTCTTTGCAGGTTGAGAATTGGGCACACGCGACTCACCCATGGCTATTTAGTTTCGAGTGGAGGCCAAGTTGCCCCTGGTTGTCCTTTTTGCGGTGGTGAGCTGTCTGCGGGTCACATTTTACTAGTTTGTCCCCACCTTGCTTCTCTTCAAAATTTGTGCTTCCCTACTCTTTCTGACGTCGACTTCCCTGCTTGACTTCGCTATATTTTATCAGAGGACTCCCTTCGGTTGTCCTCCCTCCTTACATTTCTATCACAAAGTGGCGTTTTATCCCTTTTATAAACTTTCCATTTTTGTGTTTAGGTTTATTGTTTTATCTTTTATACTGTGACCTCCCCTGCCGCTGGCGCATGTCATTTGTTTATTGCCCCAGCTGCCCTTGTTTTTAGAATGAGTGCTGTAACTGTAATTTAAGTGTTGTACTGTTTTTTTTCTAGTCTCTGCTTTTCCCCATTTTTATTGACTGTCTCCCACGCCTCTTCTGACTTTGTTCGGGCGACCCCATTTTAACAGTGCTGCCATTAAGAATCCATTAGGATTGGGCAGCTGCCACCTGGTTTTTTGCTTAAACTTTATTACATACTTTATTAGACTGTTAATTAGATAAGTTAATAATAATTTCCTTCTGTTTTAGGCCCAACTTCGAGCAAGTGTTTTCCTTATTTTGGAAGAAGAATTCAAAGAGGTAAGATGGTAATAAAAGTCGTTTCCTAAAGAAAAGAAAAGGCTATCATTCAAAGCAGATTCCTTAAAAAAAATATAGGAACATAAATTGCAAAAAAGACTTAGTAACAAGAGAGAAAAATGGAAATGGTTGATCATCTACTACTTTGTGTTGAGTATAATAGGGTGAACAAAGAGACTAAAAAAAAAGAAGAGGGCAGAGACAGCGAATGGAAATAAATGTTTAAAATTCCTAGTGGTAGAATGGTGAATTTTGATGAATTTAGGGCCAAGTATCAAGTTGTTTTGGTAGGTAATCATGAGCTTAGCAAGGTATTGAGCTCTCCTTACACAGTATTTATATTGAGCTGCATATAAGTATTGTATCTTTGTTTCATAATTTTAACCCCATAAGGGGCGCGGCGATTTGCCATCCTGGCTGCCATGCTGACGGGATCCAGCGCTCTGTCTGGCCCCAGCTTAGCCTCTCTTCCTTCCTCCAGATAGCCTGTATTTCTCCCCGACTTCGTCGCTATTCATACAACCTCATGACAACTTTCTCTGGTCAGCCAACCATCCCGGATCGGGCTGAGGGGGGAGAGGACAACGTTCCCTAACCCCTGAGATCCGGTTCGGGATGTTTGTTGTTTTAACAACCTGATTCATCCCCACCCATACCTTCCTCACATCCCTTTTCCTTTCCTCTTCACACTCAGTTTTACGCCGTGTCTAAGGTGGAGCCGCCATGCCGATGGACTGCCAGGCCACCAGGCGGGAGGGGTGGTCCTGAATGGCGGCACCTGGCTCTGCCAGGCCTGTAAGCGCCTCTTGCAGTGCGGGCTGCTGCGAGGGGTGATGAGCGGTTGCATCCTGTAGAAAATACAGGGTCGCCATGCCCATGAATGAACACCAAAAACCCACCAAATCTCTCCCATTTCCCCTTGTACATCAAGAGAGCCGCCCTCGGGCCGCTCCAAAGAAAAAATGGAGGTCCCCCCACTGTACTTGCACAGGGGACCCTCCATATTTCTTTAACCGGAGAGGAGGCTTACTCCTCTCCTACGCCTACGGGTGTAGGGGACTACCCCTCACCCCCTTCTCTAGAGGTGCTTTCGGGCACCTCCCTGCTTCCAGCGGTAGTGCCTCCTTTTCTTTCCAAGGGGACTGCCAAGAAAGCAAGCAGGCAGCCCATAGCCAACCGCTCCCCATCGAAGTGGCTCATAGGGCAAACTCCCTTAGAGGGCAGAGGGAAGCCAGGCCCCTTCGGTCGCTTCCCTCAAAAGACCTGCTGGCAAGAATATTAAACCTTGCCAGGGTCAAGGCCTGTGCCTCCCCACATAAGACTGGTGATGCTGCCAAGGGGACCTGCGATGTCCTGGGAGGGGATGGCCAACTAGAGGCCCCTCATGTGATAAACATGGTCCTTGAGGAAACCCAAACTAAGATGGTAGGGCCTTCCATGGGGGTAATCCAGGCGCGGCGCTAAGCACCGAACCCGCGTCCGCCCCTATGCAAGGTCCTCCTCAAATGGCTGGGGTCTCTGAGGCAGTACAAGGAGGGGAGGGATCTCGTCCAACCGGTGCCCCTGCGACCACCAGGACCTTCTCCATTTCGGAGAAGGACCTGGCTGAGGCCCGTCCATCTGGCCTAAGGGCTTCTGCCCAGAATGAAAAGCGGGTTCATTTCCCGCCTTCCTCTCCTAAAAAGAAGAAAAAAAAGACTTTGGGCTTCTCTCCATCTGTGGGGACGGATGGGTCTGATGCCACTTTGGTAGGCGACCAAGCCAAGATCGGCACATCCGACCCCTCTGCCCAACCGGGTCTGGAGCCCCCGACTAAGACAAAAGTGCACAGGGCGGAGCCTCGATAACATCGGGGCCCCTCATTCAGAGGTTACCTGGCATTACCGAGCTCGCTGGCTTCAAACGCTTCCTCGTTTTATTCGCTCCACTGATGGCACCATGTTGGCCAAGGGCAAAATGATCCATCAGAGGAGAGGATTAGCTAGTGCAATTGGTAGAGAGCCGAAGGTGACCCATTTCTCAGACGGGAGCCTTCTGGGAAATGCGGCGAATCCCGCCGAGGTGGCCAAGATAAGTGCTCTTCGGACACTTCATGGTACCCCGGTGAGTGTGACGCCACACTCTACCATAAACTTTGTGAAAGGAGTAGTTTATGCGCGGGAACTCGTTGACTACACCATTGAGGATTGAGGACATCACCCTAGAGCTGGCCGAACATGGAGCGGTCAAGGTCAAACGTGTGATGAGAAAACAGGGAGGGGCCTCGAGACCCACCCCTACACTCTTCATCACGTTCGACTGTGACAAGCTCCTGGAGTCTGTGCGTGGCGGTTGGTACCACTACCGCGTGAAGGCATTTGTGCCACTGCCGCGGCGGTGCTATTACTGTCATCGCTTCGGCCATACGAATCGTTCTTGTAGACGTGCAAAGTTGGGGTCACCCGAAGTCTGTGTAAATTGCTCCAAGGCCGCACACGATAAGTCTAAATCAGGTGTGGCCAAGTGTGTCAATTGCGGAGAGCTGCACCCCACTTCTTCGAAGCAATGTGGTGCACATCTCCTTGACAAAGAAATCCTGGCCGTTCAGGCCCAGGATTGACTCCCATTCCGCGAGGCTAAGGACTTGGTCCTGGCGCGCCCGGCTCTGCATGGGACGTCTTATGCCTCAATAGTTAGAAAGGCACCCTCTGCTCCTGGCCCATCCAGGCCAACAAGTACAGTTGTTTCCGCGCCCATTCAGAGCCCTTTTGCAGGCTCTACTCAACCTGGGCGCTTCCCTGGTAAAGCTGGCAGCAAAAAGGGTTCATACCCAGCCCCGGCTAAAACCAGGACTCCCCCGTCTTCCCCCAGTGTGACGGTTTCCCGTAAGGCGAAACGGCCATGCTCCTCCACCGAGTCGTTAGACTCACAGGAGGCAACACCCCTGAAGTTGGTCGCCAGGCCATCTTCCGGGGTTCCTAAAGCTGCCCCCCCGAAAGGAGGACAGCAACAAAGGAGCTTCGGCTCTTTCGCCCACGCCCAGTGGTGGGCTGAATGGCTCGGAGACGGTGGTTCCTCGAAAAGAGGGGCCTCCCCCCGCCTCCGAAACTGCAACGCCCGCCTAAGGCCTCTAGGTGGAGGGAGGAAAAGACTTGCATGGGGAGCCCAACCTCCCCCCAATAAGTCCTTGAAGGTGACAGCGCTTTGTCCGGCCAACAGAGCCTGGGGTTCTGCCTCCGGGAAGCGTACGGCCATTCCCGTGAGGGTCTTCTTTTCAAAGAGGGCCCCCCCGTGTCTCCTCCAAGTTAGGCCTGGAGGGCATATTCCTTCAATGGAATTGCCGTGGACTCCGGGCCAACTGGGAGGAGCTGTGGAGGCTCATCTCGTCCCGTTCCCCGTTAGCTATTTTTCTGAGGAGACCATGCTAGGCGTGTGCCCCCTACCCACCCTCCTGGGGTATAAGGGTCTTGCGACCCTAACACCACAGGATGGCCGAGCCGAAGGATTCGCAGTTTACACCCGGCATGATATCTGCGTTCTTCCTTTCACTTTAGATACCTCCTTTTAGGCAGTGGCTGTGCAACTTTACCTGGATAGAAGGTATACTATCATTTCTGCGTACATTCCACCGTCAGCTGACTTTGATGCAGGGGACTTCCGCAGCATCATGGCACGGTTGCCGAGGCCCATTCTCTTGCTTGGAGATCTGAATGGCAGTCATCCTCTCTGGGGAGATTACTCAGTAAATCCCAGGGGACAAGTCCTTGCTGATCTGATCGAAGAACTTGAGATGGGTGTCCTAAATGCGGATGAGTTTATGCATCACTGCCCGAGAACCGCTTCATTTTCTTGCCTTGACATATCTTTGTGCTCTTCGGATGCACAGCCTTATTTTGATTGGGGAGTGGTCGATGACTTCCACGGTAGTGATCACTTTCCCATTCAAATATCATTTTCAGGGCAACTGCCGCCTGAGAGCCCACCTCAGTGGTGCTTGGCGCGGTGGCCTGCATTTCAGGAAATAACTGAATTCTCTATCTCAGAAGAGGAGTTTAGGTCAGGAGATGAGGCCTTTGAGTTCTTCTCCGGCAACCTCATCGCCGCGGGCCTGACTACTATTCCTAGAATAACTGGCCGTTTTGCACGCCGACCACTCCCATGGTGGTCAGCCGAGTGTGAGACGGCCCTGAAACAGAAGCGTTATGCCTCATGCACTATAAGCGCCACCCGAACGATTTCACTGTCACTGAATTTCGTCGGGCTAGGGCTAGGTTCCGGTATATTTCGAAGACCCCTTTATATCTATACGGGAAGACCCCTTTAGCAGAGGTGTGGAAGCGAGTCAAAAGGATTCGGGGCAAGTTCTCGCAGGATGCCCCTCCCGTTTTCCAGGAAAATGGGACCGCAATCTCGGACCCCGCATCCGTGGCGGAATCCTTCGCGACCGCTTTTTCCCATAGTCCGGCCGATGTCCCGTACGCCATGCTTCGACACCTAGGTGAGCGAGGCATGGCCTTTCTGTTAGATTTGTTCAACAGGATCTGGGTGGAAGGTCTTCTTCCAGACTCCTGGCGAATCGCTACTGTGCTTGCCTTTCGCAAACCGGGGAGAGATCACTCTACTCCGACTGGTTTCCGCCCAATCTCTCTAAGCTCTTGCGTGTGCAAGTTGATGGAGAAATTGGTAATTTTTATATTAGCCTTTTTCCTGGACAGCGGAGGCCATATGTCTTCGGCACAGTGCGGCTTCCGCAAGTTCCACTCCACGTCGGATGCTCTGCTCCGACTGGAAAATGCCGTCGGCGAGGCTTTCCTTCGTAGAGAGCACTACGCCACGGTCTTTTTCGATCTGGAGAAGGCCTATGATACCGCATGTCGATACGGTATCATGGAGACTCTCCACACGCTGGGGGCGAGGGGACGCCTCTCAATGTTTATATCTGAATTTTTGCGAGATCGTCGATTCCGCGTACAAGTGGGGGGAGCCCTCTCCGGCCCAAGATGGCGCGGCCCAGATGGCAACTCTGGAGCGTCGACTCCAACAGGCATTGAACCGCGTCTCTCGCTATGCCGAAGCGCACAGGTTTCGGTTTTCTTTGGCCAAGACTAAGGTGGTGCACTTCTGCCGCCATCCACGGCTTCACCCCGAACCAGATTTGTTTCTTAATGTGGTGCGCCTGGATGTGGTTGAATCGCACCGTTTCCTTGGTCTTGTATTCGACCGACGCCTCACCTGGGAGGCTCATATTCGCAGCCTTAGGGTCTCTTGTACCCGCGCCATTGATATTCTGCGTTCCGTGACGTTCAGCGCTTGGGGCGCTGATAAGGCTACCGCCCTACTTTTTTATCGATCCTTTGTTCGCTCGAAGCTCGACTACGGATGCGAATTTTATGCATCTGCAGCCAGCGTTTATTGCGGAAGGTGGATTCGATCCACCACACCGGTCTTCGCCTTGCGACCGGTGCCTTCCGCACTTTCTTCATTGGGAGCCTGTTGGTCGATGCTGTGGAGATGCCACTCGCTCTGCGCCGCGTGCAGTGCATCACTCGCCTGTACGCGCGAGACCGGCGCCTCCCTCAGTCGCCAACAGCTTTCACTGCATCCGCAGCTGATCTCGACGGTGCCTATGCCGCCGAGAGACGAAAGTCATACCCTAAGCCCTTTGGGTTCAGGGCTAGTAAACTCCTTCGAATGCTAGATATAGCTCTCGGGCCGGTGGCGCCCCTGGTTCTGCCCAGAACGCCACTCTGGAGGGTACCACCATTGGCTATTTGTCGCCACGCCTCTCCTCCCAAAGCTTGTACAGCGCCGGGAGTATTGCGTTCGGCCTTTTTGGAGAACATCTCGTGTCACGCTGGAACCGTGCCAGTGTATACGGATGGCTCTAAGTCCGAAGAGGGGGTCGGTTTCCACGCTGTATCCCCTCTGTTTGAAGTCAGTGGGGCTCTACCGGGCGCTGCGTCTGTCTTCATGGCTGAGTTGGTGGCAATACATCACTCGGTACGGAAGATTACGCAACGTGCCCGGTTCCGAGACCGGATCGTGATTTATAGCGACTCACAGAGCGTCCTCAGTGCTCTTGGGGCATTTGAATCTACGCACCATCTGGTTCGCGACATCCGTGATGCCACAGTTTCAGTGAGCCCAGTGGATGTCGAGATTACCTTCTGCTGGGTTCCTGGACATGTAGGAATTGCAGGGAATGAGCGCGCCGGACCAGCGTTTCGCTCTTCCACACACAGACTACATGGCAGGCATGCGGGCAGCTCTTTGGACTGTTTGGCAAAGAAAATGGGAGACGGTCCAGGAGAACTTAAAGTTGCGTGCCATTGTGCCGCGACTGTTCCCATTAACCTATCCTCCAATGCCGCGACGGCTTTAGGTCGCTTTCCGTCGTCTCCAAATCGGGCACACTCGTATGACGCATTGCCATTTAATGGAGCGCTTGCCTGCGCCGTATTGTGACGACTGCGTCGTCTCCCAGACTGTTCGGCACATTCTTGTTGAATGTCCCAGTCTCGGGGATCTTCGTGCACGTTACCTATCCCTTGTACTCGGGACGAGTGCATGCACATTGACTGGTGGACTTGTAGACTTTTGGGGGGAGGCCGGCCTTCTCCCTTTTAATTAACTTGTTTTTTTTTCTTTGTATGTTGCACATTCCTGCGCCGGGAGGACCTCGCCCCGATGCAGGATCTTGCTTCCTTGTTACAATTTTCCCTTATTGTTGTTGTTATTGTTTTTATTCTTATTTTTAAGTAGCCTAGTGCTAGGCTGTCGTGAGTGCGGCGACTTGTGCCCAAGTGGGTAATCGCCAGATAGGCTCTAAAAAAAAAATTGATGTCATAAATCATTCCTGCTCCTGTCCTTGGAAAGAAATCATAGGTCACTAAATGCTAAGATTGGTGATTCATAAATTATTTAATGACAAGAGGGCAGCCTCGCCACTCTTTATAGGAGGATCTTGCACTTCACAGGCAGACCTTCAATCTGTGGCATAGAAATTAGATTGTCATCACTTTCACCATGTAAAAGTTGGGTTGCCATGCATCTGTATTGCAGAATATCCTCTCTATACCCTTTTAATCCCAAGTCTACCTACCATTTTTTTTCTTTACCATTGACATATCATCATTTGTGTATTTTTCTCAGTACTAACTGAGGAGATAAATAAGAGATTGAGGTGGTTTAAACTCACTGGCAGTTCTGTGTTGATCCAGCACATCTGTCTGATGCACCACACAATCACACATCGAGAAAGAACCAGTAAATCAAACAAACAATAACTATAACACTATAAGCAACACAGCAGGGAATGGCAATGAAAATGACACTCTAATAACAGATGTGTGGTAGACAACCATGTACCACCAGTGCAACTGATGAACTCTCCTCTCACTCTGACCACATACATATTCTGTATTCCTCCACACTGCTCTCTTGCTCCTTTCCCTTTCACTTCTACAGCACAACTCCACATGAACCATGAACTTACTACTAAAGGGTACAGGATCTCTCACTATCTAGTGGATACAGCATTGGGTTTCTCTCATCTAGTTATCTGGTTCAGTCCCAAGTGAGAGCAAACATAAACATCAGTACTACATGTACATGTCTGGCCATTGACTAGTGGATGTGGGATTAGGTAGATCTTACAAAGATCATCACATACATAGCTAATCACAACACTGCTGTCTTTCCTCACCCATATACCAGGCACAATATGCACACAGTTCTCTGTTCTAAGGTATCCTGCTGATGGGTAGTCATACCCACATATCCCTTATGCAGAACATGTCCTCTTCCCCCCAGGATGAGGCATTGTAATCTCCACATACCCTTGTTCAAAGTATCTGTGATGCCATGGTTGCTGCGAGCCTAGGGATGTCAAGTTTGTTTTCTGCTAGGTTCATATGTTGGGATTGCAGGAAATGAATGCGCCAAACAGGCTGCAAGGCCATTGTGATCAGACCAGTATTTTACTCTTTCCGACTGACTGCATGGCAGGAATCAGGTCATCCCCTTTGGGCTCTATGGCAAAGAAGATCAGAGATGGCTGACAGGAATCTAAAGTTGCGTGCCATTATGCCTCAACTTTTCTCTTGAACCTATCCTTTAATGCCTCGATGGTTTCAGGTCATTTTCTGTTGACTCTGAATCAGGTACACTTGCAGGACGCAGCACCATTTTGTGTGTAGTACTGTGGCAAGTGGGTTCCTACCAGTTGTACTTGGAATGGATTGTGGACTCAAGTTGCTGGATGAGGTTGTTGGCCTCCATTCTATATATTTGTTTGGGGAGGTGTTGTGTGTATGTGGTTTTGAGGTGTATACTCAGAACTATTTATGGAGCAGGTTTCCTGCCGGATCTTGATCAGGTTTTTAAATTTTTTTTTAGGAATTTTGTTTTTTAAGTAAAATTGCCTAAGATTAGGCTAAAGTTAAGTTTGGTGATTTAGGCCCTCGATGGCCATCCACAGATGACCCCCTTTAATTAAACAAACAAACAAGCTAGACTATGGAGACAAACTCTACAAATTCACAGCTGAGTATTAATTTTGGAAGGTTGACTCGATCCATCACACTGGTCTTTGTTTGGCAACCACTGTCTTCCACATGAGTACTTCCTTGAATCCTTCAGCATCAGGTGTTTGGTGCCCAAGACTGTAGTCTTCTTTTTCATTGAATGTCTTAGTCTATTTTCCTACTGGGATTGCCGTAGTCGCTAGTGCTAAGCTCCTTCCTGTACACCAGGTTGTTGGATTCATAGTTTTTGGTGGAGGTAGGTTTCCTCCCTACTAAATGTTTTTAAGTTGTTGGTTATATTTTTTTTCACATTAAGTTTTACTTTGTTTCAGTAGCAGTACCTTTGTTGATGGCTGCCAGATGGTCTCTAAAAAAAATCATTAGGATTACTAATTTTGAATAATTGTAGGCATAAATATCTATCACCAGAAGGAACTTGAAATCTTTCAAACCTTTGTTTTTCTAATACCCCCTCTCACCACGAGACACACTGTGTAGACTGTTTACCTGGTATGTGGCCAAGTGGCACACCTTCCCAGTCCCCCTGGTAATTTCAAACTATATTGAGACTACCTGGGCTTTATTTTTTTAATGAGTTTTTTGAGAATTTATTCATTTATCTTGGTAGTCATGGGGGTGGGGGGGGCTGTCCCCCATCATTTTAGCAATGATTGGGTGGCTAATAAGCCTGCATTTTATTTCTAATACCCTCCATCTCTTTTATGATTTTATGCCCCCAAGGGGATGTCATATGTAGTATGGGTAACCTTGCAGCTAACATCTGGAGGATTGTGCTCCCTTCTAGCTGTGCAGGGGTATCTAGAGTTATTCATCTCGCGCACATTTTTTGCCTTAGCTACAGATCTCTCATTACAAAGTTTGTATGTGATAAGGCCTAAATTGTGCTTTAAATTCATAGGAAAAAATTACTACTCATTAAATGTGTTGAATGTTTTACAGAAAAATATTCCCCTGATCAACCAGACATCTCAAAAATTATTGTCTTCTCCCATTGGCGAACTTGCTGTTGCAGTCATCCAAGATTTTTTGCAGTGCCTTAGCTTGGAATTTACTTTAGCTGTCTTCTGTCCAGAATCACAGTCAAGTTTACTTGAAAAGTCCAACAACAGGAACAACTTAATTCATCAATTTGGGCTTAACACTAGCAATACTAAAAATGGTAAGTATAGACTGACCAGGTCTCCGGCCTCTTCCAAATATTAGTAACTATGGCTCCAGCAAAATTATGAACCCGGGTGGTCTATAGCCAAGTATATACTGACAGGTGGCCCAGCTCTAGCCCTGCCCGGGCAAAATTAAAACCCTGGTTGAGCCTGGCTAACCCCAACCCCAGCAAAATTACGACCCAAATTAGTCTATAGTCTAGTATAGACCAACTGGCGGCCCAGCTAACCCCCAGCCCTGACCAAATATTAGTGACTGGCTGGGCCCTGGCTAACCACAGCCCCAGCAAAATTACAACCCCAATTGGTCTATAGTGAAGTATAGACCAACTGGGGACCTGGCTAACCAAATATTAGTGACCCTGGCACCGGCAAAATTACAACCCTGGTTGATCTATAATGGTAAGGTAATTCATCCCCAAAAGAATATGGAGGATTAATATTTTCTTTCATTCTCTGAAAGTTGAGGCTTTAAATAAAATGGTTATTAAAGGGATAAGTAAATGAGATGGACACTTTTCTTTATACATATTCTCTCTGTCCAACACTTTATCTTACTGTTTAGGGAGAACACCATTGTTAGCTGATACTATTTTTTTCTTTCTGGCTTAAATATCAGTAAAAGAAAATCCCTCTTCCTTCTCTTATCTTCAGAGTATCAGATTCATTCTCTTTGTAGTATCAAGATTGTACATCTAAGTGTCTGCGCTCTTTTTGTACAGTGTAGTAGTTGTTAATTGCTCCCCAGAGGTGTATGACCTCTGTTCCCTCCGACTGCTTGGGAGATTAAGGGAGAAAATGCTTTCTCTGAGACTATCTTATAGCACACCCTCTGTGCTAGCGGTGCATGCAACAGAGAAGTGGGATTTCAATTACAACTTAACAACCTTGTGTGGAATACATGCAAGCAGGGTGGTCCCACATCATGATAGCATCCAAGTGGGATGGTTGTCATATCCACTTGGAAATGATGTGACCACTGTAGTAGTGCTTGACCAATGTCATAAAGTCGGTGTAGTTCTGAGATCCTCTACACTTCTTCACCTAAATGTCTTTTCATATTGATATTTTAGTCTTATACTGGCTAGATTTATATCACAAAATTGTTTATAAATAGGCTAATGACCTTGCTGAGTGGAAAGACTGCTTTGAATTAGAGCAAAGTTAAGCCATATCTGGTGTAGTTAGTCTTTGTGACCCCTCCTTAGGCCAATTTCAGTGGTTGCTGTACGCTGTCATGCTTTGGATACCATCTTATGCCCTTGTAGGCAGTTGCAAGATGGGCATTAAAAAAAAAGGTACCCAATATTAAACTAGGTCCCCACCAAAAAAAGCCCCCATAATGAGTAAAGATTGTTGTTAAAACCCTGCCAATTTACTTTGTTATAATATCACTATATATTTAAAATGTACACTTTCTAAAATCCTGTATATTTATTAATACACAAGTATTTACTGAAATTTTGCTGTTGCTAGATACAGCAGAGTATATATACATTTATACACTGTACCTTGTGCCTTTAGATTCGTACAGAGTAGAAGATCCATTAGCTATTACTTTGAAAACCAATCATGCTAATTCAGATTGAAGTCCCCTTAAGGGGTGCGGCAATTTGCCATCCTGACTGCCGTGCTGACGGGACTCAGCACCCCGTCCAACCCCAGCTTAGCCTCTTAACATAACATAACAATTTCCCGGATGACAAAAGCCACAAGGGCCTATCATAGGTCATCCGCATCTGTAAAAAACCTACCCACAAAAAGCACCATCGCCAGAGGAAGCCAAAATCAAAGTCTCCCACGATATAATATAACAGATGACAAAAGCCACAAGGGCCCATCATAGGTCATCCGAGTCAAACGGCCTCTTTTTTTAAGGCACCCAAACTCCCAAGAAAACTACATCCAGAGGATTGCGTCCAGAAACAAGGGTATCACCAATCAAGGCTTGTCAAGAACTAAATCATGCAGCTATAGGTATATACAAACAATATTAATATATACAAACTTAGGAACCATCACAACCTTCCCTCCACATAAACTCATCCAACCTACTCTTAAATACATTTAAATTTGGACTACCTACTACCCTCCGCGGCAATTTGTTCCAGAAGTCTACCACTCTATTGGTGAAAAAATATTTTCTTAAATCCAACGTACACCCTTGCTTTTTAATTTTCAAGTGGTGACCTCTAGTCTGATTTCCATCATCTAACTCAAAAAACTTGCTAACATCCAATTTATCTATCCCAGAAAAAATTTTAAACAGCTCAATCATATCCCCTCTCACACACCTCCTTTCGAAAGAGAACATATTTAATACCCTCAGTCTATCTATATATTCAAGGTGCCTCAGGGAAGGAATAATCTTTGTTGCCCTCCGTTGCACTGACTCAAGAAGGTTAATATCGTGTCTAAAATGTGGGGACCATGCCTGTATGCAGTACTCTAGATGTGGCCTAATATAAGAGTTATAGAGTTTAAGAATAACCTCCGTACTTTTGTAACTGACATTTCTCTTAATGAAACCTAGCACTCTATTTCTTGCTTCAATACACTGCTTAGAAGCAGTGTATTGAAGCTTTCAGACGGCCTGTATTTCTCCCCTACTTCATCTCTTTTCATACAACCTCTCCCACAACTTTCTCTGGTCAGCCTCTAATTTCACAGGGTAGATGCTGACCTTCACAGCCAACTATCCCGGATCGGGGCTGAGGGGGGAGGGGACAATGTTCCCTAACCCCAGAGCTCTGGTTTGGGATGGTGGGTTTTTAACAACCTGCTTCATCCCGACCCATAGCTTCCTCACATCCCTTTTCCTTTTCTCTTCACACTAGCAATTTTACGCTGCATCCAAGGTAGAGCTGCCATGCTGATGGACTGCCAGGCCACCAGGCGGGAGGGGTGCTCTTGAATGGTGGCACCTGGCTCTGCCAGGCCTGTACGTACCCCTTGCAGGGCGGGCTACTGTGAGGGGTGATGAGCGTGTGCATCCCATGAAAAATTTAGTGTCACAATGCCCAATGATGGAAATTTTTAAAAAAAACCTTACCCTTTGTCCCTCACAATCAAAGGAGCCGCCTTCTGGCAGCTCCACAGAAAAATGGAGGTTCCCCCCCCATCCCCCTGTGCTTGCAGATAGGGCTTAGCTTGTCTGGAGGTGCCTTTGGGCACCTCCCTCTTTCCAGCAGCGGTCCCCACTCTACTTTCCAAGGGGACTGCCAAGAAAGCCAGCAGGCAGCCCATAGCCGACCGTCCCCCATTGAAGCGGCTCGGTAGGGCAAACCACCTTAGCGGGAGAGGGAAGCCAGGCCCCTTTGGTCGCTTCCCTCAAAAGACTTGCTGGCAAGATTATTGAACCTTGCCGGGGTCAAGACCTGTGCCTCCCTGGGTATAAGGGTTTTGTGACCCCACCACCACAAGATGGGGGCCGGGCTGGGGTTTGCGCGGTTTACACCCGGCTTGATGTCTCCGTTCTTTTTTTCACTTTAGATACCTCCTTTCAGGCAGTGGCTTTGCAGCTTCACCTGGATAGGAGGTATACCATTATTTCTGCGTATATTGCACTATCGGCTGACTTCGATGCGGGGGACTTCTGCCACGCCGTGGCACAGTTGCCAAGGCCCTTTCTCTTGCTTGGAGATCTGAATGGCAGACATCCTCTCTGGGGAGACTACTCAATAAATCCCAAGGGACAAGTCCTTGCCGATCTGATCGAAGAGCTTGAGATAGGTGTCCTAAATGTGGATGAGTTTACGCATCACTGGCCGAGAACCGCTTCATTTTCTTGCCTTGATCTATCTCTGTGCTCTCCGGATGCACAGCCTCATTTTGATTGGAGGGTGGTCGATGACCTCCTTGATAGTGATCACTTTCCCATTCAAATATCATTTTCAGGGCAGCTGCCACCTGAGAGCCCACCTCGGTGGTGATTGGCGTGGGTGCAGTGGCATGCATTTCAGGAAATGACTGAATTCTCTATCTCAATCGAAAAGTTTAGGTCAGTAGATGAGGCCGTTGAGTTCTTCTCCGGCGATTCATCGCCGCGGACCTGACTACTATTCCCAGAACGTCTGACCGTTTTGCACTCCGACCACTAAAAGCGCCGCCCGAACGATTTCACTGTTGGTGAATTTTGTCGTGCTAGGGCTAGGTTCCTGTATATTTCGAAGCACGCCCGCCGCCCCTTCTTGGCGTGGATACGTGTCTTCACTTAACCGGAAGACACCTCTAGCAGAGGTGTGGAAGCGAGTCAAAAGGATTCGGGGCAAGTTATCGCAGGACCTCCCTCCCGTTCTCCAGGAGAATGGGACCGCAGTCTCGGACCCCGCGTCCGTGGCGGAATCCTTCTCGACCACTTTCTCCGCATTCTCTAGCCGGGATGCTGCTCTGCCAGCATTAATGCGCGTCGTGATGTCGCGGAAGGCCGCCGACTGGACTTTACCTCCATAGGCGGAAACCCTTCAACGACAGTTATACTCTGAGTGAGTTGCGTTTCGCTCTCGCTTTGTGCGTGGACACCGTCCCTGGTCCGGACGATGCCCCGTATGCCATGCTAAGACACCTGGGTGAGCGAGGCATGGCCTTTCCGTTAGATTTGTTCAACAGCACCTGGGTAGAAGGTATCCTACCAGATTCCTGGCGAATCGCTACTGTGCTCGCTTTTTGCAAACCGGGGAGAGATCACTCTACCCCGGCTCGTTTCCGCCCAATCTCTCTAACCTCATGCGTGTGCAAGTTGATGGATAAAATGGTAAATTTTAGATTAGCTTTTTTTCTGAACAGCGAGGCCTTCCTTCGTAGACAGCACTACGCCACGGTGTTTTTCGATCTGGAGAAGGCCTATGATAGCGCATGGCGATACGATATCATGGAGACTCTCCACAAGATGGGGCGAGGAAATGCCCCCAATCTTTATATCTGAATTTTTGTGAGATCGTCGATTCCGCGTACAGGTTGGGAGCCCTCTTTTGCCCAATGGAGCAGGAGAAGCTATCCCGCAGGAAAGTGTCCTTAGTGTCGCACTCTTTGCCCTGAGCATTAATGGCATCACCTCGGTGCTGCCGGAAGATGTTCTCACTACGTTTTACGTGGACGACTTTTCGATCTCTTTTGGCGCGGCCCAGATGCTAATGGAGCGTCGACTCCAACAGACATTGAACCACGTCTCTCGCTTTGCCAAAGCGCACAGGCTTCGGATTTCCTTGGCCAAGTCTAAGGTGGTGCACTTCTGCTCCCATCTACGGCTCCACCCCGACCCAGACTTCTTTCTTAATGGGGTGCACCTGGAAGTGGTGGACTCGCACGGTTTCCTTGGGATGCTCATATTCGCAGCTGTAGAGTCTCTTGTACCCAGGCTTTTGGATATTCTTCATTTCCTCACGTTCAGCGCCTCGACCTTGCGTCTGTCTTTAGGGCAAACTTGATGGCAATACACCACTCAGTACGGGAGATTGCTCGACGTGCCCGGTTCGGAGACCGGATTGTGATCTATAGCGACTCACAAAGTGCCGTGAGTGCTCTCGGGGCATTGAAATCTCCGCATCCCCTGGTTCGCGATATCCTTGACGCCACGGTTTTGGCGACCCGGGCGTATGTCGAGATTATCTTCTGTTGGCTTCCTTGACACGTAGGAATTGTGGGGAATGAGGGAGCCAAAGTGTCTGCCAGGACTGAGCGACCAAACTAATGTTTTGCTCTTCCTCACACTGATTACACAGCAGGGATACAGGCTGCTTGACAAAGAAGATGGGAGACAGTTGACAGTGATCTCCGCGCACATTACTTGGCCATGTACCCAGATGAGCAGGTTTCTACCGCTTTCCCCTACTCCGTAAGGGGCGCGGCGATTTGCCATCCTGGCCGCCGTGCTGACGGGATTCAGCACTCCGTCCGGCCCCAGCTTAGCCTCTCTTCCTTCCTTCAAAACACTTGTTTCCTCTCTTTTCACACAACCTCTCCCACAACTTTCTCTGGTCAGCCTCTAATTTCACAGGGTAGATGCTGACCTTCCTTTCAGCCAACCGTCCCGCATCGGGGCTGAGGGGGTGGGGGACAATGTTCCCTAACCCCTGAGCTCCGGTCTGGGGTGGCTGGTTTTTAACAACCTGCTTCATCCCCACCCATACCTTCCACACATCCCTTTTCCTCTCCTCTTCACAACCTATATTTTTTTACGCTGTGTCTAAGGTGGAGCCGCCATGCCGATGGACTGCCAGGCCACCAGGCGGGAGGGGTGGTCCCAAATGGCGGCGCCTGGCTCTGCCAGGCCTGTAAGCACCTCTTGCAGTGCGGGCAACTGCAAGAGGTGATGAGCTATTGCGTCCCGTAAAACAAAGAGGGTCACCATGCCCAATGATGAAAAAAAAACATCTCCCCTTAATTCCCCCTAAAACAACGGAGCCGCCCTCGTGCAGCTCCACAGAAAAGATGGAGGTCCCCCCCCCCCTGTGCTTGCGCAGGGGACCCTCCATACCTCTTTAACCAGAGAGGAGGCTTACTCCTCTCCTAAGCCTACGGGTGTAGGGGACTCCCCCTCACCCCCTTGTCTGGAGGTGCTTTTGGGCACCTCCCTATCTCCAGCGGCAGTCCCTCCTTTGCTTTCTAAGGGGACTGCCAAGAAAGCCAGCAGGCAGCCCATTGCCGACCGCCCCTCGTACAAGCGGCTCGGTAGGGCAAACCCCCTTAGGGGGGAGAGGGAAGCCAGGCCCCTTCGGTCGCTTCCCTCAAAAGACCTGCTGGCAAAAATATTAAACCTTGCTGGGGTCAAGGCCTGTGCCTCCCCACTAAAGACTTATGACGCTGCCAAGGGGACCTGCGATTTCCTGGGAGGGGATGGCCAACTGGAGGCCCCTCCTGTGACACACAGGGTCCTTGAGGAAAACCAGCCTCAGAAGGTAGGGCCTTCCATGGGGGGGAATCCGGGCTCGGCGCCAAGCACCGAACCCGAATCCGCCCCTATGCAAGGTCCTCATCAAACGGCTGTGGATTCTCAGGCAGTACAAGGAGGGGAGGGATCTCCTCCGGATGATGCCCCTGCGACCACCAGGACCTTCTCCATTTCGGAGAAGGACCTGGCTGAGGCCGGTCCATCTGGCCTGGGGGCTTCTACCGGCGGGGGTGAGAAGCGGGTTCATTCCCCGCCCTCCTCTCCAAAAAAGAAAAGGACGAAAAAGACGAAGAAGACTCGGGGCTCCTCTCAATCCGCGGGGGCTACGGGGACGGATGGGTCTGCTGCCACTTTGGCAAGCGACCAAGCCAAGATCGGCACATCCGGGCCCTCTGCTTCCCCGGGTACGGAGCTCCTGACGATGACAAAGACCAAAAGTGCACAGGACGGAGCCTCGATGACATCGGGGCCTCTCATTCAGAGGTTACCTGGCGTTTTCGAGCCCGCTGGCTTCAAACGCTTCCTCGTTATTCGCTCCACTGATGGCACCATGTTGTCCAAGGGCAACATGATCCATCAGAGGAGAGGATTAGCTAGTGCAATTGGTAGAGAGCCGAAGGTGACCCGTTTCTCGGACGGCAGCCTTCTGGCGAATGCGGCGAATCCCGCCGAGGCGGCCAAGATAAGTGCTCTTCGGACACTTCATGGCACCCCGGTGAGTGTGACGCCGCACTCTACCATGAACTTTGTGAAAGGAGTAGTTTATGCGAGGGAACTCGTTGACTACTCCATTGAGGACATCACCCTAGAGCTGGCCGACCATGGGGCGGTCAAGGTCGAACGTGTGATGAGAAAACAGGGAGGGGCCTCGAGACCCACCCCTCCACTCTTCGTCACGTTCGACTGTGACAAGCTCCCTGAGTCGGTGCGTGCCGGTTGGTACCGCTACCGCGTGAAGGCATTCGTGCCACTGCCGCGGCGGTGCTATTACTGTCACCGCTTCGGCCATACGAATCGCTCATGTAGACGTGCAAAGTCGGGGTCACCCGAAGTCTGTGTAAATTGCTCCAAGGTCGCACACGATAAGTCCAAATCGTGTGTGGCTAAGTGTGTCAATTGCGGAGAGCCGCACCCTGCTTCTTCGAAGCAATGTGGTGCATATCTCCTGGAGAAAGAAATCCTGGCCGTTCAGGCCCAGGATAGACTCTCATTCCGCGAGGCTAAGGACTTGGTCCTGGCGCGCCCAGCTCTGCCTGGGACGTCATATGCCTCAGTAGTTCGAAAGGCACCCTCTGCTCCTGGCCCATCCAGGCCAACGAGCACGGTTGTTTCCGCGCCCATTCGGAGCCCTTCTGCGGGCTCTACCCAACCCGGGCACTCCCCTGGTAAAGCTGGCGGCAAAAAGGGTTCATACCCAGCCCCGGCTAAAACCAGGGCTCCCCCCCTCTTCCCCCAGCGTGACCGTTTCCCGCAAGGCGAAACGGCCACGCGCCTCCACAGAGTCGTTAGACTCACAGGAGGCAACACCCCTGAAGATGGTCGCTAGGCCATCTTCGGGGGTTCCTAAAGCTGTCCCCCGAAAGGAGGACAGCAACAAAGGAGCTTCGGCTCCTTCGCCCAAGCCCCGAGGTGGAGCGAGTGGCTCGGAGACGGTGGTTCCTCGAAAAGAGGGCCCCCCGCCTCCGAAGCCGCAGCGCCCGCCTAAGGTTTCGAGGCGGAGGTAGGAAAAGACTTGCATGGCGAGCCCAACCTCCCCCAATAAGTCCTCGAAGGCGACAGCGCCTCCAGCGCTTTGTCCGGCCAACAGCGCCCGGGGTTCTGCCCCCGGGAAGCGTACGGCCATTCCCGTGAGGGTCTTCAATTCGAGGAGGGCCCCTGCGTCTCCTCCGAGCTAGGCCTGGAGGGCATATTCCTTCAATGGAATTGCCGTGGACTCCGGGCCAACTGGGAGGAGCTGCGGAGGCTCGCCTCGTCCCGTTCCCCGTTAGCTATTTTTTTGCAGACCATGCTAGGCGCGTGCCCCCTGCCCGCCCTCCCGGGGTATAAGGGTCTTGCGACCCCAACACCGCGGGACGGCCGGGCGGGGGGATGCGCGGTTTACACCCGGCATGATGTCTCCGTTCTTCCTTTCTCTTTAGATACCTCCTTTCAGGCAGTGGCTGTGCAGCTGCACCTGGATAGGAGGTATACTATCATTTCTGCGTACATTCCACCGTCAGCTGACTTCGACGCGGGGGACTTCCGCCGCGTCGTGGCACGGTTGCCGAGGCCCTATCTCTTGCTTGGAGATCTGAACGGCAGGCATCCTCTCTGGGGAGATTATACCATAAACCCCAGGGGACAAGTCCTTGCCGATCTGATCGAAGAGCTTGAGATGGGTGTCCTAAACGTGGATGAGTTTACGCATCACTGTCCGAGAACCGCTTCATTTTCTTGCCTTGACCTATCTTTGTGCTCTTCGGATGCACAGCCTGATTTTGATTGGGGGGTGGTCGATGACCTCCATGGTAGTGATCACTTTCCCATTCAAATATCATTTTCAGGGCAACTGCCGCCTGAGAGACCACCTCGGTGGTGCTTGGTGCGGGCGCGGTGGCCTGCATTTCAGGAAATGACTGAATTCTCTATCTCAGTCGAGGAGTTTAGGTCGGTAGATGAGGCCGTTGAGTTCTTCTCCGGCAACCTCATCGCCGTGGGCCTGACTACTATTCCTAGGACGTCTGGCCGTTTTGCACGCCGACCACTCCCATGGTGGTCGGCCGAGTGTGAGACGGCCCTCAAACAGAAGCGTTATGCCTACATGCGCTATAAGCGCCGCCCGAACGATTTCGTCGGGCTAGGTTCCGGTATATTTCGAAGCACACGCGCCGCTCTTCTTTGCAGGCATACGTGTCTTCACTTAACGGGGAGACCCCTCTAGTCAAGGTGTGGAAGCGATTCAAAATAATTTGGGGCAAGTTCTGGCAGGACCCCAACCCCGTTCTCCAGGAGAATGGGGACGCAATCTCGGATGGACCCCGCGTCCGTGGCTGAAACCTTCTCGACCGCTTTCTCCGCATTTTCTATCCTGGATGCTGCTCCGCCAGCATTCAAATCGCGTCGTGATGTCGCGGAAAGCCGCTGACTGGACTTTACCTCCAGAGGCGGAGAACCCTTCAACGACAGGTTTACTGTGAGTGAGTTGAGTTTCGCTCTCGCTTCGTGCGCGGATACTGCCTTTGGTTGAGACGATGTCCCGTACGCCATGCTTCGACACTTGGATGAGCGAGACATGGCTTTTCTGTTAGATTTTTTCAACAGGCTCTGGGTAGTGGGTAGCGTCCTAGTTTCCTGGCGAATCACTACTGTGCTCACTTTTCGCAAGCCGGGGAGAGATCACTCTACTCCGACCGGTTTCCGCCCAATATCTCTAACCTCTTGCGTGTGCAAGTTGATGGAGAAATTGGTAAATGTTAGATTAGCCTATTTCCTGGACAGCGGAGGCCATCTGTCTTCTGCACAGTGCGGCTTCCGTAAGTTCCACTCCACGTCGGATGCTCTGCTCCGACTGGAAAATGCCGTCTGCGAGGCTTTCCTTCGTAGACAGCACTACGCCACGGTGTTTTTTGATCTGGAGAAGGCCTATGATACCGCATGGCGATACGGTATCATGGGGGCGAGGGGACGCCTCCCAATGTTTATATCTGAATTTTTGCGAGATCGACGATTCCGCGTACGGGTGGGGGGAGCCCTCTCCGGCCCAAAGGAACAGGAAGAGGGTGTCCCGCAGGGAAGTGTCCTCAGTGTCACACTCTTTGCCCTGAGCATCAACGGCATCACCTCGGTGCTGCCGGAAGATGTTCTCGCTACACTCTACGTGGACGACCTTTCGATCTCTTTTGGCGCGGCCCAGATGCCAACTCTGGAGCGTCGACTCCAACAGGCATTGAACCGCGTCTCTCGCTATGCCGAAGCGCACAGGTTTCGGTTTTCTTTGGCCAAGACTAAGGTGGTGCACTTCTGCCGCCATCCACGGCTTCACCCCGACCCAGATTTGTTTCTTGATGGGGTGCGCCTGGATGTGGTTGAGTCGCACCGTTTCCTTGGTCTTGTATTCGACCGACGCCTCACCTGGGAGGCTCATATTCGCAGCCTTAGGGTCTCTTGTACCCGCGCCATGGACATTCTCCGTTCCGTGACGTTCAGCGCTTGGGGCGCTGATAGGGCTACCGCCTTACTTTTTTATCGATCCTTTGTTCGCTCGAAGCTCGACTACGGATGCGAGTTTTATGCATCCGCAGCCGAGCGTTTATTGCGGAAGGTGGATTCGATCCACCACACCGGCCTTCGCCTTGCGACCGGTGCCTTCCGCACTTCCCCCATTGAGAGCCTGTTGGTCGATGCTGGGGAGATGCCACTCGCTCTGCGCCGCGTGCAGTGCATCACGCGCGAGCCCGGCGCCTCCCTCAGTCGCCAACAGCTCTCACTGCATCCGCAGCTGATCTCGATGGTGCCTATGCCGCCGAGAGACGCCAGTCATACCCTAAGCCCTTTGGGTTTAGGGCCAGGAAACTCCTTCGAGAGGTAGATATAGCTCTCGGCCGGTGGCGCCCCTGGTTCTGCCCAGGACGCCACCCTGGAGGGTACCACATTTGGCTATTTGTCGCCACGCCTCTGCTCCCAAAGCTTGTACTGCGCCGGGAGTATTGCGTTCGACCTTTTTGGAGCACACATCGTGTCACGCTGGAACTGTGTTAGTGTATACGGATGGCTCCAAGTCCCAAGAGGGGGTCGGCTTCCACGCCGTATCCCCTTGTTTGAAGTCAGCGGGGCTCTACCAGGCGCTGCGTCTGTCTTCACGGCCGAGCTGGTGGCAATACACCACTGGGTACGGGAGATTACGCGACGTGCCCGGTTCGGAGACCGGATTGTGATCTATAGCGACTCACAAAGCGCCCTGAGTGCTCTCGGGGCATTGGAATCTCCGCATCCCCTGGTTCGCGATATCCGTGACGCCACGGTTTTGGCGAGCCGGGCAGATGTCGAGATTATCTTCTGCTGGGTTCCTGGACATGTAGGAATTGCGGGGAATGAGCGCGCTGATGAGGGCGCCAAAGAGTCCGCGAGGACTCTGCGACCAGACCAGCGTTTCGCTCTTCCTCACACCGACTACATGGCAGGAATACGGGCAGCGCTTCGGACTGCTTGGCAAAGAAGATGGGAGACGATCGAAGGGAACTTAAAGTTGCGTGCCATTGCGCCGTGACTGTTCCCATGGACCTATCCCCCAATGCCGCGGCGGCTTCAGGTTGCTTTCTGTCGTCTCCGAATCGGACACACTCGTGTGACGCATTGCTATCTGATGGAGCGCTCGCCTGCGCCCTATTGCAACGACTGCGTCGTCCCCCAGACTGTTCGGCACATTCTTGTTGAATGTCCCAGTCTGGGTGATCTTCGCGCACGATACCTGTCCCAGTACCGGGATGGGCGGGGTCGCTACCGCCTGTCCCTTGTGCTCGGGACAGATTCGTGCACATTGACTTGTGGACTTGTTGACTTCTTGGGGGAGGCCGGCCTTCTCCCTATTATTTAAGCAAGGTTTGTTTGTTGTTTTTTTTCGTTTTGTTTTTTGTTTGTTTTTCTCCTTTAGTTGCACGCTCCTGCGCCGGGGGGACCTCTCCCCGACGCACCAGCTTGCTTCCTTTCCCCCTTTTGGGGTGTTTTTTTTTTTTCTCTCTTTAATTTTATTTTAAAGTAGCCTAGAACTAGGCCAGTTTTAATACGGCGACTAATGCCCAAGTAGGCAGTCGCCAGATCAGCTCTTAAAAGAAAAAAAACAAACCCCGCTTTCCCCTAGTACTCGGGACGAGTTCGTGCACATCGACACTTTACACCTTTTTGGAAGAAGTTGTCCTCCTCCACTTTATTTGACCTTTTGTGTGTGTTTCTTTTTGTAGGTCGCATGTTCCTGCATTGGGGAGGAAGGCGGGCCTACCCCCGATGCCAGAGCATACTTCCTTCTTGCCTTTTTGCTTTTCTTCATTATTTCTTTTTTAGTCTTTGTTTTTTCTATCATTTTTATTTGTTAGTTACATATTGTTATTTGCTTTTTAATATAGCCTAGTAGGCTGTATACGGCGACTAATGCCCCAGTAGGCAGTTGCCAGATCGGCTGCCACATTAAAAAAAAAAGAAGCGACTTCCAGCATGACTGAATAAGATCTACAATGCCACAGCAGCACACTGCAATCATTGTGTATTGTACTTGCACCTCCCCCAACTTTTGTTGTACTTGGCTTCCCAAGGCTAGGAGTTCCTATCTGGGCTTAGTCACCTTTTATATTTTTTTTCTAGAAGACAGTTTTCATTAACTCAAATTCCTAGGAAAATCTATACTGAAATGGCGAGCTGTAATAGAGGTAAAATAGGTGTGGGGTTTGGTTCGGGGGAGCATCTTTTAGTTATGTTTTATGGGATAGATCATAGATGGATTTGAGGTGATCTCACATCCTTACTAAAATGTGGCTGCCTCAAGACGCAAACTCAGCTTCAAAATGAAAGGATTGTGAAACTCTCACTTGTCTGGAATACATAGCATTGTCTGGAATACATAGCATTGTCTTGAATACATATCATTGTCAGGAATACATAGCATTGTCAGTAATACATAGCATTGTCAGGAATACATAGCATTGTCAGGAATACATAGCATTGTCAAAAATACATACTTGAATATGGCAAACTGATGCTTGGGGATAAATACTAATAAATTAGTGTGATATAAACTGAAACAGCTGCTATTCAAAGGTATCCACTGTTTGACTGCAGGAGTGGAATTCCAATGTTTGGTTCCTGTTAAATTTACTGGAAAGTTTACATGAACTCTGGTTCACCTTTGGTTTGTCTCAGGGTTAATTAATGGGTAAGAAGTACTGTGCAACTGGGACACATATAAGCACAGAAACAATCAGTCCAGTTAATGATGTGGGTAGATCTTTTCTGCCACAACCAAAAAGCAATACTCCTGTCCACAAATACACAAACTTATTCAAATATTTAGGAGTGATTAAGTTTGCTATTGCACTGTGGCATTTGATTCCTTTTATCACTCTTGCCTTTTTTTATTAATTGATTTTAATTTTCTTGCCCCCACCCCACCCCTCATTTTCCTGCAAGGGACCTTATGGTAGTTTTGTTTTCTATTCACTGATAAACATCCGCCACAAACTCTTTTCATTGGAGGGAGGTTTGGCGAGGTGCATATCCTCCATATTGAGTTTCCTAGTAATTTTCTCCTTTGGCTATTTAGATTATGCTCTTTCGATGCATTTTTATTTCCATTTAATTAACTTTTCACAAAACTTTCTTGGATTTGTCTCATTGATTTTTAGCCTTAAAAATATATGTGGCTCATTCTCCCCTTTGAGTATGCCTATGTTGCTTAACCCAATTTCCAGTTCTTCAATTTTAAATGATTTTTCTTTTTAGATACTTTGGAATAAAGCCTCATCATTTGATTTAGAGTGTGCCTTTTTGTCTTATCTTTGCCTTCATTTTAGGAGAGGGATATCCACTTTTGTTTCAACTCTTGGAAAAGAAACAGAATCAGGGAAGGAATCACACAGAAGTAAGTATATCTAGGGCATTGAGTTAGGGGCCATTTTTGGGTATGCTTCTGCATCAGGGGTATGTGGGCCTCCCTCTGATGCCAGAGTGGGCTATTTTCCTCCTTTAGGGAGTTGTCTTAGTTAGGTTTTGATTTGTATGGGGGTTTGAGGTTTTTCTTTATTGATTAATAGGCTAACTTAATTTTGCTGATTTATGTATGCCCTTAATGGCACTTGCCAGTTGGGAACCTCCCTTTAATTAAAAATAAACATTACTGCTGGTGTCATTACTCCTTCCCTCTTATAAGGTCCCTTCACTTTGTATCTCTTCCAAAAACATTTTGGCAGAGATGCTTCCATTAGTTTTTTTATCAAAAGTAGATTTCTTTGGATTGGGGTACAAGTAAATTATTCAAAAAAGTGACTTCATTCTCGCTATGGAGAGGGCTAAGATTACCATCATTGTGGAGTCTGGCTATTTATGCACCAACTCTAGCCAACTGGGGTGGGCATTTAATTTGCCCCTCAAATATAAAAAGTGGCTACATTTCTCTATAAATGGTAATATTTTTATCACGTTTGCCCTGATGTTTTGCATTGATGTTAGTGAAGGTACCCCAAAATATGTTTGCGTAAGGCAAATAAATTAATCAAATGTTATAACTTTTGAATTCCCCCAAATTAGAAAATCTAATAATAAATAAATTCCAATACACATAAAATTTATTCCTCCCCATGTCCTCCATTTCTTGCCAAACTCAGTTTAAGCTTTAAATCTCTCTGCTTGCACATTTTTGGTTATTAATTGTTGAATTTCCTTGCACTAGTTGACTTTGTCTATTATTCTCTCTCAAGTAGTTTACATTAGCAAGCGAGTGGAGTATACTTAATTCTTTAAATATCCCTTGAAGAAAACTTTCTTTTTCTTCTCGGCTTTTTCCTACCCGGGGTCACTGTTCTTGATGATTCGTTTCGAAAGATTTCTGTTTTTGGCTGCTCCCATTCTTGATGTGGTAGCCCTTTCTGGTCTACAGAGTTAGGGCCATGTGTAAAATCTGGTGGTCTTGGGTCATTCAAATGATTCAGTGCCATTGTGCAATTACTAACAAAATTTTCATCTTTTTCTTATTACAATCTATGCGCTGGAGCAGCCTCCTGAATCCGCCAGTCTTTCGATAATTGCCATGTATTTCTAGAATTATTTGTGAATCATGTTCGGGTAGAGCACTCTATCCTATTATCGCTGTAAAACAATTGACCAATAATACTGCTGTTTCCATACATCTTCTAAATTTAAACAAAGATCTTTCAGGTCTGCACAAATGAGTAAGAAGCAAAGAAAGCATTGAAGATGTTAGAAGAAACCATGAAAGAAAGGAATGCAAATATCAAAATCATCATTTAATTGGGTTACAAACCCTGAATAAACCTTGCCCTCACACCAACATGCACCAGACATCACATACCTACTCATAGACTTCCCAAACCTCACACAAGCTCACAATACACACATCATCTCTTCTCGTAGGGAGCTGTCGACCCACCCAGGGGGGGTAAGTGGTCTTCCTTGTGGTTGCTCACCTTGCAGAAGAGAGGTGGGGGTAGGGGGCAGCAAGTAATGTATAAGATACACCTCTTGCAAATCATTGATTATATTCAGTGAGGAAAATCAGTCTTGAGGAGCTGATGCTGGAGGTGCATCTTATAAGGATGTCATTTCAAATTGATACGATTAAATGATGATTTTGACATTTACATTTCCTTTATTTTAGCAGATATATTTGGATTTACAAGTTTCTTCTAACATCTTCAATACTTTCTTCACTTCTTAGTGACCTGTATGAATCTGATTGATCTCTGTTTAAATTTGGACTAATACCTTACATTTTGTACTTTTGAACATTGTACAAATGGTGTGATTTAGTTGGAGAATGCCTACGATAATGTAGCTCAAAACCAATCCTGTATCTGTTTAATGGTTGTAGTCTTCCTCCGGTTTGTAAACATGAATATTTGTTTTATGTAGTAAAACTTGGTATCATGGTTATACAGAAACATGAAAGTAAAGGACTGAACTATTACATACCTTTTTTTGGTAATTCACTTGCCTTGTGCAAATGTAATTTTGGTTACCTTCATTAATATTATTGAAAAAAATCGAATACTTTTTCAAGTATCATCATTGAAAGTTGTTTGCTTTTTGTGGGACATTGGATATAACCAATGATTACATTTTCATTTAGTCCACATTGCATGGGTACCTACTTTTGATGGGGGATTGAAACCTGTTCAAGATTACTGCAAGCCCTCGTATTCTTATGCACCTCAAGTGGTCTTGTCTTGGCTACTAAGGTTAGGTACCTTACATCTTTACTTCCACTAACTTTACCATTATCTTTAGGTTCCTCTTCTACAAATTCTTTTGGCGGAGATGTTCCATTGGTTTTTTATCTATCCCTCATCCTGGTAAACCCTTTGCCCAAAAGATGCCCACTTCCCTTCCCATAACATTATGCCCCTATCTAGCACAATGTCCTATTCATCCTTTTCACATCATTGGTACTTGATAGCAATGGTTTCCTATGTCCCCTAGTAACTTGTTCAGTCTTGTTTCATCTCCTGGCAGAAAACCCAAGCCCTATACACCCGTCAGTAAAGAATTGAGTGGTGGTCCAAATATGTGAAATAAACAAGTGTGTAAATTAAAAGAACAAAGTATAAAAGTTTGGATATTACAAAGACCAGAATAGTAATCATCATCAAGCCTAAATACTGGTTCCTGAAGGGCATAATATGAACTTCCACTAGTATATTTGTACAAAGAACACTGGTGATCAGAAGTACCTTTCCTGTGGGGCTTAAGGGATGAATGCTATTCAGTGAAACTTTTGTTATAAAGAAAATAGTTATGTGGTTTTTATCCTAAGATAGTAATGACCATTGTTTCTTTACAGAAAAATGGGTCACTCTCTCCTGACCCTTCTAGGCATTTTCCTGTAACATTGATTGTCCAGAATGAAAATGCCCAGAAAAAATCATCTGTCCCTGATCCAGCCGAGCCACTAGGAACCCAGAAAAACTCTTCCGTCCCCAATCCACCTGAGCCACTAGGAACCCACAAAAACTCTTCTGTCCTTGATCCAGCCGAGCCACTAGGAACCCACAAAAAATCTTCTGCCTCTGATCCAGCCGAGTCACTAGGAACCCACAAAAAATCTTCATTTGTCCCTGATCCAGCAGAGCTGCTAGAAACCCCTCCCAAATCTTCATCCATTTCCAATCCAGCTGAGCCACTAGGAACCCAGAAAACACAGAATGTTGATGATAAATTGTCTGATGGAAAAGATACATTCCCGCCCTTGTCTAAAAATATGGACCAAACTGATGATGCTGACAAAAGTTCATCCACGACATCAAATTCACCTTCCAAGTTGGTTTCCAGTTTTTATATATATTATGATTTAACATTTATAGAAAAGGTACTAACTAATATTGCCTTTTCAATAATTTGGGTAACTAGTTGAACCTGGTGTCTTGTGATGAAAAAAATAAAAGCATCCCTTCCAAACAGACTCAGGTTATTTCTTCAGAGATGAAGCATCAGTTAAGGTGATAAATCTGCCTGCACAGAATCACCAAATGGGACATAAGTTGAAAACTTCTATTCTTTTCCATGACTGTACAATTTTAAACCTGTGATATTGAGATTTTGAAGTGAGTAGGCAATAAGCAAGTGTGGCGTGGAGGTTGTGGGTCTTGTTGTTTTGGCTGTGTTAGCAATATTTAAGGGTAGCATGAAAGTTGGTGTTATTGCATAGATGTGTGCATCTTCATTATTTCACTATTCAAAGGGGTTGTATTGGCTGAGATTAATGCTATATTAATGCCCTATTAACCCTTAAAGCGCCATGCTAATAAAATGGAGGACCTTGTCATTGCCAGAGAAAAACTACCGTTAATAATTCAATGGAATTTTCCATAGACCTAAAACCAGAAAAGGACCGATTGGTCCGAGCCGCAGTTGTATGGCTAGGACCTTTTGCTCCACTGGCTCTTTAATGGTTAAGCACATGACTCCCCTTCATTTTTTTTTTTCCATACCAAGTTGTGCTCTCATAGCAAAGGGTTGTTATGTGCTATAGCATTTCATCCAGTCAAGATTCATCTTTGGGCCCCGCAGGGAGTTACTGTGTAGACTGCTACAGTTGGTACCTGGAGAAGCCATACATCCTCCTGGTTTGAGTACCTGCAGTTTAGAACCCTTCCTGTCCCACTGGTTGCAGGACCTGCATATTTATATCTTCCACTATTTTTAAGCTTGTCTTCATTCTCCACTTTCCTTTCAGATCTCTCCTTACTACCTTCTGTCCAGCAGGGGGGGGGGGGGGTATCCTGCCTAGATTCCTAGACCTGGTACTTGGAGGAGTGATCCCTAATCTGAGATTGAGTGTGAGTATGGAAGTCCCGGGGAAGGTGGGGCATTCTCCCTTGCCCTTGTTTTTCTCAGAATATCCCCTCCTTATTTCTCATATCTAGGTATAAGAACCTGACCAGCTTCTTCAGAGTCTCCACAGCATGGGAGAGGATGGTCATTAGAGGCCCCTCCCAGGGTGAGCTCAGACCCCTTGGTACCTGGTCCAGAAGCAGGATCTTCCCTTTAAGAGAATACTGATTTGCTGGGAACAAACCATGAGTAAAGTCCCTTCCAATGCAAGGTCACCCCAAGGGGAACATAGTCGCCCGAATGGAGAGGAGGATTCTTCTTCTGGTGTAGCTTGGCAGATAGCTGGGTCCTTTGCCATTTTCACGAAAGACCAGGTAGAGGCTGGCCTATCTACCTTCAGGACTCCCTTGTAGAATGGGAGAATATGGCCACACCCCCAAAGAAAAAAGAGGGCTAAGGCTTCCTCTTCTTCTAGAGGAGTTCTGGGGATGAATGGGTCCGCTGCCAACTCAGCAAAAGACCTACCCAAATATGGCTTATCCTTTTCCGTGAGCCCCTGGGTGGAAGGAGCAATGCCCTTAAACCCCCCAAGTAGCGTCTGGGCGATGTTGAGACTTGTCTTTGAGTCAGACGCTTTCAAAAATATTTTAGTTCACTCTACTGATGGGCGCATCTTGTCTAAGAGACCTATGTTCCAACAGTGTTAGGCATTATCTAGTGTTTTTGGTTGGGAGCCGAAGGTTGCCTCTTTCTCAGGCCAGCCCCTTCTGGTGAATGTCACTGACCTTGTCCAGGTGGCCATAATCAGTGTTTTTGCACACTATGGCTCGCCAATACGTGTCACCCCGCATTTTACTATGAAGTTGGTGAAAGGAGTTGTCTTTGATGACTCCTTAGATGATGGGAAGAGCTGGCTGACCAGAGAGCAATTAAGGTCAATGAGAAAACAGGGAAGGGCTTCAAGACCCACGCCTACACACTTTGTCATCTACAACTGATAGGCTGAATCAGTGTGAAACGGTTGGTGGTTCTATCAGTACCACTGTTTTGGCCATATGAACGGAACTTGTAGTAGGCAAAGTCAGGGCAACCCGAAATCAGCCGCCTGCCTGCCCCAAGACCTTAGAGGAAAAAGCTGTATCATCTAAGGCCAAGTCTGTGAATTACAGTGAGCCTCGCTCATATTTATTTGAAAATTTCTAGGGCCTAAGCCTTACTCATTCAGAGAGGCCAAGGAATTAGTCCTGTTGTACCCTTCGCAACCTGCGTCTTCTTACAGCGCAACTATAAAAAAGCCTCCTCTGCCCCTGGCCCTTCCAGGCACACAAGCAGTGTAGCCTCTGTACCCATTAGGAAACCTGCGAGTTTTACCTCTCCTTGGTGCTGCCCTGGTAAAGCTGGCAACAATGAAAACTCATGCCCTGCTCTGGCTGAAACCAAGGCCATCTTTTCTAAAAAGAAATGGAGTGGCCCCATTAACTACACTGATTCATTAGACTCGTAGATGCCAAGTCCTCAGGTGCTAGCGGAGAGGCCATCTCTGGGGCTTTCTTGGTGTGCCCCCTCAAAGGAAGGCAGCAACAAGTGAGCTGAAACTCCCTCTGTCTTGTCTGAGGCTCAATTGGGTGCTTTGGAAAGTTGGTCCATTCCAATGGATGAGGGACCCCTGACCCCAAAGCTGCGCTGCCTACCAGTCTTTAGGCATGAGCAGAGAAAGGCTCATACAATGAACCTAGTATCCCTCAGTGAGCCCTTGAAGGCAAGAACATATTCTACACTGAACAGCCCTCAGAGCTTTGTCTCAAAGAAGGCTATTGCCATTACTGTAAGGGTCTTCACTTCGAGGAGGGTCCCCATATCTCCCTTGAGCTGGGTCTGGAGGGCATTTTCCTTTAATGGAATTGCTGTGGACTCTGGGCCAATAGGGAGGCTTGTATATTCCCACTATCCCATAGATGTTTGTCTTAAGGAGATATTTTAGGCACCTTGATGAACTGACAAGTTTTTTGAGAGATAGCGAAGGATGAGAGAAGCCCTGAAGATTGGAAGAGTAGCTTGACTGTTCCAATATATAAAGGAGAGGAGGATGCTCTCGGGTGTGAAAAATACAGAAGAATCAGCTTGAAAATGGCATGAAAATATTTGAGAGGGTGTTGGAGGGAAGATTGAAAAATTTAGTAAAAGTTGATGGCAGACAGTTTGGTTTTGTTGCGTGAAGGTCTACTAATGATGCATTATTTATTATGAAACAAATACCCCAAAAATGTACACAAAAGAAAAGGAAACAACCACATTTTCATGGATTTGGAGAAGGCTTTTGATAGAGTACCGAGGGGTGATAGTGTGGGCACTCAGGAGACTCATGTGTGTTATGTCCCTCTATGAGAAATCACAGTCTCAGGTGAGAACGATGGTAGGCACATCAGGGCTCAACTTTGAGCCCCCTGCTGTTCTGGAGGGGGTGACAAAGGAGTGCTTAGGACGGGAACTGTGGAAGCTGCTTTATTCTGATGACCTTGTGCTCATTGCAAGCTCAAAGGAGGAAGCAATTGACATGTTCAAGAGGTGGAAGAGAGACATGGAAAGAAGAGGACTAAAGGAATGGTGACAGGAGGAGAGCCAGAAAGAAGAGTGGAATATGGGAGGTGGCCATGTGGAGCGTGTGGTAGAGGAGTGGGAAGCCATTTTATTCTCTACTCAGTGTGGGAAGTGGTGTCATAAGATGTGCTCTGGACTTCAGAGACTCATGGGAGTGAGAAATTTTGTATGCCCTGGGTGCCGCACAAGACCAAATGAGAACAAGGTCGCAAATGAATGGAATGCTGGAGGTGGTGGACCAGTTCTGCTACCTCGGAGATATACTAGACGCTGAAGCTTGTGTGGAAAGAGCTGTTGACGCAAGAATAGCCTTTGCCAGGAATAAGTGAAGAGAGGTGTCATGATTACTGGTGAGCTGAGGCATTCCTTTGAAGAAGAAAAGTAACAAGGAAAGAAAGTACCCTAGAAGACCTTACGGTCGATTCAATGAGGGTACCTTTGGACTAGCAGTCGAGCAGGCACATCTCTGCTCAAATGCTTTACGTCCTTAAACGGCCAAAAGCTTGGTATATGTAGCATGTGTACGAGCAGCTCTATTGTATCGTGCTGAGAATTGGCGCTTAACAGAAAGACATGAGTGTGTTGAGAGGATGTGATCGACGTATGCTGAGATATATGGCTGGTGTGAAGTGGCAGGATAGCATTGCGAGCTCTGAGGTGAGTGACAGATGTCAACTAGTGGATCTGGAGTCTGAGCTGCAACTGAGGAAACTCAGATGGTTTGGTCACATGGGGAGATCAGAGGAGGATGGCTACCTGCGGGAGGCTATGCATATGCAAGTGGAAGGCAGAAATCCACCAGGAAGACCTAGGAAAACTTGGAGAGATTGTGTTGTGGAAGATATGGGGGAACTGGGACTAAGGAGGAAGATGCTCAGGATTGAAGTCGGTGGAGAAGAGTCATACGACCATCCAACCCTGCAGGAGCGGGACCAAGAGGATGAGAAATGGAAGCTGATGATGAGATCCGCCTCCAAGTGCGGCCTTGCCATCCCTAGGTGTCGGAGAAGATGAGGGAATTAAAGGTACCCCTTTGACTGGTAGTGAGGGTCCATTCTCACGATCGCTATGTGGCAAAGGGATTTGCCCTTTGCCATCTTTCAAATGAGATCCCCCTCCCCCCCTGCCTTTTCTCATGGTCTCCTCCAACCCTCATACCGGAGAGGAGGTTTACTCCTTTCCTAGGCTTACAGGTGCAATGGCTTTCCCCTCACTCCTTTCTTTGGGGGCACCCTCAGGTGACTCGATAGGGCCAACCCCTTAGGAGAAGCAAGGGATAGATTTGGGTTGTTTATTCGATTAGTACGTCTGTGGTGGTCAAGGGGGGCACATGAAGCACATGCACACACACACACACACCTTGCCAATGAGATGGACATGGTCTCGGAGGTGACCCAGTGCAAGATGGTAGGATTGTCCATTAGGTTGTACTCAGGCTCAGTGCCAAACACCTAACCTGCGTCTGCCCCTGTGCATGCTTCTCCTCAGGCAGATCAGGTCCCCGAGACTCACAAGAAGAGGAAGGAGCTCCCCTCGCTGGTGTCCCTTTGACAGTTAAGACCTTCACCATCTTGGAGAAGGATATTGCGGCGGTGGAGAGAAGCAGAAAAGGCGAAAGTCGCAAGTACACTGAGAGGAGCCCCAATTACGTTGGGGCCTCTCATTGAAAGACTACCTGGCAGTTTCTTGCTTGCTGGCTTCAAACACTTTCTGGTTATTTGCCTCACTGATGGCAGCATGTTGGCCAAGAGCAACATGATCCATCAGAGGAGAGCATTAGCTAGCTTGATTGGTAGAGGTGAAAGTGAACCGTTTTTCAGACGGGAGCCTTCTGGCGAATGCGTCGGGCCCCTCAGAGGAAGTCATGATTAGTGCCCTTCAGACGCTTAATGGCTCACCAGGAGTATGACGCTGCACTCTACCATGATATTCGAGAAAGGACTGGTTTATACGAGGGAACTCTTTGACTACTCAATAGAAAAAATCATCTTTTAGCTGGCCAACCATTCGCTGAGCAAGGTCGAAGGTGGATGAGAAAACAGGGAGGGGCCTCAAGACCCATCCTGTTTAACCGTGGGAGACTTCCTCCGTCAGTGAGTGCTGGTTGGTATCGCTACTGCATAAAGGTATTTGTGCTATTTCTGCCATTGCTTTAGCCATATCAGTTGCTCCTGTAGACATGCAAAGTCGGGTTTACCCAAAGCCTGTTTAAGTTGCTCCAAGGCGGTACACGATAAGTTGCTATCATGTATGGCCATGTCTCAATTGCGGAGAGCCGCACCCAGCCTCTTCAAAGCAATTTGGTGCATATCTCCTGGAGAAGAAAATCCTGGCCATTCAAGATACAGATCATTTCTTATTTTGTGAGGCTAAAGACTTGATCCTGGCATATCTGGCACTGCCTGGGACGTCTTATTCTGCAATTTTAAAAATGGCACCCTCTGCTCCTGGCCCCTGCCTACGAGCACGGTCATTTCTGGGCCCACTTGGAACCCTTCACCTTGAGTGCTCCCCTGGTATAGCTTGCAGCATAAAGGGTTCATACCCAGCCTCTGCTAAAATCAGCTTGGAGGGCATATTCCTTCAATGGAATTTTCCCCGACTAGGGGCCAACTAGGAGGAGCTGCTGGGCTCTTCTCCTCTTCCCCTCTTAGCTATCTTTTTGCAAGAGAAGATGCTGGTACGTGCCTCCTGCCTACCCTTCCCGGGTTATAATGGTTTTGTGACTCCACCACCATGAGATCAATGCCTGGCAGGAGGATGCGCTATTTACATGAGACATATCTCCGTTATTCTCTTTGTTATAAACTCCCCATTGCATCTGCACCTGGATAGGAGGTATACCGTTATTTTAGCGAAGATTCCACAGTCAGCTTACTTCGACATGGGGGACTTCCACCGATTGGTGGCATGGTTGCCAAGGCTCTTTCTACTGCTCATGTAGACACCCCCTCTGCCTCTGGGGAGACTACTTGATCAATCCCAAGGGTCAAGTCCTTACCGAGCTGATCAATGAGCTGGAGCTAAGTGACTTAAATGTTGATGAGTTTATGCATCACTGCCTGAGAACTGCTTCATTTTCCTTTCTTGATCTATCCTATGCACTCTGGATCCATACCCTGATTTTGGGTGTGAGGTGGTCATTGACCTCCATGGTAGTGATTTCTCTTCCATTCATCATTTTTTGGACCGCTAGTCCATATTTAAGGAAATGACTGATTTCTCTGTCCCAGTCAAAGAGTTTAGGTCATTGGATGAGGCCGTTGAGTTCTTCTCTGGCAACCTCATCGCCATGGGCCTAACTCCTATTCCTAGAACGTCTGGTCGTTTTGAACGCCGATCGCTTCTGCGGTGGTCAGTGAGTGTGAAATGGCCCTTGGCTTGTGGGAATTTCAGGAAATGAGTGTGCACTGTGCAGATAGTGGCGCCACTAATCCGCGAGCACGGGGCAACCAGACCAGCTTTTCGCTCTTCCTCACACTGACTACATGGCAGGTATTAGGGCAAAGAAGATTGGAGACAGCTGATGAGAACTTAATTTTGGAGCACTCGCAGGTACCTTATTGCGATGACTTTGTTGTTCACTAGATTGGCAAATTCTTGTTGAATGTCCCAGTCTGGGTGATCTTCATGCACGTTACCTCTCCTAGTACTGGGACCTGCGGGGTCGCTACCGCTTGTCCCCCCCATACTCGGAGAGGGTTTTTGCACATAGACTTTTGGACTGACTTTTCGGAGTAGGCTGGCCTCCTCCATTTTATTTGACATCTTTGTTGTTGGTCGCATGAACCTACACCCGGGCGAGGCCTGCGTTATTTTATTTATCCCTAATTCCATTTGGGGGGGGGGGGGTCTTAGATCTTGATTTAATAGAGTTTTGGGAAGGTCTCCTAATTCCATTTGGGGGGGTTTCTTAGATCTTGATTTAATAGAGTTTGGGGAAGTTCCCCTAATTACATTTGGGGAGGTTTCTTAGATCTTGATTTAATAGAGTTTGAGGAAGGTCCCCTAATTACATTTGGGGAGGTTTCTTAGATCTTGATTTAATAGAGTTTGAGGAAGGTCCCCTAATTACATTTGGGGAGGTTTCTTAGATCTTGATTTAATAGAGTTTTGGGAAGGTCTCCTAATTCCATTTGGGGGGTTTCTTAGATCTTGATTTAATAGAGTTTGAGGAAGGTGCCCTAATTACATTTGGGGAGGTTTCTTAGATCTTGATTTAATAGAGTTTTGGGAAGGTCTCCTAATTCCATTTGGGGGGTTTCTTAGATCTTGATTTAATAGAGTTTGGGGAAGGTCCCCTAATTACATTTGGGGAGGTTTCTTAGATCTTGAGGAAGGTCCCCTAATTACATTTGGGGAGGTTTCTTAGATTCTACCATTGTTCTTTTCTTTAATGTTTGGTCTCCTGCAGAAGTGAAGATTCTGATCAGTTGTCGTTCCAGACGTCGAACTCGTCCATTTCAGAAAAGGAGACGCTCTCTGGTAAGGGTTTTACTGAAAAAGGGAGATGCTTCTGCGCCCTGTCTAAAAATGATGGTATTTCATGCTCATACCCACTCTCCCTCTTCTGCTTACCTCTCCCCCCACCCTATTTTCTCGCTTAAGCCACGGTAGATGACATGCTGTGGGACATTAAACTACTGGGTCGTTAAAGGTGGTCCAAAAATGGGGCCCAGCTGTTCCAACTGACAACTTTGCGCCTCCTACGGACCGGGCTCCCGGGGCAGGCATTTAGCATTTGCATCCTGCCTTAACAATGGGTCCCCATGGTCAAAGATGAGGATCTCTTAAAAAATAATGGGAATGAAAATAGGACGAGAGCTGCCCTCAAGCGGCTCGCTCTCTCGTACGGCACTGCTCCTCCCTCCCCACCTAGTGTCTCAGATGCTCCTTCAAGTTCTTCCATACAACCACTCAATTCATACATTGACCCGGACGGAATTGAGGACATTTCCTCCCATTTTTGTCATTGCTTGTCGTGGTCGTAGGTTAATACCTTCGAGGGCGCCGCTTTCCAAGCCATCACTCCCTACCCGGCCTTAGTCACTTTTTACGACACGTGCTGGGTGTGTGTGGCTGTTTTTCGTGCCCCTACATACAGACAACTGTATACATAATATTTAATTAATTAAATACTTAGCTGAAGACTCTGGCACATGAGCGCGCCTTGTATTTCTTGTTGGTTGTTGCAGAGGTTTTGGGTTAGCTATAGACTAACTTGGCCTGAAGATGGTCGTTTTGGTCATATGGGCGGGTGTCCTAGCTGTTGTCTGTCAGAATAGATTATAAAGTTATTTTTAAAAATGCTCCTGTGTCAATGTATTGGCATCCCCCTTGTTCATGGCACTGTAGTCTCAATCCCACTGTGATACTGTGCTGTCGACCACCCTTATGTGGCACTGTATTGTCAATTTCCCTCGTTTATGTAGCACTGTATTTTCAATCATTCTCTTCTCTGTACTGTGATCCACCCTCGTTTGTGGCACTGTACTGCCAACTTCTCTCGTTTATTGCAGAGCTCGATAGAGAATATGAGGAAGAGGAGTTTTCGTCATTGAGTGACGTGAAGAATTTTCAGATTGAAGAACGTGAGAGTGAAGAAGGTAAACAGAAGCCTCCGGAGTTACTCGAGCGACCGAAAGATGAAGAGGATGAAAACACAGCTGAAGATAAGACAGAGCATGACGACGAGGAAATTGAAGAAGATATCTCGATGGATGATTTAATGAGTTCTAATTCCGGGGTAAAGTGATTAAGTGCTATTTGAGTCGGGGGAGGTAATTGCCATCACACCGGGGTGGGGGTCATTCCTCAAATCACCCCATTCACCACTGTAAGCTGCATATCTCAGTGAGGACCTACAGTTATCATGGGTTCTGACCCAGAGGGTGTTGAAGGGTCGACCCGAATTGAGGCTCCTCTCTCTAGTGGCCACCCATAGTCATGTGGGGCAGGAGGAATACCCATATCATCATCCGGTTCTTATTAAAGGAGACTAAGCCTGGATAGAGGTCATTGGTGTGTGGGAAGGAAATGTCGCGGATTCTGTCTAGTCATGTCTGTGAATCCGTGTTGTGAGAGAAACGGGTATGTGGAATATGAGGAGTATATGTGATGAAGGAAAGAGGTAGTAAACGCTTAGAAAAGTGGGAATTCAGATAATTGCATTATGTAAGACGTACATGAAGTGGAATGAAGAGTTATGGTGCTAAGGGCAAAGGGGGTGTGGCAGTTATTTTGAATGAGAAGTGGTTTAAGCGAGGAGTAAGTAGATGATATTGTGTATGACGTGTGTATCAAAGATTCTGCATGGCCCCGCAAGGGGTTACTTTGTGTAGACTGCCTTACCTGGTACCTGGAGAAGTGGGGCCCAATACCCACATTTAAGCACTCTCTGGCATGGCCTCAGCCCCATTGACCGCAGTTGTGCGCCATCCTTGTCCCACTGTTTTCAGGAACAGCGGTTTTACATCTTCCTTTATTTTCGATCCTCTCTACATTCCTTTCAGATCTCTCCTTACTGAATTCTGACCCGCAAGGGGCTGGATGGTGTATCCGGTGGGTAATAACCCTGCTCCAACTGAAACCTGGAGGGCAGGCACTCACTCCCACTCCCAGTGATGGGGTATGATAATAATAGGCAATCATCTTAGTGTTTAGTGGACTCGATTATCCTTATTCCCCTTTATTACATACCATAGCCCACCCCTCCCAACTTTTCCTCTTAGTATCCAGAGGATAGTCTGCTCTGCGCTCTCTCGTCCTCTTTTACAGACCTAGTGGAGTGGTATGATACACTGTGTAGCTTGTCGAGAAGTGCAAGCGAGCGGTTTAAAAGCTTCGCTTGATTGAGTCTTCTCTCTTTTTTTTTTTTTTAGCTCAAGATGGGGCAGTTGATATGCTGATCGCCAACAGTGGTCCGGCGACGCAGGAAGTTATTCGCACCTCAACTACTCTACTTTCATTCTTTATTTTTCTTTGCTCCTTTTCCTACACCCCTCTATCTACAACCGTAAGACTGCCTTACCTGGTGCGAGGGCAGATGGGGTTAGGTGCGGGATGTGCTGGATTACAGACTCTACTCACCTCTTCCAGTGCACATATGAAGTGGCTCCTCCGGCCCCAACATTTATTGGTTAAAGCGCACAGAAAAAGTTGCCGAGTACTGTGGACTTATCCCAATAACCCCCAAGTCATTGGGGCGTCACACTATATTTTGTGCGTCTTTATTTTTGTTAATTATAATATGTTCACAACTGAGGGGATTCAATTTGAGCGCTCAAAAGTTAATGGAGAGCTGCCTCCAAGCACGGCCTCGTTCACGCTAGGTGCGGATCTAGCGAGGGTATTTCGAGACCCCTATTTCTATGGGTGAGGTAGTTTACCCCCCTTTCTTAGAATCGCTCCCGGGTTATACTCTCGTTCAGCCAGTACCTGCCCCCTCTTAAGCAAGGACCATACTCTACCGCGCCATTGTAAGTGCCCCACGGGCGTTCGAAGGTTCGCCTGCGCATTTCACATTGCATTCTCCCATGAACTTCGCAAAAGGCGAAAACCGAGCTCCCTGGCCGACCAGGGGGCGGTCAAGGTCGAGCTTGTGAGAAAATAGGGAGCAGTCTCGAGAGCTGCACCTATACTCTTCGTCAGGTTGAACCGAGACAGACTCCCTGAGTCAGTGCTAGCTGACTGTTATCGCATCCGCGTGAAGGTGTTAGTGCGGAGGTGCTACCATTGACACCGCTTAGGGCATATAAATTGAAAATGCAGACGTGCTAATCAAACCCGATATCTGCACTAACTGCTCCATAGCCTTGCATGGCAAAGCGGTGGCATGTAAATTGTGGCGAACCACGCTTTTCTTCCTCGAAACAATGTGACTTGGAGTATTTGTTCGAGAAAATCCTCCCATGGACCTCCCCCCCAATACCGCGACGGCTTCAGGTTGTTTTCTGTCATCTCCGAATTGGACACACTCGCAGGACGCTCCGCTATTTGATGGAGCGCTCGCCAGCGCCCTACTGTGAAGACTGCGTTATTCCCCAGACTGTTCGGCACATTCTTCTTGAATGCCTCAGTCTGGATAAGCGGGGTCGCTACCGCTTGTTCTTTGTAGTCGAGACGGGTTCGTGCACACTGACTTGTGGACTTTACGACTTTGACACCGAGACTGTTGTTTTTTTGTAGCTTGCATGTTCCTGCGCCGCCGGAACGCGCCTCCTTCTTGATTCGTTTTCTTGTTATTTTTTTAGCGTTATTTTTTATTGACATAATTATTTGTTTTCTTGTTTTTTTTGTTGTTATTTGTTTCTTAATATAGCCTAGTAGTAGGCTGTGTCGTGTACGGCGACTTATGCCCAAGCAGGCAGTCGCCAGATGGGCTCCCTCAAAAAACAATCGAGAAAGTCCTGGCCTTTCAGGCGGCGATGCACGATTTACACCCGGCATGTCTCCATTCACTCTCTGGCTTTAAATACATGTTTACCGGTGGTGGTGGTGCAGCTCCACCTGGATAGGAGGTATTCTGCCATTTCTGTATATTCCACCGTCAGCTGACGTCGACGCGGCATCTTTTCGTCGCGTCGAGGCACTGTTGCCTAAGCACTCTCCTCGGCGATTTGAACGGTAGGTACCTTCTTGGGGTGAATACACGCCTAATCCCAGAGGCCGGGTCCAAGGTGACCCGATCGAAGAAATGGAGATCGGTGTCTAAAAGTGTGGATAAATAGCTACTCCCGTTACGATTTAGCTATCTTTCTACAGGAGACAATGCTGGGCGCGTGACCCCTGCCTGCCTTCCCTCGGTATAAGGGTTTTGCTACCCCCACCACTACTTGATGGGCGCCAGGCAGGACGATCTCTGATTTAAAGACAGCATGCTGTCCCCGTTCTTCTACTGGCTTCAAATACCTTTCCCGTAGTTGCAGTTCAGCTACACCTGGAAGATAGGTATACATTTATTTCTGCGAAGCGAGGGAATTCTGCCGCGTCTAGGCACGATCGCTGAGTCCCGTTATCATTTAGTATCTGAACGGTAGGGACCCCTCTTTGGGGCATCAAGTCCTTGTCGAACTGATTTAAGAGTTGGAGATAGGTGTCCTGAATGAGTTTAATCACCATTGCCAGAGAACCGCTTCATTTTCCTGCCTTGATGTCTCTTTGCTCCACTAATGAACACCTTGATATTGGGTAGGAGGTGGTTGATAGATAACCTTCATAGTAGAGACCACTTTCCCATTCAACTATTTTTTGCATCGCTGCCTCCTGGAAAATCACCTCTATGGTGCTTGGACTGAATGTCAGGAAATGACCGATTTCTCTGTTCGACTCGAGGAGTTTTGGTTTAGGTCTGTTGATGAGGATGTTGAGTTCTCCGGCAAGCTCATCACCTTGGGCCTAACGACCCCTCCTAGAACGTCTGACCGTTTTGCACGCCCTCCGCTTCTTTGGTGGTCGGCTAAGTGTGAGATGCACCTCAGAGAGAAACGATACCCGACATGCGCTATTAGCGTTACACGAACGATTTCACCGTCGGTGGATTTAATCTAGCTAGGGCTAGGTTTCGTTCGGTTTAGAAGCACGTTCGCCTATTCTTGTGGGGAGGGGGGGGGACACTTGTTTTCAGTTAACGAAAAGACCCCTCTTGCAAAGGCGAGGGTGCTAGTCAAATGAATTCGGGGCAAGTTCTCGGAAGACCGCAATCTAGGCCCCCGCGTCCGTGGTGGAATCTATCAACACCGCTTTCTGCACTTTCAATAGACAGGATGCTGCTCCGCCATCATCCAATGCGCATCGTGGTGTCGCGGAAGGCCGCCAACTGGACTATACCTCCAGAAGCGGAGAACCCTTCAATGCTGTGAGTCACGTCCCGCTCTCGCAAAACGCTTCATGGTCCGAACGATGTCCCTTCTGCCATGTCGTCCCATAGGTGAGCGAGGCATGGTATCCCCCCCCCCCCCCAGACCCCTGGTGAATGGCTACTCTGCTTGCCCGGCCGTTTCGCCCCAATTTCTCCAGCATCCTCCGTCTGCAATTTGATTGAGAAATTGGTAAACGTTACACTAGCCTTTTTTCCTGGACAGCTGAGGTCTCCTGTCTTTTACACAGGTGGGCTACTACAAGTTCCAATCCACGTCACATGGTCTCTTCCGGGTGGAAAATATCTGGATAGCCTTCCTTCGTAAAGAGCAAATCTATGTCACGGTGTTTTTCGATCTGCAGAAGTCCTATTGCGATACGGTATCATGGAGACCCTCCACAGGTTAGGGATGAGCGGACCCCTACGAGGTCGTCGAGTCGCCGTACGGATGAGGAGAGCCCTTTCCAGGCCAAAGGGGCAGGAGAGAGTGGCTCTCAACTCAAGGAAGTGTCCTTAGTGTCGCACTCTCTTTTTCCTGAGCATCAACAGCATCACCTCTATGCTGCCGGTAGATGTTCTTGCTACGCTCTACGTGGACGACCTTTCGATCTCTTTTGGTGCTGCCCAGATGCCAACTCTGGAGCATCGATTCCAACCAGCATTGAACCGCATCTCTCCCTATGGCAAAGCGCACAAGTTTCCGTTTTCCTTGGCCAAGACTAAAGTAGTGCACTTCTGTTGTCATCCAAGTCTTCTCCCTGACCCTGACTTCTTCCCATATGGGGCGCGCCTGCAAGTAGTAGATTCGTACCGTTTTCGATCGACGCATGACCTGATGGGCTCATATTCGCAGCCTTAGGGTCTCGTGTACCCGCGCGATGGGCATTGTTCGTTCCGTGACGTTCAGCATTTAGGGTTTGTCTTTCATCTTTCCTTTGTTTGTGCAAAAGTTGTCTACGGATGCTAGTTTTACGCATCGCAGCTGAGCGTGAATTGCGGAATGTGAACTCAATACACCACTGGTGTCCGTTTTGCGACCCGTACATTCCACATATCCCCCATCGAGAGATTCCTTGTCAATGCCAGGGATGTCACTTGCTGCGCCGTACACTGCATTATGCGCTTACATCCGCGGGACAGGCGTCTCCCTCACTCTCCAATGGCTCTCACTACATCCGCAGTCGGCTCTACCTCATATTCCGCCGAGAGAGCTCGGTGTAGTTCGCACGGTGGCCCCTCTCGTTCTGCTCAGGACTCCACCCTGGAGGGTACCACCTTTGACAGCTTCTACAGCGCCGGGAGTATTGCGTTTAACCTTTTTGGAACACACTTCGTGTCACGCTGGAGTCGTGCCAGTGAGCACAGATGGCTTCATGCCCGAGCAGGGGCTCGGTTTCCACGCCGCATCCCCTCTGCTTGAACTCGGCAATACTCTTATCAAGTGCTGCATGTCTTCACGGCCAAGCTGGTTTCAATACAGCTCGGTCCTGGAACTGTGTCCTCTCCGGTTATTGGAATCCCCCAACTCCCTGGTTCTGTATCCGCGACGCCACAGTTGCAGCGAGCCTGGTGGATGTTAAGATTATCTGCTGGTTCCCTGAACGTGTAAAAATTGCGGGGAATGAAGGCACCAAAGAGTCCGCGAAGGCTGGGCGATCAGAGTTGAGTTTCGCTTTTCCTCACCCTGACTTCATGGCTAGAATCAGGTCAGCCCTCCGGGGTGTCTGGCAAAGTAGATGGGCGACGGCCGATCGGAACTCAAAGTTCGTATCCCCCATATGCTGAATTAAAAAAACTTCCTCAGCAGCTTCATGGCGCTTTTTATAGTTTTCGAATTGGGCTCCTCCATTAAATTTAACTTTTGGTGTGAATGCGTCCTCGAGCGCCTGGGAAAGGCAGGCCTCTCTCCTTTGCTGAATGGATCCTTCTGCTTCTTATTGTTTCATGATTGTTTTTTTGGGGGGATATTGTATTTTTAACATGCCCTAATAATAGGGTAAATTAATTAAGATACCTTATTCCTTTGGTGGTAGTCGCCAGATAGCCCTTTAACTGGAATCTAAAGTTGCGTGCCATTCCGCCGCGACTTCTTCCGTGACCCCCACCCCACAATGCCGACGGGTCGCAGGGAGGGTTTAGATATATATATATATATATATATATATATATGATAGTGAAACCACTGTATAAGAGCCAAAAGTTTAATTTACGAGACTAGTTTCAGTATGTAAATTAAACTTTTGGCTCCTATACAGTGGTTTCACTATCATATATATACATATATACATACATACATGCATGTACCGTATCGGTGCACATGACGTTCGACCCGAGAGAGAATTCTTACTTCGCTTTGCTGTGCTCCCATTTAAAAATGAGGAGAGGATGGAACGATAGATATTGTTAGGAGTGTCTTATGAAGGTCGGCTGTAAGTGTGTAGGAAAGAAAAGGTCGACCTTGGCAAGTAAATTAATCTTTCTCTTTAGGAACTCAGTACACATTAGTGTGTTTCCAGGGGCGTCAGTTTTGTACCTGAAATAAATGGCGTAATAGATCGCCCATTCCCCCACCCCCACTCTTCCTATTCGCCTGCTCTTCTGTCCGCTGGGTTTATAGAGTTGCGCGCGCACCCGTTTCTACCACAATCTTGTCAGGAGATTAGTGATGGAGATTCTCTCGTGTTCCTAGTTAAAGGGAAAAGCAACGAGGGCATTGGGGCTAGGAAGGCACGCAATCCAGATGTCAGCTGTGGCATGCTGATCCATGCTACTACACCTTTTCAGGGTATATATACACTCCAGCCGGGTACAATATCTAGACCTTTTCCTACCCCACACTTTATTGCTAATGGATTCAGTTGCATCGTTTATCCCGTCAGTAAAACCAATCTTATTTGCTTTAGTCTGTAGCGACCAGCGTGCACGTCCAAAATAGGACACACATAAAGTACAGAGAGAGAGAGAAAAGTAAAGTTAGCGCCGTTTACGAGAATGTCACGCGGTAGTAAACGGAGCACAGTTATCTCTGTTAGAGTTGGTCGAGGCAATCTTAGGCAAACATTATAATTAAGGCAGAATCTAGTATAAACCGGATAGCTATCACAGTTGTCTTCATGGTAACATGCCACCGCCCACAGAGAATTTTACCCAATAGTCAGAGTGCCTTCCTTATCACTATGTTCGGCAGTAGCCAATCAAAAGTCGAGTTATAACGACAAATCAACAGGCCGGTACATAAGAGGGAGATGTGGCTTAGTTGGACGAGGAACTTGTAGGGCGTGGCTTAAATTGAATATATAACTGTGTGAAACCAGAACAAAGAAGATAATTAGATTGCTGTTTTATATAGCAATATATCGCGTTATATGTCGTTCACTCCGATCTCTCGGATTCACGTAATTCATCTTTGTATATAGTCGTGTACATAACTCAGACATTAAGGTGTAACTCTTAAAGGCTCTATTCGTCCGGACTCCTTTAGACCTTGCCCGCACTTGACCTCGAACTTAATTTATGTCATAACTTAGAACTTAAAACTTAATTAAAGAACTTTTGTAAAGTGCAATAAGATGTAGTTCAATAATAATTCTAGTTTTGCTTTGGTGACTTCAATATCCTGATGTTCCTCAATCTTCCTGCTTCAAGGCCTTATTCATTGGGAAAACAGCCGTTGCGCATTATCCTCGTTAATCGCAATTCCTCGCGATTACATAACTCTCGAAATACCGGTGTTCTACCCTGGTGTGGTCTATCCCCATCCTCCGGGCTATTTGACCCCGTCGCTAGAATAAGACCGCCCCTCGGCTTAGGGCAGGCACCCCATAGCAATCAACAAAATAACTTGTGGGAAATAAGGAAGGGCAACGCAAACCAACCGGGGCATCTGTATCAACCGGAGTCCTTGCCAAAAGATTACGCAATAACTCGGTAATCTATCACCATTACTGGCAACCAGCGTCCCCTTTCCAAGGCTCTTGGGTTGTCCTCACGATTACCTTCAAAGTTCTCCCATAATGAGGGACGACCTTCAAAAAGCCCCCCTATAAGTCTTTACGGCATTCACATATAGACCGGGGGAACCTGCGGCTTTATGAATGAATTCAAATTTTACAGATCATTTTATTGCTTTCCTACAAAAAGTACTCTCGACAGTCATTAAAATGTTAATTAATTTCAGAATTTATCATTATTCCCATTTTTAAGCTGATATATATATAGTCCTAGTAGTTAATTATATACAAAGTAATGTGCTACTTGCAGAATATCTAATTAAAATTTTATGAATGTGGCCTAAGGCTAAATGCGGAAAAGTTCGTCCCCACCCGTGATATAGACATTCAATATCCCTCTTTTATTCTTATTCTCACCCTTATTTCAAAGCACTCGTCCTTTTTATGTATTCAGCAAACACTGTGGTTTCCATTCACATCTATACTCGACCGTTTAACTTTTTCTTTTAGCTTCCAACATGCTACAGGTGACATTTAGTGCTTTAGGTGCTCTCCTGGACCTAATTAAGTCCTTGGAATAGGTGGGTATATATGTAGTACACATTTTCATTTGGTCTTATCTTCTCCACTCTCTTTACGTATTTCTTGCAAACTAATGGAGATTCCCTTTTAAAAATTTTACTTCTCTATTCCCACCCATCTGTAACATTATTAACCTTGCTTCATTTCTGTTTTCCTCTCGATTTATCAGGTGCGTATCCTCTTCAGCCAGCTTTTGATCATACAGACGACAGAGCATGTTTCTCTATAATTTTTTGTGGGGGTTTGCTGTATTTTTGTGGGGTTTGTTGGTTTTTAATATAGCCTAATTATTAGGCAAGCAATTGTCAGGTTGGATTCCTGAAAAAAATGACCTCGCAGTTTGTTATTCCTGTTTTTACCCCCAGAACCTCCTTTTCAACATTCGAGAAATTAAACTCAAACACTGGTTCGAACGCGGCAGCTTCGATATGTTGTAGCGGCCGTTGTTTCGAAACCCACGGCTATCTGTCGGTTGGGTTATGAACCGAATTTACGAAGCGGTGACAAGAAAAATATTTCTTCCTAAAACATGTTGGAAAGTTAATTATAGGGCTAAACAAAATTTAAAATGGCAAAATGATTATGTGAATATTTTTGTGATATCGATGTTTAAAAAATATGTAAAGTTTATTAAGCTGGGAAAATTAGGAAATTTGGCAATTCTGCTTAACATAAACCGTTTCAAAACGTTTCGACTGTACTGCTTGAAATACCGTAACAAATTTCATATTTAAATTCTTTTATTGGTAAACGGCCTTTCTAATTTATTTATAACTAAATATAACCCAAACACTCCATCTCCCATCAAATAATATATTAAACTGTGACAGGACTAATTTGTGTAGGTTCTTATATTGATATTGTTAACCTTGCATTTTTTATGAGATTGGGGGGGCGGGGTGACACCCCTGAATGTTAGGAAGAGAGCGAGAGGCTTAAGAGTATGTGAGAATAGTAAGTCAAAAGTGAGTGAAGAGAAATATTGTGCTGTGTCTGGGATATTTCTGACCGCTTTTGGCCGTCTCAGCACCTTTCCCTCCTGGCCTTGGACTCGCACCTTTTGCCCTTGCCAATTAATCAGGTCATGAGGTCCTTGAACAAGTTGCAGTTGATATCTGTGGGTTTGTCAGTGTGTATGTAGCGCATTCCTCGCGAGAACGGACACGAAACTTCAGCCTTTCTCAGGGAGTAACCGCCTTTTGGCTGCTACGTTCTCTCCCTCTACCCCCGTGGTTAGGTAGCTCCTACACACGTCATCACGCGCATAAGCACACCGCTCATTTCCCTTCCCGTCTTCCTATCATAGTATATCCACTTGTCGATAGGGTACTAATATTTTAGACTTGAATTAGTTCTTGCAAACGACGATTTTCCTGTGACATTAAAATCCCCGTTTGTCCCTTGTCTAGACTAGTACACCTGGTACCTGGAAGAGCTTTATGCCCTCCAGGCTCCAACGCCCCACCTCATTTTAAAACTTCTATTTTACCCTCTTTTTTGCCATTTTACAAGTCTTCTGTTGGCTGATTTCGTAGTCTAGTCACTGATAGAAGAATTTAATTTAAATGCAAAACTCTTACTTTGTCGCCCCCGCCCTCCTCCGGGTTATATTCCATCGAACCTGGCCACATTCATGGAATGGACCTTCATGGTAGTGATCAATTTTCCATTCAACTATCATTTTCTGGGCTGCTTGCTGCCGCCTGAAAGACCACCCGGTAGTACTTACAGGGGGCGCGGTGGTCCATGTGTCAGGGAATGATTGCTTTCTCTGTCCCAGTCGAGGAGTTTAGATCTGTAGATGAGGCCGTTGAGTTGTTCTCCGTCGTCTTCATTGCCGTGGGTCTAACTACAATTCCTAGAACCTTTAGCCGTTTTGCACGCCCACCGCTTCCGTGGTGGTCAGCCCACTGTGAGACGAGCCTGAAACAGAAGCGTTATAAGCACTGACCGAACGATTTCACTGCTGTTGAATTTCGTCGGGCTAGGCCTAGGTTCCAGTATATTTCCAAGCACCCCCGGTCATCTTCCTGGCTGGTATACGTGTCTTCACCTAACTAGCAGAGGTGTGCAAGCGAGTCGAAAGGATTCGGGGCAAGTTCTCGCAGGAGCCTCCTTCCCATTCTCCTGCAGAATGGGAACGCAATCTCTAGCCAGGGTGCTGCTCCGCCAGCATTCAAAGCGCGTCGTGATTTCGCTGAAGTCCGCTCTCGCTTCGTGCGCGGACACTGACCTTCCTCGGGACGATGTCCGGTATGCCATGCTTCGACACCCAGGTGAGCGATGCATGGGCTGTTAGATTTGTTCATCTTGAGGTCATTCCCCCAGACTCCTGGCGAATTGCTACTGTGCTCGCTTTTCGCAAACCAGAGAGATCACCTGATCCTGGCCAGTTTCCGCCTAATCTCACTAACCTCCTACGTGTGGAAGTTGATGGAGAAAGTTTTAAATGTTAAACTACGCTTTTTATGGACAACGGAGACCACCTGTCTTCTGCACATTGCGCATTCCGCAAATTCCACTCTACGTCAGATGCTCTGCTCCGACTGAAAAATGGGGTCTGCGAGGCCTTCGCAGATGCCACCGTATTTTTCTATCAGGAGAATGCCTATGATAGCACATTGCGATACGCTATCATTGAGACTCTCCACACGATGGGGGCGAGGGGACGCCTCCCATTCTTTATTTCTGAGCTTTTGCGCGATCGTAGATTCTGCGTACTGGTGGGGTGAACCCAATGGAGCAGGACGCGGGTGTCCCGCAGGGAAGTTTCCTCAATGTCACATTCTTTGCCCTGAGCATCAACGGTATCACCGGAAGATGTTCGCGCTACGTTCTACGTGGGGGACCTTTCGATCTCTTTTGGTACAGCTCAGATGCCAACTCCATAGAGGCGAGTCCAACAGGCAAGGCAATGAACCGCATCTTTCACTTTGCCGAAGTGCACAGGTTTCGTTTTTCTTTGGTCAAGACTAAGGTGGTGTACTTCTCCCGCCACCCATGGCTCGATCCCGACCCGGAGTTGTTCCTAAACCTGGTTCTCCAGGAAGTGGTAGTTTCCCACCTTTTCTTTGGTCCTGTTTTTGATTGACTCCTCACCTGGGAGGCTCATATTCGCAGCCTTAAGGTCTCTTGTACCCGCGCCGTGAATATTCTTCATCCATGAGGGGTGCTGATAGGGTTACTGCCTTGCTTTTCTATCTATCTTTTGTTTGTTCGAAGTTTGACTACGGATGCGAATTTTATGGAGCCGCAGCCGATCGTGTATTGCGGAAGCTGGACTCGATCCACCACACCGATCTCCGCCTGGCGACCGGTGCCTTCCGCACGTCCCCCATTGGGAGCATATCTGTCAATACAGGGAAGTTGCTACTCACTCTGCGACGTGTACATTGCATTATGCGCCTGTACGCTTGACCCCAGCGCCTCCCCCATTCGCCAATATCTCACTGAATCCGCAGCCGATCTTGGCGGTACCTATGACGCCGAGACGCCAGCCATACCCTCAGCCCCTTTAAGTTTCGCGGTCGGAAACTACTCAGAGAGCTCGGCTTAGCTTTCGGGCCGGTGGCGCCCCTGGTTCTGTCCAGGACACCACTCTGGATGGTACCACCTTTGCCTATTTGTCGCCACGCCTCTGCTCCCAAAGCTTCCACAACGCCGAGACTATTGTGTTCGGCCCTTTTTGGAGTACACTTTGCGTCACGCTAGATCCGTGAGTGTATACGCTTGGCTCCAAGTTCCAGGAAGGGCTCGGGTTTCCACACCGATCCCCTTTGTTTGAAGTCAGCGGGGCTCTCCCAGGCGCAGGTCTGTGTTCACGACCCTACTGGTTGTAATACGCCACTCGGTACGGGAGACTCCCTAAGGGGCTACGGCGTTTGCTTCCCTGGCCTCCGTGCTGACAGGACTCGGCTTCCCGTCCGGCCCAGCTTAGCCTCTTCTTCTTTCTGACATCTTGTCTTCTTACCCCGCTTCCTCACTTTCCCTGCAACCTCTCCCACAACTTTCTCTGGTCGGCCTCTAATTTCACATAGTAGATACCGACCAGCTTCCTCTAACCTACCCACCCCGAAGCGGGGCTGAGGGGGATGGGGCAACGCCCCCCTCACCCCTGAGCTCCGGTTTGGGGTGATTGGTTTTTAACAACCTACTTCAGCCCCACCCTCACCTTCCTCACATACCCTCTCTCCTTTCACGGTCTCAATTTTACGTCCCCCCCAAGGTGGAGCCGCCATGCCGAAGGGCTGCTTGGCTATTGGGTGGGGAAGTAGCTTCAAATGGCTGCAGCTAGGTTTGCCGGCCCCGTATTCACCCCTTGCAGAGCGCCCAACTGCGTGGGGGTGAGTAGCGTTTTGTTTCGTGGATTTAATAGGGTCACCCCATGCCCGATGGTGACAATTTCAAAAAGACCCTGTAACATCGTCGGAGTCGCCCTCAGTAGCTTCACAGTAGAAAAGGAGGTCCTTCCCTCCGTGCTTTCTCAGGGGACCCTTCCAAACTTCTTTTACCGGAGAGGAGGTTAACTCCTCTCCTTGGCCTACGGGTGCAGGGACCTCCCCCTCATCTCCTTCTACCCCGTAAGGGGCGCGGCGATTTGCCTTCCATGCCATGGTTGGCAAAAAAACAACAACAATTTTGAAAAAGCCCAATAAAACCAGGGTTTTATTCTGGGTTTTTTCAAAAAACAAACACTACAAGCATTGAATAACATATAAAAGTATAGCTATCCCTATTTTTATATAATATTAATAATTAGATTAATAATTATATAGTAAGAAAAGATCACAGTAACAAATCACTGATGGAGAATTATGGGTACCCATGATAGCCATAATCTGTAGAAGGAGAGATGAATTATGAGTCAGTAGAAGAATCGGAGAAGTAATCTTAATTTGATACATATTTTTATAACATAAATCTGCATTTTGAATCAAATAATGATAAGTAGCATTCATTTCTTGAAAAAAAGTGTGCAATTTTGAAAAAAAACAAAAACCTGTGTTGTTTTTTTTCAAATTTCACTTGAAAATGCCCCTAAAAACCTGGGTATTTTAGGGTTGGGTTTTTTGATTTGCCAACCCTGTTCCTGGCCACAGAAACAGAAGGGTGTCTTTCTGATACCCTGTTTTCTTACCCTGCTTCCTCACTTTCCATACAACTTCTCCCTCAACTTTCTCTGGTCGGCCTCTAATTTCACAGGGTAGACGCCGATCATCTTCCTCTCAGCCAACCATCACGGATCGGGGCTGAGGGGGGAGGGGACAATGTCCCCTCACCCCTGAGCTCTGGTTTGGAATGGTGGGTTTTTAACAACCTGCTTCACCCCAACCTTTACCTTGTACACATCCCCTTTCTTTCTCCTTTCACTATCTTTTTTTTACGCCGTGCCTAAGGTGGAGCGGCCATGCCGATGGGCTGCCAGGTCACTACGCGGGAGGAGTGGCCTTAAATAGCAGCAGCTGGTTCTGCCAGCCCTATTTTCATCCCCCGCAGAGTGGGCTACTACGTGTGCATCCTGTGAATTACAAAGGGTCATCATTCCCAATGATGAGTCCATCAAAAAAATAATTACCTCTATTAACCTTTCCTTCTACCATCACCGGAGCCACCTTCGGAGAGCTCCCCCCCCCCTCCTGTGCTCTCTCAGGGGACCCTCCAAATTTCTTCTCCCGGAGAGGAGGCTTACTCCTCTCCTTTGCCTATGGTTGTTGGGAACTTTCCAAGGAGACTGCCAAGAAAGCAGACAGGTGGCCCATAATTGATCTTCCCGGTTGGGGTGGCTCGATAGGGCCAGCCCCATTAGGGGAGCAAAGGACGCTAGGGCCCGGCGGCCCGTGCCCCTTAATATCCTACACGCGTGCGCGACAAGTTTGCAGGGGAGTCAGTGTACCTGCCCCACTCTCTTACTTGACGGATGGCGGTTCGCTGGCATTAGAAGAAATAAAAACGAACCTCAAATGGGATCTGTGATGTCTTAGGGGGGGGGGGCACATGGAGGCCCCCCTTGAGATGGAATTGGTCCCTAAGGGAACCCAGCCTTAGATGGTATGATCTTCAATAGGGTCGAACCTGGGCTCGGTGCCAAGCGCTGAACCCAAGTTCGCCACTGTGCAAGGACCACCTCGGACGGCTCGGGCCCACAAGGTTTACAAGGAGAGGAGGTATCTCCTTCCCCGGCTGGTGCCACTATGACAGCCAAGACCCAATTCAGAGAAGGATCTTGCTGAGGCCGGTCAATCTTACCTGGGGCTCCTATCGGTGGAGGAGAGAATCGAATTCATCCATTCCCCCCCCCCACTCCTCTCCGAAAAAGAACAAGAAAGAGACTAAGAAGACTCTGGGCTCCTCTCCCTCGGCGGGAGACACGGGACCGGAAGGGTCTGATGCCGTTTCGGTAAGCGACCAGAACTACGCAGACAGGAGCCTCGATTACGTTGGGGCTCCTCATTCAGAGGCTACCTGGCGTTTTCGAGCCCGCTGGCTTCAAACGCTTCCTTGTTATTCGCTCAACTGATGGCAGCATGTTGGCTAAGAGCAACATGATCCATCAGAAGAGAGCTCTAGCTAATGTGTTTAGTAGAGAGCCGAAGGTGACCTGTTTCTCTGACGCGAACCTTTTGGCGAATGCGGCGTCGAATCCCTCCGAGGCGGCCATGATTAGTGCGCTTCGGCCACTTGATGGCACGCCTGTGAGTGTGACGCCATACTCTACCAAGAACTCCCCGTAAGGGGCGCGGCGATTTGCCATCCTGGCCGCCGTACTGACGGGACTCAGCACCCCGTCCGACCCCAGCTTAGCCTCTTCTTCTTCCTTCAGTTTTCCTTTCAATTATTTCTATCCTTCTTTCCAACTCCTCTTGCTATTGTTTCCCTTCTGCTTCTTCAAAATAACCATTGTTTGGGTAGTTCGTTAGCTTTAGGTAGATTTAGGTTTTTATTTTTAACTGGTTAGTTTAGTTTAGTTATTTAGTACCCTCTTTTACATTTTTGGCTTTTTTTCACTTCTCCCTTCTCCTTTTCTTTTTCTGTTTTCCACAGAAGTTGCAACTATTGCTTTGTGGGCCCCATAGTCGTTTGGTACTCGACTAGGCTACGCTTTTGGACTGATCCTTTCTTATTTCTTCTGCCTCTGTACGGGTCGACGGATGCGCCCATTGGTTGCCTGGGTCGTCGTTTTGTTTCAGGGAGGTCTTTGCACCGCAGTCCAGAGAATCTCCGTTATGCGGCTCCGTTGTTTTTAAAACGACCCTGGGAGTCGGGAGGCGAGTTAGTCGTTTTGGACTGTATGGGCGCTCTTTGGACTCACGATGACGATTTGGTGCATGCCCTAGGCTCCAGGGGCAGCCCAAAATAAAATATTTACTTATATTGGTAAATTTAACAAAAATAACTCCCAGAGACTCTGGTCATCGTGCCAGACGCTTTGATCCTTTTGGATCAGAAGTCGATGCTGAGTTGGATTACGACTGATTTTTAGTCTTGAAAGCGAACGATAGTTCTCATAGTAAGGCTGACATCTTTGACGTCAACGAGGATTTTGTTGAGAAATGTGGCGAACCTGCCCAAATGTGGCCACGTAATGATGGCGCATTGATAGTCGAGGCGAAATCAAGCGAACAGCATCAGCGGATTAAGACTCTACAGTCTTTAGCTTCTGTAGACATGTCCTCTGCTTCGCACCCGACATTTAATAGATTATGATGTTGACAGGCTGGTATCAAAACTTACCAATCAGAAGGTTGTAAGTGCCCACCACATTTCCAGGTTTGTGAATGGCGCTAGGTTACCTACCGCCACCATAATCCTGACCTTCAGCAGATTGGAACCCCCCAACTACGTTAAGGCTAGCTATCTTAACATCCCAGTCAAGCCTTACGTTAAAAACCCACGGCGATGCTTCCATTGCCAACGCTTTGGCCATGTAAGCAAGTTTTGTAAACAGGCAAGGTTGTGTGTGAACTGTGGATCGGATTATCACGGGACACCCTGTTCTCAACAGCCGTGCTGCCCCATCTGTGGTGGAGAACACTGCAACATCACAGCAATGCACTTTCCTTCTCTATGAGAGAGAAGTCATTTCCATTAGAAACAAGAACAGGGTCAGTTTTAAAGAGGCCAGAAGAAGAGTAAAGGAGATGTATGTCCAACCTGGTGTGAGCTTTTCTGATGCTCTGCGTTCTACCAGGCCAAAGAAAGGGAGAAGCCAGAGACCTCCTACTGGTTCTGTGCCTGACCAGGTAAAAAGATCTCCCCGTCCTAAACATACATCTCCTCGTGCTTCTGAGGTTACCAACAAGAAGACGAACCTTCCATCCTTTCCTGGTTCCCCAAGGGTGGTTAAGCACCTTGCTAGAATTCCTTCGATCCCTGAATGAGAAGGAACCAACCTTTGCTCTTTTCCAGGAGCCAGCTCTTGTGGAGGCTACCCCCTCATCTGAGGATGACTCTCAAAAACTGACTGCACATCCTTCTCTATCAGCATCGAATTCACAACTTTTTCCTATGTACTCGCCACCACCATCGCCTCTACCACCCCAACCAATACCACCAGCTGTGTCAATATCGTTTACTCCCTCGACACCTGAACTGACCCCTCCGGAGTTGCTTCCATCTCTGCTTCTCCAGTGAAGACAGTTCTCGCTTACAGCCACTTATCAAAATCTGATGCGCCACCTCTTAAGGAAAACCCAAAAGCAAAACTCAAGCTTTCGATGCCTCCTTTGTCATACTACAAGCCTAAGGCTAGTATGACACGAACTACTTCCGCTGGTAGTTCAAATCCAAAATCTCCTACCTTAAGGGTAGGAAGAAATCTACCGTTATGCTTAAACGGTAACAATGTTTCCAATTATTCATTAGAACCTCCAAGGTCTCTTCCCTTAATGGGAAGAGTTTAAGCTCCTACTTAACAATTACAACCCCGATTGTATTGCTTTACAGGAGACTTGCTTGGGTACTCACAGAGTACCCAACATTTCGGGTTTTGTGGGATATTATAAGAACCCCGGAGAACCAATTCATGGTTCTGCTGTTTTTGTTAAGTTCCCACAACCAGCTCTCTCAACAGACCTGCAGGTGGTTGCAGTCCGCCTGTTTTCCAGTCGCCATTATTCGGTCTGTTAGCTGTATCTTCCTCCTAGCGAGGAAAGAGATACAGCTGTTTTAGCTACAAAGTTAGCTAATTTAATTTATCAACTTCCTACCTTTTTATTGATTGGCGACTTTAATGGTCGACATCCCTTTGCGAAGACCATGAAAACAACCCTAGAAGAAATATGATTGAGAGATTTCTGGGCACTAATCATATCTGCTTTCTTAACGATGGCAGCCACACATCATTTCACATCCAGACGAACAACTTTCCATGTGTGCACTTGTCTCTCTGTTCACCAAGCTGTAGAGCTGATTTTGACTGGGCAGTAGATCCTGACTTGCGAGGCAGTTATCACTTCCCAATTGTAATAACACCATGTACAGGTGGTCCTCCTCCACCACCTAGCAAAAGATGGAATACTAAAAAAGCAAACTGGCCTAAGTTCAGGCACCTCTCGAGCCATGATGGGTCCTTCCCTCCATCCCGCTTTCCGGCTCAACTGCTCGTGGACCACAATTCCCCTGGTGGTCTGCTGAATGTTCGAGAGTCGTCACTAAATGTAAACAGGCTTGCCGACATTACCATCGTTGCCCCACGATGGTAAAGAAACTTACTCGGGCAGCACAGCGATCCACCTTCGACGAGTTCCTATCAACTTTATGGAGCCTAACATGGATAATGAGCCTTATAACCGTTCTTTTCTATCCATGAGCTCCATAATTCACTGAAGCACTGTGGATCCACTGCACCCGGATCGGATGGCATTTCCTATGTTATGATTAGGAATATTCATCCATCCCTCCTCTCACATTTGCTGGACATCTATAACTTCATCTGGATTAGGGGCTGCTTCCCTTTTATGTGGAGGGAGGCTGTGGTTTTTCCTTTCCAAACCAGGAAAGGATGGGACGGAACCAACCCATTACCGGCCCATTGCCCTTACTAGTTGTCCATGTAAATTGTTTGTGAGGATGATAAATACAAGACTCATCTGCTTTTGGGAGACAAACCATCTTATATCTCCCTCTCAATCAGGGTTCAGAAAAAAAAACAGAGTACATCGACCTGCTTGTTAGAATGGAGTCATATAAGAGATGCTTTTTCAAAGAGGCAGCATTCTGTTGCTGTTTTCTTTGATATTGAGAATCATATGATACCACTTGGAGGCGTGGTATCCTTAAGCAACTCCATGATTGGGGCCTGTGGGGCTTTCTCCCAAGGTTTGTCGAGCGATTACTCATGTGGCGCACACTACGTGTAAAAGTTGGAAATGCCCTATCAGAGCCCGTAGACCAAGTTGAGGGTGTGCCACAGGGAAGTGTTCTCAGTGCCACCTGCTTCTCTGAGTTAGCGCTTATCTGTTCATCGTCTAGACTTCCATTTGTGTTCCGTAAGCTACAGCGGGTTATAAATACCATAGCTGATAATGCTTCTTCCAAGGGCTTCCGCTTTTCCGCAGTAAAGACCAAGGCTGTCCACTTTTGCAATCATAGATCGGTGACATGGGACCCTCCCCATTTGTCACTCTATGGTGTCCCTGTACCTTTGAACCCCATTTCAGATTCCTAGGGGTGATCTTTGATTCGAGGCTTTCTTGGAGGCCTCATTTGGACGCCTTGAAAAGGTCTTGTCTGAAGAGAATGGACATAATAAAATTACTGTCACACAGTTCTTGGGGAAGTGATCGACGTACCCTGTGGCTTTTGTATTCAGCATTGGTCCAGTCAAAGCTGGACTATTGGTCACAGGTGTCCTCATCTGCCTCGCCATCCATTCTTGAAAAATTAAATACTGTGCGTAACCAGGATGTGCGCCTGGCTTCTGGAGCCTTCAAGTCCTCTCCTGTGTGGAGTCTCTATGCAGAGAACGGGGCTCTTCCTCTTCCTTTTCACAGGCTCAAGTCTAACATCAAATATCTTTTTAGACTTGAGCAATTACCATGGTCGCCAGTATATGAGTGCACGTTCAATTTGCGAACTGTGGCCTATAGATAAATTTCCATCTATGGCTCGCCCCTTTGCTCTGCGCATGGCCAAGCACACACGAGGTCTAAGGGAGTTTTCTGTTTTTCCGTTTTCATTACCAAAGATTCCCCCATGGCTCATACCACCTGTAGTGGTATGCAAGGGGCTTACTGGTAGGCCCAAGGATCAGTTCTTGCCTGTAGCCTTGAGAACCATGTATGATCAACACTCCTCCCACCATCGGCCTAGCACCTTTGTGTTCACCGATGGGTCCAAGTCATCAGACGGAGTTGGAGCTGCTGCTGTCTTCCCATCTCAGACAGCATTGGTTCGCCTACCAAGTGCAGCTTCTGTTTTCACAGCATAATTTGTTGCCATTCTTGCACTCTTTGTTATTGCTTCTATGCCATCTGGTTGTCTTTTGATTTTCTCTGACTCCCTTAGTTCTCTGGAGGCACTGGGTGCTTTTGGTTTTAGCCATCCGCTGGTTTCCAAGATCCAGCGGTGGCTTTTTTATCTTTCTTCTATTCACAAGATTTCTTTTTGCTGGGTGCCTAGTCACGTGGGCATCCCAGGTAATGAAAGGGCGGATGCTGCGGCCAAGGAGGTGGCATCATTGGGGACATCCCCATCAGCTCCAGTCCCACTTCGTGATTTCTATCCTCTCATCACCGAATATGTAGTCGGCTTATGGCAGATGTGGGATGAGCTTCCTCCCACCAAGCTCCATTCCATAAAACCTTCAGTCCTCCCATGGCCACGTACCATGAGACCACGTAGACTGGAGGTTATTTTGTGCTGACTGAGGATAGGCCATTGCCGCCTCACTCATGGACAGCCCCCACCTTTGTGCATCATGTGCGGGGTGCAGCTGTCCATCCTTCACATCTTTGCCGAGTGTCCCCTTTTTGAGAAATCTTGAGAGGAGGGTCTTCCCTTTCATTACTGGGCAAATGGCTCCCCAGCAGGTTCTGCGGAGCATCTTGTCTGAGACTCGTGTCTTTTTTAGTGTGAATAGAATTTTTCAATTTTTAGAAGAATCTAATCTTTTAGCCAAAATTTAATGTATTGTTTCATGATTTTATATTCTCTGTTCTTGCATCTATTATCGATCCATCTATAGTCTATGTTTTTATCCTTTGTCGAGTTCTCAATAGTTTATTTTTGATACCCTCTTACACCCTTTGATGGTTTTAAATTCCTGTACTTCCATTTTATTAATTTTAATTTCATAGCTATATTTTTGTATACTGTCGATATTTTTATTCAGAATTTTCATGCAAATTACCCCTCCTCGAATTTGGCTGCGGGCTAGTCCGTTTGGGCTTTGCAGCATTTATTTTCTGCACTATTCATTCATTCTACCAAGAACTTCGTGAAAGGAGTAGTTTATGCGAGGGAACTCGTGGATTACTCAATAGGTGACATCACCTTAGAGCTGGCCGACAATAGGGCGTTCAAAGTTGAACGTGTGATGAGAAAACAGGAAGGGGCCTCGTCACCCACCCCTACAGTCTTCATCACGTTCGACTGTGACAAGCTCCCTGAATCGGTGCGTGCCGGTTGGTATCGCTACCGCGTGAAGGCATTCGGGCCATTGCCACGGAGGTGCTATTACTGCCACCGCTTCGGCCATACAAATCGCTCCTGTCGACGTGCAAAGTCGGGGTTACCCGAAACCTGTGTAAGTTGCTCCAAGGCCGCATGCGATAAGTCCAAATCGTATGTGCCCAAGTGTGCCAATTGCGGAGAACCGCACTCTGCTTCTTCGAAGCAATGTGGTGCGTATCTCCTTGAGAAGGAAATCCTGGCCCTTCAGGCCCAGGATCGTCTCTCATTTCGCAAGGGTAAGGACTTGGTCCTGGCGCGCCCGGCGCTCCTTGGGACTTCCTATGCCTCAATGTTAAGAAAGACACCCTCTGCTCCTGGCCTTTCCATGCCTACGAACACGGTCGTTTCCGCGCCCATTCGGAACTCTTCTGCAGGTTCTACCCACCGCGGGCGCCCGCCCCTCCTGGTAAAGCTGGTGGCACAAAGGGTTCACACCCAGCCCCGACTAAAACCAGGGATCCCCTCCTTTCCCCCAGCGTGACCGTTTCCTGTAAGGCGAGCCCAACCTCCCCCGATAATCCTCGAAGGTGAAAGCGCATTGTCCGTCCAACAGCGTCCGTAGTTCTGCCTTCGGGAAGCGTACGGCCTATTCCCGTGAGGCTCTTCTCTTCGAAGATGACTCCCGCATCTCCTTCGAGTTGCCCCTGGAGGGAATATTCCTTCAATGGAATTGCCGCGGACTCCGGGCCAATTTGGAGGAGCTCCGGAGGCTCGTCTCCTCCCGTTTTCCTTTCAGCATCTTTTTTGCAGGAGACCATGCTGGGCGCGTGCCCCTTGCCCACCCTCCTTGGGTATACGTGTTTTGTGACCCCACCCCGACAGGATGGAGTCCGGGCAAGAGGACGTGCGATTTACATGCGGCATGATGTCTCCGTCCTTCTATTAGATTTGAATAACTACTTTCAGGAAGTAGCTATGCAGCTGCACTTGGATAGGAGGTATACTGTTATTTCCGCGTACATTCCACCGTCAGCCGACTTCGACGCGAGGGACTTCCTCCGCCTCGTGGCAGAGTTACCTAGACCCTTTCTCTTGCTCCGAGATCTGAACGGTAGACACTCCTTCTGGGGAAACTACTCGATAAATCGCAGGGTCAAGTCCTTTCCGACCTTATCGACGAGCTGGAGATAGGTGTCGTAAATGTGGATGAGTTTACGCATCATTGCCGAAGAACCGCTTCATGGTAGAGGGTATCCTACCAGACTCCTGGCGAATTGCTACTGTGCTCGCTTTTCGCAAATCAGCCAGTTTCCGCCCAATCTCTCTAACCTCCTGCGTGCGCAAGTTAATGGAGAAATTGATAAATGTTAGATTAGCCTTTTTCTGGGCAGCGAAGGCTCCTGTCTTCTGCACAGTGCGGCTTCTGGAAGTTCCACTCCACGTCGGATGCTCTGCTCCGACTAGAAAATGCCGTCTGCGAGGCCTTCCTTCGTAGACAGCACTATGCCAAGGTGTCTTTCGATCTGGAGAAGGACTATGATCCGCATTGCGATACGGCATCATGGAGACTCTCCACAAGATGTGAGCAAAGGGACACCTCCCAATCTTTATATCTGATTATTTTTGCGAGATCGTCGATTATGCATACTGGTGGGGGTAACCCTTTCTGGCTCAATGGAACAGGAGGTTGTCCCGTAGAGTAGTGCCCTCAATGTCACACTCTTAGGCATGAGCATCAACGGCATCACCTCGGTGCTGCCGGAAGATGTTCTCGCTGCGCTCTACGTGGAAGACCTTTCGGTCTCTTTTGACGAGGCCCAGATGCCAACGCTGGACCGGTGCCTTCCGCACTGCTTGTCGATCCTGGGGATATCCCACTCGCTTTGCCCCATGCACAGTGCATTATTCGCCTGTACGCGCGAGCCCGACGCCTCCCTCAGTCGTCAACATCTCTCATTGCATCCGCATCTGATCTCGACAGTGCCTATGCCGCCGAGAGAAGCCAGTCATACCCTAAGCCCTTTGGGGTTAGGGCTAGGAAACTCCTCGGAGAGCTCGGCATAGCCTTGGGAATGGTGGCGCCCTTGTTTCTGCCCAGGAGGGTACCACCTCTGACTATTTGTCCACGCGTCTGCTCCCAATACTTCTTCAGCTCCGGGAGTATTGCGTTCGGCCTTTTTGGAGCACACTCCTTGTCATGCTGGAACCGTGCAAATGTATACGGATGGCTCCAAGTACCAGGAGGGGTTCGGCTTCCACGCCGTATCCCATGTATTTGAAGTCAGTGGGGCTGTCAGGCGCTGCGTCTGTCTTCACGGCCGAGGTGGTTGCAATACACCGCTTAGTACGGGAGATAACGAGACGTGGCCTTTTCGGAGACCGGATTGTGATTTATAGCGACTCACAAAGCGCCCTGAGTGCTCTCGTGGCATTGGAATATCTGCATTCCCTGGTTCGCCATATTCGTGACGCCACGGTTTTGGCGAGCTGGGCGGATGTTGAGATTATCCTCTGCTGGGTTCCTGGACATGTAGGACATGAGCGCACCAAAGAATCCGCGAGGACTGGGTGACCAGACCGGCGTTTCGCTTTTCCTCACACCGATTACATTGCAGCAATACAGGCAGCCCTCGGGACTGTTTGCTTGCGACCTACCCTCAATGCTGCGACAGCTTCAGCTTACTTTCTGTCATCTCCAAATTGGACACACTTGCGGGACGCATCACCATTTGATGGAACGCTCGCCTGCGCCTTATTGTAACGACTGTGGTGTCTTCCAGACTGTTTGGCACGTTTTTATTGAATGTCCTAATCTGAGTGATCGTCGCGCACGTTACCTGGGATCGCTACCGCTTGTCCCTTGTACTCGGGACTAGTTCTTGCACACAGACCTGCGGACTATACATACTACTTTTTGTAGTTGGTTGGTCTCCTCCACTTTATTTGACTGTTGTAGGTTGCATGTTCCTGCGCCGAGGGGGAGGTGCGCCTACCCCTGACCCCGGAGCACTCTTCCTTCTTGTTAGATTTTTTCTTTGTTTTGTTTTTGTCTTTAGTCTATGGTATTTTTATCCTTGTTATTTGTTTTTTAATATAGCCTAGTAGTGGACTGTAGTGAGTACGGCGACTTTTGCCCCAGTTTGCAGTCGCCAGATGGGCTCCTAAAATAAAAAAAACTCCTCAAAAATAATGATTAAATTCAGTATTATACCTTTAGCTGACGTCCAAAAACTACAACTCATAATTTTCTGATGTGTGGAAAACAAAATTTGGACCTGAGAGAGTTAGGGCTCACTCCTTTATGAGATGCTGTTGTTTATTATCAATACTGTCTATTATAACCCTTATTAATCATCAATGCCCTTTTCTCACACACTCCTCAGAGGGAGGAATTCCGGTTAGCTCCCCTCCCTTTTTTATCCTGGATCCGCCACTGGATAACTAGTAATGCCTATACCTTTTTTTAAATTAGTAATGTTTTTGGTCCTCTATAATCAAAAATATTTCGGGGCCACCTAATCTTTTGAAGGAAAAGGTTTTATAACGCGTGAATATTGCTCCATCTCTATTGGCCCTGGACAGTGGATTCTTTACTGCAAGACTAAGCGCAAAAGACAATGGCTTAATCAAAAGATCGTACTAGCGAGTGGATTCGGCGTTGGTCTCTCAACGTTATTTAATATATATTCCATTCTTTAAAAATGAATGATAATCCTGCATTTAACATATTTTGTTGGTGTCAACGAAAGAAAATGAAAAATTGGGATACATACTAACTGGTATCTTATACTTTATTGGCAAAAAGACAAATAAGGGTGGAAATAAGTATTTAGACAAGGGAAATATTTCAAAACTAGTGTACAAGTGCTGTCAAAAATTACAGTATTTTTACGAAAGATCATTTACGCAATTATTGAAACAGCTTTCTTCCCGGGGATATGAAATTTATATATTTGGTGTATTTTAAAGGCCCAGGGGTTGAGGATGGCTAGCGCTGGCGATGAGCGTCGTGGTCATTTTAGCGAAGAGCGCTTAATGACACAGGTTCGAATCCAACTCCTTTATTCATTTTCTTATAACGGTTATGCTTTAATGGTACACTTAATAATAATTTCCTTAGCGTATTTCCGGGTTGTGTTACCAGTTTTCATTTCTTTGGGCCTTTAAAATACATCCATTATATATCACGTTTCATGTGATTTACAATTATTACATATTTGGTCTATTATATAGTAGTGATATGCTTATTTCCATAATCTTGGTTGTCTTGAATAATCTACCAAAATTAAAATGATCCCATAAGTTCCAGCAATTGTTTACTTAGGTAAGGTTTTTGTATAACCTCCTTTAGCATCAGACCGTCATTCTACAACATTGTAGCATGTTTAAAAAAAAGGGGGCTACCAAGTGATTTGAAAAAAAACATAATTGAGGTTTCCAATGCACGTTCACATCCCCAGCATTTATGTTGGACCTAGTTTGCTGGGGTTTTAGATCAGGTTTATTCTTGGTGGAGTACACAAATTCCCTTTTCCTTCGCAGTTGAAAGGTGGACCTTGTTGTATTGCGAGTAATCATTTGAAGCGAGGCCGATTAGCCCTTTGCAAATTATGCCTTTGGGTTTATTTACCCACGTCATATTTATCTCCCTTACCCACCCAAAAATAGCGCTGAAGTTAATTCATATTTATTTTTCAGATCAGTAATGAAACCAAAGACTTAACACTATCAAAAGACCCCATCAGCTCAATAGATTACGCCGAGTCTTTGTGAAGCAGAAATACACTTCGGTTTGTCGGGGTCTAGTAACCAATTGCCTTGGAACACGATGCCTTTGCATAATGGCGCCGGAAAATGTGGTGGTCACGTAGACCGCTTTTTGGAGCGTCGCCAAACGTGTTTGTTTTCGGGGTATAGCAGGTTTTACTCGTTTGGGTGGGGAATAGGGGCTGAAGAGGGGGTTTTACTGTAGTTGTGAGGGATAAGTAAGTGCCTTCTGTAGCGTCACTTTCATTGTTATAACAAATTAAATTTCCTACCTTGCAATACCATAGGCAGGGTTCATAATTAGGAAACTGGTTAACGTGGCAACTATAAACTTTGCCATGTGTCTGAGACGTAGGATTTTGAATTACTGATAACGTGTTTTAAAATGTTTTTTTTTAATGTTTTGTGATTGGAGATTAATTCGAATATACCGTCCTACCCCGAGGTCTTCACATCCTGGTTTGAATTTTAATGATACTCTCCTATTCGTTTTCTTTTTCACTGCAGCTCTAACGGAGTACATTTCTTTAGCATTTGGTCTCATACCTGTCTTTTTTTTTCTTAACCTTTTCGGCCTACTGCCTTATAACCCTTATGTATGTCAGCGAGTGTAGCCAAAACAAGAATTTGAGTTGATAGTTGATGGTCGTCTAATGTTCTTTGAGTTTTTCCATTCGTTTATATTTAAAAAAAAAATAATAATAATAATTCGAGGTGGGGGACGTAAGTAATAACAACTCAGGCCTAAAGATCTTTTGGGAAAATATTGTGATTATTAGAATTTAAAATTCAGGATAATTTGTTTTTATTTGTATACTTTTAAGCTTTTACCATTCGTTACCTAACTTAAAGTTTGTGCCACCCCTTTAGGGTAAAAATTTCTTAAATTCTCATTTTTTTTTAATTTACAACATAATCTTTTGTTATTAGTACAAAACACGCGAAATAAATTCTTCAAATGACCTTATTTGTTCGTTATTTCTACCTTGAATCTCGCTAAAAGTTGTCGAAAGATGAATTTCGCAAAATGATAACTTATGGGATTTATTGGCACTCTATAAGTGCCAGATGGGGTTTTGCATTATTTTTATTTATTTTATGGGGTAAGAAGCTGGGAAAACGGGGAACCTTGACCCCTCTGGGTGATTTGTAGCTCCAATTTAACTCCAAAATTCAGAAAACATATGAAAATGGCGTTATTTGAATTTGTGTGAAAGATCAAATGAGCCTTTGACTTCTCAAAATTAATGTAGAATTTCACGGTTTATATAATTATAAAAAAAAAAATGTCATTAACTCTCACGTTGGGCCGAGTAATTCGGAAAGTGGCAACCGTCGCATAGGCGGAGTTCCTTGTTCGAGTAGTTTGACGTCACAACAGTTGCGGTCTGACTTCTAGGCAAGTTTAAAGTGTGTAGTGCCGTGTTACATTTTGGTGAAGTTTTCTATGGTAGTTGTTTACTTTTATCTTCCCGGTCTCCCCTGAAGAGACCGGGAAATGCGAAGAATGCATAGAAGTAACAGCAAGGAAGAGGGAACGTAATTATAAGCCCGTTAAACGTAAAATAGCCTACGGCTAGTTTTATTCTAGTGCATGTATGCGGGACTCTGCCCTGGTATACGAAGTGCAACGATATTTCTATCAAAAAGCTGAGTGTAAACTATTTTATAACGGGAAAATACTATTACTACTACAGAGTTTGAGCTATTTTAATGCCAATGGTACCTTATTCGAGTTTTCATGAGAACTTGAAAAACATAGCACAGCCACAACGATTTTGGCCTATCCTGTCGCTCTTGTTTTGTTGGCACACTCGAAAAAATGAAACTTTAGAGACATCCTATAGCTGTCTCCCTTTTGATCCGGCCGTCTGGCCATTGTAATCGGCCATTTTTTGAAAAAAAAATGGATACAGCATTTAGAATGAGACTACGCAAAGGGGAAGGAGTGACTAAAAAGGGTCCTTTGGTAAGTAGAAATTTAGGATGGTTTATTGTTGCCATCTGACACTTCTCCCTTCATAAGTAAATATTAAGTTTACATATTTTTTTAGGCGAGTAATTTATATAAATTGGTATTCATAGTTTTGCGGGGGGTTTTATCTCGTGAGGGATTTATAGGCGATAAATGAATGCCAAAATTCAAAACTACACTTCCCGTCAAAATTTCTCTATTTTACTACTCTAATATACAACTCACAAAATCCTCCATTTCTTTTAAAAAAATGATTAATTGATCAGGTTTTATTATCCTAAGATTTAAAGAACACCGATCATTTAGGGCTTGAATTTTCTTAAAAGGGGGGAAGCGGGAAACAGGAGCAACTTTAGAGCTTGAAATTATGGTATTTCAAAAGCTAAAGTCGAAACAAATTTTTTTCAAAATAATGTATTTTTCCCTCTTGAAATGAAATGCTATGCAATTTGAGCTTTCGCCAGGCCGTTGAGGGCTTTAATGGAATTTTGTTTATTTGAAAAATTTCAAGGCTAGAAACGTTTTCGCATAAATTTAAATATTTGCAGAAGGATGAATTAAAAGACAAAGAACACGTTTGTACTTACAATAGGAAGCTATTTTTCAGGTTAATTTTATTATAAAAGGAGACAAGTTTCGGTAGTATCTTGCTTCCGAAACTAGTCTCCTTTTAATAAAAACAAAAAAAGTTTGCAGAGACAGTGGAGTTTTGCGCATACTAACCTCACTACTTAGCTAATTATCCCCACCCTTCCGTTTTCGATCGTGGACGCGATCCACTCGGCCGGATAATGAAAGTCACATAAAGATCAAAATGCCAATCGCCGGCAAGCCCGAGAGCACCAATGATCGATCCGCGTTGTAGGTTATTAAGGAGAGATCTGGAAAGAAGAGCTTGAAACTAGAGGAAACAAAATCCTCCAGATGTTAACTGCAGCAAGGTTGCCCATCCTACATCTGACATCTTCGGGCTGGTTAGCGAGCAGACCTTTGATCCAAGGAAGGGCCACTCTCGTTGGGGGGGGGGGTTAAAACAAAAAACAAGTAAAAAGAAATCCTACGACTGGCGACAACTCAGTGTGTGGTATGCCCCAAATTGGGCAGCTCTCACTAATAAAGACTATGAAAATATAATTCAATATAAAAAATGAAAAGTAAAAAAAAAATTAAAAATACAACCTGGACAAAAACTAGTAGGCCCCATATAGTTTCTATTTAGACAAACTATCAATTTAAAGAGGTACTTCTTGTCCTCAGCTTCTATTAGTAAGAGCCAGGAAGTAGGTCACGGATCTTTGACCAGCAATGTGACCACAGCTTCATCTCTATACATCTCAGTATATATATGCCCTTTATCGGCTCTAAAATGGGGTAGCTGGGAGGTATACATAAATACATTCATCATATGCATCTTTTAACCCGAGGAGTTAATGGTTCACGTTTCGTCTCGATGGGCCAAAGTCTTATGGCTACTCACCTGGTTGGCCACTATACTCCAGCACATTTTAGAAGCCTGTAGGAGAAGGTACTCAAAGTTATATAAGGGCAGCACGAGACAAGGTACGCTAGTCAACTATTAAGTATTACAAAAACAGATCAAGCAGGGGAAAATAGTGACTGGGTTGTGTATCTTTTTATACATAGAGAAGAATCAATGAGTATTAATGTTAGTGAATTCATGGGTCATTAACTGTAGGTAAGAGAAAGTAATAATGAAATTAGAGTAAGGACATTATGAGAGCAGATGGTGTAGTCTAGTCAGGAAATTGGTAAAGACTGACTTGAATGGGCTGATTGATTCCAGTGCCACAACTTCATCTGGTAGGGAGTTCCATATGCTAACACATCATAGTGAAAAGAATCGCCTTCTGGCCTATATTATTCTGTGGGTGTGGAGGATTTTGAACCTGTGCCCTCTTGTGCCCAGGGAAGGCGATTTTTTCATTTTCGGCTTTGGCGCGAAAAAGAGATTGTGTTTGGAATATATAGAAATGTATTCTTTGCATTTCCCGGAAAGGTTAATTGTACAGGTTAGGTTGTTAGGTAATATAAAAAGAGTGGAAAAACGTTAACTTTTTTTTCTTTATACGAACTGGTGTAGACAGACACTCTTTATAGAAGTTAGGTAAAAATAATACAAAAAAACACAATACCAAAAATTTTAACCTAAGAATCATAACAGAACAAACTCATTATCGTCTAATAAAAGCAACAAATCCAAACAAACTGACCTAACCTTTGTAACACAGCAAACAACTCATAAGCATCAAATGAAACCAGCAAACTCAAACAACGATCTAGCCAACTTAACACAGCAGACATCTTATAATCATTACAGTAAAATCAACAAAACGAATAACCTAACCTAAACTTCGTAAAATAGCAAACAACTCAAAACCAACGATCCGAAACAACCTACCTTAACCTTGCTCATACTTGAAACAACTCAAAAGCAAATAAAACCAAACAACAATCTGACTTAACATCCGTTCCATGCCAAACAGATCTCAGTCATGAAATTTAATCAACAAACCCAGACAAAACTGACCTAACCTTCGTCGCGCATTAAACAGCTCACAATCATTAAATAAAACCAGCAAACTCAACCTTCGCCAAAATCAACAACTAATCAACCTAACCTAAAAACACATTAAAGGAGAAAGTTAAAACTGAAGGAAAAAACTCGCCATATTTAATTTCGGTTATGTAGCACCTTAATTTGAATGCGAATAAAAGGAAGCAAAACTTGTCAAATTGTGGATTTTGGCTTCATCGAGAGCTTCGCTCAGTATTAACCGAAAACGGTATAGTCTTAAAATTGACCATTTATCCGGTTCATAAAAAGGACTATTTTTCGCATGATTAATTAATTTTAAAAAATAACCGATTTCATATTTTTTTCCCGTACTGCCGTTGTTTTTTATTTCTATATCAAGTGGCCAGAAAAATAATTGACTAAATTCAAAGTTGAATAACAAACAATTCAGATCTTTCACACGTGATAGTTGGTATACATCGACTCACATGTATGTTATAATTACAGCAAATTTCAATGATCTTCCTTATAGTTTTATCACATTATTAAAATTATTATTAAAAAAATCGTACTGGTTTTGCGTCTGGCAGGGATAGCGTATGTTACTGTACGATATGTAATGAATTCTTTAGAAGACTCGAGGAGAACATTTACTGCATCTGGAGAAATATATAATTTTACTGAAAATGAACTTAGGAGAAAATACGTAGAATGCATTCCTTCATTAAAAATGAGATTCAGATCAGTATACCAATAAGAAGGTGGTCACAAAGATTATCATCACTTCATCATCACCATCATCATCATCACTAACTATAATTTAAGAAGGGGATTTTTTGGAGTATTTGAATAATTTCATCTTAGTTTGGTTATGACTTGTTTTTTATTAAAGTTATTTCTAATAATTCTTTTATAATATCCAAAACAAAATGGTGAAGTTCAGAAATAAATATTACTATCAAAATTTTGTGAATTTTGTAAAACCCAAAGAATTACAAATGGTGAAGCTCAGAAAATTTATTTTTATATATCTTCTTCTATAACTACATTTTAGGAACGTGATATTTTGAAAGGGGGAAATTTTAGTTTGGAGTTCCTTTTTAAAATTATTATAATTGGTGAAGGTCAGAAAATTTCTAAAAATTTAACCATGGCTGCTTTTTGGGGTGATTTTAAATTTGAATCTTAGTAGCGAAGCCATTGCCTCTTGTGTATGTATATATATATATATATATATATATATATATATATATATATATATATATATATATATATATATATATATATATATATATATATATATATATATACCTTGTCTCAGTTTCGCGTTCAGAAAATATGGTAAGCCTATTTATAATGAAGCCTATTAATAGGGAAGTAGAACTTGTTCGTGGAGTCATGAAATGTACATCCCAGTGAGAGCATTTTAATGCTGATTAATGCAGCAAGACGTGTGCCGCAATCTTTCACGCCCTTAGTCTTTTTTTTCTGTCTTCTGTTTTCCCACCACGTGAGATTAAGTTTCGATTTATTTCAAAATTAGTAATGTCGTCGATTTTCTTCAAAACATTCCACATATAAAAGTCACTGAAATATTTTTCTATACATTATTTTAAATGTAAATTAGATCTATATTTAAAACAATAAACATTAAACGCATTTACATGCAGCATCTGCCAAAAGTGCTGAAATTTTTAAACATCTTGGAGATACATACATGGACTTGAAAATTCATATTTTTTTCTCTGGTATTTGGTACAGATTAACTTACATGTATGTTTATAATTACTGCAAATTTCAATGATCTTTCTTTTATAGTTCTATCACAATGAAAAAAATAGAATCATGCATCTAAAAATAATGTGTTGGTTTTGCGTCTGGCAGGGGTAGATAACCCGTTGCTGTACGAAAAGTTCATAAACGATAGGTAATGAATGCATTATTAAAAACTATCGAAAAATATCATGCAGAAAAAACTAAATCCAACTACCTTTATTTGATCACACCAGGCAATGGCTTCGCCATTGTTAAATTTTTATCAATTTTCTGAACTTCACCATTTGTAATTCTTTGGGTTTTAAAAAATTCACAAAATTTCGATACTTATATTTATTTATGAATTTCACCATTTTGTTTTTTGATATTATAAAAAAAATATTATAAATAACTTTAATAAAAAAACATAAGTCATAACCAAACTAAGATGAAATTATTATTCAAATACACACAAAATATCATTCTTAAATTATAGTTATTAATGATGATATATATATATATATATATATATATATATATATATATATATATATATATATATATATATATATATATATATATATATATACCGTTTTCTGCACAATTTGAGATTTTCTTTCATGATAGATACTAATAGAATATTGATTGATATTAATAAAAACAGCATTTGTTTATTTTTTCAAAAAATTCACCGTAATTCAGTTCAATATTCAGCGCTTACCTTAGTGTTTACTTACCTTTGTGATCTATAAGAGGCTAAGGAGCTAGGGCTCATAAGGGTTGATTCAGCCATCCGTTTCTTTCATCCGACCACACATTGATAATGGAAAATGGGTTCAATTTTGTTTTCTCAACTCAACTCAAGTTTGACTACTACTTTTACTAATAAATAATAATAAAAATAAACGAAGCCATGTGGCTGAAAATTGGAGTGGAGTCGAGAAAACAATAAAAGACCCTGATAATGATAATGTCCTCTCAACTAGAGTCGATGTACCTGGGAGACATAAAATGTACTCAAGAATACGACTGAGGTTAGAGAGAGGAATACTCTGCTCTTTCAAAGGATAAAACATTTCAACCCATTTTTCCTACCAAGGGAATTTTTCAGTTTTTCAAAATTCACACTTTGAAGAACAAAATCCCTTGGCAACTACCACTTCATCATTAATTTTATCAGCAGTATTTCGATTTCAGGACAGTCACTGTCTATACTATCTAATTCTTCAAACAAAGGATTCAGCTCCGCCAAAGCTATAAAATTTCCTAAATTCTTGCATCACTGCGATGGTATCATTGATTTTTCCATTCTCCTCAAGTGCCCTGTACAGTTTTGGGGCTCGTTAAAGTAGAAATTGGTTATCTCGCCTTTGTTTTTAAATCTGCGATAATGTCACAGGCCCTTGCTTTGTTTTTTTCCAAAGCCAAAGATTGTTTTATCAAACCGATTAAGCTCTCCATGAATGAACTGGAACATTCCTGGACAAATACATTTTAGAAAAGTTCTAAAAAAAATTTTTTTACCAACACGGGCCTAATTCAATATGTATGTAGTACGTCAACAGCAGTTTAAAGACAGTTATGAACAATATGAACACCACAGTCAATACCTACAATATTTCTTCCTATTTCTTTAGACGGCTGTAAATGCTATTTACGCTTTTCTGTTTTACATCTCCAAAATTTGTGTTACAGTTATAGCCACAAAATCTAACAACTTTATTGATAACTTATGCTCTTTAATAACTGACAACAAAAAGTATGTCAATGTTCCAGATGTTTAACCAGGAACCGATTGAAAGTCTAAAAGTTTAACTTTAACACCTTCCTCTGTTACAAAATAGCAGCCAACGAAAACAATCAATTTAATACCTTTTCTATTAGAAGCATCAATTATTATGGTCACAAAATTTGACGTATTCAAATCTTCTTGAAGTTCCTGAATTGCGATTGGTGTAATTACATTTAGAATGACAACTTCAGTCTTATTTCTAGCAAGACTAAACTTCGTTTCAAGGAGCTTAGAAGTCAGTTTAATGAACAATCATCCATTTTGAAGCTTAAATCATGAGTAGCAGTATGGAAAGCATAGGTTGCATCTTTGGAAGCGGATCCACACTTAAAAATATATTTTAAATTGAAAGAACTAGCAGATAATGTTAAAATTAGCTTTGTGTTTTGAAGATTTCTCATGATTTTTAATGTCGGAACGACACTGTACGTACTTAACTCTATCGTCACAGTCACAAACTCTTTCCAGAAATGGCTATTGCTGAAATTATCTCCAATGCCTGCATTGACAAATCAGAGTTGTCATATGCCATTTAACTTTTTATGATTCGAACAAAACACAGGGAGGAATGAATTTTAAAAGCTGAAATTCTATCTTCCTATTTTGGATTTATTAGAACATATATTAGTAGGTATAGTTAGTGTAGGTATAAGTTTATATTTATAAAGTTAATATTGTTTCCGGGACAAAATTATAAACTGGACGGGACGGGACTCTGGGACTGTTGCTTGAAACCAGGACTCTCCCGGTATGGCAAGCTTACCTATAAGAAACAAATGTCCACGAAGTACAAACCTGTCCCCCTCCTCTAACCTTTCGTGATCAGGAATGCCTAAGTCTGCAATAACAATACCACCTAATTAGGATATTTCTATTTGACTGGAGAGTTGTGCACTCTCCCGGTGACCCCCTTCCCCCCCTCACTTATCTATTCAAGTTTTGTGCCTTCCATAGATGTTCACTTTCTTTAAAAACTTGTTTGGGCTATGTTCTCTTTGGTTTTCACTTTTTTTAAATAGATACAATCAATTTAATGTGAGTGGACATTACGGTACATATAAATTAGAGGATTACTATTGTTTCTGTCGCCAATTTGAATCAGTCTGATAATTTGCCAAAAGTAAAATATTGACTTGGAGGATTTGTGCCCATAAAAGTGGTAATTCTCACAAACCAATAATTTTAGGAAATGAAATTTGAGGTTCTTTCGGTTTGGAGTAATTTAGCATCCTCTTCTTCCCCCGGGCGGGCCTATCCATGAGTAGACACGAATTGAGAGGGAAAGGAGACGGAAGAAAAAGCTAAGATAATGATAAAACGAACTGAAGTAAACAACACCAACCCTAAATACTTGTATAGAGAGGGGGCATTTGAATGCCCTGTAGTTATGTCTTGTAGACCCTGTATGCGTTAGCATAAAATCAGGATTCAGTTGCTTCCAACCTTCCCATCTTCCCTTTTCACCTCTAGAATAAATAAAACGGGATTGTAATAAGCCAAAAGAACCGTGGTTACTCAGGTCCGAGTCCAGGAATGTTTGTTGTCTAGTAACTTGAATAATTAGTAGCTATGGTTCAGGTTTCTTGTCCCCGAGTAGGCCTAGGTCAGATATACGACAGGTTGACTTAAAAACTAAAAGTCAAATTGGAAATTTAAACGCGAATATTTTTTTTCTAGACAAATTGATAAAAAGCCTGGTGGAGACGTCTTTTGTGACCAGTGTATAATTAAGGGAGTAGGGATAATAAATGAGACATGCGCATTATGATACATTTTTATGCTGATATAAATTCTACAATATCTAGATACTTCATTGTTTTAAGTATATCTGAGTTAATTTATTTATTCTTTTAAGTCACCCTCAAAAGGAAGAGAAAACGCCCGGCTTCAATGTTGCTATACTCGCCACAGCGAGAAATGGACGATGGGGGTGCGGCAAGCACCGTCACAGGTGTCCACCCAATGTTGCCATATCTGCACAGAGCAGCTGCCCGCCTTCCCTCTCTATCTCTCTCCTCTCCCTCTCATCGTCCTTTTCTCTCTGCGGCGAGTATAGTCTGACCTCTCCCGCTCACCCTCATAATATAATATAGCATAACAAGATAAGAAAAAAACAACAACAAACGAACCGATGAGTTTATGTAAGACTAGGTAAAGTGCAAAGCCGTATTTTGGGCTTCCTAGAACTCTTGGGAGAATCGTATCAACTGTTATAAAGGTCTAGCACAATCATCATTGATACATGTTGATTGTGTTGTGATATGTGATCCAAGGTTGATGCATATTAAAATAATGGTACGTTTGAGAACCAGATGAGACCTATTTATATGTAAGTAAATGAATGTTTTCAAGTGATTGGATAGATTAATGGATGAGGATGGTATGCGATGGGAACGGGAGCAGCCTAGTATAGGCTAGTGTAGCCTTTTGCAGATCCTTTTCTTATATTCTTAAGCAAAGAGGAAATATCAGATTGGTATTAATGAAAATAAAAACTTCAGAGGTGTCATAAACATTAAGAAAAGGTCATTATAATTAGGACTGTAGGAAAAAAATTATCTGACGTGCTTTGGATTGTTATTTTTATGTGTTCCTCAATACATTTGCGATACGAATTGTACAAGAAACCTATTTCCATTTGTACGGTGTAAATTTAACTCTCTGTAAACCAGATTTCCTCCAAACAGGTGACTTAGTGAAATAACCCTACAGATTTCTAACTTGTCTTTAATGAGCTACCTCTGTTTTCCACCCCTGGTTACAGATGTGTTCTCCCCGTACCAGTATACAGGTTTGTAAACCTTGTTGTAACTCCATAATTCCATCTGGGTTGGGGTTTCGTATTTGTCCATTTCTTTTCAATCTGCTCAATATTTCCCTCACTGTATGTCCACACTTCGACATGTGCGATTTTTCTCCTTTTGTCACAGCCATTCCGTTATCAACCCATCGGCCATCATTATAACTAAACGTTCCGCCCGCAATAAATTTATCGGGAATGAAATTGTCTCTTTTTTTTTTACATTGCCACTCATTTCATAATTCATGACGACTCCACTCTACAAAACATGTAATTGAAAACAGGACTTGACTTTTCGAAAGTTTGGGTCACAGAGAAACCTGAATAGGTTAAGTGACAGTGACTCAAGTTAGTGACAGATCCGCTAAAGCGTCCATTTGTGTTGTTGCTCTCGTTGTCTCAAGTTGAGACGATCCATAGCTCAGGCAGGCTCAGGGTTGAACAAAGCTCTCCTTTGCAAGAATCACCCCTAACATGGTGTATTCCCCCCAAAGAAGGAAACAAACACCTGTCATGGCGTATTCCCCCCAAAGAAGGAAACAAACACCTGCCATGGTATATTCCCCCAAAGAAGGAAACAAACACCTGCCTTGGTATATTCCCCAAAAGAAGGAAACAAACACCTGCCTTGGTGTATTCCCCCCAAGAAGGAAACAAACACCTGCCATGGCGTATTCCCCCAAAAGAAGGAAACAAACACCTGCCATGGTGTATTGCCCCCAAAGAAGGAAACAAACACCTGTCTTGGTGTATTCCCCAAAAAGGAGGAAACAAACGGTGGAAGACAATAATCCTCAAACGAAAATTGGCCTGGACAATGACAGAGTGAAGAAAGGCGATGACAGCTGAGATTCATCTCGGAAAGCCCACTCAAGTGCATTGGTGGGTAGGTAACAAGGTTCAGTATCTCTGGGAACTAATGTGTATCTTTTTCTCATTTGAGTTGCAATAATGATCACTTTCACTTTCTCGTTGGTCGATCTCTACGTTTGAAGGAATTAGTAGGGTGGAAGGTAACCCCACTGGGCCGGAATAGGAGTGCTTCGAGAAACCTCATCACCTCTAAATCCTGAGTGCGGGTGGGTACACTCGGAGCCCTCATGGTACTCAAAATAAGAATTTAAACCAGGAATATGTAGATTGGGTTTAGAAATGATTAAATTAACCCAAATTGGAATTCGACAAATTATTCCCATCGTTTAATTCGCCCAAAATTGGAATTGCACCAATCAACTCAATCGTTAAACTCACGCAAAATTGGAATTTCACACAATTAAATGGTTAAATTAAAACATTTGAATTTCAGCAATCAATTTAATCGTTAAACTCATTCGAATTTTACCACTCATTTCATTCCTTAAACTTAACCGATCACCGCTTGCTAAAAGGAGTGTGTGTGTGGGGGGGGGGTTAAACGTGAGAGGTCTCACAGCTGGCTGTACCCCATTTGATGCGAGTGGCAAAGAAAGGAATACTAGGAGTAAGCAAACACCTGATTTGACATGAGTGGTAATGAAAGAAAGGGATACTAGAGGTGACCAACCATTCGATTTGACATGAGTGGCAATGAAATAAGTAACCAACCAGCCAATTTGAAGTGATTGGTAAATAAAGAAATAATACTAGGAGCAACCAACCAGCCAATTTGAAGTGAGTGGTTAAAAAAAGGAATAATAGGAGTAACCAATCACCTAATTTGAAAGTGAGCGGTAAATAAAATAATACTAGGAGTAACTAACCAAAAATTTGAATTGATTGACAAATAAAGATGAATAATGGGAGTAATCAATCACCCAATTTGAAGTGAATGGTAAATAAAGAATACTAGGAGTAACCTACCACCCAATTTGAAGCGAGTGGTAAATAAAGAAAGGAATACTAAGAGTAACCAAGCACAAAACGTGTTTTTCCTTCTAGCGATTTAATCGTTTATTTAATATAAAATAGCTCGAGAATTATTTGCAATTACGCAATCATAATTATGCGGTTAAGAAGGCAATGTTGTAGCTAACAGCTCTTCATCATGCTCTCGGAAGGAGCTCTTCTCTTGACTGTGAGAAGAGCTGCTCCTTTCGAGATCTTGATGAAGAGCTTAGTTAGCTACAAGATTGCCTTCTTAACCGCATAGCTCTAGAATTAGATGCAATACATGTAAGAATGCAGCAAATAAAAAGTTGCTTGTTGGCGCACATGAAGGCCGTTAACCTTTCCCCAGCCTGCATTGCAGGATGAGGGTAGCGATACCCCCACCCACCCTTTGCGATAAAACCTTCGACGGTGCCGCTTCCCAGGCCAGCGTCTCCCTGTCAGCGATTACGCGCCTGTCTCGACACGCGCTGGGGTATGGCTATTCTTCCTACCCAACATACAAGCAACCTTAAATGTTCAACGCCCCGAAGTAATCGATTTACAGTCTCGCCTCGATCTCCGCAAATTACTGTAAATTCGGCCGCCAGAAAAGAACGTAAATTTAAAAACGGCAAATTACGGGAAGCCTACCAGAGATACTGGAAAACTTGAACTCCTGCAAAGTATCTGATATATCCCACCATTTGGCAGGGTATCTACCCTCTTTTGGTAAAATGTGATGAAGTTAACAGGAAATTAGATTATCGAGCTTGTTATCACCAGCCACCTAAGCGCAAGGAATATTTTCTCAGAAAGGAACCAAGAACAAGAAAAGTGGTTCAAGGGAACGGATGATAATAGTCATTAAAATGGCTAACGTATCATTATTAAACTACAAACAAGATAAGGGCCATAAGATTAATTGATAAAGGGAAGCTTTGCTAAATTATTTTAAGTAATAACCACCCATTAACTTAAGCAGTTTAATTGAACAAAGTAATTTTTGAATAGTTTTACCTTTTTTTTGTCTGTCTCATAAAAATACAAATTTATAGTCACTTAGGGACTGCAATGATTGCAAAATTGAGAGATAAATTTTGTTTGACCTTCAGTACACCTTTCGAGTTGTGGTTATCCCAAATATTTGTTTATTTATGCTTTCCTTTAAACGGCTTAGCACATAATATTTACAACCATTTCGGACCCGAGTTATCTTGTCATTTTTGTATTCTCAATTAACAGTGAAATTGCATCATCCCATCTAAAACAATATCCGGCAGAAAATTTTGATACAGGGTCGTATAAAATTAGCATTTTTGTTACTTGTACGGGCCCGATATATGTAAGGTTACATCATTGCTTAGTGAATGACTAAACAAGAGTGGAAAAAACCCACAAGGAAATGAAAATGGTCTATTTATTTGAAGTAGGAAGGGATTCTGAGTCGATATAAAGTGACGGAAGACGAGGAAAAGTTATTAGCTTATTTGGAATTTCATGATATGCAAGCAGCGATTAGCGTAATAAATAAATTTAGATAAATCTAACGCAAAATAAATAGCTATGTACGAATTTAAATTTTATGTGAAAGCTCTTGCAATCAATCTGGTTCCTGTGTTCTGCTTTCAGATCAGAGAATAAAGGCTTTTAAAAGGTATTAAAATTAACTTGTCCTCTCTGAAATCTTTGGTAGATAGTCATCATTGCAGGAAAATATCGTATATATCATTATAAATATTTTTTCGGTAATATTTGCATTTCATTTATGTATTTTATCAGATTCGTCCATCGTTGTTAATTAACGTAAATAAAAAAAAAGAAAATCCAGTATCATTTCTATGTATTTAAAATTTCCTTGTTACGAACCGTAAAAAAATAATCATAACACATAACCAACCCTCTTTAAAATTTTCCAAATGTGACCAACCATTCTTATTTGATGGTTTACTTAGGCCTTGTATCTGCCGTGGCTAGATCATAACAAGCTAACATTAAGTTTTAGGCCTTGTATCAGCCGTGGCTAGATCATAATAAGCTAACATTAAGTTTTAGGCCTTGTATCAGCTATGGCTAGATCATAATAAGCTAACATTCAGCTTTAGGGCTTGTATCAGCCGTGGTTAGATCATAACAAGCTTTAGGGCTTGTATCAGCCGTGGCTAGATCATAACAAACTAACATTCAGGCGGGTTTTTATCGTATCCTAGTTACAGTTTGTTTTTTACTTTTTCTAAAAATAATAAATACAATAGAGTAATTGCGATAACACCTAAATAAGTTTATTGTATATGCAGGAAGGAGCCATGAAGGATAAAATTCGATGGTATACTACATCCGGTTTTTGTCTTAAAGGGAGAAAGATTTAATATCAAATTCCTTCGACTGAAGAATTCTCACGTTTCGTTACTTATTCGTTTCGCTGTGTCACCGGTGCTGAAATATATAAATGATTTTCAACATTCATGTTTATGGCTTTTCCTTCGTAATGTTTGGCATTTCTTTTTATCAGGACTTATAATTTTTTTTCCCTCGGTTCGAGTAATCCTAGTGCCAATGTCATAATTATACATTTTGATCGTACCTAGTCTTGGGAGTCTATCACTTAAGTTGTTTTCCAGGGTGTTTCCTAGTTATTGTCTTTAATTCGCGTTCGATTGCCTTATTATCACTTTTTGCCATAATAACTCACACGTCTATGACTCCACCCTCGTCCCATGTAAGGATATCTCTCGGAAGCTGCTACGTCTAATGACCGCGGTTCTGTTTTGTTATTTGCCCCAACCCATTCGCCATTTTTGTGGCCTCATTTAATTTGATGATTAGAGTTCTTGTGAGGCCTTTGCTCTAAGAATTTCCTCTTGCTATATATATTTTCCTCGCTCTGTCTCTCTCTCTCTGTCTGTCTGTCTCTCTCTCTCTCTCTCTCTCTCTCTCTCTCTCTCTCTCTCTCTCTATATATATATATATATATATATATATATATATATATATATATATATATATATATATATATATAACGGGGGGCCCAAAAGTATTTTTAAAAAATTAATAACACAAAAACTAATTAAGTTATAAAAGTGAGTGATATATAAAATGGAAGAGGAGATCTTGGGGTTTTATTGTGTATCTATAATACGTATATAAAGAATATAATACACAATAATACCCGACTAATTATTAACCCAGAATGGCAAGATACAACAAAGAACAGCGAGCAAGAATTGTGACTACTTATTTAAACCATAATGGATCAATTGTTACTGTGCAGAGGAACTTTAGAACAGCATTTAATCAGCGAAACAGTCCCTCGCGGCATTGCATTCTTGCAATGGTATCAAGGTTCAGAGAATCCGTGTCTACAGGTGCTAAAGAACGCTCGGGTAGACCGAGATCTGTGCGAAATGCAGGTGTCATTCAGCGTGTGTTAACTAGTGTTCAATAACAGCCACAAACGTCAACTAGGAATTTCTCGAACATCATTGCAACGCATCCTAACAAAAGAATTGAAACTTCATCCATACAAAATTCAAATAACTCAACAATTAAATATTGCTGACCATCAAAAAAGAATAAACTTTGCACGCGCATTTTTGGGACTAACAATGATCCGACTTTTACCTCGCACCTAATCATGTCCGATGAAGCCCATTTTCACATTACTGGATACGTTAATAAACAAAATTGCAGATTCGGGTGAGCTGAAAACCCCATGATAATTCACGACCAGCCTCTTCATGCACAGAAAGTTACGGTCTGGTGCGGCATAACCAGTTCGAGAATCATTGGTCCCTACTTCTCCGAGGATAATGACAGAAAAACAGTGACAGTAACAGGGGACACTTACAGAGAAATGATACAAGGTTATTTTGTCGCCAACACTGGAAGATTTGGATATGCACGATATGTGGTTTCAACAAGATGGGGAAACACCACACACAGCGAGAGAAACCATTGCAACACTAAGAGCAGCCATCCCTGGTCTGTTAATTTCACGTTTAGGTGACGTTTCTTGGCCACCATGATCACCTCATTTTACCCCTCCTGATTATTTACTTTAATGATACCTTAAATAAAAGGTATACGTAAATAAACCTAATATTCTTCAAGAATTGAAACAAAACATCATTGAAGAAATCGACAAAATCACTCCTGATGCTTTGGAAAATGTCATGGAAAATATGGTGCAAAGAATCCGCCTTTGTTTTAACGATAATGGAGACTATTTGAAGGATATTATATTTAAATAATAAAAATCCAAGATCTCTTTCATTTTATATATCACGCCATAATATAAGGGTCAGTAAGAACACTATGTATTATACACATATTTAGATACTAGGGGCGGTCAATAAGTTTTGCGAATCAGTAGGGCAAAACAGAGGAAGGGGGATGGCTGTTTGTGGGGGTCTTAGGACAAGTTATGACAAGTCAAGACCTGCCGCCGCACGCTCCTGCCTTGTCTATTTAAGAAGCAGTAGCTGATCGCAGATCGTCAGTCAAAAATTTTTCAACAATGGGGAAGGTTGAGCACCGCGCAGTGATCAAATTTTGGAGCAAGGAAGGCAAGAATGCCAAAGAGATCCATGAACTCATGGTTGCAATGTACACCGACCTTGCCCCTTCCTATGCAGCCATTGCTCGCTGGAATAGGGAGTTCCACCATGGTCGTGAGTCCCTTGAAGATGACTCCCGTCCAGAACGCCCGTCAGACGTGACCAACGAGGACAATGTGGCCCGTGTGGAGAGGATGATCCTCGAAAATCAACGGATGAAGGTCGAAGAAATCGAGCGAGAACTTGGAATATCACATGGAAGTGTTATCAACTTCATCCACGACAATTTGGACAATGACCAAGTTCTCTGCCCCTTGGGTCCCTAGAAACCTCACGCCCCATGATCGACTTACACGTCGTCAAAGTCCACAAGGCCAGAGTTGCACAAGCTGCCCTGCCCGAGTGCAGATTCGAGGAGCTCAACCAAAATTGCCCCTAGCGACTACTTTTTATTCCGCCAGCTCAAGGCTGCAGTGCGTGGACGCCGGTTTGGGGACGATGAAGATGTCCAGCTCGCCGTCCAGGAGTGGATTGAACAGCAGTCGGGAGATTTCTGGTTGTCGGGAATTCGAAGCCTTAGGGACAAGTGATGCAAGTGCATTGAAGTCGAGGGTAGTTATATTGAAATATAATAAAACACTTTTCCTCTTATCTCGTTTCCTTATATCCGAATTGCAAAACTTATTGACCGCCCCTCCTATATCTAATATCTATCGTGAAAATTTCAGTTGGATGGAATAAATATTTCGTAAGTTATGAGGAAATAAACAAACTATCTTTCAAATTGCAGTGGCCAAATGTTAAGGGTCACTTAGAAAAAAATTAGGAGACTGTTTATGGCCAACGGCTACTTCTTATGATCTTACATTATTGGAACATTCAACTGTCAACATGACAGTTTATGAGAGACGATCGGTTTATTGTGATGCAAAACAAAGGATTCTGTGCCTTCACCAAGAGGGTAAGTCAAATTATGTAATAGCCACTACTGTAGGAAGGTCTAGAAGTGTTGTGCAACCAATTTGAGCTCGTTTTAAGTCACGAGAATCGACAGATGCTAAATCCAAAACCGGGAGACCTCGTAAAACGTCACCAAGACAGGATCATATTATGGTTAAAATGTCACTGAAGGATATGTTTCAATGCTACTGAGATATCCCGCGAGTTGAGTTCCACCTCCGATGTCAACGTATCGCGTAAAACAGTTTTCCGGAGGTTACGATGTTCTGGTTTGATTGCTCGGGCATCGCCAAGAAGAATCAAAGAGCCCGTCTTAGTTACGCTCACGAACATGTCGTTTGGATAGAAGATCAGTGGTCGCAGGTTCATTTTAGTAATAAATCGAAGTTTAATGTGATTGGTTCCGATGGCGGGATGTACGTCCGATGAAGATGTGGTGAAAGGTTATCTCGTGCATGTGTGAAGAAGACACTGAAATATGGAGGAGGCAGTGTAATGGCATGGGGAGTGATCTCTGCTGCTGGTCCTGGTCCATTTATTCGCCTACAAGGGATTGTCAAGGCTGAAATCTACAAGCAGATTCTTAGACATGCCCTTCCACATCTCCGATCCTCGTCAGTTCAACCTCCAATCTTCGTGCGGGACAACGCTCCCTGCCACACGGCGAACAGAGTCAAAGATTTTTTCAGTGATAAAGGGGTTCACCTCATTGATTGGCCACCTCAAAGTCCCCCTATAGAAAACGTTTGGAATTAGTGAAAAACGAATGGACCAATATTACCCCATCGTTTTGTAAGAAATTAATTCACTCCTGTGGTAACAAATATCGGGAGGTCATTCCTAGTAAAGGGATGTTCACAAAATATTAATAGTAACGTTTTTTTTTTTGTTCTTGTTCCATTTAAAATTGTTTTTCTAAATGACCCTTAACTTTTGGCCGCTGTAATTTGACAAAATAGTTTGTTTATTTCCTCATAACTTACGAAATATTTATTCCATTCACTTGAAATTTTCACGAAAGATAGATATTAGATATATCTAAATATGTGTATAATATATACTCTCAATGTTTTGTTAAACTTCTATAATAAATACTTAAATACACTTGTTCTTACTGACTTATATTATGGCCGCTACTGTATATATATATATATATATATATATATATATATATATATATATATATATATATATATATATATGGTTAATTTGGGGTTTATGCCCACCCTCGAATTTTGTGGGCGCTTTGTTAAAAATATCTCTATTTAAAAAAAAAATATGCAAATGCTATATATGTAGTGTAGCACTTTCACTACTTAATGTGGGCCAATTTCTATTATGGTGTGACGAAAAATAAATTGGCCGCCATCTTAGGAGCCACAGTGTTAATTGGAATTACATCATATTTTATTATACATCATTTTGAAGGGAATTGTTTTTCTGAATGAAAATATGATTGGAAATTTCATTTTAATAACTTTTAAAGAAAATATGATTGATTAAATAGCATTCGGGGGTGAGGCTTATATGTGTGAAGTCAAGCAATATAAAGAGTTCATTTCAATGTAACATTTTGTGTTTAAACCGTCTAAAAAACTTTTGTATTTAAGAATTTCAATTCTCTATAAATATGTTCGTATATTTGTTAACTAAATAACGGTGTGTATAAAGCCCCGTTCTTCAATTCCTTAAGTTATAAATATCAACCTTTGATAATGATGCAGGTGTGTATCGAAACGCGTCAGCCAAATTTATTTGTTTTGCTCAGTAAATTAGTTTCCTCTCCTCGTTCGTTATTTTTCGGATGAATTTTGGCCAACTTATCCAACTCAGGACCAAAAGCGGAATATAAGAAAAATCGAGAGATTTGAAAAGAAAATTAACGCAAAACTCGCAGTGGGTTTCAATAAAATATATATATATATATATATATATATATATATATATATATATATATATATATATATATATATATATATATATATATATATATGATGAAAATGAATGCAATATCGCAAGAAAAGATGAGGAATTAAACCACATTCTCCGAAGACAATTTAATTCAGAACAGTTTCGGTGTATCTCACACCCTTTTTCAACTGACACTGGGCAGAAAATATAAGAGAAATGCATATAAGCATAACACAAGATCCCCTCTTTTTCCCCCAATCCCCTACTTGTGGCTAATCGGGGGGGGGGTAGGCCTAAACATATTGAAGGGCTGGCATTTTACTATTTTGTTTATTTGCGATCTTATTACAGGATTAAAAGAAAATTGACCCTCAGATAGATTTAAATTAGGAACTGACGATATCAAGCTCGATTCTACGATTCTCCTCTTAACATAGTTAGCCGATTTAAATAACATTTTACTTCCATTGAAATCGATCGTATGATTCTTGTCTCTAACATGGCAAAATATTCCACTACTTTCGCTGCCCACTCTAATATCTCTTTTGCAACTGTGGACAGGATCCGGTCGTCAACCTCTCCTGTTCCACTGAGCATCAATCTCCGCAGTGAACATCGTGGGTGTAATGTTCATGCACCAGTGCATCCACGCTAAACAAATCACGTGTGCGCCTATCCTCGGAAAAATCGCCAACGTTTTCCCTAGGCACAAGCTATACTCGTGGTTCCATGTAATATATATATATATATATATATATATATATATATATATATATATATATATATATATATATATATATATATATATATATATATATATATATCAGGAGGAATATGAAGACCCATGTGATCGATCTAAACATTTATTTGCGGGACGTTTCGGTCTTTAGCAATGACCATCTTCAGCGAATTGAACTCTAACACGAATACAAGAAATTCTAAGAATTAGATGACAAAATTGCAAAAATAGCACACACAATTCAATATTAGTTACAATCTAAAAAATAAGTCAAACTCAACAAGAGTGGTAACAGAAATGAAACCAGAATGATAAGCAAGTAGTTAAATATAAGTTAATTTACGGATATATGATATTGAAAAACTATGTTAAAAACAGTTGAATGCAAGGGATAAAGCGTCGATAAATACGAGTTTAACCAAGAAAGTAAAATTTAAAATTTAAAACTTAATTAAACAATATTCCCGGAAATAACAAATATGAATAAAAAACACGAATCAAACTCAATAGGAATAAAAGAAATTTGTTTTTAAAGTATACCCGACGAAATTGTAAGGACAGGGCGAAACCTGGACTACTTACCGTCAAAACATCAAAGTCTGTCTTAGAATGATTTCACCAACGTTCCTTGAGCTACTGAAGTTAACCTGAGAACACCGTCGCACCAGCCAGAGTGTACTGGACGAAGCAAATAGTACAAGCATTGAATCCATCATAACCCCCCCCCCATCCCTAGTTTTAGATGGTCTGGCCATGTGGTCAGAATGTCGAACGAGCATTTACTGAGGCAGATATTTTACTCGGAACTCAACTTGGGAGATAGAAGGAAAGGTAGACAAAAGAAAAGGTATAAAGACTCTCTCAAAGACAACCTTAAAGTATGTCGGGTAGATTACAAAACATGGGCAACCGAAGCTCTGGCCAGAAACGCTTGGAGACGGAAGCTGAAGAACGGAGTTGAAACGTTTGAAGCAAATCGAAGGCAACACCTGGAATCCGCAGAGCTGCTAAATTAGCCCGTCGAAATCGTCCGGGCTAACCTCACCTACCTGTTAATGCATGTCCCGTCTGTCATAAAATCTGTGGCGCTAGAATCGGGCTGATAAGCCACATGAAGACATCGAAGATAGAACCCCGAGCATAAGCTATACTCGTCTGCGAGTGCTGCCATGATCAATATATGTTCGAACCTTTAAAAATGAATGGTAATCCTATAACTAACGCATTTTTGTTTTAACCTAAGAAAATGACAAATTGTGATACAACCGATATATTATATTTTGGGGAAGAAAAAACAAAATAAGGGTGTATTTAGACATTCATGGGAAATATTTTTAAATTAGCTTATGTACAGATTTTTTTGGGGGTCAAGGATATCCTACGGTAAATATGTAGATTATCGGCGCGAACGATGGGACGTACTATTTCGTCCGTGTTCCAAAATGTTTCACGTTTTTGGAGTACATTTAAGTTGACGGCTCGTGTGGGGGTAAACACAATGGGGGGACTACACTACGATGATCCTGAGTTTCATTAAATTGGGTGGTGGGTCTGGGGGGCTGTAAGCTTTCCGTTATGACATTAATTGCCATTTCCGTACTTCGCTTCTTTCTAAACCCGAATTGGCAAGGGTTGTAGAGGGAGTTTTCTTCCAGGTATAATCCTAATTGTTGATAGAATAATAATTCGAAAAGGACTCAAACGCGCATGAATATTCCGACACGAGTGAACGATAATATTTACAGACAATTTTTTTTTTCGGCCGGGCCGCTAATCTACATATTTACCCATATAGCATTTAGCCGTCATACTGCAACATTGTGCCATCATGTTTAAAAGTAAAGAGCTCTCAACTGAGTTGAAAAGCAAGTTAAATGAACACTACAGAGAAGGTAAAAGCTATAGAAGTATTCTACACTTAAATGTTCCTGTCAGCACTGTAGGTTAGATTGCTAAAAATGGAGATCCTCTAGTACCACTGCAAACCTTCCTCGCGGGAGCACCAGGAAAATATCTCGCCAAGCTCGTCGACGGATGTTGAGATCGGTATCGAAGGACTCTATGATAACGAGCAAGACGATCTCCTTATGCCTAAGAAATCAGTTACGAAAAGAACAATTTCTACCGATCTCAATAGACAATCTCTCAGATCTCGATAACCCCGTAAGACCCAAATCTGAAGAAGACACTTGTTAGCACACGGAAGTTTGCTCAAGAGCAAGTGATAAGCCAAGTCAATTTCGATTGAATTTGCTTTGGTCTGATGACACCTAAATTGAACTATGCCCAGAATGCAGCTCGGCATGTTTTGCGACGTAATGCAACCACCTATGATGGGAAGAACATCATCACTAGAGTCAAGCATAGAGTCACTATCATTATGATGTGGAGCTGTTTTTCTTTTAATCAAACTGGTGTTTTTCACCAGTGAATGGAGAAAATAGCGACAAATACCGGGCGTTGCCAAGAGGAGGGGAGTTTATCTTTCGAAAGGTTTCCCTGTATAATAGAAAGTTCTACTTTTCATCACATGTCATTAAAACTTATTTTCCGCGCTGTACAGATGTGTCGAAATGTAAGTGAAAAGAATAAGAGGTCTCTGCTCCCCTGCCCATAACAAGTCAGACATCCCCAAGCGGCTCAACGTCAGCCGGAAGACGGTCCACAGAGTCGCGGAGAGGCTCAAGAACGTAGAAGAAGACCTAAACAATCGACCTCGTTCAGGCAGACCTCAAGTTGTCAACCGTTTGGCTGTGAAAAAGTCCCTCGAAAGTGCCCCGAAGATCAAAATGAAAGCGCTCGCGAAAAAGAACATCGCGATCGCTAGGGTGTCCAGTGCCGTCAAGGAGGAAGGCGGCAAATGCTTGAGGTGCGTCGAAAGGCCTCTGCTGACCGTCGCCTTCTCAACGACTTGAAGAGTTATGTCAATCGAATTCTCTTATTTTTTTTCTCATGAAAAGACCTTCACGGTCGATCCGGTCATCGACAAGCAGAACGACCGCGTGGTAAGCTTCGGCTAGGACGTCTCTGGGGTCCGCTACCACCGATATGCACTCAATTAGGATACCTTTATTTAGGTTTTGGCGACCTACTGATTAACGTAGGATCCAAATCTGTGTATCTACAGCGTATGGCAGCCACCGGAAAGGTGGTGACCCGAATCGGGACTCCATCCGCGACTAATATATATATATATATATATATATATTATCGAATAGTTGTCAAAACATACATCCTAAGACATAATTGCCTTTAAGGAATTCCATTGCATGAATATTACATTCCATTTTCCTTAACTTGTATTGACAACTTATATTTATGCGTTTGTTAGACATTTTATTTAATCCCAGCCAAGATCCCAGGTGGAAGAAGCTCCCTGGTGGCGCTTGAATGTGACCAATTTTCAATCAGAGAATACACTTTTGTAATTGCAAGCTCCTACAGTCCTCCATACGAATTCTTGTTTGCAGTTTTAAATGCTGCCCTCGCCCCCTCACTTCTTCTAGGATTCATAAAGTTTGCTACTGCAATTCTCGTCATTCTCGGATCCTTTACTAAATTGAGGGAACTTGATTGAAGTCTTCAAGTAGGTAACGGTTATAATAGGCCAGACATAAGCGAGGTTCTTATTTTTAGCGAACAGGATCGGACACGTAGCAATTGGGTTCAGTTGGAAAAGTTTAGGTTTTAGAACGAGAGTGGGAGAAATTGTTTTACAAATCGAGTGGTAGATGAATGGAATAGGCTCATACAATAAAAAGGCTCCTCCCTGGCGAGTCTTTAAGAATAGATTGGATAGGTGGGGCAACTTGGGGAAGGGAAACGGAGATAGCTCTTATAGGCTATTGATTAGCATTTGCAGACTCGTTCGTTTCTTATGTTCTTATGGCACGTAGCAATGAGTTTAAGCCTGACGAGTTTAGAGAGAGTGGTAGAAATTGGTTTCTAAATCGAGTGGTAGATGAATGGAATAGGCCCACTAGTTATTTACATTTAATAGAAGGTTCCTCCTTGCGGAGTTTTAAGAATAGACTGGATAAATTTATGGATGAGGATGGGATGTGGGACTGAACTGGATAATGGAAACAGGAGCTGCCTCGTATCGGCTATTGATTAGCCTTTTGCAGACTCTTTCCTTTCTTATGTTCGTATGTTAGTGGAAAAAGAACAACGAGTGGGAATAGAACTCAAGAACTGCGAATTATGTGGATGATCCGTTGAACGCAAGACCACGAGTCTCAAATACTCAAATAGGGGGAACAGAGGGGAAACAAAGCCACCAGGGCGGGCTTCTAAGGACACAATACCACATTTGCTTCATACTCTTTCTGGCATAGATGCTCACGTTGCTTTTTCTTATTTTAGTTGAATTTGATCATAGCAATAATCATCAACAATCTCTTTCCCACAAGTGGGGTCGGGACGCATCAACGCCTCTTTATGCCCAGGGTATCAAGCATATACACCCCTCTCATAATTTTCCCACGCCATAATAATCGATTCCGAGTCGGGGTAGACTGATAAAGTTATGCCCCTCTACCCTTTCGTGGGGATGAATCGAGAAAGCTTAAATAGCGGCTCGGTTTGTTTATCCTCCAGTCTTTGTTTACACGTTCTGTTTCCTCTGTTGCTACGTATTTATTTGCTCTGTTGGGTCGACAAGAAATCGCCTTCGCTCTTTGTTTACTTATTGTAATTCCCGGGAAATGAGAATTTGACGCGCTGATTGACTCGTGAGGTAGCGAAGCTGTCATCGCCTAGGAGACAGGTTCGTAGTTTTCTACGTGTTCGTAGATTGATGGTTTGCTGTAGAAATCAAGTCCCGTCTAAACCTTTTTGTTTTATTTATTTCACTCCCCCCCCCCTTTCTCCCTGTAAAGGGGTAATCCGTTGGTAACTACTTGATCTGGGCTCCGCCCATGGCAACAGCGCCGATTCACTCTCGGAAAGCTTCATTCACATCACAGCGAAGAGCACCCCTGCTTGATGTAACCTGAGCTCAATCTCAAACCAGTATGAGGGTTTGGTTAAAGAGGGGTGTTTCTTATTACCTTACAATGATACTTCGTAGCAACTTTAGTTTGCGTTTTGGCAGAACCTATCAGAAAAGGTGTTGTTTCCTCCCATCTCCACTTTGTCCCATTTAATTCCATTGGGGGTCAGTAAATTAATACTTCTGGAAAGTAAAATAGGAATTTATCTCAACATTTGCACTGTCACCCCCTACATCCCTTCAGAGCAGCATAAAGCTGGCAACACTGCCAATCATATCCATCCATTAACCATACCCGAGCGGCTAGACAGGTTGGGGGCGGAGGGGAGGCTAAACCATGGGGGAATGGGAGTAAGCGGAGGGATAGAGCAAATAACTTGAAGGTCAAAAGGTCCGGACGAAGCCTAACTCGGTTCGAGGTGTAGATGTCTAGAGGGGATTGAAGAGGGTTTTAGTGAGACTTAGAAACGCTAGATGAGAACAAAGCGACGTCGTGGTTTTAGTGGCTTTTCGTGTTATTCAATTTGAATAATTTTCTCTCGCTCGTTTTATTGAGTGCAGGAAATTTGTGTTGACTAAACTCTAGAGGTGGCTAAGTTGGTCGTATGTACAGCTGGTTTGTTGACTACCCTATATTTCTCTGGCCCGCTTGCCGCCACCATTTACATCCTCGCCGTCGGGACCAGGGTTCTTTGTCTCTTGATAGCGCAATAGCAACGAGGTTATTTCCTCAGGTTGTAAGGAGAGATCTGTAAAATAAAGTGAGAAAGATGGGGGATGTGAAAATGTTTGTGAGATATATAGCCGCAGACCCCCCTGCATACATTGGGGCCAGAAGGGCACACGAGTCTCCAGATGCCACCTGACATCCCCCCGTGGGTTCCACGAAATAAACGCAGTAGAAATTGGTGGTGCGCCGAGTCTAACCCTTACATGCAGGCATCCTCATCCAGAAACGCTACCAAACACAAGTAATAACAAAGACGTGTTCTTTCCCATCACCTTAATTTGCACATAACACATCACTCTTCCGTCTCGGAACCTGTCGAAGGGGTCTTATCTCCTCACCCTTTTCGGGTTGGCTCTCCCTTGGGCCACGGAGGTTCTCGGGTTGATGGCACAACTGTTTAACCGTTTAACCACATAGACACACCCTCCTCCCACACACAATGAGAAACGCTCACGGTGCCTTATTATCGCTCAAGTGAGAAAAATCTCAGCCTATCCACTTCATCGTCGCCCCCCCACCCCCTCCCGAGCAGTAGGAAGATGATACTACCGGTGGCGCTCGTGATCGGGAGGGCCTGGCAATCCCCTGAATTCCCCCCCCCCCCCAATTAAGGAAAATACCATTGTTGAGGTCGGGAGAAGCCGCATCATGCCATGTTGCACCCCCCTCTAACGGGGGGGGAGCAAATGTAAAAGGAAGATGATAAATCGAAAGCTAAATTGTAAAAAAAGAGAAGCAAAAATAAAAGGAAGATTATATTTAAACCGAAATAGTAAATAAATATGAGTTAGGAACAAACGCAAAGTGAAGATGAAAAATTGAAAGAGCAAAATGCTAAACAAATGGGAGTAACAACCAAAAGGAAGATGATGAATCGAAACCACAAAATGGTAAAAATGTGAGTAACGAGGGTAAAAGGAAGATGATGGGCCCTTGTGGTTTTGTCATCTATGAAAAAACGCCGCGGGCGACGACCACAACAAACCTTACAACCTCCACTTTGAGGAGGAAGGTCAAAACAAACAGTCTGTAAATATGACCCTGAACTTGCCGCTCTCACAAAATAAATAAAGGGGATCGGAGCCCCCTCGGGTATCATAGACGTAATTTTACCCCCTGTCTTAAATTCCCCGTTGTTCTTTGTCATCCACGTACCGCGACGGTGATGCCTTTTTCTCGGTCTTCAACCGCACCCTCCTGACCTCAACACTGAGAGTTTTCCTCAAAGGGGCGGGGCGCTCCACATAGGCCGTTACACCTAGAGGAGCAACCGGCCCTAGTACCTCCGTTAGTCTCCCGAGATTGAGACTACCTGGGGGTTTCCTTTTAGATTTTTCCCCTTTGGTCTTTTTCCGTTCCTTTCTTTACAAGCCTCTTCTCACGTATCTTGACCGGTAGTTAATTCTGGAGGTTAGTCGTCGACCAGCTTTCTGGTTATCTCGGGGATTAATTAGCGTCTATGATAATTTTACAGTGCCTCCATCGTTTGTTTGTTTATTTTTTTCAGAAAAAAATTACTTTCAATCCTTTAGGTCTATTTGAATTTTCCGAGTTAATAACGGCAGAAAGTAGTATTTTCCGAGTTAATAACGGCAGAAAGTAGTATTTTCCGAGTTAATAACGGCAGAAAGTAGTATTTTCCGAGTTAATAACGGCAGAAAGTAGTATTTTCCGAGTTAATAACGGCAGAAAGTAGTATTTTCCGAGTTAATAACGGCAGAAAGTAGTATTTTCCGAGTTAATAGCGAGCAGCGATCTGTTTACGAATCACAGCCATCAACAATATCCTCTCAAGAATAAACTTTAAGGGCTCCTTTTCGGCTATTGCCGGTGAAGTATTTAAAACCTAAAATTCCATTCCAGGAATCATTTGTTATTGGAAACTTTGAGGCGTGTACCGAAAAGTAATACGAACAATAGAGGAACAATATAATAATAGCAAATACATACACTGGTTTTAGTGTATTCACTTTCATTGACACACACATCGAAGTCTGTCTGAACACTCACAGGTGGTGGACAAGGTTTTCGGTCATCTGAAATAGAAAATTAAAACATTATTTACAGCGGGTGATAAGACTTTCGGACCACCCTATATAACATATCGGCTCGGTGTTGTGTTTTTTTTACTCTCGCCAAACGGGCTTACCCCACTATGATGCTACTCATTATTGTGTGAAATGGGTATTTATTAAATCATTGCGACCAATCTCTTTTTCCGGTGGGTTATGACGCCATACCAATAAAATTGCTGTAAGCTTATTTTTCTTTACATCATTTTTACCGCTTAAGCTTCGCAGTGTTTCCTTTCAATGTATTCACAATCTATTCACATAAATTCTCAATCCGTTACCTCTGTTCACGTGTTTCCAGAATTGTCGAGAGGAAGAAATTGTTTCGTCTGAAGGATTCTCTCCCCCCCCCTCCCCTCCTCCCCTCCCTTCCTTTCATCTCTGTCGTATTCCTCTCCCGTTTTATTCCCCCACACCACCTCTCCCCATGATTGCGGTATAGGGGATACGGAAGGGAGGGGGGTGCAATTCACGGGAACTTGAGCGAGAGAGATTTAGATAGATTGTAGTCTGGCACCAGCGAAGGATATATGTATGTATATTATAATTGGTGAGGAATGGCAGGGAAAGACGCACATAAGATTGTTCACGTTTTTAATTAATAACGATTTCCTCTAATGTATCTTAAGAGAATTGAAGATTGGGAGACCTAAAAAACATTTGAATAAAATTTAAAGCGAAAACGAACGAGTTAATCTCCCGCAGAAAGTTTGCATGAGTTTAATAGGAGGGAATAATTATTGGGAGTAAAAAAAGCTCACTAATGAGAGCATTTTCACTGTTGTTAGAAGGACGTAGACATTGAAATTTGATCAAATTGGCAAGACCTGACGATTGCCGTATTTTCTCTCCCTCCTAGGTTTCCAGTGGTCCAGAAACCTAACAACATCGAAGCCTATTTGATTAATTGTGATTGTTTTTCGTTAATAGACTAAAAATTTAATTTCAGCGATTTATGTCCTTGTTGGCAGTCGCCAGATGGGCGCCATATAAAAAAAATCGATTACTTCAAAAGTATCAAGTTTACTTTCATCCTGGGGCCTATAGCTCCCCCTCAATGTAAACACCGCTTCCGATCACCGAAGTTAAACCACATTGGGTGTTGAAATTTGTCTGCTGGAGTCCCAATTTGGGTAGGCCTTGCGGCTGCTGCCATCTGTATGTACAGGGTGGTCCCAAAGTCTATTAGATGAAACAAGTACAAGGTATAAAGTTCCGAGGCAGAAGGAATGTAAGTAGAGGTTAGTCCTATAATCCTTAAACTATGGGGGGGTAGTCCTAAAGTCATTAAAGGAAAATTACAGGGTGGTCTTAGAGTCCTTGTTCCTGGCTATCGATTTTACGACCACCCTGTAGATACCTGTGTTTTGGATCACGATACTGTAAGCTCTATCCGAGAAATAAAAACCCCCTCAAAACGAGTGCAAATAGATACAGGCCTGGGCCCGGTGGATCTCTGGGAGAGACCCCGGGAGGCGGCGGGTCTTCTCCTGCGATGGTCCGGGGAGCTAGGGTGGGACCTGGAATAGGTCCCACCCCGACCCACTGTCGGGCTGGGGCCGGGTTCGCCACCACCACCATCGGTCATAAATGCCCATGCCTATTTATTACGTGACGTAGTTTCTATTTTAGATAAACATGAATTACGATTATCATATTAATGATTTGTGCAACGAAAACAACTAATCTTAGAATGAAAATATTATTCGATGGCCGTGGGCTAAATCTAAGCTATGCCCTACCTAGGCTTGCCTATATCTGCTGTACGTTTGCCTAGGCTTGCCTATATCTGCTGTACGTTTGCATTTCTTTAAACTAGTGACTCGAGGTTTGTATATTATTAGTGTACCAGTGCCGTACAAGGGGGCGGTAACTTTAGGTTATTTTTATTGCCTTGGCAATACTAAAATGGATTAATTGTGTTTCATAACTTCTTAAAATGTAATTTGATTTCACCTAGAAGTCGATTTTGCGAAATTTAACAACGAAACAAAGCTGAACTGCGGATTAATAATAATAATATAATTATATAATATAAACCCGTGTTAGTTGTTTGGGTGGCTCTTCCCTCCCGCTCCTTTCGAGATATCTCGTGCACAATCAAGCAAATAACCGTTATCACGTAACCTCCGCCAAACTCTTTTAACCGAGAAAATATCCAACTTTTTTTTAGTTCTTTATGGCTTCAGTGTGTTACAAATAGTGTGTTTAAAATGAAGCTACTCTATTTTTTTATTACATTTTAATATTATCTAAAATTTAGTTCTTTTGATCTTTACCCAATTTTCATTCATGGCCCCCTTCTCCCTCTAATCCACAGCTCGTGGCTACAGTGACTCTGTAGTCCTACATTTATTTAGGCCCATTATGATAAAACTCCGGCAATACCTGTAGTTTTATTGATTCCACCTCATATTTTTCTTTTCTCAAATACTGAATTATGGAAACATTCAATTTTATTTTTGACAAATCTCAAATAAACATTAAAATGGTACTAATGAAGTAATTTGATGCCCATAAAATAGTTTCGATAATTTGAGACTAGGTCTACTTTGTTCAAACGTGTACCGAGTAACGCCGCACTTGTTCATCATCTCCAACAAGGTTATTGAGGGTATTTAATAAGAATAATAATGTTATTTATATAGAGCGTTTATCACTAGTTGCCGATGTGGCTAAGTTTCAAAGGCGCTGGGTATAGTACAGTATAGGAACAGACAGAACAGATTACATTTTATAATTAAAATAGATTTTGCGCTCGAGGTATTTGGGCCGAGTAAGAACTGAGGACAGATCCAAATTCAGATGGGGAATTTGGATAACTTATTCACTTTAATTAAAACAATTCGAGAGAGGGAATTTTATGACGTGTTTTTATCAATATCATGAAAACTAATGGGTTAGACACATTGGAGATATCTAGGGATGGAGAACTTAGGACGCTCTACCAGCATGCACAATTTGATCTGGGTCTTTTTGCTCAAGTTATTTGTTGAGACAATCTTGACCGAATCATAAGTCCAATAATGGAAAGAGCAAGAGACATAGGACTGCCACTAATGCGTAACTGGGATAATGTACATTTATGATGTTTCAACCAGATTTTGTCTTATCTGTTGAAGGTAAAAATTTATATCTGGACTAATATGAGATGTTATCTGCCATATGCGAACGAATGCGAGAATCTATCTGCTATGTCTAGACGAATTCGAGAAGCTATCTGCCATATCTGAACGAATGCGAGACCCGGCAATGCCATTATGGAAAATCGCCACTTTGTTGAGAATTTACAAACTGCTGATGATAATGACGATTTCTAATGTGATGGGTAAGTTTAGAGGATTGAAGGAATTATGTTGTGATTCGGAGAAAATCTGGATTCATTCCACTATTATAGAAAAAGTTTTAATGGCGTTGGCAGTTTGAGCTATCTGAGTGCTTTCCGGTTCGTTCAATATGAAAACATTTTTATTCCTTAAACTGGTTATGGAAATTCCTAAAACATCCGTTTCAAAATTTGGCCTTCGATTGGTGATAGATAAATATCACCATTTCTAACCCTTCGTCATTTCGGCTTAATTTTTGTGGTAATATTTTTTCCCCCTCTTCGGTGGCTTGTAAATAATCATACCCGGTTGTACGAATTCAAATTTGCATTCTACTAAGATTTACTACCAGCCGTGCCCTGTTTTATGTTGCATACCTGAGACATCTTGATAGTTTTACCGAGGATAAAGCCTTACCCGGTGTTGCACCGTGAAAATTTAGATTTGAAATGTATATATTAGTATACCGACGCTAATTTGCTTACTATACCGACGCTAATTCGTTCACTATAACAACGCTAATTCGGTTGCTATACTAATGCCAATTCACTCGCTATACCAACGCTAATTCGCTGGCTAAAACAACGCTAATTCGCTCGTTATAACAATGCTAATTCTCTTGCTATAACAATGCTAATACGTTCGCTATAACAACACTAATTCGCTCGCTATAACAATGCTAATTCACTCGCCTATACCAACACCAATTCGCTCGCTATAACAACTTTAATTCGTTCGCTATAGCAACGCTAATTCACTTGCTTGGTATAACACACTAATTCGCTTGGGCGCTATAACAACGCTAATTCCTTCGCTATAACCGCTAAATTCACTCGCTATAACGGCGCTATATTCATTCATCAAGTTAGACTCCACAGAATTCTTAAGCAGTAAATATGTTAACATATAACGTTTATATCTATGGTAACGTATGGGTTGGTTCTGTATACAGTCTGTATACAGCATAAAATCAACTCTATGGAGTTATCAGAGATGTTTTCGAGTAATTTGCAATTAATTGTCAATTTTGTCAATAAATAAATCACTAAATAAATAGCATAAATAATAGTGGCGAGAGGGAAACGTGTCGAGTAAAGTATGGCGCAGGTAGAAATTTGGTAACGATGGTACGAGGAGCGGTCAATTAGTTTTGCGAATCGGTAGGGCAAAACAGAGGAAGGGGGATGGCTGTTTGTGGGGGTGTTAGGACAAGTTATGACAAGTCAGGACCTGCAGCCGCACGCTCCTGCCTCCTCTATTTAAGAAGCAGTAGCTGATCGCAGATCGCCAGTCAAAAATTTTTCAACAATGGAGAAGGTTGAACACCGCGCAGTGATAAGATCTTTGACCAAGGCAGGCAAGAATGCAAAAGAGATCCATGAACGCATGGTTGCAGTGTACACCGATACCGCCCCTTCCTATGCAACCATTGCTCGCTGGAATAGGGATTTCCGCCATGGTCGTGAGTCCATTGAAGATGACCCCCGTCCAGGACGCCCGTCAGACGTGACCAAAGAGGACAATGTGGCCTGTGTGGAGAGGATGATACTCGAAAATCGATGGATGAAGATCGAAGAAATCGAGCAAGAACTTGGAATATCACATGGAAGTGTTATCAACATCATCCACGACAATTTGGCCATGACCAAGTTCTCTGCCCCTTGGGTCCCTAGAAACCTCACACCCCATGATCGACTTCAACGTCGTCAAAGTTCGAAGGAGCTGCTGCTCCTGTACAACCAAGACCCGGCGGGATTCGAGTCACGCATAGTGACAGTTGATGAAACGTGGGTCCATCACGGATCCCGAGACCAAGCTCAAAAACATGGCCTGGAAGCACAGGGGCTCTCCGACCCCCATCAAGTTCCGGGCCCAACCCTCAGCCCGGAAGATCATGGCCACCATCTTCTGGGATTCTGAGGGAGTCTTGATGGTGGACTATGTGCCTCGTGGAAGGACCATTACAGGCCAATATTACGCCGAGGAACTGGCTGGGTTGAAGAAGTACATCCGTCAGAAGCGGCGCGGCAAGTTGACACGCGGTGTCCTGCTCCTCCACGACAATGCCCCTGTCCACGAGGCCAAAGTTGCACAAGCTGTTCCGCGTGAGTGCGGATTCGAAGAGCTCAACCATCCCCCCTACAGTCCAGATCTGGCCCCTAGCGACTACTTTTTATTCCGCCAGCTCAAGGCTGTACTGCGTGGACGCCGGTTTGTGGACGATGAAGATGTCCAGCTCGCAGTCCAGGAGTGGATTGAACAGCAGTCGGGAGATTTCTGGTTGTCGGGAATTCGAAGCCTCAGGGACAAGTGGCGCAAGTGCATTGAAGTCGAGGGTAGTTATATTGAAAAATAATAAAACACTTTTCCTCATATCTCGTTTCCTTATATCCGAATTGCAAAACTTATTGACCGCTCCTCGTATATAGCAATGGATGTGATGAGTGGCAGCTACAAAATTCATATAAACTGAATTCAGTTTGAAATTTTTTATATATTTTTATCATAATTTTTTTTTTTAGATTATTGTTATAATGAAAAAGAAATATGCGTAATTAATCTTATTAGAGTAGGGTGGGAGCTGAGAGTTGGGGCGAGGCAGGGAGAGGAAGAAAAAAGCCTACATTTAACGTTTGTTTGGAACCGTACGTAGACCTTAATAAGCAAAGGATGAGGTGGAGTGGAATAACGTGTAAGTTATCACAAGTAGTCTATTTGAAAACGTAGGGACCGGGTCTACGTTTGACCTTCATGTAGTGCCCTGGGTTCTGCACCTAAGCTAAAAAAAAAAAGACATCACAACGAGGACTATATCATCTCGACGTGGATTCCATTAACGTTGTTGCAAATTGCTGCGGGGTATATATATATATATATATATATATATATATATATATATATATATATATATATATATATATATATATATGCATAAATGCATTTAGTTTTAATTCATATAATATTTAATTTTTCGTAGGTAATTATTACATACACGGTGAAAGAAACATAAAAAATAGCCTTGAATTTCTGTTTCGTATGGGCCTAATGGATGATGCTCAAAGTGACTTACTGAAGAAGAAAAAAACGCGCCCATCAAAAGGGATAAAGAGTGCGCAAGCCAAAATGAGTCTAGCGAAAAGTCATAAGGACCAATAGTAGCAAATAGCTCATCAAGTGTGAATGAATGATAAGAAATTCTGGTGGCCCATTACAAAACACGCTGGAATGAAGTTTTCATAAAGGCCTTGCCACTGAAAAGTACGAAGCCACCTTCACAATGCAAGGTGTAAAGAGTTAGTCTTGTACGTTGAAGGTACGCGCATGCGCTAAAGTTTGAGTATCCATTCTTGTACTCTTTTATTATGCTTTCCTGAATTGTCCAGCATCAGGGCCTAATGTGAATTATTTGCCCGAGGATTTCCATGCTTTTTTTATACAAAAATGGATTAAGCATGGATCAATGATGACAAAAATAGTCGTAATGCATTTTTTAATTTTAATTTTGGTGTTTAAGTTTATCCATATTGGCCGAGGTTTGGGGATCCGTGTTCTAGAAAACCTCGGCTTGGGATTATTCTAGCGCTGAGACGGCGACGGCCCAAATACGGGCTGTCGCGCGAGTCCTCACACACATGCCCGTGCAAATACACACACACACACAGGTGGCTCACAAAGTCTATAAAACTTGAAAATACGTAGAAAAAGGCTACTCATATTCGGGAAGTAGATTTGTGGCCTTAACTAAGTCGCTCAGATATGCTCGGGGTTTTAAATTTATGGGACGTCTCCATTACATACGGCATGGTGCGTTCGTCACACGTACACACATAACGCATTAATTCTCTTCCGATAAAAAACTGGGAACTATGCTTGGATAAGCTAGGCTCTAAGCCCTCTGGAACAGACTGTTAAGTAATCAGGTTTCAGTCCTGGTCGCCCGTCGAGACTGATCCGCGCTATCCAGTCTCACCGAGGTGTCTTATTTCTCTTTCCTGTAGTAGGAGGGGTGGGGGATGAGGTAAGTTTTGGGGATTTAGCCTCCACCCACGCCGCGTGACCATGCATGGGTGCGGCGAACGTGGGTTGGAGTGAGAAGTACCTATCTTGGCGCCTGAAGTGTACGGTTTCCTAGTTTGTATTCTGTACGAGGAACTTAAAATTCAGCTCAGGAAAGTTGGGCTTTTGTTGATCTTTTTTCTAATATCGCCATATTTTTTTTGGTCTCTGCCACTTGACTACGTCGTGCGTCGTCCCAAAGTTAGTAGGCTAATTGCTATAGTAGCCTATATAGGACGGTTACTCTTTCTCTTTCCAAGGGGTATTAGGCTAACTGTTATACAGTAAAGACGAATTCCCAAGAAAATACATTCAAGAAAACCCATAATTTATCGAATTCCTTTTCAATCTTTTTGAAACCAAATATAAAATATATACATATTTGCAAATAAATTTGCGCAGTGTTTGGAATGGCTGAAATTTGTGAAATCACAAAATTATCTTTAAAATACTTCATGACGTCGTCAGATTCACACTTTTGGTTGTTGATTATCGTGATATTTTAATTGAGTATTTCAGCATCTAAGACAATTTGGACATTATTTATCGCGCAATTTACATAATTCTATTGAGTTTCAGTTGGAAGGAGCTAGTGACGAAATCCAACATTTTTGATAAGAGGTTCATAAATAAGAAGTTGACACAGATGAAAATTTATTTATTTTATCTTTTTTAGGTATAGAACCATAAAGGGTTATTGGCCTTCCTGGTTACTAGACTCTTGAATCTTTTTTATGTGCCACGACCTAGGTACATGAGAACAGGTGAGGATGACATGGGCACGCTGCAGCTTACATCCAAAGGATTGCGTGCCGTCCCGCCCTCAAGGACTGTAGGGGGATCTACGGCTATATCTTCCACACATTTTCACTTCTATTTTCACCACTTTATTGGTCTTGCCTTACAAACTTTCTACGGGGGGAGATGCCTCCGTTGGTTATCGCTTCTATAGCTGTACTAATTCATCCTGAAAGGATTAAAGTGTATCTCTCTTGCCCCAGCATTTAGCACTGACGATGGTTTTTATTGTAATTCCCCGCACGTTTTATCATATCCCTGTCTTTATTGTTATTTTTAATTTGTCTTACCCCTGCGCCTCTTCGTCCTCCCATTGAGCGGCCGCTGTCTCGTCAGTTTCCGTTCTTTACACCACGTCAGCCCCGTAGATATCTACAATGGGACCTAGGCAAGATTTGCTCAACTCCTTATTTGATATTTACTGATCTTAGACCTAGAGAGAATGAGCTCTGCGGGGGCGAGGGAGGGAGGGGAGAGTGTCTAGAAATAGGAATATCTCCAAAGGCCTTGGGATTCATATGAATGAGTCCATATGGGGGTAAAAAAATAGCCATTATTCACCTAATTAATCTGTAGGGGGGGGGGCACATTATGCGTAAGGTAAAGTTCGGAGGGAGCTCTGTACACATGGAGAGGGGACAAAATCTTGTTGGGGTAACTCGAGGTAGAGGTACTCGCGTGGGGGGGGGGGGTCCTGCAGGGGAACGGAGTGGGCGCCTCGTTAATACCCTGTCCATGTTGCATAGTATCGTTGATTGCACAGGGAAATGGCTCTTGTGGGCGGCCATTGTGGGCGCGCCACAGCTTCTATACGTTGGCAACGCCCATATGCACTTTTTTTTTTACTCTCACCGCTCCCTTAGATTTAGCGATTAGTTTGACACACACACACACACACACACACACATATATATATATATATATATATATATATATATATATATATATATATATATATATATATCCGAAGGATAATTCCTATCGTATGATTGGTTGTGCGTAGGATAAGGACAATTTGATTCCGAGCGTTTTCGTCTATAATAAGACCTTATCCAAGGAATGAAGTTCTTATATCCTTGAAAGTCAAAGTTCAAGGCTTGAGAGGGGGTCAAGAAGGGGAAGGGAACCAAAGTAGGCTTAATTAACAGGGAGTCTCTTTTTATTGTGATATTCTGATTAACTGGTAGATAAATTCATCCACCTTACCAATTTGGTTGGGGAAGTTGATAGAAGGGACTAATTAAACCGTATTAAGAAAGTATCTTCATTTTTGGGACAAAGATAGATCATATCATCGATGTACCTAAACTGAGGAAGGTAGTTTGGTTAATAGTGGGTTATAGAAAAGTTTCAAAGAATTCCATATACAGGTTAGCTAATATTGGATAGAGAGAGACAGACAGACTACTGACAAAGAGACACACACACACACACACACACATATATATATATATATATATATATATATATATATATATATATATATATATATATATATATATATACCCAGAGGCTCCCATAGCCACACCGAATTTTTTGGCGGGAACTTTTATTGTTAAAAGAAAATTTGCCCTTTTTTTTTAATGCATTGTTATAGGCCAATAATTGATTGTGTTATGGTTAAAGGGAAGGAGGAACTATTGAAAGATGAGTTCGAACTAAAGTCAGTAACTAGTCTATCAAAACCCTAGTGAAAAGTGAACCTACGTCAAACTAACTTGAATAAAATCTTGATAGCAAACAGCAAAATAAAACAAACTGTAATTCAAAATTAATGTTACTCACAAACGTTTGCCAATCCCGCCCCCCTTTCTACGATCTATTCTCATATTTTCATTAAAAAAACTTTAAGGCCGTACTTTTTTCACAATTCTATTAATAGAAAGGTATGAAAAAAAAGCTCCTCAAATTTTGGTGTTGTCAGGAGAGCTTAGAAATGATCGATATGTCAGATGTTTTTGTTCGCAAACAAATATTTATCGTTTTTTTTTTCCCCTGACATGATACACTTTCTAATTTATGTTAATGTTAGGTATTTTATCACAACTCTCGATTTTTTTAATTCAGCTTCCGTGATATATTTTTTTCGATCTTTAAAAACAAATTTACCTCACCTAATTTGTTTCCACCTTATAAACTTTTCTCTTTCTGTTTTCGACCTTTATAAAAATCTTTAAGTTCCTTCCCAATGCAGTAAATAGTCCAAGGGCTTGCAATCTAGTGATTGCGGTGGCGCTTCACCTCTGCCAATAAAGCGATCGCATTCTTCAGATAAGTGTGTAAACTCGCTGTGTGATATGTGGCGCCGTCTTTTGCAATATAAAATCACTTATAAAGATAACGATAACGATAACTAGGCAAGAGACTTTCTTTTACAAGTGCTTACCTAAACTTCCGAATCGCTTATAAAGATAGCGATAACTAGGCAAGAGACTTTCTTTTACAAGTGCTTACCTAAACTTCCGAATCGCTTATAAAGATAGCGATAACTAGGCAAGAGACTTTCTTTTACAAGTGCTTACCTAAACTTCCGAATCGCTTATAAAGATAACGATAACTAGGCAAGAGACTTTCTTTTACAAGTGCTTACATAAACTTCCAAATCACTTATAAAGATAGCGATAACTAGGCAAGAGACTTTCTTTTACAAGTGCTTACCTAAACTTCCGAATCGCTTATAAAGATAGCGATAACTAGGCAAGAGACTTTCTTTTACAAGTGCTTACATAAACTTCCGAATCGCTTATAAAGATAGCGATAACTAGGCAAGAGACTTTCTTTTACAAGTGCTTACCTAAACTTCCGAATCGCTTATAAAGATAACGATAACTAGGCAAGAGACTTTCTTTTACAAGTGCTTACATAAACTTCCAAATCACTTATAAAGATAGCGATAACTAGGCAAGAGACTTTCTTTTACAAGTGCTTACCTAAACTTCCGAATCGCTTATAAAGATAGCGATAACTAGGCAAGAGACTTTCTTTTACAAGTGCTTACCTAAACTTCCGAATCGCTTATAAAGATAGCGATAACTAGGCAAGAGACTTTCTTTTACAAGTGCTTACCTAAACTTCCGAATCGCTTATAAAGATAGCGATAACTAGGCAAGAGACTTTCTTTTACAAGTGCTTACCTAAACTTCCGAATCGCTTATAAAGATAGCGATAACTAGGCAAGAGACTTTCTTTTACAAGTGCTTACATAAACTTCCAAATCACTTATAAAGATAGCGATAACTAGGCGGAGGGGTGTCAGATGAGTATGTGCAGCCATATTGCAGTTGGCAACTCTGGTGTTACGTGCCCCTCTAGCCCCAAACCCTGCAGGTGGATCTGCTTTAATTTATGTAGGTTGGGATGCTTGGGAGAGAGTTGAGCTCGCTATCGGATCCAAAGGCCCCAAGTAATCTCCTCTTCAGACTACTCGGGTTATATCCCTCCCACTTAATTTTATTTCCCCAATTCACCTCTTTCATTGGGAGGGCGATGCCCTCGTTGGTTTTTGCTTGCATTTTTAATGATAATATGTTGTTTTGGACCTACTCATCGTCTCCCCCCCCCCCATCCTCCCATTGTAGACCCTTGTCAATGACTTTTCCACAGGAGAGTTCGTATTTTGGAGTCACTGCTCTTTGTACGAACTTGTTCGTTGGAGGCTTGTTAATGATCCTTCCTCGTTCTGGTATTTATAGACTTGGTTTCCTTTTGTAGTATCTCACCCCTCTTCTTCTTCTTATTCTACTTCTCCTCCTCCTTATCCTACTTCTCGTCCCTCTTCCCCTCCTCCTCTCAACATTAATTCTCCAATGAGTAAAAAAAAAAAACTGCTCGTTGGTTACTCCACTTCCTTCAATAAAAAAAAAAAATCTCATCGCAAAATCCTGTTCAACACCGTCTCCTTCAAGCATCCTGCATTAAAGTCCTGTTTGAGAAACTGCCGACTTAAGATGCGACTCAACAATTATCCTATATTGCAGCTGTCATTCCTTTTTCTTGAAAAACGCTTGTTGGTGCTCATTTTTGTGACTGCACCACCCTGTAATTGCGATGAACCTATTTCCAGTTCCGCGGACAATTCCCATAGGGCAGCTGGCAGTAGAATTCATTGGTGTTCTCTTATCTCCCAAATTCCCGTCCATTCTTCTTTTCTTTACCCTGCTATTTATGACTGCGAGATTCGGTCCTAATTGCATCCTTTCTTATCTGGCGTCCCGCACTTAGTCGGTCAATTTAGCTGATGGCCACTCCTATCCCTTCCATTATTATGGGAGTCTAACAAAGCTGAAGCACTCGCTGTCTTATCGCCTTCCTTCAGGCATATTCATCCGTAGGCTCGCCTGCTTCATTCCTATAGGATGGCAATAACCAAGAACGCGCCTCTCTCCCTAGCTTTATTTCTAGGCAAGATTGATAATCTACGTAGCGTTTCATTTATACAGTACTACAAGAAACAACCAGAGATTTCATGATAGATCGATTTTGTTCTCTATTCTGACAAATATTTGCTTATAACTATAAGTTACTATGTCGGTCCGTAGGTTGGTCCTGTCGGATGGTAATCTTTTACTTTTCAATGAGTTTTTCGGCAATAACGTCGTAACTATTCGGCCGATTCTGACGGAATTTGAAACCTTTATGTTGTTTTACATTCTCATTAGAAATATATAATTGCCAAAGTCATCCCAAGGTTAGCCTGAGAACTATTTTGTTTTGGCAATAACATCGTAATTATACTGCTGATTCTAACAAAATTTGAAACCCTTATGTTGTTGTTTTCCATTCTCTTTCGAATGATATAATTGCCAAAGTTATCCCAAGGTTAGCTGGGGAATTATTTGGCAATAACATCATAATTATTCAGCTGATTCTGACGAAATTTGAAGCCCTTATGTCGTTTTACATTCTCTTTCGAATGATATAATTGCCAAAGTCCTTTTGAAGGTTCTATAGTCTTAAGGTTATAAGTCAGAATAATTGAAAGAATGTGACCTAGGTCCGTTGACCTTGTTTTTCTGCGTAGATTGTAAAATACTTAACATGAAACAATCCCGGAACTTAAAATTCATAAGAAATTCGGATTTTAAGATTGTTGGTTGAGTATCCTTGTTACCACCCCATCGAAAAGCCTCTTATAACCAAGATATTTTATCGCTTCGAGTTCTGATGGGCGGTTAAATAGTCAGACTTAGTTTTACTTGTAGTAATATTAGTTTGGAAAAGTACAGTTGTTTATTTATGGATTTAGCGATCCTCTCGTTAGAGCCTTGGTTAGATTTTATTGCTAAAAAAGACATGGACCCCATAAAATTTACATGAACTAAATATATTGTTAAAAAAAAAATCAAAATTGCCCACTTAAGCGAAACATTGTTAGAAATAGCTCGTAATAATTTCGAAGCTGACCCGGAGAGTTGCTTATTTAAAGGGGGCGGGGCTCCCTTTTTCTGGCAGGAAATATATATCCTGAAAGGACTTTTATATCAACCATTGCATTTCTGTCAAATTTCGAGTCACATTATTGTTCAGATCATTCTCAGTCCGTTAAAACAATCCTGCCCCCGCAAACTTCACGCTCTTCGGCCTCATCCAGTCCCTCGACTCGTATCAATCAACCAGGAGCGACCATCCCTCATTGTTGGTTGTACTCGTGTTTTCCGTCACCCTAAATCCTTTCCTGGGTCACCCAAAACTAAACCTGATCCAGTCGCGCGAATGTCTTTAGGTTAGACCCTGAGTGGAAACACCGCTTCTCATTCGAGTGAAGTTAAGCTGCATAGTGTGTGTCAAGTTCCTGGATGGTATCCCGTTGATTCCACTCCCGAGATAGAGTGAGAGAGCACAAAGGAGTTTGGTAAAAACCCGCGCCGATAACAATGACTTATTCACTCTTTGACACCTTCGGCTCTCAGCCTCCGTGGGAACGAAAGCCAAGCGAAAGAAATAATCCGCTAATAAAGACCAAACCCAAATAAGAAAGATGGCGATTCCTGCAGCATTTGCAACTAGGTCCTGGAACGAAATCCCCATTTACTCCCTGGTATAAATACCTCAATCCTAGTGTCAGTTGCATGTCGTAGAAGATTAAATGCGACAGAACCCATAAGTAGCAAAGGTTTTGGAATCTCCTTTATAATAATTCCCCTAGGCAATGGCTTCGCCACTCCCCCCGTAGGTGGGGAGATTGCGCTTCGCTACTAAGATTAAAATTTCAAAACTAAAAAAATGCAGCCATGGTTAAATTTTTATAAATTTTCTGAACTTCGCGAATTATAATCATTTTAAAAAGGAACTCTAAACTAAATTTTCTGAACTTCACCATTTGTAATTCTGTGGGCTTTAAAAAATTCACAAAATTTTTATACTTATATTTATTTCGGAACTTCACCATTTTGTTTTTTTTTGTTATTATTAGAAATAACTTTGATAAAAAAAACAAAGTCATAACCAAACTAAGATGAAATTATTATTCAAATACTCAAAAAATCCCCTTTTTAAATTATAGAGTTAGTGATGCTGATGATCATCATCATCACGAATGCTTTAAATAACCGTGGATCGGCTCGGGGTGCTAGCCGGGCCCAATCTGCCTTGATTAAGCGCTTATTATTTCCTATTAATCCTCGATCGCCTAGTTTTTTTTCGGAAGAGGCAGAAGACTTCCACGAACTATGGAATTTTATCATTCGGTAAATCCCTGGCTTAGAGTACAAGTACTTCGCAATACAACCCCCGCACACTTCTTTTTTTCTTTTGTAATGGCAGCACCCTTCACAGTAGTCCTTTTTACACATTGTGTTTTCGACTGTAAAATCAATTAATTTGGTTGAATAATCTAATCTACAACATTTTAATCATCCTCTATTATTTAATTTAAATGAAGAACACCCACCGGAATTAAAAAATAAAACAAAACCTACCCTCAAACATATTAACATTCCCTAATTCTTATTCATTTTGATTTATATATCTCCTTTTTTTTCTAATTCTCAGACATCCATGAATTTTGTGCACGAGTCATCCTGGTGACTTGCTATAACCAACTATCGATCATAAAATTTTAATTTATTGTTGGATATATTTATTTATATCCATCTAATTACAAGCTTAAAACTACGTGTGTATATATATGTCATTTCTTCTCCCAGAACCGATTTCCAAAATTGTGTTTTTCCATACGAGTAATATTTTTGTTTTTTAAGTTTCGTTATTCGGAGCCTCAAATAAAAAGTAAATTCCTAATTTTAATTTAGTTACCCATTTATTTATTCTGCAGTCTTGAGTACTTGTTTTCTGTTTACGTTCTCTTTTTTAGGGCTTCTGTTAAAGTTTGCTGTTTTTTGGCACTCGTTCAACCAGTCCTGTAGCTTTTGCCTTCTACCTCGAAGGAAAAACTAATGTTATTTATACAGATTATAGCATTTATATTCTTCATCACTCACCCACACACTACAGGGTGTGTTTTCGTATGTAAAGGGTATAAGAATGAATCATGTGTTGCTCCTTTGTTCTCTCGTTAGGGTGGTCTAATTCGTGGTTTTGAGGTTCTTGTGTTCTCTTCTCCGAACTTGTTTATGAGGGGCTCATATATACTTTTCTCCACCATGTATTTAGGGTTGGCCTGGTCTACCCTGGTTGGATTGCCCCAGGTTCACTTCGTCACAATATGTGGATCTCGATGCTGGTTAATTGTGCAAATCTACCCTCAAGTTCTGGTTTGGATTTGCGGTCTATTAACTAGTTCCTGGTTAAATGTGGTTTAGGTAAAATAATAAACATCCCAAACTACTTGACCTAACTCACACAACCAGAAACCCACGACTGCAAACAACCAGGAACTTGACGGTAAACTTACTTAACCAGCAACAAAATGTTGTTTTAGGGAGCTGGGAGTTTACAAGTACACAATTACTGTACTCTTTGTTCTACAAATTTGTTCTGGAGGCTTTGAATGCGTTCGTCCCCCATCACCTAAAGGTGATGGATGAGCCTCACTGTAGAAATCCTTTACATCAACAATCGTATTGAAAACTTCTTTGTGTGTTCTCACTCAGTCCACCACAAGGATAGACCTAGGTGAGAGAGGGGCACATATCCCTTCCCCCCCAAATCTAAATGGATGGGTACATCCCCCTCCCCCAGTTACTTTAGGATTGGAATTCGCTTCAGCCTAATGCGACCTCTATTTGTGTCTAATCGGTGTCAGTGATTAAGGTGGGTACAGATAAGATAAAATTCCACCTACGTCGATTGGACTGTGGCACTATTGTGTCAAGAGATAATTGCAATCTAACCCGCGTGATATTTTATCGGTATCATACATTGATACGAGATTTGGGAGACCCATACCGAACGAGCTCGAGCTTTGTAAACAAACCTGTTAGATGGCTTCCCACTCGGTGACGCGCGAGAGAACGAAAGAGAAAGGGCAGGCATGAGAAGAACAAGAATGGGAAGGAGATTAGGCGCGGAAGAGGATTAAATAAACAAAATCCAGAGATTCAAATGCATGCGCCTAACACTCCAGTTCGATTCTCCTCCACTAAAGGGCATTTGGCTGTTTTGTTTTTTACTTTTAGGAAAGCGACCCCTAAATTGATCATTTCCTGAGTCCTTTCACCTTCTTTTCTTCTTAATAAAGACTCAGTGCGACCCCTGTGTACCCCAGAAGGTTCGACACATTCTTGTTGAATGTCCCCCCAGTCTGGGTCATTCATCATCGCGCACGTTACGGGGGCGAGCGGCGTCGTACTAACTACCGCTTGACTTCTGTAGTCGGTACGGGCTCGTTCACACTAACTTGTGGATTGTTTTACATCTTGGAGGAGGAAGGCCTCCTCCATTTTATTTGATTCTGGTGTTGGTTGCATGCTCTGGTCCCAGGCGGGTTGCTAAACTAATTCCTGAGCTGAGAAATACGCCATGCGAAAGAAGACTCCGATCCTTAGACCTATTGCAAGTTTTTTAAATATAAGCAATACCAGGCAATGGCTTCGCTACCACGATTAAAATTTAAAATCTAAAAATAAACAGCAATGAGTAAATTTTCCCCTTTCAAAATATCACTTTGCTAAAATATTGTTATAGAAGATATATAAAAATAAACTTTGTTTTTTGATATTATAAAAGAATTATTAGAAATAACTTTGCTAAAAAAACATAAGTCATAACCAAACTAAGATGAAATTATTATTCAATACTCAAAAAAAATCCCCTTCTTAAATTATAGAGATGATGATGATGATGATTAATTAAAGACTGCAGTTCGAGACGGGCTATATAAGCAAGCGTTTCAACATTGCCTTAGCTCAAAATTACTTCAATTGTAAAATTTCGCAAACTTGGAATAGTCTACCTAGCTAAATAGTCGAAAACAGGACAGTTAATATGTTTAAAAATCAACCTGACGAGTATTTTTCAAGCGAAAATATTACCTCGTACGAAACATACTTGAAAAGGCTAACGTTTAAAATTGAATTTACATTTTCAATTGTTATTATTACAAAATTGGAAGCACAGTTGTGAACGTCCGCTGAAAAAGGAAGTCAGCAAGGAAAATGCTGCCAACTAAGAACAAAAAAAACACAAAACAAACTAAGCATGTGTATGAATTTGTTTTACAGTTTCCTTTTGACCTTTCCTATTACTAGGCTCCTTTCAACTTTGGGTAAATTTTCCTATGTTGAGAATGTTTTAGAGGTAATGTAATTGCCTCCCCCCCTCTCCCCAAAGAAATACTCTTGATAGATAAGTGTGTACCAACAGTTCTCGACCTAACATTAGAGGTAAACGCCTTGTGATCCGGTCGGGAACCTTTGTTATTATTCTCGGACTGAAGTTGGAAACTACCAAAACTCGTCGCCAAGAATAAAACGATCGATGAATTTGGCTTCATTTTCTTATCCTCTCATAAGAGCGAAACCAAGTGTAAGCCCTTCAAAGAATTATTATTCTATTATTGTCATTTTACTGTTAAAAACTTGGGTTCAGATACATCTTTTTACTTCAACAGGAACCCTATACAAGTACCAGCTCCAGTCAGAAAAGACTACAGGAGAGCAAACTGGGCACGGTACGCGGGTCTTCTCGAGGCCTATCGCCCACCAAAACTGGACGAGGCAATTCTCGAGGAGATAGACGAGGCACTCGACGACCTCAACGAACATCTTATAAATGCAGATAGGGCTTGCATCCCCAAAACCCAGTATAAAACCATCTCCTCATACAGGTGGACTGAGTACATGAAAGAACTCTACAGAGAATTGAGAGTATTGCACGAGTTAAATATCAGAAATGCATCAGTTGACTCGCTTAACGAAGTAGAGAGATCAAGGAAGAGCTCAACCAGTTGATCCTCGAACAACAACAGAGACAATGGGACGATGTGATCGAGAGCCTCGATCAAGATACATCTCCCAAAGACTTTTGGAAGAAAGTCAAAAGTCTCAGAGGATCATCTGGGAAAAAGAAGAAAATGGAAATCCAAAAAGAAGATGGATCCATTGAGAAAGAAGAAAGGAACATCGAAGTAATACTCCGGCGTTATTGGGAAATAATCTTCAGCATACCAGAAGAAGAGAACGAAGATTTTGATATAGAGTTCGAAAACAACATCGTAGACGAGCTTAACACGGAAATACACCGAACGCATCCTCATCACCAGGTGGACAGACTGCGTGACGGAGACGCCGAGATCACCGAAGAAAAGATCCTTGGCGCACTCCGCTCATTTCGACAAAAAGCCCCAGGCCATTCGGGGCTTACGAAGGTAAACTTCTAAAGGGCACCAGCTAACATCATCGAAGGAATGAGACGTATTTTTAACGCATGTTTGAATACAGGGTACTTTCCAGATGCTTATAAGAGGCAAAGATGATCTTCGTGCCCAGGCATGGAAAGGACCGAACGTTGAGAGAGAGCTACCGCCCAATTTCACTCCTGGAATTTGGCGGGAAACTCTTTGAGAAGATCCTCAACGGGAGACTGGTGTCTCATCTGGAAGAAAACTTCCTCTACAACCCATGTCAATTTGGGTTTAGAAAGAAGCGAAGTACGGAAATGGCAATCAATGTCATACCGGAAAAGCTTTCCCAAGCCAAACGGGACAGGAGTTATGTGGATATCGTTTGTCGGGATGTATCAAAGGCGTTTGATAAGGTGTGGCAGCGGGGCATGCAGTATAAAATCTTACGGCTGGGTCTAAGTGAAAACTTGGAAAGATCTCTCTGTGACTACGTCTAGGGTGCACGGACGGACCAAAGTTTCCGCTCACTGCGGGCCTCCCGCAGGAGGGGGTGTCTGTCCCCCACCCTTTACTCGATATACACCGCGGATGTCCCAGCCCCTTTGTACCGCTCTTCCCTCAATATTCAGTACGCCGATCATTTCAGCCAGATAATCGTATCTCCATGGAGGAATGCGCCGTGGCAAGCTCGCATGACAGCGATGGAAATCACGAACTTGAACAACTACGAGGCTCAGTGGAAGATAAGAACAAACCAAGATAAGTTCAAGGTGGTCCTCATTGGACGCACCCTAAGAGCAGACGTGCGTGTGGGGGATACGCGACATCCCTACACCAACGAATGCAATGTACTCGGTATGAAAATCACCTCTACCGGGTACAAGAAGCACGTCGAAGAAAGAATTTCTCGAGCCTCGGCCGCTGTCAAAACTCTATATACATTTAGAAATCTACGTGAAAGCAACAAGAAGAAGATCTACAATGCTCTTGTAAGATCTACGTTGTTTTACCCCGCCTCCACCCTCTCTTGTGTCTCAAAAACAAAAGAGGCGACTTCAAGTAGTGCAAAATAAATGCATGTACCTAATCACGGGTACACGCAGGCAAGAATATCTGCACAGAGAGGCGGGGATAATTCCCATTAACAAGGTGATCGAAGAACGGACCCGGAAAATGCAGGAACTGGTTAATCGGAAACTGAGTGATGAAATCACCCAGATGATTAACCAGAACAGAAGAGCAGACTGTCGCGCTAGATTTCCCAGCTCCGCCAACCGAGTGGCTGGCGGGGACGAAGTGCCGTTATGAGATATATTACCTGAAAACAAACAAAGAAGACAACCGAAGAAGATAAATGAACTCACAACTACGACAATTCACCGATGAAGACAACCGCAAACCAAGATTATGAAAATCCCCCGATTTCGACGATAATCAACCAACTTTGAAGAAACAAGAAAACTAAAAAACACACGCACACAAAAAATACCAAAACATTAAGCACGCACTTAAATGTATTCAAAAACACAAACAAATAAGCAATGCATAACATACACAAAAATAAACTAAACATTATTAAGACAAATGGCTTGAACGCCATAAATAATTATTTATAATTATTAAAATCTACAGAAACAACAAAGAATACAAGCTACCAAAAAAATAATAAAAGTGATAGGTCTGATCACCAGGCTCAAGGCATCTCTTTGCACCCTACCACACTTCTTTCTCTTTTCTCCACTTGTCTATTTTCTCTATCTACCCACACACCCTATCGTCCTCCCTTACATGCACCCACTTTAACGTAATCATAATAATCTTTTTACTATTGTCCTTATTCATTCCCTTCCATCTCTGTCCATGCACACTCGCCGCCTATTTTCCCGTCCTCCATTTCGATTGAACCAATCACATGCGATCTTTCAAACGAAGTTGATTCCTTTTCCTTGACACCTGCTGTTATTATTGTTCAAATTAAGCATCGGCTCAGAAAGGCCTCTGAAGTCGCAGACAAGAATAAAGAATACTTTCATAGGCCACCAAATATTCAATTCAGTGAGACAATCCAAACCATCGTATAAAAGGAGAATTTTTCAGCTCCCTCCCGTGTTTGTCTTTCTCATTAACGCTAAGTGTCAAAGTAAGTTTTCGCAATCCTTTTTATTGAAATTGATGGCGATGGGAGAGTTGCCTTATTTCGTGACTTTGGAATTAAGCTGAGTTAATTGACATCATTGGTGAGTGTAGTATGGAAGAAGTTGCTAGTGGAATTTTAATTAGTTTAGGCTTATTTTCCTACTGTTAGTTTTAGGGGATAGATTTTTTCGTAGCCTTAGGCAATTTTGTATGAGGCTATTCAAAATGGCAGGAAAATGGTAATAAAGCTAAAAACTACATTGGAAAGTTGCTTTACTTTTTTAAACATACCTTTCGAATCAACACTCCTCCGGAGTTGGTCTTTATTCGATTTAATCAATTTCTATCAATACCAGGGGCATGTAAATTAATCCAAATTCGTCCTTTGCTTTTGTAAACTGGAAATATTACCTTTCCCTGAGATATCTGAGGATATAGCGAAAGAGGTATAGTTTGTTTTAAGTACCTCGAGCTTGTTTTCACTAACATTTGCACCCACTGGTTCTTTATTCATTTTCGCATTAATGTTCCGATTCAAGAAACCCAAATTTCATTCTCTTTTTTTTTAGCAATGGCAGACTCCTAGTTGGCAATGGATAGTGTTAAAAGGATGTCTATTTTCTCTTGGGGCCGTGATCGGAGTAAAATACTTCCACAAATTATCTGAGGCGTTGGGGATATGACAAAGAAATAACCAACTCTTCTCCTGTTTGTTGTTTCGCCGGGGTATGTATGGGTGTTTTGGCTCATTATAGGCGGATTGTTCTTGTTCGACATGACAATCGCGTTAGCAAGGACGTCCTCTCTCCCATTTGCTCAGGGCCAAGTGGTTCTTCATTGTGTACTAGAATGCCACGCCAATATGCCCATATACAACCGTTTAACCTGATGACCAGACATTTTGTTCTGGGGGAAATTTGAACCACTCCACCGTTCTGGTTATTATACGAGGAACATCCCCTCCCAAAAGGGATCTTGATCCCCAAATAGACTTCTTTTTTTTTAGGAGCCCATCTGGTGACTGTCTACTTGGGGCACAACAATGGAGAGAGAGCATCTTGGGGAAGTCTCGGGCGAACCAAATTTGATCTCAATTTCGCTTGCCAACTTCGCTCCTCAGTAACTAATGGCCAACAGTTTCTTTCTCGTTCTTTTGTCAGTTTGTTTCGAAGTAGACTTTTTGTGTGTCCTTTACATTGACAGATTTAATCGTTGGCTCATAATGGTTGAAAAACGAAGAACTTAAAAATTTGGCGTGCAGTCTTTAATTATTATTAGTTTCACCTTCATAGTAGGCCATTCGGCCTTGAAACCTAGCTCTGTTTGCGTTCGTTTGTTTGTTTAACTAAGGCAACCTTAATCGAACCACATGTTTAAATTATATATGAGTGATTCGGGGAAATGGAACCCACAAGAAAATAATGTAACTCTAAAAGTATGTTCTTTTATATAGAATCTCAAGTTTACATAGTATATAATAGGCCAGGGATGGGGAAACCTGCGTCCTTTTAGCTCTCATGTGGCTTTCTTGGCCATTAAGGTTGGGCCTTCTGGATGAATTCAAATTATGCAGATCAAATTATTTTATTTCTTTCCTACAAAAGTACTCTCAACAAAGGTTAATTAACTTCAGAATTGATCATTATTTTCATTTTTAAGCTGATAGGTAGTCATAGTTTTTAGTTATATCCAAAATAACATGCAAATTGCAGAATATCTAATTAAGATTTTACGAATGTGGCCTACAGGTAACTTACTACGGCCTTCATCACAAGAACAGGTTCCCACCCTTGGAATAGGCCTTCAAAATAAAAACAAAATTGAAGGCCGCCATCACCAATGAGATACAGGCCATAGCACCGCACTCTCTTGATAAAAGTAATGCTGGACTTTTAAAGCAGAACACTGGAATAATAGTCGGAAACTAATGGATCACATTTGAAAGGAGTCATTTGCAAAGAATAAATATTTTATAATAAACGTGTAATTCTACTCTTTCGAATATATAGTTTTTTATGAAAGATAAAAATATTGAGAATATATGGCTCTAAATAATGGAAACACCATGTTAAATAACATTATTGAATATCGAGTTGGTCCTTCTTTAACAGCAATAACTTCAATACAACGAGGAACAGAGTTATACACGTTTTGGACAGTAACTATGGGAATTTTAATCCATTCCTGAAGCAGAATTTGTTCCAGCTCGTTCAAAGGTGATGGCGGGGTAAAGCGATTCCTTGCTTCTCCAAAACACCAGGTTTGTTCGATTATGTTAAGATCTGGAGATTGTGGGGGCTAACCCAAGTTGTTCTATATCAGTGTTGTGCTCTTCGTCGCAGTTTTTACAAATTTTAGCTGGGGATCGGCCTATTATATTGCTCTAGAAGATGTCGCCCCCATTGGGAAACAATATTTATACCATTGGGTGAATTTGGTCACTCCAAATTGACAAATAATTGTGAGAAAAATCCCTACCATTGAATGCTATCACAAAACCAAGATAATTACACGATAAAGCGGTCCAAACCATCACATAACCGCCTCCATATTTCTGGTTGGGGTAAGGAAATCTGGAACAAAGGTTTCTTCGGGTGTCCTCCATACATAAATCCTTCATGATCAAGGAAAAACATGAAGGATGATTCGTCAGTGAAGATCACATTCTTCCACTAGTCCATTCTTCATTTTAGTTATTTTGCATTAATGGGGGAAAGAAAAGGTTTGCCAATGGGAGCTCTTCTATGGTATCTAGCTAGATTGAGTTCTCGATGAACTGTTTTGTTGATCACTGGGTTGTCAAGATGTTGTTTAGGTCTGTGTTACTTTAGTAGTTGCGCTCTGTGATTTATCAACAGTGCGTTATAATGATCTGATATTTCTGTCGTTGCGTTTCGCTTTCCGTCCTGAGTTACGTTTCCTAGAGCTACGAGAGGCGGTCAATAAGTTTTGCGAATCGGTAGGGCAAAACAGAGGGAGGGGGATGGCTGTTTGTGGGGGTGTTATGACAAGTCAGGACTTGCAGCCGCACGCTCCTGCCTCGTCTATTTAAGAAGCAGTAGCTGATCGAAGATCGTCAGTCACAAATTTTTCAACAATGGGGAAGGTTGAGCACCGCGCAGCGATCAAATTTTTGACCAAGGAAGGCAAGAATGCAAAAGAGATTCATGAACGCATGGTTGCAGTGTACACCGACACCGCCCCTTCCTATGCAACCATTGCTTGCTGGAATAGGGAGTTCCGCCATGGTCGTGAGTCCCTTGAAGATGACCCCCTCCAGGACGCCCGTCAGACGTGACCAACGAGGACAATGTGGCCCGTGTGGAGAGGATGATCTCGAAAATCTACGGGTGAAGGTCGAAGAAATCGAGCGAGAACTTGGAATATCACATGGAAGTGTTAACATCATCCACGACAATTTGGCCTTGACCAAAGGCCTCTGCCTGTTGGGTCCCTAGAAACCTCACGCCCCATGATCGACTTCAACGTCGTCAAAGTCTACAATGCCAGAGTTGCACAAACTGCCCTGTGCGAGTGCGGATTCGAGGAGCTCAATCATCTCCCCTACAGTCCAGATCTGGCCCTTAGTGACTACTTTTTATTCCGCCAGCTCAAGGCTGCAGTGCGTGGACGCCGGTTTGGGGACGATGAAGATGTCCAGCTCGCCGTCCAGGAATTGATTGAACAGCAGTCGGCAGGTTTCTGGTTGTCGGCAATTCGAAGCCTCCGGGACAAGTGGCGCAAGTGCATTGAAGTCGAGGGTAGTTATATTGAAAAATAATAAAACACTTTTCTTCATATCTCGTTTCCTTATATCCGAATTGCAAAACTTATTGACCGCCACTCGTAGGTTTTCCTTGTTTTTGGTGTGCCAACTTGACTTTCGACACTTCCTCTCGAAAAGTTAAACAAGTCTGCATTTTTGTCACCGGGTCTCCAGCGATTTGCGCATAAACATTTTGCCTTATTTGAAGTCAGAAAGGCGACACAGCTTTGTAAATAATAAAAAAGAAGAAATATTTTGGTTATTATATCAAGTACATCTCCCCAGTGCATATACATAAGATTTCTGTACCATTGGCTAAAATAGAGGGGAGGAAATACCACCTGTTTTTGACCCGGGTTTGTGTTCTTATCCTGTATTTTTTTTACCCCTGCCGGTGAATCCTAAGAGGTATAATCCTTCTCTTCTGTCCAGGAGGTGAGGGGCGATGTCAAATAGATATTTTTCACCACTCAGTCCCACGCACATTCATCTCATTCAGATAAAGAAGCTTGGGCTTTTATGTAGCACTTATGCACGTACACACGGAAATCATTAGATGATTATTGAGGGCTTATATGTAGCACTCGTAGGTGTACATACACAATGAAACCATCCGTTTAAGATTGTATTACAGACACGATAATCGATCGATAGGTGAGGGAAAGGAGAGAGGAAGCAAATTAAATAGAATTTGCAGGCCCAACAAACTTTTACATAACGAAATCCTTCCTAAATAAACAAAGAGGAAGGCGGACAAACATGTGACCAAATTGAACTAAAAATGAGATCGATTACTTTAACAGGAAAAAAAATCCATTTAGGCCATTCCGATTATCAGTTCCTTCGTCGCAGTCGTCTTCGGATTAAGATTAAAATAGATCTTAAAACAAGAACGAACCAAACGCATATCAAATCAAATAAACATATAACTTGGGTTATTTTTCGGTTTATGTCCGCCCTCGAATTTCGTGGGCGCTTTCTTTTTAAATATGCAAATGCTATATAGCAGTTTCAGTACTTAATGTGGGCAAATCTCATGTTATGACGAAAAAAGGATTGGCCGCCATCTTCGAATCGAAAGAATCTAGTCAGTTTGGGGTTTTTTTTGTAGTCTTCGCCTCAAAAGAATCGGTTTAGCTTTGTATTTTTGTAAAACACTTTAAATATTTCTTTTTTAATTAAAATGTTATAATTGTGTACATATGGATAGGATTTTTCGAATTAGGAATATTTACGAGGGTTTTTTTCCAATTTGCTGGGGGTATGGGGGGCGAAGCCCCCATTTCTAAATTAAGTTAAAAATTATATATAATACAATATGATGCGATTGCAATAGCCTAACAACCCCAGCACTTTTTTTTATTTGCCCAGAAAAACCATTGTCTACTTTAAAAAAACAATTGTATATATATATATATATATATATATATATATATATATATATATATATATATATATATATATAGAGAGAGAGAGAGAGAGAGAGAGAGAGAGAGAGAGAGAAGAAGGAGCAAATGCAAGGTCTGCGGCTGATAACAACCACCACAGGGCTTTCGCCATATCTATTTTCTGCCTTTCAAAACAATTTTGAAGACAGAAATAAAGGTGCAGAAACCTTTACTATATAACAATATAGTACAAGAAAGAAAAATTGTAATATATATATATATATATATATATTATTAAAAAATTCGAGGGCGAGCATAAACCGAAAAATAGCTATAACTTGACACCTGAAGCAAAATAAAATGCGTTCCAACAAACTTTTAGAAACATGGATCACTAGAACCGAATGTGGTAGCTCAAGCTTAAAATACATTGTCAAAATAAAATAAAATCACTAAAACATGAAACAATGCGGATCTTTTGTAGCCCCCCCCCCCCCCGACTTTTTTCGAGTTGCTCTTTCTTCAAAAGTCGGATGAGCTTTAAAAAAAAAAAACTCGAAGAAAAGACACCTTCAAAAACGCTTTGGAGGTGAGGTTAGGTTAGAGGAGCAAGAGTCGCCTTGAACAGATCCAACAACAGCAGGCGTAAAAGAATCTATATGCACCACCCCGTAGAGACAAGATAGTCCTTGGTATCATACAGGGTGTCCAATTAGGGGGTCTACAAGAGATCCAGTTTGGAAACCATTGAAAGATCCGCTCAGCTTTTCATATCCAGGCTATCCGAAAAGTTACTAAACCCGATCTCTTAAAGACCCCCTAAGAATTGCACTATCTTCACTGTGATCTTAGCGGGACTAATTATTTCCAGTGCATAGTAACTTTTCGGACACCCTGTATTTCTCATTCATCGATTTCAATATAAGCCGATTCAACCTTTTCTCCTAAACACGTTCGTAGGTGTAAATATCCGAAACACGTTCGCAGTTGGATATTTTGCCTAAACACGTTCGTAAATGGATATTGCCCCTAAATACGTTCGTATGTGTAAATCTACGCCTAAACCCGTTTGTAGCCCTCCCCCCTTAAACACGTTCGTAGGTGTGAGTTTTCCTTCGAAACACTTCTTAAGTGTATATTTTCCCATAACGTTCGTAGATGTATATGTATTTTCCCCTAATCTCGTTCGCAAGTGTATATTTTTCCCTAAACACGTTCGTAGATGTAAAACTTTCCTCGAAACACGTTCGTAAGTGTATATTTTCCTCAAACACGTTGGTAGGTGTATATTTTCCAGTAAACACGTTCCTGTTATTACCCATAAGCACGTCTGTAAGTGTATATATTTCCCCCTAGAAAAGTTTGTAAGTATATTTCCCCATAAACCGTTTGTAAGTGTATATTTCCTCATAAACACGTTCTTAGGTATATATTTCCCCATAGACACGTTCGTAAGTGTACATTTCCCCAGAGACACGTTTGTAAGCGTTATTTCCCCTTAAGCACGTTTATAGGTGTATTTTTCCCCTATAAACACGTTGACAAGTGTGGATTTTCTTGATATAAAACGATATTGCCCTCACTCAAGTCTTAGCTTTCTAAACAGTAGTTTCCTCATCAGAGTACCATCAAAATTACAAGAGAAAGCAGAAGTAGAAGAGACATAATAATAGTTCGTGCGTGCAAGGACTACGGCGTAGTCGAGTGGAAGCACCGTTTCTGATTTCAGCGAACTTAGGCCAAATCGAGTGTGGCCAAGTTATCGGATCGCCATCACGGCGTCTGCCATTCCCTTTTAATACCCCTGGTTCGGATCCCACGTTAAATTGTAGTTCCTCATTTATAAAATGGTTCTTAAATGAGTACTGTACTAAAACCTTTAACCTTTTTTTTAACGGAGGTGCAAACACTGCCTTTCGAAATCCCAAAGTTTCGAACTTTAGGATTTCGAAAGGTAATGTGTTTGCACCTGCGTGAAAAAAAAGGGTAAAAGTTTTAGTACAATAGATACTCATTTTAGAACCATTTTATAAATGAGGAACTATATTTATATAACCCTTAAATCATATATATTAAATCAATATATATTAAGAGTCAAAGTAGCTTGAAATTGTTTTGTTCCACATGGCACCATAGGCCTTAAAAGGTTAAATAATGGGATATGTTTCCAGAGGTGTACATAAGCCAGTGTTATTGTACCTTGTTTTGTGGTCACGTTCGTAGGGGTGTTTAACTAAACAGCTTCCAAGTTTGTATGTTCGTATGTCATACTTTTGTTGATAAATTCCCCTGTCAAGGTTACCCGTTCCCCCAATGTAGCTCTTTTCACATTCTTCACAGTGAATTGCATAAATGCAATTAGATTCTCCTAGTGAGCGATTTTGTTTATTCTGCCTTTATCTAGATTGGGGAAAGAGGGGCCTTAGGAGTGGGGGGGGGGCTAAATGTGAGTGTTGCATAGAAAGTGGGAGAAAAATATCTAAAACGGCAACCAGGGGGTGCTCTTACGGGTTAGGATATTTGTCTCCCCCCCCCCCCGCCTCTTTCTCTTCCCCTGCCTTTTTCCCCCTCTCCCTCTGTTAGAAGCCTCAGTTGTCCACTTTTTTTTCCAGTCCTGATCCGTTTACGCTGCGTTGTATTCTTCCTCTTTTATATACGACCCAAGTAATCTCCTATTTTGGTTTCTCGGTATATATATAATGCTAACATTTTCCCTCATTTTGATTCCCCTCATCTTTTTCTCAGTCTAATTATTAAAAAAAAAAACTTTCTTGCGAGGTGTCTCCCTTGTTTTCCTCCCAGTTTTTAAAAACCAACTCACTTGTCCTATTACGCGTCTTCCACAAAGTGGTAATTCTACCCTCGTTTGTTAGTGGTTTTCGTACAATAAAATCAGTCGAATATGTGCTTGTTTGTGCGTACATGTGTTATGTGCGGTGAGTGAACTCTCAATTTGCGCATCTCTCAGAGAACCCGCCGTCTCTGGTTGATTACTTGGTTTCTGTATTATGGTTGAGTGGTAAGAAAAAACGCAGACCTCAAACACCCCCACCACTCGCCTGCTCTCCAGCTCTTATTAACCCGTTTTGTGGCTAACAAAACTCCCATTGAAAGTATCGCTCGAGTTTGGCATTTGATGCCGATTACATAGGTGTCTAAAACTCATTAGTGAGAGACTTACGAGGTGTTGTGTGTTTATCTGTTCACCACCAGCGTTATGCGATACTACCTAAGTCGTTAATGGTGGTAGCTTGGCGCGACGATTTATTATTTTTTTTTGGGGGGGGGGGCAATTACTCTTAAGTGAAACTCCGATATCTGTTGCCATATAGAGGCAAACTTTGTCCTTTCATAACGCCGATATATGTTGCCATGCAGAGGCAAATGTCCTTTTGTTAACTCCATTATTTGTTGTCATATAAAAAAAACTGTGTCCCTTTGATAACTACGATATATGTTGCCATATCGAGACAAACTGTGTGTCCTTGGATGACTCCGATATATCTTGCCATGTAGAGGTAAACTTTGTCCTTTTGTTAACACCCATATATGTTGCCATATAGACGCAAACTTTTGTCATTTTGATAACCCCGATATTTTTTGCCATATAGAGACAAACTTTGTCCTTTTGATAACACCGATATTTCTTGCCATATAGAGACAAGCTTTGTCCTTTTAATAATTCTGATGTATGTTGCCATATAGAGGCATACTATGTCCTTTTGATAACTCCAATATATGTTGCCATATAGAGACATACTGTGGTGTCCTTTTAATAAGATACTTACCTTCTTTCGCTTCTCGACAACGCAAAAGCCTTTTTTAATAAAAGATTTGTCTTACTGAAAAGAAAAACACAACGAGAGGTTCATCGAGAAAGTGATTAATGAAGTTAGAGAGGAAACTGGGGGGGGGGGAATAGTCAACCTAACTAGAGGAGGAGAGTTCGTGGGATGCAAGAAACTGAGTCAGCACAACTATCGAACCATTCTGAAACGACCAGACTAGCTTGTAGAGCGAACTGGATGTCTCCATATCCTTCCATCTCCGCACAGCCCCCATCATCTCAGTATTTTTAAATTTTATTTCTTTATTTATCTGTCATCCTTTAATTCTGTATCATGCCCAGATAGACCCCTTTTCGAGAGGTGGGTATTAAGACGCCCTAAAAAATACTCACTTTGCTCTTGCCAGGAATGGAATCAATGCTACCTCACTAAGATCAGTCATGGATTGGGCCCCTCGATGCAACCTAGTAGGACCTCGAGGCTTCGGGGGTTGTGCGGGGCAAAGCATCGACAAGCGGGCATCGTCTATTTGGAAGCGAGTAGAGACGAGAGACAATGACTGGAAGAGACAGAGAATAGGAATGGAGGAGTGATACAGTAAACATTTATGATGCTGGAGGTCGTAATTTTTAGGAACAAATTCTTGCTAGTAAAACCTGGACTCAATTATAGGATTGTCTCTCATTTTCGAGGTTTCGGGACAAAGTCTGCTTCTGTACTACCCCGGCATCGTGTCTTGACCGAACGCCACCCTGTATCGACACAAAGTAGGCCTCTGCTGGGTCTGTTGGAAACCGATTTTGTCCTATTATTATTCCCATAAAAGTTAGATCGCACATATGATGGATATGTATCCTTCCGCAACGTTCCTGCTGAAGCGATTATCGTACATTGAATAAGGCAACATGTGGGTCATGTTGTCAACCCACATTACGGAACCTTCGGTTAATGACTTCACACTCGCGATCGAGACAATCCTTTGCCACAAGACCGTAGTACTAGTGGTAGTATATTGCGGCTACCGAGTCGTAAGGATTGCCTGGGGTTATTATTATTGCCAGGAAAATTGTAAAATGTGGGTTTTCAAGGATGACCTCAATGATTAACCGAAATGGGATTTATGGGAGATGGACATTCGACCCGCCTGGCGTTAGACTCGAGTTCTGACCAGTATTTACACAAGAGAATCTGAACAATTTAACTTATGGTAGTTCTAGTTCAGGAAAGCTGCCAAATATTATTAATGTAGATAGGGAAGTCATTAAGAGACTTATACTTGAGTTAAATACTAGCGAGGCCTCTGGCCCGGATAACATTCATTCAAGTTTGCTTAAAGAAGATGAAGCATTGCAGTAGCTCTTCAGAAGACATATACTAGATCACTAGAGTCTGGAGAACTACCTAATTGGAAAATAGCGATTGTAGTGCCATTTTTTTAAGAAGGGAAGTAAAGAGGACCCGAATAACTTTAAACCAGTAAGGTTAACTTTATATTTTATAAAATTCTTGAGAAGGTCTAAGCATCTTTAGAGATGCTAGGTTAAAGAACGATGCTCAAGCATGGATTTAGAGCAAGTAGATCATGTTTACTAAATTTACTGGAATTTATGGATTATGTAACAAAGCAATTAGATAAAGGAGAGAATGTAGATGTTATTTACATAGATTTTAGCAAAGCCTTTGACAAGATTCCACATAAAAGACTGGTTATTAAATTAAAAATGCTTGGGATATGTGGGAGAGTATTGAATTAGATAGCCGAATGGTTAAACGATAGGAACCGGAGGGTAGTGTTAAATAGAGTAAAGTCACAGTGGAGGGATTTTGTGAGTGGGGTACCTCATGGATCAGCTCTGGGTCCATTATTATTTGTAATCTATATAAATGACCTTGGGAAAGCAGTTAATAGCAGTGTCATTATTTTGCCTATGGCACAGAATTGGCAGCTTCCGTAAAAGAAAATGAGGGTAACTTATTTAATATTGTAGTTGCCTAGTGGAAGTTTCACGAGCCTTAAATGGTCATAACTATAACCCACAATTACGTAACTACATCCTTTGGATGTAGTTCATGGAGGGATGTTGTGGTGGGGTTCGATTGATTCAGGATGTCCTTTGATAGGCCCTTGTGGCTTTTGTCATCAGTGAATGTTATGTTATGAACAAGCTTGTTTAAAGTCACAGAGCTAGAATTCTATCTATTGCCCCATAATTTGCAGAGGCAAAAGATAGCAAATACTTAATATATTATAACTATTAAACGGTTTTATTTACTTTAATAAATGCCTTAAGCAGAAACAAATGGCCAAATTGATGGAGAATATCAAGGTTTTCCTCCCCCTCCTCCTCTCCCCCCCGTCGTCTTTTCAAGAAAGTGAAACGCGCAAATTTGTGTCGTTTGGTTATTTGAGGGTCAGGGGCTTTTATTTGTTATTTGAGGGTCAAGGGCTTTTATTTGTTATTTGAGGGTCAAGGGCTTTTATTTGTTATTTGAGGGTCAGGGGCTTTTATTTGTTATTTGAGGGTCAAGGGCTTTTATTTGTTATTTGAGGGTCAGGGGCTTTTATTTGTTATTTGAGGGCCAAGAGCTTTTATTTGTTATTTGAGGGTCAAGGGCTTTTATTTGTTATTTGAGGGTCAAGGGCTTTTATTTGTTATTTGAGGGTCAGGGGCTTTTATTTGTTATTTGAGGGTCAGGGGCTTTTATTTGTTATTTGAGGGTCAGGGGCTTTTATTTGTTATTTGAAAGTCAGGGGCTTTTATTTGTTATTCGAGGGTCAAGGGCTTTTATTTGTTATTTGAGGGTCAAGGGCTTTTATTTGTTATTTGAGGGTCAGGGGCTTTTATTTGTTATTTGAGGGTCAAGAGCTTTTATTTGTTATTTGAGGGTCAAGGGCTTTTCTTTGTTATTTGAGAGTCAAGGGCTTTTATTTGTTATTTGAGGGTCAAGGGCTTTTATTTGTTATTTGAGGGTCAAGGGCTTTTTTTTGTTATTTGAGGGTCAAGGGCTTTTATTTGTTATTTGAGGGTCAAGGGCTTTTATTTGTTATTTGAGGGTCAAGGGCTTTTATTTGTTATTTGAGGGTCAGGGGCTTTTATTTGTTATTTGAGGGTCAGGGGCTTTTATTTGTTATTTGAGGGTCAAGGGCTTTTATTTGTTATTTGAGGGTCAAGGGCTTTTATTTGTTATTTGAGGGTCAAGGGCTTTTATTTGTTATTTGAGGGTCAAGGGCTTTTATTTGTTATTTGAGGGTCAGGGGCTTTTCTTTGTTATTTGAGGGTCAAGGGCTTTTATTTGTTATTTGAGGGTCAAGGGCTTTTATTTGTTATTTGAGGGTCAAGGGCTTTTATTTGTTATTTGAGGGTCAAGGGCTTTTATTTGTTATTTGAGGGTCAAGGGCTTTTATTTGTATTTGAGGGTCAAGGGCTTTTATTTGTTATTTGAGGGTCAGGGGCTTTTATTTGTTATTTGAGGGTCAAGGGCTTTTATTTGTATTTGAGGGTCAAGGGCTTTTATTTGTATTTGAGGGTCAAGGGCTTTTATTTGTTATTTGAGGGTCAGGGGTTTTTATTTGTTATTTGAGGGTCAAGGGCTTTTTATTTGTTATTTGAGGGTCAAGGGCTTTTATTTGTTATTTGAGGGTCAAGGGCTTTTATTTGTTATTTGAGGGTCAGGGGCTTTTATTTGTTATTTGAGGGTCAAGGGCTTTTATTTGTTATTTGAGGGTCAAGGGCTTTTATTTGTTATTTGAGGGTCAGGGGCTTTTATTTGTTATTTGAGGGTCAAGGGCTTTTATTTGTTATTTGAGGGTCAAGGGCTTTTATTTGTTATTTGAGGGTCAAGGGCTTTTATTTGTTATTTGAGCGTCAGGGGTTTTTATTTGTTATTTGAGTGTCAAGGGCTTTTATTTGTTATTTAAGGGTCAAGGGCTTTTATTTGTTATTTGAGGGTCAAGGGCTTTTATTTGTTATTTGAGGGTCAGGGGCTTTTATTTGTTATTTGAGGGTTAAGGGCTTTTATTTGTTATTTGAGTGTCAAGGGCTTTTATTTGTTATTTGAGGGTCAAGGGCTTTTATTTGTTATTTGAGGGTCAAGGGCTTTTATTTGTTATTTGAGGGTCAGGGGCTTTTATTTGTTATTTGAGGGTCAAGGGCTTTTATTTGATTTTTTAGGGCCAAAGGGCTTTTATTTGAAAACCAATGTCTGGGTTTTTTTTAGGGGGGGGGGTAGGGCCAAAGGCTTTTACTTATTTGTTGGCCAAGGGTTTTTGTTTGATTTTTTGTGAGTTAAGGGTGTTTATTTATTATTTGAGGGCCAAGGAGTTATATTTATTATTTGAGGACAAATGGCTTTTATTTGTTATTTGAGGGCCGATGTCTTTTATTTGATTTGTGAGGGCCAAGGGATTTTTTATTATTTGTTGGCCAAAGATTTGGGGAAGATTTGAGGGCCTGAGGCTTATTTGTTTGGCTGCCGTTTTCTTTATTGATGCGAAGGAAGAACAGAGTTAACTGGCAATAAACGAAAGGAGAAGAAACGGTTCCTGGAGAGGTACCAGGAAGGAAAGAGCTCGGAAAGTTATACCCTTCTATCAGATGTGAAACTTGGATGTTGGCCCCACAATAGGATTTACCTTGCTTTTAGATCCTGGAATGGGTAAGTTGTAACTAGTGGCGTTCCATCCCAGTTCCTAGCCTCACAAGGGCTCGAGTCGGTCGGACTCTGCTATTCATTTTCTACGGTTTTTCGCATCCTCTTTACGGACCTGTTTAAAAAAAGTTGGTCGAGACATCCTCGTCGAATCATTTAAAAAAAAAAAATGCTGCCCGGCTCCGATAAGGTGTGTGTGTGTGGAAAGGAGGGGGGGGGTAATCAGTGAATTCCTGTAGTTTCCTTATTACTCAAGATAAACTTGAGTAATAAAGATTTTAGAGGTGCGCTACATGGGTGTAGCGACTCGATCGTAGTAAATGCAAGGTAAATTTAGAACCTACTATGGAAGGGAGGGGGGGGGGGGGCAAGAAACATAACGTGTCCCTGTAACCTCTTAGGTCGTTTAGGATTTCGGACTTTCGAGCGTTTTTCTCACCCCTTGGCTATCTTTTCGCGCCTTTTTTCTCACCCCTTGCTGGCTTGTCGCGCGTTTTTTCTTGCCCCTTGGCTGCCCTTTTGCGCGTTTTTTCTCACTCCTGGCTTGCCTTTCGCGCGCCTTTTCTCACTCCTTGGCTTCCCTTTCGCGCGTTTTTTTCTCACTCCTTGACTTCCCTTTCGCGCGTTTTTTCTCACTCCTTGGCTTGCCTTTCGCGCGCCTTTTCTCACTCCTTGGCTTCCCTTTCGCGCGTTTTTTTCTCACTCCTTGACTTCCCTTTCGCGCGTTTTTTCTCACTCCTTGGCTTGCCTTTCGCGCGCTTTTTCTCACCCCTTGGCTGCCATTTCACGCGTTTTTTTCACCCTCGTCTGCCCTCTCGCGCGCTTTTTCTCACCCCTTGGCTGCCCTTTCGCGCGTTTTTTTCTCACCCCTTGGTTGCCATTTCCCGCGTTTTTTCTCACCCCTTGGCTGCCCGTTCGTGCGTTTTTTTCTGACCCTTTGGCTGCCCTTTCACGCGTTTTTTTCACACAACGCTGCCATGGTGGCTAAACTTGTTTTCTCCAGAATGGTTGTATTGACGATTAATGTAGCTTTTTTTTTATTTGATTACAGGTGGCGAAGCACCCTTTGACATCCTCTTCCTTGGCTACTACCATAACCACCACCACAGCAGCCGCCAGCAATGCCTTAGGACACTCCAAGGAGGTAAAGATTTATATGATTATATATATATTTTTTAAATAGCAGCGATCGTATTACGTGATGCCTTAAATTGAAGAGAACTTTACTTTGGATGGGAATTATTATTATTTTACGGAGGTGTAATAAATTTTCCATGCAGTTTTAAAGGCTGTAGTTGTGGGAACGAACCGTCATGAATTAGTTCCTACGAGAGGAAGTAAGAATTTGATGCGAATGAAAACTCTTTTTTCCTATGGAACAAATGTATGAGAAAGTAAGAGTTTTCGGACTGAAAGGTCGCCTCTTGTTTAACACTTTTTGAACTCTTTCTGTGTTCTCTCCTTATTCTCGGCGACTTCAATCTTCCTAGCCACTATGAAACTTTTCGTGCATTCATTGACATCATCGACCTCTTCTCTCTTACACAACATGCGTAATCCCCAACACATATACATGGTAATACCCTGGACTTAGTCATCTCGAAACTCCATATATCTAATCTAACAGTAACTGACCTTTCTTATACGATTCCCGACCACTTCTTGGTCAATTTTAAATTCTATATTCCCTACAACCTACCTCCTCGCTCGTCCCGAGATCCTACTCCTTTCCGGCGACTATCGTGGCCGTTGTTTCTGCCCTACCTCCTATCGATACTTCTGCTTCACCTGACCAAATCTTAAACACTCTGCACCAATCATTACTCGCCTGCTTTGACGTGCACGCCACCCTTATTACTCCTTCAAACCGCCATCACCGCGCCCCTTGGTTCACCATGGAACTCCTTCGTTCAAGGAGGTCCTTACGTGCTCATGAACGAGCCCTCCGTAAAGCACGCTCCCGTGGGCAGGACACGACCTCCCTCTCACTTGCCTATCGCCTTGATACTTCGACTTTTATTTCAAATTAAAATCAGCGCGTGAGGCTCATTCACGCAAACCTTTGTCTGAGAGCAAGAATGACCCTCGGACTATCTTTCGTCTCCTCTCTCGTCTTTCCTCGCCTAGCCCCATTTCCCCCTACCTCTCCCCCCATCAACCCCTCTACTCTTTCTAAATTTTTCTCTGATATAGTTATTAACCTTCGCGCCGTACTACCCCAGTTGTCTGAACAAACCCATGCTGTTTCCTCCGACCATACTCCATTGCCGCTTAACGTCCTCACTTGGGTGTCCTCTGAGGAAGTAACTGCCCTGATTTCACGCCCTAACAAATCTGGATCCCCTAAGGACGTCTTTCCACCAAAACACCTCCATCAAATTCTCCCTGCTGTCCTCTCACTGATTCTTCATCTCATTAACACTTCACTTGCCACAGGGATGGTTCCCTCCTTCAAACATGCCTCAATTCGTCCTATCCTTAAAAACACACCTTAACCCCCTGAACCATCTAACTATCGTCCTATCTCACAGCTTCCATTCCTCTCTAAAGTCCTCGAGAGAGTGGTTATCTCTCGCCTTAATGACCATATTTCTAACCGCAATATCGATGAAATGTACCAGTCGGGGTTCAAAGCGAAGCACTCTACTGAAACCGCTCTTCTTAATGTTTCAGACGGTTTACGTAGAGCAGCTGATAGGGGTTGTACGCCAATTCTAGTCCTCCTAGACCTCTCCTCTGCTTTCGACACCATCGACCACACTGTCCTCCTTGATCGTCTTCACACTTTCCTTGTTCTCTCGGGCACTGAACTTGTTTGGTTCCACTCATACCTCTCCTCCTGCACTCAGTCGGTCACACTCGATAACCCCTCCTCCGAGCCCGCGCCCATTCATTTTTGGGGTGCCTCAGGACTCGGTCTTTTATCCCCTCCTCTTTCGCATCTACTTACTTCCTCTTGGCTCCCTTCTTCGCAATTTGGGCCTATCCTCCCACCTCTATGCCGATAACACTCAGGTATACCTTTCCTCATCCTCTGTGTCCTTCTCTCAATCAATTACCAAGCTCCTTTCAGCCTACACCTCCATAACCGAATGGCTGTCTGCCAACTTTCTCAAACTTAACTAAGATAAAACTGAAGTTCTCCTTGTTGGTACCGCTTCGATGGTGGAGGAATCTAAAGCTCTCTTCCCCTCCCTTAATCTTGGGGAAACCAATGTCGCCTTCTCTGTTACCGTCAGTAATCTTGGTGTTATTTTCGACGAGCAACTCTCGTTTAAACCGCACATCCATCGTATCTGTAAGTCTTCCCTCGGTTTCATAACATAACATAATTTCACAGATGACAAAAGCCACAAGGTCCTATCAAAGGTCATCCGCATCTGTCAAAGCCCACCCACAAAATGCATCCGTGAAGCCTTGAGATTGCTATTCATGCCTTCGTCACCTCACGCTTAGACTACTGCAATTATCTTCTAGTGAATCTCCCTTCTTCTTCACTTCGCCCCCTACAACTAGTTCAAAACAAAACTATGCTGCCCGGCTCCTTCGCCGCCCCCAGTTCTCTCCTTCGATGCCTCTGTTACAGGAGCTACACTGGTTACCTATTCGCTTCCGTTCCCACTATAAAATTCTTTTCATCACCTACAAAGTCCTAAACCTCGAGGCTCCACCTTATCTCTCGTCTGCCCTCTCTTGTCGTCAAACTCCTCGGGCACTCCGGTCTAACCTCGCTCCCCTCCTGAACACTCCTCGTTCTGTCCTCTGCTCGATGGGTGACCGTTCCTTCTCAGTTTGTGCCCTAGACTTTGGAATTCTCTTCCTGCCGAAGTCCGATCCTCTCCCTCCCTTGCTACTTTTAAACGTCTCCCCTCTAAACTTTCTCTACACTCGCTACACAACCTGCGCTCTGGGAGGGCTAACCGCCCTGAAGGGCGCACTATAAATACCTATTATTATTATTGTGGCAGGTTGCGCATTTATGGTGTAGAGTTCCAAGTTAATATCCCTCTTTTTCCTCGTTTATACTTACCCACCCCTCATTTTCTGAGCGTCTCCCTCTGACGCAAGGACAGCACCACGCGAGAATCGAGGTCGGTGGAATCTTGGCAACATCGCATCAATTCATTTGATTATGAAGCGATTGTATCAAAACGAAACGTCGTGGGCGTGTTTTGGCAAAGGGTTGGGATAGATAGATATCACGTTAACTTGACGACCGCGTGGGGTACAAATACGATATAAAAGAGGGACTGTCTTAAACCATATACAAACAAGTTGTGATGAGTAAAAGTGTGCATAAGGGAGTGGATTAAATTCGGTAATTTTCTCCCATTGTCAAGGACACAACTGTTACCGATTCGTGATAACCTTAGGGCAATTTCAAATCTTAAGTAAATGGTTCGAACCATTTCAAATCTCGAGTAGAGTGGTTCGAATGATTTAAAATCTCTAACCATTTAAAATCTTAAGTAGAATGTTTCGAACCATTTAAGATCTTGAGTAGAGTGGTTCGAAACATTTAAAATATCGAGTAGAGTGGTTCGAATGATTTAAAATCTTGAGCAGATTGTTTCGAACCATTTCAAATCTTGAGTAGAGTGGTTCGAACCATTTCAAATCTTGAGTAGAGCGGTTCGAACCATTAAATATAGTTTAATCGAGGTGGGGTGGGGTTAAAAAATACCTGCACAATGTACCATTTAAGGATTATTATTATCTTGGATCCTCTTGAATAAGCAGCAGAAATTCGAGAGGTTTTTTTTTAAATTAAAAGCGAATACCAACGAAGGCACCTCCACTTGGTTTGTAAGGAGATCTATAAAGGGTGAGGTTGGAGGAAGTGAAAATGTAAGGAGATCTATAGCCGCAGAATTTCCTGCTGGCATTGGGGCTGAGATGACCCGATATCCGCGAGATGTCGGCTGCAGCATTTTCGCCCTCCCCCTCCCATCACCCTCCTTGCGGGGTCCACCAGCCAAGAAAATAGGTGGGGTGGGGGGGGGGGCGTTAAGCCAAGGGTGAAAGGTAGTCTAGAAGAAATAAATCCGAGGTAGGTTTGAAAGACTAACCGTGGCTACTGGAGGCGGGAGGGCGCGTCGCTTATCCAAGTTTCAGGTATAGCAAGAGTATTCTCCTACCCCCCCCCCTCCATTGTAGGGGCGGGTCGATGGGGACCAAGAAAGGAAAGGGCAGTCAACATGTGTAATCCAACGAAGTCGTGTTCACAAAGCACGAGGAAAGGAGAATCGAGTGAGCAGAAAATGGGGGGGGGGGCAAGACAAAAAGATGTTAACTGACTTCATTCATTCTTAAGTGTTGGGCACGGAAAGATTTTTCCAAACTCGATAGGACGACTCACTTGCAAAGGTACGGACATATTCAGAGGTACGAACACATCAGAGATACGGGCATATTCAGAGGTATGGACACATTCAGAGATAGGAACATATTCAGAAGTAAGAATACATTCAAGGATGCGAACTCATTCGGATGTACGGACACATTCAGAGGTGCGAACCAGTGGCACGTTCGTATTTGAATCCCTGCGCTCTTTGTTTGGAATTTGTTCCTGGCAGGTTTTCATACTTTCTTCTTCTGAATATTTAAGGCTGCCAAAAATGACTACTTCATTCTTTGTTATCCCTATCATAATTATGCTTCTTCTTTTTCCGCCATTTTCGGTTTCGCCTCTCCCCTAATTAATATAAATTATCACGTTGGTTTCATCATTTTCTTTTCTTTAAATGCCATTGTAGGAAGAAAATTATTTGGGGGGGGGGGGGAGATTATGTACATAATATCCAAAAAGTCACGAGGAAAATACTAAAAACAATTATTGGCTTTGGTCTTTTTTAATGTCTTTAACCTTTAATCCTTTTTAAGACTTCCTTTTAGGCATCCCCCTTTTTAAAGTACCTATTCGTCCTTTTGCAAAGTAGGACAAATTATCACTTTAATTTCTTGGTTTTGGAAGTTTTCGTCCTCTAAACTCATTATTTAAATTGATTTTCCTACTGTAAACAATGTATTTGTTCCTTTTAAAGCTTTTTCCTTTTCAATTACTCGTCCCTTTGGCAAAACAGGACAAATTATCACTATAATTTCTTCGTTTTGGCTCGATTCTTCCTTTAACATTGTGTGTCTTTCTTTATACGTCATGACCTTACCCACCCTCGAATATTGACCTCGCATCAGGGTATAATCCATTCCATTCTGCCGTGACTTCACTCGGAATTCTTAGCTTCTCAGTCGCATTACGGCGCATGTAATTTAGACTTGCTACTCTGATTCCAGGCTTCTAGGACACCCTGTACAAATGTATCGGGGCCCATTCTGTCGCCATACCTGTTTTCCGGCCTCTGAGCCCCAAGAAGTGATTGGTTTCAATCGTGCTTGGTACCTTTCATACATTTTATTTACCTTCGCGACTTTAGTTTTTCAGAAACGGTGGGTCCAAATGCCCCCGTTGGTTTTAAGATTAAAAAAAATAGTGATACCTTGATTCTTTTCCCCACTAAGGGCGGCTATTTCAAAATTTTCCTGGTTTCTAATTATGAGTGCCACAAGTAGTTTCCTCTTTGGACTCTATTGTCAGTGCGTTGGCGTCCATCGCATGGGTACCGCGTTCGATCCCCGACGAGAGCAAATACGAAAAATTTGCGCCACTCATATGCACCCCCCTCCCCGTAAGGGGGTGTCAACTTTAGCATGCCACCCGTGGCGCAGATGACATCTGAGGGATCCCGTGCCATCCTTGCCCCAACATTTTTCTCCCCCCCCCCCATCTTCACAACTCTACAGATCTCCCATTAGGAACCTCTTGTGGGAGCTGTTCTTGTTGGTTGTCACGCACACACCGCCAAACACAACACCGCTCTTTTTACATTTATCTCCCTTCGCGCGGACACACACATAGTACATCACTCTTCTGTTTACCGAAACGCCGAAGGGGTTTATCGATCCACACTCCCCTGACGTGGGAAGAGGTTCTCTACCATGGGTCAGGTAGGGTTCCCTGCTCGCTAGTTGGTAGCAAATCACTACTACTACTCTTCCTGCTCCTTTTATTCCAACAACAACTGGCCCCTGGGGCCCACGTGCTTTCTAGCGATTGTCATTCTGATCTTTATGTAAATTTTAGTCTGGTGAATCACTTCTAAGGGTTTTTGGCAAATCGTTGCATTTCTCTCTCTGGATGCGATGTTCCATATATATATATATATATATATATATATATATATATATATTTTATATTATTTATTTATTTTTGTAAGACGCGCCTTTTTAGGCTGTTGGAGTAAACCAGTGTATGAAGACGTACAGACTTTGCCAAGACACAAAATATTGGTACATTACATGCCCTTTAAGTTGGGGAGTGGGGATGGGGGTGCAGGAAAGAGAAATACTTGCATAGAGGTTCAGGTAACTCAGTCATTTTAGCATTTTATACAGATCCTAGGAAGAGTAGAACCTCAAACTCTTATAAGATCCCGACGAAATTAAATAAACCCATCTTTAAAAAATAATATTTTCAACCACAAAATAAGCCCCCGACCAGTCGCTTTTTATTGTCTACATATAAAATAAATGGGTATGATACCATTTTAATGTCTGAAGATGTCAAGGTGTAACGACGAAACGTCACCATGGAATACAAATTAAAGATAATTGTCTTATCTATTTAAGATAATAATAATGAAAAAATCTAAATTTTAATTGTGAAGAAAATATTCTAAATTATAATGCAAATAATATATGAAAATTAAAGCTGACTTACACATTATTAAATTATTATTATTTATTTCATCCTCATTTGATTAAGGTGAAAACATGGTGTTATCTCTTTAAAATTACTGGTTCTTTCTTTCCTTGCATCCACCTGCTATGATCCAAATACTGGTCGTAGTTCGGATTCGAAGTCATCCCCCCTCCCTCGCAAGAAGCCTTGCCCTCATTCTAAAAAGCGCGCCAAATTATCTCCTTTGGCTGCTCCGTTTATCTTCCAGTCATCTTTATTCTCTTCTAAACTTTATCATTTGCTTTACAAACTTCTCCAAGCACTTTATGGTCGAGATTTTTTTTAGTCGTTTTTTTTTGGCTTTTATTAATGAATATAATTTTTATTCAAGGCTAATTCTTATTTGCGGACTAAATCTGCGTCGGTGAACCGAAAACGCCAAACATATACACCCCATACACGCGGAAAATACACCGCGACTTTAAATTGGTTATACCATGTACATTCTATCGAGCGATAGTCCTGTACAAGCCAAAATAATAGCTTTGAGCCTATTATAGACGAAAGAGATCGGAATCATTGCATTTTTCTCCCGCGGGCCTTTATTTATCTCTTCGCGTCTGTATCGGGAGATTGGATTTACCCCAATTTCTGGCCACTAGTCGGTAAAATTGATTAACGCCAATTTCACCTGCTGGAAAACTAATTTGGTGGTACCCAAAGGTTAAATAGGGTTGAACTAGCGCATTTCCCTCATTCCGCCCCCCCTTCTCCCATGAGGGAAGGTTCCAATCCCAATATCCGACTGAGAAGCCTCAAACCCTTTCTAGCAGCGTTAAATCCCGCAAAAATAAGGCGAGGCTAAAATTCACATCTTGCTTCTAATTCTTTGGTATATTCTTCTGCGTCTCTATTAACCATTTTATACTTGATTTTTTCTATATAATTCAGCTTTATTTTTGTAATTTCGCTTCTCTCCTCTTATCAACAGGCTTCTTTTTTTTTTACTTTTGCTATTATCGGTTTTTTTTTAAATAAATACTTTGTCGGGTCATTTTTGTTTTAAGAACCGGACCTACTTAACCTAACCCAATCCTATATATATTTATTTTTTACTAAGGGTTAGGTTAGACTATTAAACCAAAACTATCAAACAAAATATTTAGCAAAACCACGAATATTCAATTAAAGTTGAGATTCTGGAAGCCAGAACATTTTCAATGTTTACAGAAGTGACTCGAAGGAGTCGTTCTAAATTCTTGAGTAAACAACAATCTCGACGATAATAAGAAAGTAAAAAAAAATGGTTGATGATAATAGGAAAATAACATTTTCTTGTTTTTTTTTCGACAATGAGCATTTATCTTTTTGTTTCTAAGTGTCTCTTTTGTTCTGATAAATTAACGCCCACCCCGATCCAAAACATTCCCCTTTTTTCTTCAATGCAAAGGAAAATATCTCTAGACGGCTACAAAAAAAAATGATGAGAGGGGACAGTCAGATGAGCAAAACGATGACAGTGGCCATTTAAAAAGGCAAAATACGAAAATAAAAAGAAATATAATCCTCATCCACCCAATATCATGAGATAAGTGTGTGCTATTAAAAACAAACTCCTACCCGAGAGTACAGACAACAAAGCAACCATACAACTCTCCATACGTTGGGGTACTCCATGGGTAATATGTTCAGTTGTTGATGCCATTAAACGCCACAGAGGTAATTTTGAATCAATAAACATGAGCTTCAAATGTTTCCGTTTTATCTTGGACCATCGCTCGTGTGAGACTCTTAAGTGGAGGGCCTTCGGTGATCGCAGACAAGAGCGTCTTTATGGACCGCGAATTCCGACTGTCCTGGCGAAAGTTCCGCTCTCATCAGATCAGTAGACAAAGTTGGGCATTCATGGGAGGCAGCAGCGGCCCTGTTTCTAATTTAAACTGTGCCTTTGTGTCCAAGTAAAGGAGGGAAAGTGGAACGAAAACTGGAGGATCGGGGGAGGACCAGGATTACATGACCTCTAAAAATACCCCTGTATGGGGTTTAATGGCATGAAGGAAGAGCTAAAGTACCTATATTTTGGTGCGTTTTATTTGTCTATGTATCGCGTTAGTTATCACACCCGTCCATTTTCTATTATGGAGGGGGTCTCCCGATTATAATGAAATTCACATATAGATCAGAATGACCATCATCGAAAAGTTGGAGGCAGTAGGGGAAGGTGCAAAGAGATCGTTATCTGGAAGATAACATGCCCACCCAACCCTAATGCCTGCAGAAGGCTCTGCAGATATATACCATACATACATTTTCACTTCAAAGCTTTATCACACTTTCTTAACAAATCTCCCCACAGACTATAGAAAATCCCTCGTTGGTTTTCCTCTTTTGAGTTTCCCTTTAAATTGAGTAAAAAAAAATGGTCGATTCAATGCCTTCGAATCTCGGATCCCGATTTCATCATTTATTATCTTTATTCCTCTTCGTTTCCTCCCTAGCTCCATTAACTAGGAGAGTTACGTGCACCCCCCTTTATTTTCACCCGTACTTACCCCCTCCCTTCATTTCCCTCCATTCCCATTCATTTATTTTCCCCCCCTTACTCTATTTCTTCTTCGGTTGGTCACCATTAATTTCCTCTGTCTGACCGAGGGGGTCGAAACCCCTCTGACGAGTAAAAGAAACCTAGTATAAGGGATCGGGCGATCACGCAATGAAGCAGTCCTCTTAGGGGGGGGAGGGGTACAATCCCTCACCCGAGGACGTGCCGTCCTCGCACGGTCCATTGCATTATAGTTTTGTTTTTTTTGTTTACCTTGTTTTTGTTTTCTTTAGTTTGTGTCTTAGTCTTGTTTCTTTTTTTGTCATTGGTTATTTACTTGTTTTTTTTTACTCTAGCCTAGTACTAGGCTTATCTAATACGGGGACTTTTGCCCTAGTAGGCAGTCGCCAGATGGGTCTTAAAAAAAACAAGGTCAACAGACCTAAGTCGCGTGCTCTCAATTATTCTGACTTACGACCTTCAAAACCCATTGAAAAGTAAAATGGCTACCATCCGACCGACCGACGACCTACGGACCGACATAGTAATTTATAGAGTCGCGTGCGCTCGACTAAAAATTGGGTTGTGTCAAGTCGCATTACGATGACTTTCGTTCAGTGAAAATTTAATATATTATTATTTGATGTGATATTGAGTTTTTGGCTATATTTAGTTATAAATAAACTAGATGAGACATTTGCCACCAGATAGGACATTTACCACTAAAAGAAATTTAATTTATTTATTTTTATTCTTGCGTTATTTCAAGCATTACTGGCGAAACATTTTGAAACGGTTTTGGTTCAAAACAGGGATGCCAAATTTCCTTCTTTTTTTTCCACTTTGAATAACTTTTTATATTTATTTAATCGTTGATATTACAAAAAATATTCGAATTAACATATGACTTTTATTTATCCCTATAATTATTTTTTTTAATCTAGTTGTCATGAAAATAATATTTATGACTTTCCACACCGTACAGCAAAGTCTAGTCGAAGTCGTACAAGGATATTCAGAGATTTATAAAACACATAATTATATCATAGTTAACTTACTTTAGTCCGAAACATTTTGAAAAATGTGACAACACTACTTGGGGAAAGTATACCTCACCTAAATTTCACAACTTTCCAAAACTTTTTAAAACTTTGTAATAAATCCCTCGTTGGTTTTCAATTTGGTTTTTTATTAAATTAAAGTTTTAGTTATACCCCATTTAGCGATCGATGGGGGAGCGGTTACTCACTAGCTGGATGTCGAACCCAGTACACAAGTTCCTCGCCCACTCATCGATTCTTGATTCCTTAGTGCTCCTCAAGGGGATCTCACGTGACATCTGTAGATTTGTATGCCTTTCCAACCCCAACAGTTTATCCTTCCAGCCCGAAAGCCTGCAGGAGGATCTTCAGGGATGTTCATTATCACTAGCTTCATCCTTTTATTTACAGAACCCCAATTACAAACTTTATGCGGGATACGCCCTTGTTTAACCTTTAAATACAAATATTCATTTTTGATCCCCTGTCCGTGAAAACCTTTCCCTCGGTTGATTGATAGTTTTATGAAATTGTCTCTCAGATAAATAGGACGAGTAGTTACAGCCTAAAAAACACATACTATTGGCAGGAGTATTTTTCTCGTGACGAAAAACGAGGTAATAGTGAATGAACTTTCAGCATTTGATAATCCCCAACTTGTGAAACTCCTCACGATTTTTTTTTTAACTTGTCCATTCACAATCTTCTCAGCCAGATCTAATTCCCCGTCTGCGGTGAAATTCCAGTAGCCCGGTTCCCCAAGAATCGAATACTGCATAGTTTCGCACACACACTACGTCCATATGTATTCACATTAGTATGTATATCGTGTAGATACGACTGAAAATTATCTAGATGTATAAAATTGCCTCCGCGGCATCAAATAGATCGACTGGAAAAATAAGAGGTAATAAATTTAGATCACATTTTGGTCTCATTTAAATTTTTAGAATATTTCATGGTTATTTTTAATTTATAATGGAATTAACAGTGAAAAGTACTATGCTGCCTGTTTGGAACAAACGCGTTCAGGAAGTCTGTTTGGCCTCGCCTGTTTACACAGACGAACCGAACGGCTAAAAATAATGAAAGATTTTGGCCTTGAATACAGTCGAGCGGCGAACTATTGTAACGACCTAAACATGGCGGCAGTTCTGCACGGCTTTTATTCTCTCCTCTATTAATAGGAGAAGCAATGCTGCATCACTTCTGATCCCTAAATTCTAGCTAACCATTAACCGAGTTATTGATACTTCGCTTAATTATTTTGGCTCCTTCCTTAAAAGGTTTATATTGTATGGCAACTGAGGAGTGAGACCAATACCTTAACGTTTCCATAAATTACTTCATTGCCTGCGCCATGGGGATGAGCATAGCCAGACTTGTTATCTAGCGAGCCCGGTTATACTTTTCTCGGGTACAATTGACGTGTCTCAGGGGGAGATAATCATGCTTATTATATTGCGATAAAAGGGAGAAGGGAAAGGTAGGGCTTGCAGGGTCAGGAATACGTTTAGTAAGGAAGACCGGTAACAGGATGTTTTTACCATTTAAGATTTTGTATGAAGGAGCAGGGGGCGTTGCACGAGAGAACCCTTCCCGGCGGGCTGCAAAGATTCGGGCGAGTTGAAGGGGTGGAAGAGCTGAAAGACGAGGGATCCAGCGAGGAGGCAGCGGATACGGCTAAGATTACCGACCTAGTTGCTTGGATTAGCAACATGAGCTCTGGGAGATTGAGGGCTGCCAATGGTCACCCACCCTTGAGAGTCGGAAAAGGGAACATGGCAACCACCAAGAAAGAGCGATATTTTGAAGGATGTAATTTGTCCGAGAGCCATTTTGTAATAATGATGTAGACGGATAGAAGATTTCTGGTACTTTTCTATTATCGACAGTCTTTTTTTTTACTTTTCTATTATCGATAGCCAATTCTTTTTACTTTCCTATTATCGACAACCAATTAATTCTCTCTACTTTCCTATTATCGACAGCCAATTCTTTTTTTTCCTGTTATCGACAGCTAATTCTTTTTTTTCCTGCGACAGCCAATTCTTCTTACTTTCATATTATCCACAGCCAAATCTTTTTGCTCTCCTATTATCAACAGATAATTCTTTTTACTTTCTTATTATCGACAACCAATTCTTTTTGCTTTCATATTATCGACAACCAAAGATTTTCATCTATAATTTTTACTAAAGTATTAAGGTTAGGTAAGTTCAAGTTATTAAACAAAATATTTCACAGAACACCAAACACCTAAGCTAACATATTCCTTTATTTAAAAAAAAATTCATAAAAAAATCCTTTAGTTAAAACAATGGCTGTTAATAAGAAAAAAACACTTTCCCAATAATCACAACAGACCAAGTCATCGGTATACAGTATCGTCCAAAAAGATCGGAATGCCTTTATTTCTATCACATCTTCCATAACCTTTGCTAGCTAAAATCCAAAGTTTCCAAAATTTGTGTAGGATATCCTACAGGTATAAACTAAAAATGGGTAAAAGTTATTCAAATTTGAATAAATAAAGCGAAAGTTATCAGCAAATGAGCAATTAACTAGAAAAATTGCAGTGTCCAAAATGATCCGGATGACAGCGGAAACAAGTTTCTATTGGAATATAACGATTAAGTTATCAGTGAAATCCTTTGTACAAGTTACATGTAATTAGTATTTAGTGTGGAAGTCTTTATTCTCGGTGATGCTTTAACATCTGCCAAAGGAACGAACCAACTGTTGACACTTGCGCAGTAATCTTGTTCCATTCATTTTGAAGGATTTCCCAGAATTCTTGAACTATTTTCGAATTCCTCGCTTTAGGCCTCTCCCTGAGTGTCTCCTTAAATGGGATTCAAGGTCTGGACTCTGTGGAGGCCAGTTCATAAGAGTGATGTGTTCGTTGGCCATAAAAGTCTTCAGCTATGCTGCAGGGGTCATTATCCTGCTTCAGAATTGCAGATTGGGGGCGCTTCGGAGGCTCACAAATGGGACAAAGCATGCTGTCGCAGAAATTTCCTATACACATGTACTGTGCCCCATAAGCGCACAAGTGACCTACTGGTGCCTTATGCTGAAATCATGCCATAGACCATGACACTTCTGGTGATAAACTACATATCTTGTTGATGACATCGACAGACAATCTTTCGCCTGCTCTGCGACGAACGAACCTTCTGCCATTTTCTCCGAACAAATTGAACTTAGATTCGTGACTGAAGTGGACTTTGTTCCATTGGTCATCTGTCTATGTAACATCCTCACAGGCAAATGCAAGATGAGCTTTCTTATTCTTCGTACTGATCAATGGCTTGACCGCGAGTGTGCAAACATGATTATTATCTTCCTCCAGCCGATGTAAAATACTCTACCTGGAGAAGTTGATGGCCAAAATCTCACACTTGTCGAGAAACTGTTGCAGCCGTCTTGGAATAGTCATTCACAATTTATGTGATGGCTCGGTCTTCCCTTTTTGAAATCTTCCTCGTCCTACCGGTTGATTTACAAGCCTTACATAAATTGGTTTTGTCATATGTTGACAAAATATTATGGCCTACAATTTTGGAGCGCTTGACAGTCTCTACAGTGGCTCCAATTGAAATACCATCTTGTGGCGCAACTTTACGATCAACTCGCAGGATTGATCTGAAGTTAGTCGTCACGCAAACAATACCAGTTCTCTCGACAAGAAACCTAAGCGTTTGGATCAATTTGGACACTACTTTTTCTAGTAACTTGCTTATTTGATGATAAACTTTCATTTTATTCATCTAAATTTAAATAAGCTTTGCCTATACGTAGTTTATAAATGTAGGTTATTATATACCTATTTGGGAACCCTTGGATTTTCTCTGACAAAAGTTAAGGAAGATGTGATAAAAATACAGGCGTTCTCATCTTTTTTGACGGCATTGTAGAAATGAAAATATAGACAAAACTTTGAGAGAAATGTTAAAATGACTACATTAGAGGGGGAGAAGTTTAAATGGATCCACCTAACCTAACGTATTCTTTTAGCAATAAAACGTTATTTTGTATGTTTTTCTTTTTCATGTACATTGGGTTCGCCCTTGTAAAAAGAAATCGGGGTCTTTTCTGTTTTACCACCACATTTTCGCGGTCTCCCAAAACTAATCCTCAGAAATCATTTTGACATAAATTTAAAACGAACGGAGCTCTTTTTTTCTGAATTAATACCAAAATTAAACTAAAAAAAAAATAACAATTGTCATGGAACAGATTTATCTTGTGATTATTACCAACATAGGAAATCATGATATTTTAACAAAGTGCATCTGATCTTGTAAGACATTTCGCTAGGGTCCGTAAATTCACGGTGAAACCACTAATTCACCTATCTTCATTTGGTCCCCCTCTTACAAAGACCTAGCGTATAAAGAATAGGGAAGTAGAGTAGTAGAAAAGGCTGAAAAAAAGTTAAAAAAATGCTTAACCTTTTTCATTAGTCCGATTTTTTAACTTTATCTTTTTCATATCCTACATTTTCTCTCTTCATACTTCACTAACCGAAAATTCATTGGTTGCACCAATTTCCTTTACTCTCTTAAAATGAAATCTTTGATGATGAGTTTCTATTGTTTCCATTTATCTCCTATTAGATATTAGTGGTATCCACCGCATCAAATCACTTACAAGAGATTAACTGTGATCGGCCTTATCACCCTCATCCATTCCAAGCCCCCGTTCTATTCCTATGTGGTTCCCATCTGGTCTTCCCCCTTGCCATCGCTGGTAAATGCTGGTTTCTCTGGCGTCAAGGCTGTGGCTGATCAGTGGACTGTATCTGTTGTCTGAAGCCTCTTGGCGACGAGCGCTAGCAGCTTGGATACACGTTCACCTATAGTAGCGGGCGTCCCGAATAGCCTAGCCGTGCCCGATCAACACTCATTTGTACCTAACTTGAGAACGAGTTTAATTTTTATATTTTACGTCTCTGTCGGTCTGTCTCTGTACATGTTCCCTGACTTGTGACCTGGGGTGTTTACTGACTCAGCAATACCCTCATCCTTTGATGTAAGCTTGAAACGTACGGCGTAGCTGACGGAGAACGTGCCAAGAATTCTTGTCGATCCTGGGCCTATTTATATGCCTTTTATCTTATTTATTTATCGCTTTTTCCTTGTTCTTTCACCATTGGTCCTTTTTCCTCACTCCCAGTATACTACCAAGAGACCTGCCTTCTTCACAAAGCTGCCACCGTCAGGAGAGCTTCGTGATCTTCCGCTCCTCAGTATCCTGATTAGCTTTCTCATTTCTACCTCTCATACTGTCGACTCGGCTTGTCTTCCTCACATTTTCATTAATCCTTTCTTTATGAACCTCTTAAGAATTTTCTTTTTTGAGATAAGAGAATTTCCGCTCGCAGACATCACTGCATATCTCTAGTTCCCTTTGTTTTGGGAACTAATCTCAGGTTAATTAAAGTTTCCCTCGCCCCTATGGAATTATTATTATTATTATTGTTACTAGTAGTAGTTACTTAAAAAAAAAATGTAACCTCTCCACCTGAATATTTTGGAGAGTTGTAGTGAGGTATGAGGGAAGTCAAATTATGTGAAAATAGTTTGAGTAACCTCAAGAGAAGCCTACTTAGGACCTCAGTACCGGGGGAGTGTATAATTCTTGAACCTGTCCATCTTAAGCAGGTTATCCCGCATGGGTTCCTCTGACGCGGAACATGTCCCTCTGCCCCAGGACCACAAAGGTTCCACCTGAACGCTGTTTGGTGTCAAAACATGTTAAGTTCCTTAACAAAGGAAAGTAACTATAGTTAGTTAGATGAAACGGAAAGCCCCCCCTCTCACTTCCATACTTAGGAAAAAACAACATTTGTATATAACTCAATAGACAGATAGATAGTAGATAGACGGATACGAATGAAACTCTTAGCAGTTCATAAAGGTTACATTTTGCTTCCAAAGCTCAGTTGTGTTTATTCCAGTGTCTCGTGTATAACCCGGCTTTGTAATTGATTTTTTGACCATAGACGATGCAACAGCAAATTTTTGTCGTTTACCGTTGCCATAAACAAAACAATGCTAAGAGCTCAGATGTTCTCAATATCCCACTCTCCGGTTTAATAAAATTTTAATTAACCTTTCCACCTTTCTTGATTGCTATTGCTGCAAGAATCATGTAAACAAAATTAATGAAACACTGCTGAGAAAAAAAAGGAAGCTTAGGAATCTGTTATACTAAAAAAAAAATCCTTTTCTATTCATTGGTGCCACCAACTTCTAAGATAGGTTAGTAAAGTTGTAAGCCCGCCCACTGGTCGGAAAATTAGCAAATAAGTAGGCAGAGTTGGGTAGCAACCTACCCTTAATGTAAAAAACCCTCCCACATAATATAGGATTGGAAGACTTCCATTAAACTAGCCCATAGCTCCTCCTTAAGTAGTAGTATCCTATTGGCAAACCCCTTTGGAGGCAGCCCCCTCCTTCCCCTTACCTATATAAAAATCCTTGTAATTTTTAGATTTAGTCATCCTGAGCACATCTTTCATTTTGAATAAAGCTGAAACCATACAGCTCCTTTTGCTCGCCACCACTGTGTCGTACCGGGTTTCGAAGACGGGCAGGCAAATTACGTTGAATTGCTAGAATCATTTAACGTCAGGTTGCACCGTATACCAAACTACAGGCAGTCTTTTCTCATCAAGAAGGATTCCGTCGCGCCAACTGCCTGATAGCCTTGACTTTGTGCCCCATCTACCGACGGAGGGTCATTGGCATCATAGCCATAGTTACAAGGCCAGAGCCAAACAAGCGTCAACACTAATAAAGGGTCTTTCAATAAGGTCGCTCGATTTTTAAATGTAAATAAAACAAGTTGTGTGTGATATATGCACTCAATTTATTTTAAATTTGAAAGTACATTTTATGGCATTAAGTGTGGAATATGACGTCGTTCAAATGTCTGCCGCGGCTTCGCTTGGTGGAACGTATTCGGGAAGCCCAATTTTCGATGACTTTGTCGCATAAATCTGGCTGAATTTGCTGGATGGTGTTCGTTATGTTGACTTTGAGAACATCAACTGTTTGCGGATTATTCGCATAGACCTGCGTTTTAAGGTAGCCCCAAAGAAAGTTGTCTAATGGCGTTAAATCGCATGATTTCGGTGGCCATTTGACGTCGCCACCGCGCGAGATGACCCTGCCCTGAAATCGCTGGTGAAAAATGTCTATCGTAGCGTGCGCACTGTGGCACGTACCGCCGTCCTGTTCGAACCACATGTCGTCAGTATCCATATCAGGCATATAATCCAGTTGAGCCCACGAGAAGTTGCTTATCATCGATCTGTAGGTCTCGCCGTTGACGGTTATTGCAATCCCATCTTCGTTCTCAAAAAAATAAGGACCGATGATTCCGTTAGACGAAAATCCGCACCAAACAGTGACTTTGTTGGGATGCAATTGGTGCTGGTGATCTCATGTGGATTGTTTTCGTCCCAAATATGACAATTTTGCTTGTTCACAAATCTATTCATCCAAAAATGGGCCTCGTCGCTGAAGATGATTTTTTGGGGGAAATTTGGGGCAACTTCCAACTGCTCTAGAGCCCAATCAGTGAACACACGGCGTTGTCTATGGTCGTTTACCTTAAGTTCCTGGGTAAGTTGGATTTTGTACGGGTACAGACCCAAATCCCTATACATAATTCGCCAAACTGAAGTCGCAGAAAGGCCAAGTTCTTGTGAACGATGAGAAATTGACTGCCTCGGATTTTCCCGTACACTCTCATTTACGGCAGCGGTGTTTTCAGCAGACCTTGCATTTCGGCGACGTACGGGTGTTGCCTGATTGTTGATCGACCCTTTTGCCTCGAATTTGGCCACCAAGCGTCGAACAGTGTACTCGGCAGGACGATTGTGACGAGGATAGAAATCACGTAATGCGCAGAACGTTTGTCGAACGGAGCACTGATTTTGATAATAAAATTTTATGATTTACACACGCTATTCAACGCTATAACTTTCCATCGTGACTTGCCAAGTACTACTGAACAGTTCACAGTGAAGTTGCCTGATGTCGCTTTAACAACATGCCCACTATCGCCTGACAAAGCTCGAGCGTCCTTGTTGAAAGACCCTATACTTCCTGGCACCTCTCCCCAAAGATGACCGGCCCCCTGGTGCCCTCGGGCTCACCAGCGATTGCCATACTGACCTTTATGTATAATAATAATAAGTCTTTTGTAATGCGCTCATCAAGGCCTGAGGCCTTCCCAGAGCGCACGTTGTGCTGAGATAAGAATGGAAATTCAAGAGGGGGGAGAAGGCAATTCTGAAAAGATGCGTTTTCAGGAGACGCTTAAATGTGGTAAGAGAGGGAGAAGACCTGATTTCAGCAGGAAGAGCATTCCACAACTTAGGGGCGCAGATTGAGAAGGAGCAGTCCCCCATTGAGCAGAGGGATGAACGAGGAATATTCAAAAGAGGTGCATGTGATGACCGAAGGGCCCGAGGGACATGGCGTGGCGAGAGGGCAGAAGAGAGGTAAGACGGGGCCTTGTTGTTTAGGGCCTTAAATGTGAAGAGAAGTATCTTAAAGTAAGTACGGGATCTGACAGGGAGCCAATGCAGTTCATGCAGCAAGGGTTTCGAAGGAGATAAGCGAGGGCGACGGAGGAGAAGCCAGGTGGCATAGTTCTGTACAAGTTGAAGGGGGCGGAGAGAGGAGGATAACAGATTCACAAGCAGTGAGTTACAGTAGTCAAGGCGTGAGGTGATGAAGGCATGAACAGCAGTCTCAAGACTTTGGCGATCAAAGTGAGAGCGAATGCGAGATAAGTTACGAAGGAAACATAGAGAGGATTTGCTGACATTGCAGATATGAGGCTTAAAGGTGAGATGCTCATCAAAAACAACACCCAGATTCCTAACGCAGTCAGAGAAAATGATAGTATTACCGCCCAGAGTAAAGGAGGGAAAGAGAGATTTAGATTTTTTGACAAGAGCAGGGGTGCCGACGAGGAGGACCTCAGTTTTGGAGTGATTAAGCCTGAGGAAGTTGGTAGAGAGCCAGTTATAAATGGAGGAGTAGGCAGCCAGGAGGTCAGTGATAGAGTAGGCAAGAAACGTGGGGGATGAGGAAACGAAAATTTGAGTGTCATCAGCATAGAGGTCGAAGGATAGACCGAGATTACGGAGAAGGAAACTAAGAGGGAGAAGGTAGATACGAAATAGTAGAGGACCAAGGACAGAGCCTTGTGGCACTCCAAAGCGAATGGGGGTAGAGTCGGATGAAACGTCGTCAATCACAACGGATTGGCTACGAGACGAGAGTTAAGAGCGGAACCAGTCAAGCACGGTGCCTGATATGCCGAGGAAAGAGTGTAGACGATCAAGTAGGACGGTATGGTCAATAGTATCGAAGGCAGAGAAGAGGTCGAGTAGAACGAGGATGGAGGCACAACCCCTATTCGCGGCTCTTCGTAAGCAATCGGACACATTGAGAAGGGCGGTTTCTGTGGAGTGACCTGACTTGAAACCAGATTGATAGCTTTCATCAATGTTACAGGCCATTATGTGACTGTTGATGCGTGAAGCAACCACTCTCTCCAGAACCTTAGAGAGGAAAGGAAGTTGCGAAATCGGGCGATAATTGGAAGGGTCAGTGGGGTTCAGTTGAGCCTTTTTAAGAATCGGACGGATGTGGGTACGTTTGAAGGAAGAGGGAGCAAGACCAGTTGCAAGTGAAGTGTTGAACAGGTGAAGAAGCGCTGGGAGGATAGCAGGTAGAATTTTACATAACAGTTTTGGCGGAAAAATGTCCATTAGGGAGCCAAATTTCTTAGAACGCGAGAGCAGGGCTGTAAGCTCCAACGCGGTCACAGCGGGGAAAACGATAAGCGGCTGAGGCGGGAAGTCAGGGAGAATGGCAGGAGCCGGAACAGAAGGCTGAGGGAGGGAGGCACGGAGGTTAGTGACCTTATCTGCGAAAAAATTCGAGAGAGTAGCAGGGCTAATGGGTTGGGAGACCTGGGGTGGGGAAGTAAGACGGGAGAGCAGGCGGAAGACGCTACGGGGATCATTCCTATTATCAGTATACTTCATTATCCTGTCTAATACACCTGGATAAAGGCAGATTGGCGAACTTCCACTACTAATACTACTGCAGTTTAAAATGTTGGAATTTTTCTGCTATCAGTAGAGGATATTTCACGCCACTCGTAGTATACAAATAAACCACTCTCGACTACTATTATTCTTAATATTTTATTTTATGAGTTTATTTTTTCTATCATAATTGACCTCTTTTAACCATCGCAAGTCGGGGTCCGTGTAGATTTACAACTGGTACCTGAAGGAGCAGCCTCAGTCTAGGTGGAATTCCTTCTAGAATCTAGGCATTTCCATTCTACCTTTTTTACCCTACCTTCACTAGTTCATTTTCGCCTATTTTCTTGGTCTGGGGCTAATTTCGCAGTCGTCGCCAACCAACCTTCGTCCATTCCTCACTGGTCGGGAACTGGATGAGGGGGAGCTGGTTCATTCCAACCTCGGCCCTGTTTGGGGAGGGGATGGGGTTAACCTCTACATTCTTCCCACACTTTTGATATTCTACTCCCCCTCCCCCGCCCCATTTTTATTTCCCTTGGATATCTTTTTACGCATTTTCAAGGGGATGTCATGTGACATATGAAAGCTTCAAATATACGAAAAAACCAGCTCTTTCAAGCTGTTTTTCGAAGCTTCAAATATACGAAAAAAACAGCTCTTTCCTGCTGTTTTTCAAAGCTTCAAATATACGAAAAAAACAGCTCTTTCCTGCTGTTTTTCAAAGCTTCAAATATACGAAAAAAAAACAGCTCTTTCATGCTGTTTTTCGAAGCTTCAAATATACTTAAGTGACTCACAAACTAAGATTCAAACTTAAAAAAAAATATGAATTCCTAAAATATAGTGTTATGGATATGTACTGAAAAGGTTTTTAATTTTTTAAGACTAAAAACCTGTTGCCAGAGCCGGATATGCCGTCAGCCACAGACCCAAAGGTCTGCACGCGATGCGCAAGTTCCTCCTGTGTGTCGAAACTACTTCTTGCTTCCTAATTATTTACTTTTGATCTCTCTTTTTTTTCTGGTCCATGCTTTTTTCATAATCCTAAAGGTAATAAGACAAAACTTTTATCAGAATTCTTCTGTAATACAGAAAAAAACAAGTAATGATGTTTTTCTTCCCGATTTAGATTTGCTCTAACAATTTACTTTTAGTTTAGTAGGTTTTAGGGGCCAGTAGCTATTTCCTCCGGCGAAACATTAAAATAGAAAATCTATTTTACAAAGAACATAATAAAACATTCGAATAGACCAAAAAAAAACCTGAAGCAAACAGTCATACCTTAATGTTAATAAATGGGGCTTTTTTCTTCTGAATTTCACCATTTCCAATCCATTTTCTTTTAAAAATGTTCAAATCATTTTATAATAATATTTATTCTCAAAAAGTTTCATTTTCTTTAAAAAAAATTCTTGGGAAATATCCCGAAAGGGGCTAAGTTATAGAAAGTGAAATTGAGTGATGAGATATAGGCGAGGGACTCCTACAGGCGTTGGGACCGGGATGGCCTGTCGTTTCTCGAGGTTTCAGGCGTACAGGTGCTTTGTTACCCCTGCTGCACCAACCAGGAGAAGACTTTGGAAGCGGTGTAAAGGGCGAACCAAGAGAGGACACCAGTTCCCTTGGCGTCTGGAGGGCATGCGGCTGTAGCAGGGCGATTACCCCTACTGACCATTATTGGAGTATTGGCGGCTGTAGCAGAGCGATTACCCCTACTGGCCATAATTGGAGTTTTGGCGGCTGTAGCAGGGCGATTACTCCTGCTGACCATTATTGGGGTGCTAGCGGCTGTAGCAGGGCGATTATCCTTGCTGACAATTATTGGAGTGCTGACGGCTGTAGCAGGGCGATAACCATTGTTGAGCATTAGTTGAGTGTTGGCGGCTGTAGCTGGGTGATTACCATTGATGACCCTTATTATAGTGCTGGCGGTTGTAGCAGGACCATTGTTGGAGTTCTCGCGACTGTATATGGGCGATTACCCTCGTTGACCATTATTGGAGTGTTCGTGGCTGTAGCTAGCGATTACCCTTGTTGACCATTACTGTAGTGTTGTCGACTGTAGCTGGGCAATTACTCTTGCTGACTATTACTGTAGTGCTGACGGCTGTAACAGGACGATTACCCTTGCTAACCATTATTGGAGTGCTGGCGGCTGTAGCAGGGCGATTACCCCTGTTGACCATTATTGAAGTGCTGGCAGCGTATGGTAGACTAAAAGACAACCCACGCACTCATCAATTACCTCTCGCGGACCTAACTAATATATCCGAGTCTTTAGTCCCTTGGGCTATGTAAGGTTTCCGGTAACGGGTGTACATAGACACATGTATATACACGCGCGTATATTCCATATACACGACTTCCATTTGAGATTGATTTCGTGCTTAGTATCGTAGATATTAAGACAAGTAGTTAAACGAGAGCGCTCCCCCTTCCTCCTCTCCCCCGCGAAACTACATATAAATAAGCGGTTGGCTTCGATTGACTTCCGATCCTCAAGGAGTTTCAGACTGCTTCTTACACCTGCCTGCCATGGGGTTTCATGTATCCTGCCTGAGTGTTGTGGGGGCGGGGGGGGCTGCTGAGGGAGGTCTTCTCATCATATAATATGTAAGTAAGGAAGTCGCCTAGTTACAAGCTTTCGGTCCATGGCGAGAGCACACACATGCAAAAAAGAAGAGCACGTGGGGAGCTGCCGCCAAATTAGCCTGTGCACCGAGTCTAAGCACATACACACAAACAACTCCGTCCATGTAGGTCACCGAATACATTTTCAATCACAACACCTCTGGAACTTCCTCCTCTTTTCGCGCACACATAACATCATTCTTCCGTATCGGAACCTACCGGATGTTATTTTTTTTTTATATAACAAACCTCGCCTGAGGTTAAAGAGGTTTCCTGCTTGTTGGCTGGTGAAAAAAAAACAGTACTACCTGCATTCGAGCTTTTCAGCGATTGTCATTCTGATTTTTATGTGTATTTCATTATCAAGGAGATTTAGTCTACGAATGGAAAGGGAGAGGTGGCGAAATTAACTACGAGTTTGTCCAGTACTGAGCCCCGAACATTCTATTCCCTCTCGTCTTTCATCCAATCAACCATGACAGATGCCACCTTTATCTCGTTGATCCTATTTAATAAATTTAACCATTAATTTATGTCCCTCACGAGGGTCGGCCAATTCTTAATATCTCTAACCATTAGATTGTGACCCGCACAATTTTAACCGACTATTAACACATTTAACCATTAAATTATGCCTCGCACGACCCTTAACCAACTATTGATAAATTTGGGTAACCATTTAAACATATAAATATTATGAAGTAGTTCTTAATGTTCTATTCAAAGTAATCTGTTAGCTCTTTTCTGTATATTTGCAAAGAATTTAGCGTTAGTTACAATGTGCTAACTAATTTAGCGTCTGTTATATTTTGTTAGCTAATTTAATGTTTTTTTTCTAAATTCACCACTCCTATACGCGACCCGCTCTTACAATTTGTGCTTCTAATTTAAGCCCACCCTCCTTTTTTGGTCCCATAAAAAGTCTCCTCTGAGCAATTCTTCGAAGATGGTAATGTAAAATTTAATCGCTGGTTACTTGCAACTTCAGCAATATAATTCATTTTTTAACCCCTGCCGTATGGAGAGATTGGCATCTTTGATAGGGTGTGGCTCGATGTCCTTTGGGTACGCTGTATTAATGAAAGTGATTGTCTGGTGGTTGTAGCTATCGGATAGGACGGGGTGACATTGGTTTTCTGAAGGCGTGGTTGCTGCTTGGTGGTTTCCATTACACAGCTGGGCTCTAGGTGTGAGCAATTCAGTGAAAAGTTGTCTTGTAGACGGGACGGGGTTTCTTGTATGGGAATGGCTACCTTTGCAATACGTTGGGGGAATTGTAAGTCAGAAGTTGTAAGTGTGCAAACGAAGGTATCTCTTTCTCTTTTTTTTACATTTACACATGTTCAAACTTAGCACTTATTCGACACGAGACATTGATTAATCACGTAAATGAGTATTTTACTATGAAATATAAATGCAGAATTGTGAGTTATAAATAAATATTCAGTGTTATAAGCAGATGCATCAGAAATGGTCTAAATTCTATCATTCCCCCTGCGAAGGGGTTTCTTGCCCCTGTTCTAGAGGTACAGAGGCCTTTGCTTCCCTTGTCGCATTTTGTGGGAGGAAATGAGTTTCTCTCTCACTGTCGGGTCAGGGGGCGTATTGGGGAGGGGATAGTAATAATGAAAAGGATCAGTAATGGGAAGGATTAAATGCCTTCAGGCACAAATCAAAATTTGAACCTCTTATTGTGGGGGTCTCCGGGCTTCTGTTCTGGGGTCGCTGTTATCATTCGTAAGAGGCTTAAAATGTTTATTTTTGAGTGTCGGCGCTCTTTGTTCGAACTTCCCTGCAAAGGAACTCGTTTTCGTTGCGGAACGACGGAAAATTCTGCACGCCCTCGTTCCCTATCGCTCTAAGTAGTCGACTGGGGCTATATAACTTCCGCAGGTGAGATTGGATCACTGGAAGTTTGATGATACATTGCTCAAGGGTATGTAAGAGATTTGCTTACGAAACAAGATGAAACCATCGAGTGAATTGTATGGCAAATCTTCATAAAGACTATCAAAGGAATGGTTGGATGGAGCGATCAGAAAAGAACGCGCGTCGTCAGGGAAAGCTGGTACGGAAGTCGGCGGCTTAAAACGAGTGACTCGCCTTTTGGAAATCGCACCTTTAAGCAGACCAAGTTAAACACCGTAAGAAGGCGAGGTGTTTCTGTGGTTAGTGTTGATTGCCGTAAAATATTGTCACCGTTGCCTGAGGCAAATCCTCGTCAAAAAGATGCTTTTAATGATTGGATGAAAGAAAAGCCTCCTCCTCCTCAACGATAGTGTGGTCGGCCTCCAGCATCAGGAGAACAAGCTTTCGCTAAAAGGGAACAACAGGCAAAGGCGTGAATGCGGCCGAAGAATCCTGTCGTGTTTTTCCTTCTGTCACGGGAAGAAAACCTCGGCACAAGTAGGCGGACCTAATTAGCGCCCAGGGGGTCATGTTGACCCCGGCCTTCGTGCCGCAGATTTTTGTGGATGTTCCTAGCCACTCTGAAAAATAACCCGCAGAGCCCCCCCCCCCGCCCCCCGACTGGCTCAAGGGGGTGTGGTACGAGAATCAGACAAAGTATGTAGGGAAATTCTCTTCTGCCAAATGGGAGTTTTATAATACGTCAATATCTAAGTCACTTTGCACATGGAGCTTGAAAGGCGTGGCCCATGGAAGAGATGTGTGGCGCTCGCCACAAACCATCTTTCTGACGTAGATGCCAACTTTGATTTTCGTTGTCTAGACTGTTTGGGTTTCACCCCTCAGTCCATCGAATATAATTTGCCTCGTCTTTGGGGGAAGCCGTACGTAAAGAACAGACGTATCTCTGCATTCAACCTCCACTTGCCATTTAAGTGTCCTCATGGCGACGCTTTGATGATCGAAGAGGAAAAAATAGACTGGAAAAGGCTGTTAAAATAGGCTTGACCCGAAAATGTCAGAATATATTTGCATTAGAAATTGGCTATTAAAGGTGAAGTAGTTTGACAAGATTTACATTTCGGATCGAACAAATGCACATGCATTTGCTATATTAATTGTCAGGTGGATTGTGCACAGAGGCGAGCGTGCGTGGGTGGGGAGGGAGAGGGAGAGAGAGAGAGCTCCTATAATGATATGCCATAAGGACAAAAAGTAAGATCGGGTCAAGGCTCTGTCAGGCTTCACACTTTGTTGAGTTTAATTTTACAAAAATCGTTTGCCGCTTTTAATAGCTTCTAAGCCATCTCTGATTTCAAAGAAAATGAAAAGGTAAAAGCATTTTGTGGTGAAAAAAATGACAGTCACTTATAAAAAGATTATAATAGGTTTAAATAAGAATTCCAAGACATTTGAGAATTAGATATAACGTTATCTGCTCATACCTGATCGAGTTCTATTCAGGAATTGAAAAAAAAACGAGGAAAAAAAGCTTGAACGTGTCTAAATACGCTAAAAATCTTAAGCGCTTGGAGATGTCCAAAACAAAAGAATCTCAAACGCTTGGAAATGCCCCAAACAAGAGTATCTCAAACGCTTGCAAATGCCCCAAACAAGAGTATCTCAAACGCTTGGAAATACCCCAAACAAGAGTATCTCAAACGCTTGGAAATGCCCCTAACAAAAGAATCTCAAACGCTTGTAAATGCCCCAAACAAGAGTATCTCAAACGCTTGGAAATGCCCCAAACAAAAGAATCTCAAACGCTTGGAAATGACCCAAACAAGAGTATCTCAAACGCTTTGAAATGCTCCAAACAAAAGAATCTCAAACGCTTGTAAATGCCCCAAACAAGAGTATCTCAAACGCTTGGAAATGCCCCAAACAAAAGAATCTCAAACGCTTGGAAATGCCCCAAACAAAAGAATCTCAAACGCTTGTAAATGCCCCAAACAAGAGTATCTCAAACGTTTGGAAATGCCCCAAACAAGAGTATCTCAAACGCTTGGAAATGCCCCAAACAAAAGAATCTCAAACGCTTGGAAATGCCCCAAACAAGAGTATCTCAAACGCTTGGAAATGCCCCAAACAAAAGAATCTCAAACGCTTGGAAATGCCCCAAACAAAAGAATCTCAAACGCTTGTAAATGCCCCAAACAAGAGTATCTCAAACGTTTGGAAATGCCCCAAACAAAAGAATCTCAAACGCTTGTAAATGCCCCAAACAAGAGTATCTCAAACGCTTGGAAATGCCCCAAACAAAAGAATCTCAAACGCTTGGAAATGCCCCAAACAAGAGTATCTCAAACGCTTGGAAATGCTCCAAACAAAAGAATCTCAAACGCTTGTAAATGCCCCAAACAAGAGTATCTCAAACGCTTGGAAATGCCCTAAACAAAAGAATCTCAAACGCTCAGAAATGCCCCAAACAAGAGTATCTCAAACGCTTGGAAGTGCCCCAAACAAAAGAATCTCAAACGCTCGGAAATGCCCCAAACAAGAGTATCTCAAACGCTTGGAAGTGCCCCAAACAAAAGAATCTCAAACGCTCGGAAATGCCCCAAACAAAAGAATCTCAAACGCTCGGAAATGCCCCAAACAAGAGTCTCAAACGCTTGGAAATGCCCCAAAACAAAAAGAATCTCAAACGATCGGAAATGCCCCAAACAAGAGTATCTCAAACGCTTGGAAATGCCCCAAACAAAAGAATCTCAAACGCTCGGAAATGCCCCAAACAAGAGTATCTCAAACGCTTGGAAATGCCCCAAACAAAATCTCAAACGCTTGGAAATGCCCCAAACAAGAATATCTCAAACACTTAGAAATGCCCCAAACAAAAGAATCTCAAACGCTCGGAAATGCCCCAAACAAGAGTATCTCAAACGCTTGTAAATGCCCCAAACAAAAGAATCTCAAACGCTCGGAAATGCCCCAAACAAGAGTATCTCAACGCTCGGAAATGCCCCAAACAAAAGAATCTAAAACGCTTGTAAATACCCAAATAAAAGAATCTCAAACGCTTGGAAATGCCCAAAACAAAAGAATTTCAACACTTAGAAAGGCCCAAGCAAAAGAATCTCAAACGCTTTAACAACATAACTTCCTTAAGAAGTGGATTCTTTTCTCTTTTTTGCCAAATCAAGACTTCATTTAAGGCATTGGAATCATGTTATGTATTGTTGGAGTGAACAAAATGGGATTATAACAGCAAATCGACAATTGGGGTTTTCAGTTTGTTTAGGTAAGGGTACCTTTACTTGGGGGGATGATATGCAATTAACAAAACTTGGGGTGGGGGTGATAAAATGGCTACATTAGAGAAGGGTGTTAAAGTGGGCTATCTAACCTAACCTATTCTTTCATCAGAAAAATGAACATTGTGTTTAACATTTTCCTTTCCCTGATATCTACATTGGGTTAGTTATTCTTGCCATGGTCAAATTATGTTCACTAATTTTGACCTGGGCAAATTATGTTCACTATTCTTGACATAGTAAACTTATGGTCACTATTTTTGATATGGTAAAATTTTGGTCACTATTCTTGACATGATCCAAATGGTCCAGAAAGAAACTTCTACATCAACCCTGAGGTAGGACCGGCGCATTCGAAAAATCATGGAACAAATTAGTACAATAAATACAAGTAGTCAAAAATGCTTGAACGAACTTGCGCCTCGAAATTAATTTCCCCTCTCGAATAAATAAGATTGATAGGTGTTTACTATTGCTCTTTGTGTTATACTTTATTTGCCATTTGTGTTCATTTTGTCGTCTCTTTTCCTTTGTATGCCTGGGATCTATTTTTCCGAAGTGAAAACTTTGTGGGTTATGGTTAGTATACTGCAAAAACTGACTACTGACATTGATTCAACCCCCCTGGGGGACGGTATCGTCCTCGATAGGGAGGGTATGTTCAAGGTACTTTGAACATACTTTCCCTGGCGAGGAGTATGCCCGTACCACAGGAGCCCTGAAGCAGTGTCGGTTGTCAATTTTTGCTATAACTAACAGCGCCACTTGTCTCAGATTTAGCCCTATGGGTTATAGCTAGGCTCATCAGATTATGTTCACCCAAATGCAGCTTTTGCAGTTCATTTCCACGGGTGGTATGTATAACGTTTAGAAAGGATTTAATATAATACAGAATCTTCAGGAAAGTAGTAGAATCCAGTAAATATAGGAATATGAACACAGTAATCCTATCTCAACTCAGGTCAGGCCACTCCACTAGACTCCAACAATACACAAATACAGAATAAACCTTGCCCCGACACCAACATGTACCAGATGCAACCGAAGCCAACACAACATCAAACACTTACTCTTAGATTGCCCAAACCTCATACAAGCACTACACATAATATCTCCTCTCTTAGTGGCATGTGTACCCACTTAAGAATCCTGTTGACCTTCCTAGGGACCTTTACCTCGAGGAAGAGAGATAGGGGGCCGGCCCCGTAAGTTCGTTAAAAATGGTTTATTTATTTTTCAAGAATCTCACCCTAGTATAGCGATCGATTTGCGCCCGCATTTTTCACTATCATCCCATTATGTTAAAAACTTGGTTGGCTCAATTTTCACCTTAAGTCCCTTATATTCCATCGAATACATTCAGGCTTCGTATAATTTGTAATTTTGATCCACGCATTATCTTCGCTGATCAAAGGCGCAATTTTCCTTACCAAAGAAATCGAACTAGGCCTACCCGATTTATTGAGGACACCAAATTTAAAACGGTTGCAGTCAATTGCTGAATCCATTTATCCGTCTCGGGTAGACCAGTCTGAATTGGTGATTTTAAGTAAAAATCGTTTTGCTGCCGTGCAGTGCGCACTTGATTTACCCTTTTGTTTTGTTTGTTTATAAAATTCAAAGTTAGGTCGCTTCTCCACGACTTCATTTAGACTTGTATGGTTGACCAGTTATAATTAGTAATCTATTATTGTTAATCCGGTAAATCTATAGATTAACGACTCGATCGTTTTTGGATAGAATTTACTTTCAATCCATATAGGCCTATCTGAATTGTCTGTTGCTATTTATTTATCGCAGAAATGACTATTTTTTTCGCGTTATTATCATTTGAAAGTAGTGTGACGTCATACACCTCAGGGGGGGGGGGGGGGTCGCACCAATTCCCCACGATGATGATCAACATCACATTTAGGTAAGGTGCTAATTTAACTACGATATTGGAGGTTAGTGATAATAAGTTATTTAAAATAGGTTTAGTTTTGGTAATTCTATAGATTAACGACTAATATTCACGCGAGAACGCAAACACCATTGTATCACAACCGTCATAAAGATAAGCCATTCTGAACTGAAGACTATGGCCACGGCCACAAGTGTCGCTAGAATAGGCTTCTTGTACGTTTCCTTTCCGGCGGGAAAAAACACAAAATCTTACAGAACTTAGTAAAAACAAACCATAAGAACCCACAAAAAATAACCTAAACGCAAACTAAAAAAAAACACAACACAAAACCCCTCTTAACCCAAGCATTATTATTTTTTTTTAAAAAACAAGATATCTCCCAATCTTTCTTTTTTTTTGTTTTAACAGCATAAGTATAAATTTCCACAGCATAACTAGTGAAAGTGCTATATAGCTACGGCATGTCTGCCAATCTATTTTTCTTTATAGCATCATATGTATATATTTCCGCAGCATAATTAGTGGTGCTATATTATACAGGGTACCCCCTCCCCAAACGGGTCTGCACACACTTTTTGTGATATATCCATCATTCATTCACTAATCACCCTTACTTTGCAAGACATGAAAGAAGCAACGCCTGTGAACACAACCAAATCTCAATGGAAGCTCCAGCAAAGAATATATTGCGTCAAACATTACTACACGACAGACTCGTTCAAGAAAGTGCAGGACACATTCGTGCATCAGTTTGAATGTGAAAAAGCCCCCCCCCCCCCCAAGAGTAGAATTCAGGACTGGGTGGACCACTTCGAGAACTATGGGACAGTGGATAACCCCAATGCAGCCAGTGACAACCGTCCAAGCCATTCAGGACGCCCCAGGTAGCGTACAGTTCAGCAGAGTCCAAAACGCTATGTGCAGAAGCGAAGTCAGTCTCCCTCGGTATATCCCGTGAGACTTGCAGGAAAGTGCTAGTCATGGATTTAAAGGCCTACCCATACAGAATACAGACGAAGAAGACCCTTACAGCCTCAGACAAGGAACAGAAATAGGCTATGGCAGTCAAGATACTGGAGAAGATTCAGGAGACCCCAACTTTCTTTAGCCTCCTTTGAACCTCAGATGAAGCTCACTTCCATCTTAAAGGAAAGGTAAACTCGAAGACAAATGTCTTCTGGGGAACCTCCAGACCAAAAGACTTAGCCACCAAGCCCCTACACTCCCCTAAGTATGGACTGCAATCTCAGCCAGAGGCATCATCGTCCAATTCTTCTTCGAGTAATCTGTCGCGACAGTGGCAGTCACCAAGGTGCGGTATGTTGAGGTCATCAAAGCCTTCAAGAGGGAACTGCAGACCCTGTTCCCATCGCTTATGGGGAAGTTTGGTTCCAGCAAGATGGAGCAAGTTCTCACACCTCAAACCTGTCCCGAGATTGGCTGAAAAAGAACTTTGATGGCCGTGTGATCAGTCTCAAGATTGATTTTGAGTGGGCACCTGACAGCCCAGACCTTAGCCCCCCCACATTTCTTTCTCTGGGGCTACCTTAAAGACAGAGTGTACACAGGGAGACCTTCATAACGAAGGGCCTTCGATCGCGATGGACTAGTTAAATTGTAGAATAGCAACCCTTCACTAACGGAAACTAAATTAAAATGAATTTAATGTGAAACTATAATGGATTTTATTTAACTTTTAAACATAGATGCCTCGACAGGGTGGCTGTCTCATATTTTTTTGTATATTACCTACGTCAGTAATCCCTCCCAATGTAACCATTTATTAATTGTTTTTATTTGATTATTTTGCCCTGTTTGACGTGTCGCGGAGGTTAGGTTGTTAGTTTTATATGATGAACATAAGTTAATTGCAGTTTCATAATTACGCAGTTGGTAAAAATAAATTTGAAAGTGGTCATGTTCGAAGGAGCGAGCGTATCTTAGCCCCGATCGTCATTTCATGATGACCTAAGCCAATTTTGTTTTCACTTTTGAAGGTTATTTTTGCCAACTTTCTGCGTAATTAAGAAAATGCAAATAACTTATAATTACCACATAATAAAACTTAAAACAAACAGACAAACAACCCAACCTTCGTAAAATAAATACATATTTAACCCAAAATATGCAAATAAAAAGAAAAAAATGTTTACATTTGGACGAATCACTGACGTAGGCGATATACGTCATACAGAGTAAGGTCGGAAATATCTTAACTTGTTATTAATTCTGTTTTGAATTCTCTGTCGATTAATGTATATTGCATTGGTGTTTTTTTACTTTTCTAGCAAGGTTGTAGGAATCTCCCCCCCCCCCTCTTCAGTCATACTTTTATTGCCCATAACATCTTTTCACAAGTATAGAGAATCTGCCTGCGTATTCCATGAAGACGATCTCCAATTTGTTGAGGGTTGCCATATGTCCCCATTTTCCCGAACGCGTTCTCCATTTAGATTTCACAAGTTCCACCCGGAAGTTAATATTTTGAATGCTTAAATATGGGAAACAGATAGCATTTGGTTCTTCGATTCACATATAAAATTTCTCTAGAGCAGAGCACTCGGTCTCATCCTTTAGACCGTGTATTTTTTTCGAATTTTTCCTTGGGTTTATTCGTATTTTCTCCGACTTGGCTTCTATTTCTATACCATGCTGTTTTACGTTACCTATATTAAATAACTATGATACATTGCACCGATATTGCCTTGTTCCTTTATGTTCGTCGGCCGTGAGTGGATATATTCAATAACGTATACCCCTCCCCCTAATTGTTCAGGCTTTATGCTGTAAAAAAAATTGTAAAGGATTTATTTTCATTGTTAACTTTGGCCTGCCTTGAACCGTATTAATCTTTATTTCAAGACCAACCTCCTGTTTCGCTTTTCCAGATGTAATTTATAACATTTACTGCACCTTCGCTAAACTCTCGTCTCCCCCATCCCCCCTTTCTCCTCCTTAGGCTAGCAACGCAGCTATTCCCCACACTTCCCCCGTAGAATATACACCTCTCTAACCCCGCTAAAAGATCTGATTTCAAGTAATAACGTAGAATTTAAAAAAATAACCTAATATCTAAAGTTTGAAAGGGTGTGATGTTTTCATCTATTATGGCAGACGGGTTGTAATTTAAGAGTTGAAATTAGCGAGGCATGGTGATTGCAGTTTTTAGTTTGAAACTAATCTTTTTAAGCTTAGTTTATGGTTGCAGTGAGTCGGGTTACTGCCCAACTTGTTGCCAGATGTTATCATTTGTTTGAGTCGAATTCAGTGCCCTTAAATATTTCTTATTACCTCCTGTCTAGTTACTATTCTGACATTTATAATCAGTGTACTCAATTTCTTGGTTTATATGTAAACGAATAATTAAAGGTTCGTCTTTTGTAAACGGAAAAAAGTAACTGAAAGCTCATTTTCCTTTGCATTTCAGTACCATACAACATTTTTAATATATAGACTCATCCTGATACTTATTCTAGCCATCTGTGCCCGCGCTATACCGGGTAGAAAAGTGAAATATTGACTTAGCTTACGGCTTAAGGTAGTATTTAGGGCTATAGCCAAAACGAGTGGAAATCACCCTTACCAATTTCCTTTTCAGATAGCATTAAGCCGAATTCTGGTTGCTAGCTAATCTGGTCTTAAATTATCTTAATGAAAGACTAGGTAGCAAAAGAGTCCTCGGATTCAATGGATAAGTTTCAACTTCTACTAATTTCTCAACATGGTTTTACTAGGGGTAAATGTTATTTGACTAATTTACTGTCTTTTTATCGAAAGGTATGCGATGCTGCCGGATAGAGACGAGAATTACGATAGTTTATTTTGATTTTAGTAAGGACTTTCGACATTGGTGCCTTCCTACTACTTTTGAATAAGGTTAAATAAAGCACATGAGGTTGATAGAAGGGGTTTTAGGTGGATTCAGTCGTGGCTTAGTGACAGACAGCAAACTGTTGGTTAGATGGTAATAAATCTGAGTGAGAGAATGTTATCAGTGCGGTTCCTCAGGGTCGGTGTTGGGTCCGTTGTTGTTCTTGATTTATTATGACTTAAGTATAAGTAGCGACCTGAGCAAGTTTGCCGATGACATTAAGGTAGGATTATAAGGTACGACTCCGATGCTGGGGTATTACAAGACGAATTTACCAAACTATTCCAATGGTCGGAGAAATTGCTTAATTATTTCCTAAACAGCCTAGATCAATCATACTCGTAACTTCTCCCTCTCCTTTGCTGAAATGTGTTTGCTACATGTTTCTTTCAGTCACAATTCAAAATCCTGCTAGTTATTTTATTAGTATAACTAAAAGGTGATTAATATTATATTGCATACCTTTTATGATGAGGTTAAGCCTTTATGCCAATCTATGATCAATCGTGAAAGTCAAATTACTTATTTACAAATTTTACGCACTGGTCTCAACGAGTCTTCTTTCACACTATTCTAGAATATATTTCATTTTACTTCAATAACTGATGGCGTAATTCATCTGTGTTTGACAAATTAATATTCGAGTATGTATTAAATCTCCAAACTTTGATGGGTATCCTTCCGCGCATCCTGATTGAGATCAATAGTTTTTTTGACCATGTACTAAGTCACTTCAGCAAGAAAATGACCCAGACTAATAAATATAAATAATCCCAGACCGTTTAAAATGGAATATAAATATTAACTAATCTCTCCGAACGATCAACCAAAACGTTCAAGGAAAATCAACATAGACAAGAATTTCGAAATCACAGTATGGCGGTAAACAGCATTAAATTTAATTGCTACAGTCTCTACCAAAACATAACTGTAGTAATAAAAATTAATGGAGTTTATCGTTTTATTGCAGTTGTAGAAGAGTTTTGATAGCATCTTTTCTTGAAGTTTAGGATTATTCCTACAGTCATGGCCAAAGGTTTGGAGAAATATATATATAGAGAGAGATTCATTCGTTTTTAAAATTTATCTGATAGGAATAATAATAATGATGATGATGATGATCATCATCACTAACTATAATTTAAGAAGGGGATTTTTTTGAGTATTTGAATAATAAATTCATCTTAGTTTGGTTATGACTTATGTTTTTTTATCAGTTATTTTTAATAATTCTTTTATAATATCAAAAAATAAAATTGTGAAGTTCAGAAATAAATATAAGTATCGAAATTCTGTGATTTTTTAAAACCCAAAGAATTACAAATGGTGAAGTTCAGAAAATTTATTTTATATATCTTCTATCTATAACTATATTTTAGCAATGTGATATTTTGAAAGGGGGAAATTTAGTTCAGAGTTCCTTTTTAAAATTATTATAATTGGCAAAGTTCAGAAAATTTATAAAAATTTAACCATGGCTGCTTTTTTTTAGATTTTAAATTTTAATCATAGTAGCGAAGCACAAGCTTCCCCCCGTAGGGGGGAGTGACGAAGCCATTGCTTGGTTATTCTAATATTTAAATTATTGCAGGGTTATTAAAATGTCGACATTTCAAAAATGAAAAGAAAAAGGTACATTCCTTAGCTAACTAAATCCAAAATACGCTCTGGTCCTGTTCGTGTAGGAAGGGTGTTTCAGTCCCTGGAGCTTTTTATTTGATTAAAAGGGTAAAATGATGATATATGCACGATTTCTGCTCTCTCTCTCTCTCTCTCTCTCTCTCTCTATATATATATATATATATATATATATATATATATATATATATATATATATATATATATATATATATATATATATATATATATATATCTCAAACACATATTTCAAACAAAGCTCCTCTCCCACAAACCCCAGTGGTCGCGCCCACCTCTCTAGGCATATAAAAGAACACAGATCCACATTATTAAAGATAGTCGAGCACATACTTCGTCTTCATTGTTGTGAATCCATCCACCCCTCTCGGTGGATAGGATTCACCAAGCTCCAGCCCTTCATCATTAAATATCAAACTCAAAAATAAAGTTATTTTTCATCAAGTTGTTTATAAAAATCCAAATACGAACTTATTTTGTCAACACCCTCAAGAAAGAATTCAAATCATATAACAGAGATGGAATGTTGTTCCAACCCGGAACTGTTGACCCTGCCACACTCAATCAACGCATCAACTGACTCATTCCGCTACAAGTATCAACCAACCAACCCCTTCCGTTACATATATGGGTTCAATGAATGATTTGTAATCATAATATATTTTGTAATATTGCCCAAATAAATCTGCTTCAATTCCAGAAATGGTTCTTTCCAAAAAAAAAGCGTGCAACCATTATTGCTCTGCACCAATAGTCTCAAATGCAAGGATAGTTGCTAAAGGTATTGCATCAAGAAACACCATCCTTAGGATTATTAATGAGATTAAAAGGACTGTTTACACTCCTGTGAAGAACTTCTCTAGACGCCCAAAAGCTTCAAATGAACGTTATAATCGCCTCCAGTACCAATCTTCTCACGGTTGGAAAGAAGCAAGTGTGAACGCTTCAGTGCCCACAGTGAGGCGGGGAGTTTTCGGCATAAGCCTCAAGTCGAGAAGGGTTGCGAAGAAGCCACATCTCACAAAGAAGAACCTTACAGCTAGGCTCCACTTTTGTAGGAAATATGAAGGATAGACTGTTTAAGACTGGCAAAGTAATATTCTCTGATGAAGCTCCCATCCGCTTGTGTAGAGCTTCTGGAAGATCTCTTGTTAGGATGAGAAAAGGTGGGCGTTTTCAGGTGTGCTGTATCGTGCTCACGGAGATGCATCCGGACACTCTCCATGTCTGAGACTGCTCATCTAAAGGGGCTAGAGCACTAACAATTTTCCTCAAGAACTACCATGAACTCAAAATGGTTCCAAAACGTGCCTCATTAGCACCTTTTCCCAACAGTTCAGGACCAAATTGAGGATGATAACTGTATCTCGCCAGATTTGAACCAATAGAGAATTTGTGGGCGATAATTAAACTAACGATTGATAAACAGAACCCATCCAATTGTGACCAGTTCGCGGTTGCTTATTGAACAAAAATGGAGCCAATATCAGTCAAGATATTATCACAAATTTCGTCTCCAAGATACCAAAACAAATTGAAGCAGTCCTGAAGATATCGATGTAAATATTATTTTTTAATAAAATGGGTTTGGGCTCTAAATTTGTGTATATTTCGCCTTCAAATTATGATACAAACATACTAAAACAAAATGCAACCTTTAAATAATTTTATCAATCCTCTTCTATACAAAAACTTAAAGGACCTTTCGTTGGCTGCCGCTAACTACGATGTTGTCTTCTGCTCAGAGACTCTTTTTCCTCTAACTTTAGACATATTTCTGAGCTACAATACACGACTTCGAGAAACCAATACTTATTAGACGAGATTGTTTTCCCAGTGCCTGTGGTATGGCACTGTATATCAGATCAGGCTATAGTGCACAAGACTTGACCAAGTTTGTTTGCCAGCGTCATGAGTTGCAGTTTGTTAAAGTCTCCAGTAAATATAATAATCATTTTATATTTAGTCTTTATAGGAATACAATCAGTAGATGATAAAGCTTCCTTTATCTTTGCTGGAGATCTGAATGCACATCACCAAGAATGGTTGGATTCTGTATCTCCAACAAATAGAAATGGTCTGGCTGCTTTGGATTTCTCGAACTTGTCTGGTTGTGAACAACTAATTCGTGGATCTACACACAAATCTGGATCTTATTTTAACTGATGTTCCAGGATTCGTTGAAGCTTCTGCCCTTGCTCTCATTGGTACTTCTGACCATAATACCATCAGTTGAAAAATGTCTGGACATTACTGTGCCTAATATCAGCATCTCCAGTCGGGTTTATCTTAAGTCTCGGGTTAATTGGGACAATGTTTCTCATGAAATTGAGAGACCAGTGGAATGCTATTTTCCAATCCAGTAATCCTGTTTCTCTTCTTAATTCATGTTTATTGACATTCTACATAGAAGAGTCCCATGCAAGATAATTAAATCACGTTTAAGGGATAAAGCCTGGTTTAATGATGACTGTAAGCGTGCCTTTGAGGACAAACAGGCAGCTTATCATCTTTGGAATTGAAACGGGTGTCAATTTCTATGCGACAACTATGTTACTCTCAAAGCTGAAGCTCAGAGAATTTATAATGCAGCTGAAACTGCTTATAATTCTCACTTGCAGGAGGAGGTTTTTGCTGGTGCCACTCAACCATATAAATGGTGGTCCTCTCCCAAGGCTTCCTTGTTTGTTGTGGATTCTAGTATGACTCCTCTTCGTGAGTCTAATGGTTGTGTCTTTTGATCCACTAAGAAAGGCTAATTTGCTCTCCGATATTTTTATTCCCAAACAGTGTAACCAAGAATCATCCCTACCCTTGACTTGTTTTCCATTGTCCAAAGCTTGTCACTGTTGCTTTTAAATCCAATGAATTGAAGAATTTCCTTTGGGATCTTGGTGAGACAGACGCAGATGTTTTTTTCCTCAATTCTTTAAGAAGTGTGCCACAGTTATAGCACCTAAATTAGCCGTAATATTTAGATTGCTCCTGAAGTCTGGTAGTTTTCCATCTTGTTGGCGTAAGGCCAACATCTCACTTCCATTCCTAAGGGAGTTTCAGCTTCAACTTCTCCTCAGTACCGTTCCATATTTCTTACACCTATTTTATCCAAGATCTTTGAGCGTGTTTTGGCTAAGCGGTTATCCAAATACGGTGAAAACTTTAATTTATTACCTGATTCTCAATTTGGATTCCATAAGGGTTTGGGAACTTGTGATGCACTGTTGACTCTGTCTCATGATCTGCAGTCTTTTCTGGACCGTGGGTTTGAATCTCAGTCGTTACTATTGATCTGAGTTCTGCTTTTGACGTGGTAAATCATAAAGCTCTGATCTATAAGTTGAAACTTCTTGGGTTTTTTTTTAAATCTTCTTAAAATCTTTACGGACTTTTTAAATAATAGATCTCAGTGTGTAATTGTTGATAGTATCTCTTCTGCTTCAGTGCCTGTTATTTCTGGTGTTCCACAGGGCAGTGTCCTTGTTCCTTTGTTTTTTATTATTTTTATTTCCGATATGGGCCACTCATCTTGAAAATAACCTTGTATTTTATGCCGATGATATTACACTTTACTTCTCTTCTAACTCTCCTAGTAACAGGTGAATTTGCTGCGTCCTTGAACCGAGATTTGGCTAGGATCACTTATTAGTGTCAACTTTAGGGCATGAAACTTAATGCTAGCAAAACGTATTCTATTACTATCAGCAGATCCCGTATATTGGATCCACCTCACCCATGTTTGCATATTTCTGGTGAACAGGTTGAGGAAGTTTCTAGTTTGGGTTTGTTGGCGGTAATTTTTTTATTCTAAGCCGACTTTTAAGAAGCACATCCGTTTCTTATCTTCTTCAATTGCCCCGAAGACGGGCTTACTTCGAAAATGCTTGAAAACTTTTGGTTGTGACTCCACAGTAATAAAATATTTTGATGCTTTCATCTTGCCTAATTTTGAGTATTGTCCTCCTGTTTGGATGTCTGGGGCCAACTCCCATTTGACATTGCTGCTTTGAATTCTATTAAGTCCATCTCTCCTGAGTTTTTCCTTGATTTGTGCCATCGGTGGCAAGTTGGCACAGTTAGTGTTTTATTTCAAGTTTATAATAACTTTCGGCATCCGTTACAGAGTGTCTTGCCGAGACCTTTCAATCCTGTCCGTGTGACAAGGTATACTCTTAGTCTTAATGATTTTGCTATGAATCCTATGAATGGTTGCACTGTGCAAATTTCTCGGTGTTTTGTTCCTTCATTGGTCAAAATTTGGAATCAATTACCCAATGATATTGTCTCTTCTCCTAACATCTCTACACTTAAGTCTCGATTAAATGTTTATCTATTACAGTAACTCTTCATTCATTATTTGGGCTTACTAGGGGCCTGTTTTCTTTTGTTGCCTCTGTCTTTCTCCAGTACCCCTGGTATTTTGTGCGAATTCAATCTGCACCCTGGGGGAGGGTTTTGGTAGTTTGATGATAATAATAATAATAATATAAGAAATACAGAAGTTACAAAACTTCTGGCCAGGCCTAAACATTCGTTATTTTTGCCCGTAACAATTCAGTCATATGTTGGGCTTTAATCGGATTGCCGGTTTTGAAGGGGTTTACAGCCTTTGTGCCTGTAGTCTAGTCTTATTATCCAGCCGTGGGAAGGAAGGGGATGGGGCAACCTGACAAAGGAATTTTAATCAAATGAAAAATCAGGGATGAAAGATATTTTGTTTAAGGGATTTTTAAATATCCCGATCTCGGTCCAACACTTGTAGTTGATGTTCGCCTGTGTAGATTGGTACACCTGCTACCAGGAGGAGTGGCGCTTCCCCCCGACCCTAATGCTCCCGGTAGTCTGGAAAAAGATTGAAACTTTTTAACTTTTTTTTTTAGTCTGGTTAATTTGATAGGCTGTTGCCGACCAGCCTCCGTCCACTCATCGTGGCCGAGAAGAGGAAGAGTCATCCCTCCCTTCTTTGCTCCGGTTGGGGGGAAGGGGTTAATGCTTCCACTATTCTCGCCCCATTTTCCTTCTACTACTGCATCTCTTTCTCTTCTATTACCATCACCCTCAAGGAGGAGGACGGGTGTATCATGGAAACTACACTGCAGCTGACATCTGGAGGGTTGCTTGCTAAAGCCGCAGATGCGTGTCTTACCGTAGGGGGTTCTGTTGTTCTCTCTTCCACACATTTTCGCCTTTACACATCTCTGGCGGACATATTACTGAGTGCCGAAAGAGTCAAAGGGAATGAACGACTCTAAAAGTGACCTCCGGAGGCCTGAGAAGTAGAAAAGCCGAGGACTTCATAAGCCCGAATTGCTGGGGACAGGAGGGTTCGTAAAGTGGTTGGTATATAGCAAAACGTTAGATATGTTGGGGCCAGTAGGGTGCAGTCAAATTTGCAACAAGGAGTTGAAAAAAGTGGAATGAAAGCAATTTAAAATAGTAAAAACGAAGAAAGTATAATTATCCCATGAGTTTCTCAGTCTGTCATACCGATCTTTATGTTCATTTCATCTGGGTGGTATTTTTCTCAAAATTAAGGCGCAATAGCAACGAGGCCGTATTCAAGCAGATATTTACTAAAGAGAGATTTTTAAAGTAAGTAGTGAAGGTATTGGGGCCGGGAGGGTGCACACCTCCGGGTACAGTAGTCAGGAAGACGTCGTTCCTCCAGGTTTCAGTTATACCCGGGACATTATCCCCCCCAGACCCCTCCCCCCTTGTGGGGTATCCAGTGAGCAAAGACCCCTATAGCATATTTCCCCTATCCTAAATCTTGAGATCGAGAAAGCGTCATTTGAAGCGAGCAAAACAGACGTGTAAATCTGAACTTTCATAAGATGAAGGTTTAAAGTGGAATCACAGAGGGCCAAGTGATGCCACTGCTGAACATAGTGCTTCCAGCATATTTACATCATCTGATGTAGGTCATCCTATGGGATGGTGGGGTATCGAGCCTTAGTCGCGATTTTTACAAAGTATTAGTTCAGTTTATTTCAAAAAATGTAGATTGGTCTGGATCCATTCGAGTATAACCTAAAGTAGCGCATATGCTAACAGGTCAGAATGTTCAGAAGTGTTGCCTAGGAATTGGCACTTGTTTGTTCTATGAATAATTATTATCAATACATATAGTATATATCGTCAACAAACAAGCATTAACTATACATCAAACTATTTTATTTATTTATATATATATATATATATATATATATATATATATATATATATATATATATATATATATATATATATATACCATGCAACGATTGCCATAAAGTTTATATAGGGGAAACGGGGAGAAATCTTGACAAGAGATTGTACGAACACAAAAGAGATATTAGAGTGGGCAGCGAAAGCAGTGGAATATTTTGCCATGTTAGAGACTTGAATCATTCGATCGATTTCAATGGAAGTAAAATGGTATTTAAATCGGCTAACTATGTTAAGAGTAGAATCGTAGAATCGAGCTTGATATCGTCAGTTCCTAATTTAAATCTATCTGAGGGTCAATTTTCTTTTAATCCTGTAATATGAAAGCAAATAAACAAAATAGTAAAATGTCAGCCCTTCAATATGTTTAGGCCTAACCCCCTCCCTGATTAGCCACAAGTAGGAAATTGTGGGGGAAAAAGAGGGGATCTTTCACTACCTGACCCCGTGTTATGTTTGTAAGCACTTTTCTAATATTTTCTATCCAGTGTCAGTTGAAAAAGGGTGTGAGATACACCGAAACTGTTCTGAATTAAATTGTCTTCGGAGAATGTGGTTTAATTCCTCATCTTTTCTTGCGATATTTTATTAATTTTCATCATATATATATATATATATATATATATATATATATATATATATATATATATATATATATATATATATATATATATATGCGCAACATACAATGATAATATGTAGGTGGCTCTGAGTACACAAAGCCTTTACTGTCCATATATTTCTCCAGCTTCAATTTGAAAGACCTCAATTGAGGTTGCTGAATTTACTATTGTTTCTGGTAGTTTGTTCCAAAGATTCACAATACGATTTTTGAACGAGTATCACTATTGTAGTTGATTTTCTTTAATTTAAGGTTATGGCCTCCAGTTCTGTTATTATTATCAAAATTAAAAAAAGTTTGCCAATCTTACTCTATCTCTACCTGTAATCATTTTGTATACCTCAATCAAATCTCCCCTCACATACCGTCTTCTCACTGAGAACATTCCCACTTTCCTCGAATCTTTCAAGATATGGGAATCTATGCAGATGGGGTATCATTTTAGTCGCTCTACGCTGTACACCCTCCAGCATATCAAGGTCATGCTCTTAATGGGGTGACCCTTGGGACATTTCGTTAATTTTTCCCTACTCTAAGTTCAAATCGTTCGTGGAGCCAGGGGGGTCTTCACCAACCCAAGGTCATTATGATCATGGGTTGTTCGTGTGCATTTATTTGAATCCGTGCGTTCTTTTGTATTTGTTACTTGTCCCTGTGTCGGGAAACTGGGGCGCTCCTTTCCATGAACGGGTCAATGTTTGTTAAAGGATTTGCTGAGTTGGCAAATGCAAGTTGCAACGTATAAAATTAGGTCCGTTTATTTTTGTATAGAGTTACGTTTGTTTAAACAAGGTCAACAGACCTAAGTCGCGTGCTCTCAATTCTGACTTTTGACCCTCAAAACTTTCAGCCAGTGGGGCAATCCGACTCATAGTTAGTTTTCTTTTAATAATTTCAGTACTAACCTTGGGGAGACATCGGTATTCATATCACTCGAAAGAGAATGTAAAACAACATAGGAGTTTCAAATTTCGTTAGAATCGGCCGAATAGTTACGATGTTATCGAAAAAAAAACATCGAAAAGTAAAATGGTTACCATCCGACCGACCAACTATTGACAGAGTTGGGCGGTCCGCTACTTGCGGACTCTCTAAATGGTAGCGGAAGCGGTTTCTATAAGCAAAAAGTAGCGGAGTAGTGGGTAGCGGACTAAAAAATTCAAAACCGGTACCGCTACCTATTTTACCTTTCCTTACAATAAAACTGCTAATTTTGGAATTAATACAGAGTAGTTTTCCTTGAAATTTATTAAAACTCAGTGAAAAGCTGGGGGTTGTGGGGAGGCGCTTTACAATAAAAAGCAGTGATACGGAGTAGCGCTAGCGGTTTCGCGATTTTGAAAAAAGTAGCGCTAGCGGTTTCAACTAGCCAAGGTAGCGGTTAGCGGTTCAAAAATTTGGTCGCGGCGCCCACCTCTGCCTATTGACCGCCATAGAACCCTTAGTGGCGACTAAAGAAATGAAAGACTCGACTGATTGTAGCAATCGCAATAACAGTGATGGAAGAAAGAAACATTCAAGTAAAGATGATATAGAAAGAAGAAGAAGAAAATTCCTAAAGAAACCGGTTAAGTTGACTTTGATGGAGAGAGTCATTTTACTTGGACTGAAAGATAAGGAAGTGAATTTTAGTTGAGTAAACCCTTTTATTATTATCTCAAACTGATCTTTATTCTTGGGATTATAAGAAAACCTGTTTCACTAAAAGCATTGGGATCTATCTAGGTGAATCGGCACTGAGCCAGGAGCTGCCTCGTAGAGCCTTTGGCATACTCCTTTTCTATGTTCTGAGTTCTCGTGATTTCAGTTAATCGTTGGTTTTCTAATTCCTTTAATTAGTCTGCCGACTTGTTACATTTTCTGCGTTTTCTCCTTACCAAGTGTGTATTAGAGAGTAGGGCTCGTTTTTATTTGTCTATGTCCTAAGGCGGACTATGGAAACTTTAAAAAAACAAAAAACAAAACATCAGTTTGTGAGGGAGGGTTGAAGAAAGGGCAAAGAGGGTCGTTAAAACAAAGTCAACCAAGGACTGCCAAGTTCCACCATAACCCCATCAATCAATCATCTTTGAGGTAGTTTGGGTGCGGCCGCGCGATAATACCTACAGAAACCTGTACTTGCAGACTAGTGTACATTAACCAGCCAGAAAAGAATAAACCTTCAGAGTGACTCCTTGCTTGGTGGTCGGGGGGAAGGTTGCACGTAGAGGGGAGAGGGGGAAGCAGTGATTATACTGGTCAACTAACCGCGGGCACGTCCCTATTGAGAAGCTAAACTGTTTTTCGCCTTATTCCGTTCGCCTTCTGGTTAATTATGCTGGGTATGTCTGCGGCGACATGTCTAGTGCCACGTAAACAACCTCCATAAATTAGAGAGCGGTTTGGAATGTATCATATCATAAAAAAGTAGATTTTGACTTTTTGCGTCGTTTTCTGCTGGTGCAGCTGCTGAACCCTGCAAGTGGACGATGAAGATGTCGTCCTGGTTAACACCCGCTTCGATTTCCATCAGACCACTCCTCTGTAACCCACTTTAAGTGGTTCGGGAGATAGGAAAAATTTGACAACAGTTTTGATCTAAGTTCAAACTTAATTACAGTTTGAAAAGATTGAGATAGTAGTTTTCATCCAGCTTCAAATGGTACCAACACTAATCTAATCTCTTATAACCTTCACCTTTCTCAGGAAAAGTTCCGTTCTCATTTCAATTTACGTAATACGTGTGTGATACGCGCTGATAAAGTGGTGAGTGATTAATTATTTTAATAAGAAATGACATCAGAAATAGTTGCTTGGGAAAAGGTAATAGGAAAATTAGAGTCCAAAATATATTATTACATAAAAATATAAGAACATAGAAAAGGGGTAAAAAAGGCTATTGTTTCCATCACCAAGTTCAGTCCAGCCTAGCATCCTCATCCAATGATCTATTCTTAAAACTACTCCACATGGACGACGCTATTATGAAATGACAGAGTTATCCCTCCTCACTTTCAAAGAAACAGACAGGGATGAACTTTTAAGACTAGGAACAGGCAATATATTAAATCGAAAGATTCAAAATGCAAGTTCAAAATTAATAAACTTGATTGGGGTATTTTTAAATCGGGTAACAAACGGTATTAAATACACGGGAAAAGGGTGAGAACTATGTGCCCAATGTGGTGTAATTTTAGCTCGGTATTTAGCAACTTTTCCGCATTATTACGAACTTTTTACACGCATATAAACGCTCTTTCTTCCATGAATATAAATCCCCGATTATAATTTTAGAACTTAATGTGATTTAAGATTCATAAAGCAAACATACACAGCTGTAGAGATATCTTCCTTGTCCGTTTCTTTTCATCGCGGTTTGCTTACAATAATCGGATTATTTATAAGCTTGAGAAATAACACTTACTAGAAGGTCAGCATATAAATGGCTTTTACTGTTAGTTTAATCCGATTTTCTCCATGGTCCACTTTCAAAAATTAACCCCATAACGCACACGTCGCTTTAAAATTGTTTACCTTAAATAGAAAAATGGCTGCCACGGAAAGATATAAAAAAAAAACAACGCAGGTACTGCATCGCCTTATAAAGATGTTTACATTTCTCATTTCTCTTCCAAACAAGTCCATAGGCTGCCCGACTCGCAAAATTTGTGCTTAAAAAGATTGTGTGAATACGAATAGAAACTCATTTCAGCACTTACGTGGTGGCCTTTATTTTACACGTTTGCATAAATATACTAAAAAGTAAAATACCAGATGACCTGCGTATATGATACATAAGCAAACTCAGCGCGCAGTTGTGATGCTTTACCGATAGATGGAGTAATAGGGGGAGGGATGTGGGGGAAGTCCAATTTAGCCTGGCCTGGGGGAAAGCCGTCGCTCCCGCAGCGTTCTAAAAATGCTGATAACAATACTGTGTGCGTGTGTGCATGGTCACTATAATTTTGCTCTTTTTTTTAATCGCACCCTGAAAAGACCAGACAGAGATTGCGTTGTTCATTGGAGAGAGATCAGGTGATGGGGAAGGCAATTGTATTCAGGTGGTGTTATCCTCTCGTTCTTAATTAATAGGCTTTCAAATGTTGAGATGTAAAGATCATGTTTTCTCTCCGTTCTCTAACTCGTGTCCACATATACTCATCCTGGTCGCACGCATACACAAATTCTTGTTTGTATGCCATGGCGAATAGACTTCTCACCGACCCACACAGATATGGGTTGAGTGCGTGTCACGTCAGCAGGAAGACGGATAGTCCTGTGTTAAAACTGGACTTCGAACTCGCCTCTGTCGTAAGTTTGATTCGATACAAGGAGATTATAGGTTGAGGGGAGCTTTTAAGTTCTTGTTTGGGGGAAAATTTGTATTAAATTTCACAAATTAATACGTAATATACGAACAGAACACTGTCAAGTATCAATCGCATATATTGTGTGTGTGTGGGGGGGAGGGGGTATACTCGTATGGTAACCTCTTCCTGTGAATCTTTGCTATATTTTTACGTTCATCTCTTTTTATTAGTTTTCCTCTGGGTCATTTCTATCCAGTCGATTCTGTGATTTTTCTGCTCCTTCTCAGGGCCTGAAATTAATGCCACTTTCCTAGTTCAGTTCCACTTTGGGTTTCTTTATTTCTACTTTATTTAGAAGTCCCGTATTTGCACGTAATTAGACATTTGTTTTTCTGCCATACCGTGTTATTCCCATATTCTAGCGTCCTGATCTCGGCTGTCCTTTTTTTTAGGGGGGGGGGGGGTCAGCTCCATATAACAAAGTGGGGATTGTGCATTGTCTGTACATATACTTCTCTTTTTAGAGATGGGTATTTTATAAAGGTGGCACTTCCTCTCCCTTCCAAATGCTCGCCAACCGAGGTTAATTGTGCGCCGGATTTCTTAATATTTTTTAAGTATCATTGTTAGCTCATGACCTAAATAGGTATATTTGTTTGTGATTTCAACTTGCTGATTGTTAGTTTCTCTGTTCAGCAATTCTCCATCCACCTGGTTGGTTTGTCATGACTTGTATTCCGATGTGTCAATGAACTTATTGATGATCTCAAGTTGGTGGATCATCGAGAGGTCCTTTTTTGAAACCAACCCTGTTGAGACAGATAAGGACGATTGGTCTGCAATTTATACAATTAATTCGGTCTCGACTTTGTGTGTATCGGAATAATTATAGCAAAAACGTCCTACGGAAAGGATGTAAAGCAAATTCAAAGTAATTTCGAAGTTTATCTCTCCTGTGGGACATTTTTGCATGTTACACCACTCACCAGCTATTTTGTGAGTTTCGAATATCTCTCTCTATCTATCTATATTTTTCGGGATCCCCGGGTCTCTAGAAATCTTGTAGATTGTTGCGCGCGCGAAGTCTTCTGGGCGACTTTGGTCCCAGATTTCTTGAAGAACTCGCTGTGGCAAGGGATAACACGTTTTGCGTTTTAATCACTTTATCATAAGACTAACTTTCTCTTTCCTCAAACAATCAATGACAATTAACTTTCACTGTGGGTTGACTGTTAGATGAGAAAAGTTGAGTCAATTAAGCTAGAGAAAAGCGAGTAACAAGGTTCGAAGCGTTGATCGAGTGAAACTACATCTTGAATCGGATAAAGAGCTTATTCTTGCCTGATTTTATGGAAGAGTGACACATGCTCGGAAATTGACAAGTGCCGTCGTAACAACGCGAACGGAAAGCGAAAGTTGGCTAAAATCTCCTGAGTTACATTGACTAGACTAATTGCGGGACAACTCAAGAATACTGTGGCCTCTTTATTTTACTAAGAGGAGGAGAGAGAAATTTACATCAAAAGCGAGTATTCCTGAGGTTTCATAAGTTATTTCATGTTTAATGGTGTGTCTTTGTGTCCGAGAAAGAGAATTTGATGGCAGATATTAACGAGATTATTCGTGAGCAGAAAAGTGCGAACGAAAATGAGAAAGGTGACGATAAAATGAAATGGATGAAGTACAATTAGAAAATATTAACAAAAACATGGAATGGGATGAGTCATAAATTAGACCCATTTCAGTATTAATCCGATTAAATTGTCTCGCTGGTTTATGGATTGAGGATGCGACAGTTTTAGATAGGTATTATTAAATTTGAATTACCCCTCTGAAATGGTATAATTATAAATAACCAACAAGAATTGAATTACCATTGTGCAAATCAATCCTATGAGCTGGGTTTGGCGTACATTTCGTTATTTTCGTTGTCTCTTCACCGTCTTTTTATAACCACGTTATAAAAAGATCGCTATGGAGCTGAAGATTACGACTGAGGCGAGTGTAAATAAACGCCGCTTCCGAATACAGCGAAGTTAAAGCCACGCCGAATGGTGAAGGCCTGCTTTCGGTGGCTGATGACCTATTGGAGGGTGTCGGGGGCACAGAAAAGCTTTCCAGTTTAAGACAAGATGGTATAACAAAGATTGCTCTAGCATAAGCTCTACTTACTGCTGATTTAATATTATAAAAGTAATGTAACACCAAATGATTAAAAAATGTGAGAACAATGCGTTTGCGTTAGCCGATCTTCTCGGTTCTCTAGTCCCGCACTCCTAACTCCCGGGGCTTTCGTAAATAGCCGTGGTTTGGAATCCAGTGTAATCATCAGTAGGTCTCCATCAGGAAATAGAAGGCATTTTAAATGAGTGCAGATGGGGATATATATATATATATATATATATATATATATATATATATATATATATATATATATATATATATATATATATATATATATATATTGAAGTTTATAATACTCCACCCCACTGGCGAGATTTGCAGGTATGTGGTCTTTGTTCTTTCTATTTATCAACATTTTCCTTTATTTGTAGATATGTCCCTCCTCATATTTGTTCTCCACTTAATCCAAATACCCTCGTTAGTTCGCCAGTTTCTTCTTTTTTCTTAAACATCCCTCTAAGTGACTGACCAAGTGTGGTTAACATAAGAAAAGGAGTATAGCCTATAGGAGGCAGCTCCTTATTATGGCACTTTTTAGTCCGCTGCTCCTTTTGTCTTTAAGCATTTGGGGTGACGTCAATCAACATCCGATTTCAACTGTATCGATCAACCCATTGGTCGAGGATATTCACTGGGGAACAGAAGTCTTTTATGTCAAGTCGGTAAACTTATTAATTGGTAATATCTCTCAAACAGGTTCGATCTCCAGTTGGACCGGGTCCACCTTCTATCGGGTCTCACCGCCGAAGACCGGTATCCCCCGACCCAAGACCTGGAGCTAGACGGGGGCCCCATAGGGACAAGGAGTCCCCTAAAGTATCTCCCAAGACATCGCCTGTCAGACATCATCATCGCGATGTGAGTGAGCCTTGCATCTTTGATGTCTTCCTTTTAATATTATTACCCAACTTCAGACATATGTCAGGGGGTAATTAAGGGCAGAAGCTTGGGGGCCCGGAGCAAAGGAACCATCGAGTAGAACTTGGTACCTGATTCTAAATCCCTGACCAGTGCACGGATTGTTCCAGGTGACCAGGGCAATAGAAATGAGAGGTTGCTCGGTTGTCTACAATTGCACCAAGACCTTCTCATTTTCTAGAGGGGGGTGGGGGATCTGATAGAATCCATACATGTTCTGACTATGGACATTACTCTTCTTATTCAGATATACAAATTTGGTGATTCTTAATTAAGGCTTACTGTTTCAGACCATTTGATTAGACCATATTTCTATGGTAACATCGGAGAGGCAAAAGGTTTCTTCTTTTCATTTTCTTTATTGTTTACTTTGGGGTCACATATATAATGGGCACCATACGGATTGTCTCAGGATGCAGAGCATATAGTGTTATTCACCCTTCCTGAAATCCCACATATTCGAAGAGGCTTCAGAACAATTAACTTTATGCAAGTCTTCTCCACTGTCCAGTCCCCTTACTTTATGTGAGTAATGCATCGTTGTGCAGCCATCCTTGCTACAAGGCATCGTTCAAACGTCTACCTCCCACTGAGCACGCTGGTGAACAGAGACGCGAGCAAACTAAACGTTGCTCAACACATGAATCCGAGGTGGTCAGAGAGGCCACCCGGACTTAGTTGGATTCTGTCGGATGTCCCGAATCCTTCATAGACGCGCTTTCACCTGTCCTTCCTATCTTCTTAACAAACCGCTAGATACATTACTTTCGGACCATTGTTAACAAAAGAGAATGTTCACGTTCACTTATACATCCGCATCGTTCGGCGATGGTAAAATACCTTTAAGAACGATAGTTCCCAGTCAACTCGTACATTCTTTTACTATGGTAGTCGAATGCGGTTATCCGAGAGTTTTTGTGAGACTAATCGAGTTTTTATGACTATAAAAACCCCATTTGATTCATTTACACTAAACACCCAAGTGTAGCGGTAAAACAGATACTTAAGGCATGTTTATAATCGCCTTACCATAAATTTGTCTTGCCAAACGTTTGCCAGCGAGTGTAAATCGTCAAATCTAGTTGAACCATGTTTAAAGTTCGTTAACAAATAGCAAAACAGTGCGGAAGGAAGGATAATAAAAGGTATTAAATGAAGGGGGTTATTTTCCATTAACGCAAGCCTCCCCTCCCCCTCTCCCATACATTCAGTATAATACACTCGTATGTCTATTTCCTTAGCAATAGATATGGGGTGCAGGGATTCTCCTACTTACCCTGTGAGCATGAGCTCGAATGTTGCCCCACTGGTTGTGTGGGCGAGAAGCGAAGGCTATGGGAATCACTTTAGGACGCAACATTAGCCCCATCGCAAAGTCACCTTACGCTCATACACACGCTTGTGAACGTAAGAATTTCACAACCACTTACATGCTGTTTGCCTCGACCATATGATTGGTTTGATTCTATTTTACCGAAGGTGGAATAAAGATCGAGGGGTCGATAAAAATAAGGAAAGAGGTGGAATGAAGATGTTGATAAAATATAGGGAAAGATAGGTTATATAAGTAGGATTAAATGATAGAAAAAGAAACTACAGATAAACGTTGGCACCTCCTTTGCTCGGGGAAGTATTGTGGCACTTCGGTGCCAACCTACGCCAATCCGTAATTCTTTCCACAAGCTTTTGGGAAGGTGTCGGCCCGTATAGTGCCCTCCTTTTGTGGCACCTACCGTGCCTCTTATGCCTCCTTATGCCTCTGCCCCCTGAGAGGGTTCAAGTTCGTACTTGTGTATGTCACTCTCAAGTCCCCCCCCTCCCCACACCAATCTCCGTGAAGCGCTCGTTATTCACTTTAATTTTTTCTTTGGGGTCTCCCCGACTCAAGGATGCCCCTTGTCTTTTGCAGCGATCGAACAGTCCGTCGAATCCCCGCCGCCTCGGTACCAGGGGCACGTATGGAACCCCTTCCACAAGGGGGTCCCGAGCCCCAGGACCGCCCTCGTCTCCGCCCACGAAGAGAGTCACGCCGCCCACATCCCCCCGCGTGCGTCGCCCGATCTCGCCCTCCCGCAAGACGCTCCCTTCGCCCACGCCCCCGAAGGCCGCTGAGGGGGGTGGCAAAGCGGGCTGGCCGGGGTCCCCGTCCCCGCCTCCCCAGGCCCCTTCCGCGACCCGCCCCCCGTCGCCCACGGCCAAGCACCCGTCGTCGCCGGGGAATTCGAGGCCTGCCTCACCCCGCGGTCGGGGCGCTTCTCCGGGCTCCAGGACCCCTCCTATCAGCGAGGAGGCCCTCAAGGCGCGGGTGGGGCGCGCCCTCAAGGCCCGTCTCTACCTCCTTCACCAACCTGGCCCTAACTCCTTCAGCGTCGGGGGCGACTCCCCATCCCACAAGTACAAAGTTATCATCGGCCCACAGGTGAGGACCGGGGGCTTACCCCGCCCCAACCTCCGACTGGAGGATGTTTTTGCTCAAGTAAAATGGGGGGGGGGGCTGAGGGCCTTCTTTAAGGTTAAAGGGTCGGGCATTTCCTGGGGCGTGGTAAACAAGTCTACCCATTAATTTCCCCTTCCGACCTGTCACCCGGCCTACAAGGGCCCCATTCTTTCTCTGTCTCGGGTTTCTCGCGCGCACAAGTATCAAGGTTTGGGGTGGGGGTGTCTCCCCCACGAGGAAGTGGGTTTAAGGAGGCCGACCGAGGGGGAGGGTCTGAGTCCGGAGTACTTGAGTTTTACTCTCTTTTCTGAAACGGCGTCTTTTCCGTTCCCCATCTATGGGTTCTCAACCTATGAAGGACAACCTCTCTCCTCTCGAGGGACGGGATCATCGTGCCCAGGACCATTAGTCTGACGAGCTTCCTCACGGATCTTTGTGTCCGCTAGTCACCATAATGCGGGTTGCCTCCTCTGCTGTTGGAGTTGCTGGGGAGAAAGGGCGGGTACTTGCGGGTGTTCCGAAATGTGTTTTGTTCTTTCATTATTGTTTTGGGTTATCTTTGATCTTTTTCATTCTTATGTGTTTCTATTTGATTTGCTCTTTTCCTTTCTCTATTTATTTGATTTGTTCTCTTCCTTTCTCTATTTGATTTGCTCTCTTCCTTTCTCTATTTGATTCGCTCTCTTCCTTTCTCTATTTGGTTTGCTCTCTTCATTTCTCTATTTGATTCGCTCTCTTCCTTTCTCTATTTGGTTTGCTCTCTTCATTTCTCTATTTGATTTGCTCTCTTCCTTTCTCTATTTGATTTGCTCTCTTCCTTTCTCTATTTGATTTGCTCTCTTCCTTTCTCTATTTGATTCGTTCTCTTCCTTTCTCTATTTGATTTGCTCTCTTCCTTTCTCTATTTGATTTGCTCTTTTCCTTTCTCTATTTGATTTGCTCTCTTCCTTTCTCTATTTGATTTGCTCTTTCCCTTTCTCTATTTGATTTGCTCTCTTCCTTTCTCTATTTGATTCGTTCTCTTCCTTTCTCTATTTGATTTGCTCTCTTCCTTTCTCTATTTGATTCGTTCTCTTCCTTTCTCTATTTGATTTGCTCTCTTCCTTTCTCTATTTGATTTGCTCTCTTCCTTTCTCTATTTGATTTGCTCTCTTCCTTTCTCTATTTGATTTGCTCTCTTCCTTTCTCTATTTGATTTGCTCTCTTCCTTTCTCTATTTGATTTGCTCTCTTCCTTTCTCTATTTGATTCGCTCTCTTCCTTTCTCTATTTGATTAGCTCTCTTCATTTCTTCGATAGAGTTTATGCCCCACATTAGTGGCGCCACCGCTAACGCTAAAGTGAAAATCCTAAACGCGTGTTCACACTGGGCTCCGTTTGGATCAGTGATTTGGAGTCTTGACCCATTGAGCCATCCTTCCTTCCCCCACCCAGTAAGGGGATGGTTCGTGTTGATTGTTAAGTCTGTTGCCAAGAGACTGGGCCTGCCCCTCCAGGCCTCAGTAGCCTAAAACTAGATTGAAACTACCTGGGCATTATATTCCCTTTGGCATTTCCGATTTTACCTTCTTTTTTTATCAGGTTGTTTGCATCCTTTTTTTTGCCTATCTTATGACCGGTGGGTATTTTGACAGGGTAATCGCCAAACAGCTTTCATACATTCACCCCAGGAAGGGGGTAGGGCTGCTTCGCTCCGGTTGGGGTGGTAATTTTTTTACATATTTTCCTCCTACTGCCCCCCCCCCCTCTCTTTGTTTCCGTGTCCATCCTTTTACGCCCTCGCTATGGGATGTCAACCGACTTGTGGAGACCTGTGTCCCCTCCCCCCCGAGCCCCAATACTCGCAGGATGATCAGCCTCTATATTTTCCGCACTTCCCCTTTCTCTAAATTTACAGATCTCTTCTTACAAACCCCCTGCGTAATCCGGTCCCCACTTATACCTGTACTGATGTGGTATAGTGTCTATACCTGCACTGCGATATAATCTGTATATAATTTATATCACAAGAACACCTGCCGCTCCTTCAGCGAACAGTACACCTTTTCATTCTCGGGTACTGAGGGCGTCTATGGAGGGAGGATGCGAATCAGAGGAAGAGACTGAAGAAGTAATAATATAAATTTTATTGGTTCAGAAAACATCGTCGGTCGCTTATCTGTTTTTATGGCATCAAATCGAACCAACCCATTTTGCAATTCTGACGGCGCCACCGACCAATAAAAAAAAGGACAAACACTAGATCAAGTAATCAGATGCACACGCAAACGCACACTGTCTCATTCTATCTCTTCTATCTCTCTCTCTCTCATATATATATATATATATATATATATATATATATCTTAAGAGAGCAGAGGGGTTGCGCGTTGCCAGGCGTATACGTATTTTTAAAATAAATAAGCAGGATATATATATATATATATATATATATATATATATATATATATATATATATATATATATATATGTGTGTGTGTGTGTAGCGAGAGAAGAAGTTGCTTGTAGCGAAAGGGAGAAGTGATGCTTGATTGTGGCTGGGTCATCAGTTCTTTATTAGAACAAAATATTTATTCTCTTCTTATGAATCCAAGTTCTGGTTTGTGTTCGTTTATGAGGGTGTTCACCAAATAGATTCGTATTTGGATTTATAAACAAATTGATAAAAGTAACTATTTTGAACTTGACGAATGACTGGAGTCCGTGAGTTTAAATCCCTTTTTCAGTGGAACGAGTAAATGTGAATGCGGATGGAAAGACATGTGAATATTATCTGCCGAGGACTGCTTTGGGGAAGTGAATAGGTGGACTTTAGGTGAGATAAGTCCTTCCTCGGTGGATGGAGCACAATATAAAGACTTATGAATCCTATCCACCGAGGGTTGCTTTGATGAAGTGAATAAGTGGACTTTAAATCAGTTAAAAGTCCTTTCTCAGTGGATGGAGCAGAATATGAAGACGAATGGAAGAGACTTGTGCTTCCTGAAATGATGTGACTGTGTTAGACTGTAGTAATTTACTATAGTGTCCGATTATTTATGTGAGAATAAAGTGGGCGTTTCTGGGGAAGGAGCTTTGTCTGAAGTGAATGTTCGTTGATGTGTGTTCGAGAGAGAGAACAGAGCAGAAATTATTAATCATAAGAAACACAGCAATAAAAACATTACAGGAGTCAAAAATGATAACCGAAAGCAAGAAGTTAAAATGAAATATATAATCCTAAACCGTTGAAAGCAAATTAGTGAAAATTTATTAATAAGAAATTGATGTAATATCGTAAAAAATAACTAAATTATTTGCAAAGGCGCGCCAAGTTGAGACGTAATTATTTAAAAAGGCATCTGCTATAGACTCCGATTTCATGGCTAATGAGCTACCTAAAGCCTTTGATTGTCGAGAAATGGGCCAAAAATGCCGATTCTTGCTGTATGGAAGCGACACTGTGGGATGGCAAACTGTGTATGGTAGTTTCGTATGGCGATGTATTTTCGAATTTTAGCAATCCGTAGACGTCAGACTCAATCTCCTACATGTATTTTCTTGAGTACTTGATTTGAAATTGATATCAAGGTGGATCGAGCTCCCAGATGTCGATCTTATGTAATTGATAAAATGTAAGCCTACGGAATAGGATAGGGTCACTGAGAGACAGCGACTGCTTCATAATCCAATAAGCATATAGCGGAAAGACAGGACATATTAGATTATCAGGTATGTTTAGAAAATTGCTTGGTAGGAATGATAGAGATTCATGTGACGAAAAAGGCGCTTCACCTGTGACGATAACAGCTCGGATTCCCATTCCCGTTATGAAATTGTTCTCTAGGACTGCTGCCGAACCCATGTTTGAAACGTCTGTAGTGAGACAATGGTCACTATTTTCGGGTGCATTAGAAAAGTAGCTTCTTGGTCTCACACTAAACTAGAATTGGAGCGACGTTTGTTCACGTCTATATGGAGTCTAATCGAGGAGTGGTTCCGGCGTCTCGTAGAGACCTTTTGTGAATAAATTGATTAGGCCTAAGAACTAGTGCCATTTTAGTAAGGTCCATTTGCGCGGGAACTGCTTGATTGCTGCTATCTTACTATCATCTAAGGTGGTGCCATTTGAATATACTATGTAATCTAAAAGGTCTACGGAATCAACTCCGAACACACATTTTTCAATGTTGATCTGCAACTTATGCAATCTCAATCGTGCAAATAGGTGTCTCAGGTTTTGCAAATGTCCATCCTCGTTTTTATTCATTATCAGAAACTCGTCTATGTAAGAACACACTAAATCTAAATCTCATCACAGCTTACCCTATCCTATATGAACGAGCAGAATTTTCGACTAAGTTGATAGGGCTTGCGAAAGGAGACTTGGAAGGACTATTTCGCCCCTTGCAACAAAGATTGAATTTAATTTGTAGTTAGGGCATGCAATTTAGGCGAGAACCTTATGGGCCTACTTGTGTTGGAGGGCCTTCTGTGGTGATCTAGAGGACGAATGACTAGGGAACATGGAATCGTTCACTACCTCACCGCCGCCGCTTCTCCGCTTTTTTTAAATCAAAATTTGAAAGGAGTGCACTAAACATTAAATCTTTGGAAATTAATTAAGGGAGCGATATAATAATGACTTAAAACCACTGCTCACGAAATTGTTTCTCTCCATTTATTAATTTCGCTCGTTAAGATTCACTGATTATAGTGAGAAAGAAAATCTCTACAAATAATCTCTCTTTTCAGGTCACATATTAAAACATTTTCCCACGAAACTCTGTCGGATTCTGAGATAAAGGGTTGTGGTCCTTTCTCCATAGGGCTTGATTGGAGAGCCAGTCACTATATGAAAGAGAATAAAGCTCTCATCAGCTTCCCTGTCTGAATCTGATGATATAATGGAGATAATTGGTCTCTTCTGGCCGTGATGGGATCGTTACTGTGAAGGCACATTTCCAATTACCGCCCTGCCCTGGAGTCTCTGCCTCTTGCTGGTGTTTTTAAACCCAAGTCGGGGTCTTTCGCCAATGGGTGGTTGATCTTGCCTTATTTCTTTACATGTACAGTTATGTCGCACTCGGACGGAAAGTAATAAATAAGAAACAAAAAGTAGGTACACTGAGATTTTATATCCACTCAAATGTTTACAGCCATGATGGAGACTTTCAGGACTTTGGATTGGGAATTACACTTATTGATAACATTATGACAAGTTAGTCGCAGTTGAAATGAAAGTGAACTTTTAAAAAACAAAATAATGATCAATGGTGTTACCGAAGATAAAATTATAATTGAATATCAACATTCAGAGCAAGTACAAGAATACGTATATTTAGGACCGCTTGTGAAGGAAATCAGTAGAACAGCAACATTAGGATGGATAGTGAGAGGAACGCTTAACTACATCTTCTGAAGCGGCAAGCCTCAATGTATCTTAGCTATTTTAAATTGTGGAGATGAAACTTGGACACTGAAAAAGAAGCAGCCAAAAATTGAGAACGACTCAAACAAACAGAAAGTTACCCGTGGGGAATAAGCCGAAGGAAGAATATATTAAATATAAAAGTTCCTTAATAGTATGACAATGCAAGAAGAAACGATAAAAGAGAGATGCAAGAAATCTTAAATTGGATACTTTTATATATAGACACAGAAGACCTAGTAAGTGAGAGAATGAAATTCTCATAATGGCCTTAGGAAGAAGGGTAGCTCTCGCTAGCTTAGTGGGCAAGACATTGGATTTACATCCCTAGGTGCCGGGTTCGATTCCCGGTGAGAAAAGACACGAGAAAATTCGATGTGCGTAGGGAGCTGTTGCCAATTAGGCGATATGAGAGTCAAACGCGTGCGCGCAGACAGCTCCGGCCACTACGTAACCGCAGGCATAGGCAGTGTTTTGGTCTCAAAATTGGGACCTTTCTTGTGGCTGGTTCCTGGTATCAAGTTGTTTAATAGATGAATGTGAAATAGAGTCGGGTTCTTAGCGGAGAAAACGCGGGTGATAGTTTTGTTGAACGCTGCATTGTGCTGCGCGCCAAGAAACTCCGTAGTCAGACTCCGGGTCCGAAAGTCAGCGATGCTGCCCAGATTTGGGAGCTAAAGAGCCTTTGCCTCAGTAAACCAATCTTACGTGAAACTCACTTTTGTGAAGTAGCGTGACTGGTGTGATCCCCTCATCTTCTTTTAACCCTTATTTCCCATAAGAACGCCGCCTGTATGTTGGGAAAGAAGAATACCTATACTTTTCCGGCAGGTGTAAAAGACGGCTAATGTGGATATAGGGCTGCTGGACTGGAAAGCCAGGCACTCGAAAGTTTCGCTCCTACGAGCCCAATGGCTATACAAGGTGGGGACGGTATTCGTTCGCAATTTTCAACTGCTAATTTTACCCATTTTTTTAACTTTCGTTTTCGGTCTTTTTCTTCCTAAGAAACAACCATTTTTTGCTTCGGGGGAGGGCAGAATAATTGACTATGGAAAATTTTGAACCTCCCAATTTGTGGAAGAGGCATGCAATCCTTGCAATCTGCGCCAGAAGAACTAACAAGGAGACTTCAGACTTCTTCAAGGTTAGCAGAAGGATGTTAAAAAAAATGTCAGAAAGGAGCTAGAAGATTCAGGATTCGACTATGAGGAGACAGTACAGAGGAAACACCCCATGGTCGACGATCTGACGCCATCAGAACGACGGAATTCGTCGCTTAAATCCACGAGCTCTTCAACATTGATTCCAGAAAGTCGATGCGTATCATCGTAATGGAAAAAAGTATGGATGAAAAGCTCATCAGGGCGGTGGTACATACAAGATGAGAAAGTGACAATTCTCTCCAAGGCGATGCAGGAAAAGCGACTTAAGCACACCAAGAAGCTGAGCAACAAGTTGAAACAGCCGTTGGAGCCAGACATGCTGTGATTCTTTTTCGATGAGAAGAATTTCTGCAAAAAACAGAAGATCAACTCCCAGAGCAACGTGGCTCGCTGTCGCACCCAAGGACGTGCCTAGAGTCATGTAGATGAAAATTCGGGCGACAATCATGGTCATCGGTATCGTCAGGCTGAACACCGACGGCTACATCCGTGTTCTGAGCGAGGTTGTGAAGCCCTTGGATCGACCGGGTACAGCAGGGAGGCCTTACATGCGGCAGCAAGACTCTGCGCCCTGTCACATCAGCCAGAAGACCCAGGACATTGTTGGAGAATTTCTTCGATTACACAGTATCCGATATTTGTTCTCCCAACTATCTTAACTGCAACCCCATCGATTTTATGTGTTTGTAGCGGTGGAACGAGAGACCACCAAATCCAGCTGCACCCTGAAGGACGAGCTAAGGACCAAGATTACCAGGGCCTTCTTGAGCCTAAAATGGGAGATAGTGACGAAGGCCTGTGACCAGTTTCGGGGTCGCCTGGAGATTGTTATTGGGGTCACAGGCGGGTTCATCGAGTGAGTTCTACAGAACATGTAATGGATAACTTTGACGCAGACTCCTTCCAGCCATCCTTCTCGGCGTTGATTTCTGCCAATCTCATTGTGGGAGTGCTGTTAATCATGGTGATTCCCAAGAAGGAGAGCTGATAACACATACTGAGGTGGCTGTGCTGTTGTGGTCCTCTCCATGTTTGGGCCATTGTGAACTAACTGCCTTCTCTTGACCCAAAGATTGGAGGTTGTTGTTTTTATCCTCAGTACTTTTTCTTTAATGGAACCCCACCTCATTCTTTGAGCGGACCTTAGGGTCTTCGCTGGTTCTTGTTTCTGTAGTTCATTCAATAGTCACCTCGTTCTTACCAGTCACGCTGTTTCAATTCCCTATTTTTTCATTAAGAGAAGTCCCTTCTATGTCCGAGTATCCTGTCTCCCTTTTACCTTTTGTTCATCAGCCTTTTTCTTTTAAGTTTGAACGGCTGAATACAGGATACCCACAAATGACTAGCCATTTATGTATTTATGAATATGGAAGGAAGTATGTACTTCTTTGTGGATTAACGAATTATCATATTTTTAATTGCGTCCTGTGGCACGTAAAATGTCTCACTTGCGTTCATACACCACGTATTTTACAACCTTTGTAATTTCATCTGTAATTTGTTCTCGCATTTCACCATCTCAAACATCTGTTGCACAGACCAGATTTCAACATATTCCCAGAGAGATTCGCGAACGCGCAAATGTTTCTGCAAATAACAACATATTGCGCCTTTGTAGCAAAGTATTTTAGGCCAAACAACCACTACATCCATCCTTTCGAAATATGTTGTGTAATTTAAACCCTACCGAGAGATTCTATTCATATGACAGTGAAATAAAGGGATCAAGAGGCTCAAATTTGTGCTTTTAAGAGTACCACCCTTGGACAAATTTGTTCTGTTAGCTTTAGGTGACTCCGCCAATAGGCTTGGTATAGCAATCCTTTTCATCCTCTTCCCTATTTTTCTCTAACTGATCTACTAATTGTTTTCTAGGCCAGTATCGATCCGCTATGGGTAGAAAAAAAAGAGTACGCCAAGTCATCCCAACAAGAAAAACAAATTCGTCTTTGGATTATAAGCGCTTACCTTTTGAGGATTAACATAAACAGCTTGAAACCTCCTCCATCTTTCTTCTACTCTTCGATAGGCCGTTGGAAACAACCGACAAGTTTGGCTCCTTGGCGAATTATTGCCTTCCTAAAAATATCAACACTATTTGATTTTCGCTCTCCTTGAATCTGTTTCCCCCCAAGTGACAGTAATCCTCTACGCGGGTAAATGTACTAGGAATTATAATAGATAGAAGAGTGCATGTAACGTAAAAAGAGGAAGTGCATGGCGGAGTTGAAAATGGAGGCCTGATGAAACCACCTGTTTGGAAGAGCCACTATGTTCACAGATGTTCAAATGTATACACCCTCCGGCCACTATCAGCAGTTGCATCTGTCTATTTGCACAATCCATGACGCCCGTAGGTGCTGGAATATGTGTAACTTTGCGTGACGTGACTCTTCTTTCCTCTCTTTCACACCCTCATCTAACACACTTGTTCAAATTCTTTTAGGATATATTTTCTTTTTTATATCGAAGGAAATTTCGAGTTTATAGCATTTTATCTCACGCGTGTCTGATGCGCGAGCAGTACTGTATTCTAAGGGATATTTTTTCCTTGACCTAGTGACCCGGAGGTCATATGGCATCTGGAAAGATTTTTGGCAGTGCTTTGCAAAGGGATTATGTCTCAAGAGGTCAGCGTTTTCTCTCCTGAATCCACAGGGGGTGGTTGTAGCCCCCGGAAAGTTGAGCAGGAGAGCGTTGGTTAGGGGTCAGAGGACGAAGTGGGTTAAATCGAGAAATAGACATTTGCCGGATCCTGCAAACCCAAGGAGGACGTCTACAGACTGAATCTAGAAATATAGCGAAGGTGAAAAAGGAGAAGATGTTGCAAGAGTACAACGTGGGATTATTCCCCTACTGGTCATACACACTGGTAGCAAAATGTGTATAAAATAATCAGTGACTGCGTGTTTCAGGAATTTCTAATTGAAAAAAATAGGCCTATATTTTATTCCTCTCTGACACCATTTCGGCAGATGTTATTACCTCCTCAATCCTAAATAATGTACTAAATGTAGCGGATGTCAAGTACAATTACTTTCGAGAGATCGGTAATTATATAAGAAAGCGTTATCAGTTTCCTCGACGAAGATGGTATCTATCATTCGCGAAAGAAATGCGGTATGGGAGATTCACATGTCAAAAAAAAGACATTTTTTTGTGTACGAAATTTGGGTTAAGGTTTTCTGTTTTACAGAACCAGATTCTTTGTAACCTTCATCAAGGGATCCGGAGGGGGTGGGGGTTATTTGCCAAGTAGATTACCTTTTCTCTTTGACCCTCTATGAAGAGGATTTGAGGGCATTCAGTGATACCGTCATGTCTTATTTGTTGTGGGGGAGGAAGGGGGGGCATACGGACAAGTGCCATCTGTTTGGGAGCATGGCTTCGCTTTGTGCTCGATCCTTATAAAAGATTAAATTTTACGTGGCACTTCATCAGACGTGAAACTAATCCTGCCATAGGAAGGACGACAGAGAAAGGGATCGGGTAGAAACATAATATCCATGTTCACTCAAGGTTACAAAAAAGCCTACTAATACTACTAATACTAATAATTTCACTAGTTTCATTCATTGAATGCTTCCTTTTATCTCCTTTTAATTTCCATTGTTAAACAAAGAAAAACATCTCATGTATGTAGATGCGTGTATGATTATAGGCATGGAATGTATGTTTCCTTTTGGTGTTTTTTAGCCACCTGGTTGACAGGAGAAGCCCAATGGCAAATATATGGGAGGTTCGAGGGAGGAAAGATGTTCTGAATGATGCCCTTTTCCAACTATATGGTCTGGCCATTAGTCCATGTAAGGTTCTTTGTTAGTTCATAATTCATTCTCGCTCATACCCGCACACATATACACATGACATTGTGGATCCGGTTAAAAGAAGTTTGAAGGATGAAGAAAAAAATTATGTGAAACAACTAATATATACATGACTGGGCAAGATAATATATGTATACAGTGTGTGTGTGTGTCACTGTTTTATTTAAACATTTATAAAGATTATGGAACTAATGTAATCTAGCGAGTATACGTTCCCTGAGCGGAGAGAAAGGGTGAACAGAGGATATACACACACAAAAAGAGAAGAAAGAGTAAAGATGATTAAAGGTGCCAAACTTGACATACTTAAACTCTAAATAAATGTTTGAGGCTGACCTGGGGGTTCAAGTTCTTCTTGAACAGAGTACAGGCAGATTTCCTGTCAGTCTGAGAGAAAAGGTTTACTGTGGTTCGAATCCACATCTCATTAAAAGTTCTACGGTTATCACACAACCGAGATATGAGAAAGGGGAGTTTTAATATATGTTGAGAGGGGACGAGCCAAATCACTGGCCAGAGGTTTACTACTTTCACACCTTTTCTTCCTCTACCTTTTCACTTTGTTTACAAATGTCTCTTCCAACACTTTCTGGCGTAGATGATCTCGTTCAAGCTCACTCCATAGTTTTAAGTTAATTATAACGTTGCCAAAGTCCTCGTTCAATTCTATGAAACAAACAGGGAAATCGATATGTTCCAACGAGAGCTTGTTTACATATCTGGGGAAACGAGGCAATATAGAAAAAAAAGTATAGACATAAAATTTAAGGGACGAACATTGCAAGGTTTTAAGGAGTTAGAGAAAACTAGTGCTCCTTTAATGCACGGCCTTCCAAACAAACCTTATCAACTCTAATTTAGAATGGATTGATTAGTGGTTGTAGAGTGCTAAACCAACCACAAGGTCATGGAAGCCATGTAATAATAATAAAAAAAACATTTAAAAGGATAGTATCCTTAAAGTTAGAATGCGAATTCCCTTGCTGGATTCTCAGAAAGGACTGTTTTTAGTCGCGTGCGACTCATATCTCACTGTGTTGGTCGGTCCCCGTGTTGCTTCTTTTTTTTTTGGGGGGGGGGCAATAACATTGTAACTATTCTGTCAATTCTAGCGAAATTTGAACCCCTTATGTTATTTTACATTCTCTTTCGAGTGATATAATTACCAAGCCCCTCCCAAGATTAGTCTGGGAATTATGGAAAGTTTTGAAGGTCGTAACTCATAAATCAGAATAAGTGAGAGCACGCGACTTCGGTCAGCAGACCTTGTTCAACTTGTCCCTGGAATTCGATCCCGATATCAAAGTTCGTTTACAAATAAATATACTTCAGTAACTTTCAGAACCTGTTGTGTTATTATTTTTTATTTGCGCTTTCCGTAACCACTTGATTTGAATGTTAAATTGCGAATTACTTTAAAAGTTGTTTTCTTTGTTCCCGTTCCTATACAAGCCGGGCTAAAACTAAAAGGTTAATTTTGGGTTTATGCCCACCCTCGAATTTTGTGGGCGCTTTGTTATAAGTATCTCTATTTTTGAAAATACGCATAGGCAATATAGTGTAAGATATACTCTATATAGCTTCTTCACTACTCTATGTGGGCAAATTTCTAATTATGATATTATGGCGATATATATATATATATATATATATATATATATATATATATATATATATATATATATATATATATATATATATATATATATCCAAAATTCGAGCGTGGACATAATCCCAGATTTGACCAACTAAAAAAGAAAGCGAAATAACTTTATAGATTAAAATAGCAAACAAAATTCCCTCTAAATGCTGACTGAGATTATGTATTTTAAGAAAATAAAACATTCTTACACAGCAAAACTACAAAATCTCACATTTTACACACGTGTGTGTGCGTATCTTAATTGTAATCAAATTTGCATTTCATCCAAAGAAAGTGTGTGTACATTATGTGCCTCTATTCTGTATCCACCGTTTTTCCTACCTAATATTTCCCTCTAAAATAGCCGAGAACCAAAGTACCAAAACCATATTTAGAAACTTGTACGAACAAACTTAAAAAAAACAGGAGGAAATGTGCCCCGGCCTTTTGCATATAATATATCCGCTAGTTAATGGAAACTCTCCACCTCAGAGATGCCAGATACTCCTTATTTCAACCTTTTTTAATTAACTCTACACATGTGTATAAATGAATAAAAGAGAAAAAAAAACACTATGTATTACGAAATAAACATACATTGATATAGTGAAGTATGTGTACATTTCTTGTCCATGGATGGTTTTGTGTATAGTGATTGTTCTTAAAACGTCTATGTATTACGAAATTAACATACATTCATATAGTGAAGTACGTGTACATTTCTTGTCCATGGATGGTTTTGTGTATAGTGATTGTTCTTAAAACGTTCATTTACTTATTTGACAGTTGCCTGCACTAAAGGCGCCGTTCCTTTCATGATAGCCAGAACTCTGCGCCTGATCCGATATCCGAGACTGTGGAGGAAATGTCGGCTTGAATTGCCCCAATTGTCGGTTGCTTCACGATTACCGGGGACGAGTATTTAAGGGATTTTGTTTGTGCAGTGTTTATTAACACGAGCCATTTTCTTGTTTTATTTTTCCTGTCCTTATTTGTTCTCCATTGCATGAAAATGGCCTCGGCTACACCACTTTCCTTTATTTTTCTCTTTAGGGAATAATGATAGAGCAGAGTACCAGGAAGAGACAATAGGGCTCAGACTGGGGAAAGTTGTATGCTCTCCAGATTCATGGAACCCTAAGTAGTCTCTTATTTGGCCTATGTAAGTTCCATATAATCCCCAAAATTAGTCATGTCACGTTCAAAAATTTTCGGCTAAAAGTAAGTTCACTGATATTGTTTTAGAAATCCTCGAATTGTTTGGGATGACCCGCTAGGCTTTAGTGTGTTGTGTTACCAAGTAATATTTTTCACGAGTTTAGGAAATTACTTATAGCGATATAAATTTTTAAAAATGCCCAATGTTAATGCGAATATTTTTTTATGATATCGATGATTAAAAAATATATGAAGTTAAGCTGGGAAAATAAAAAAATGGGGGAAATTTGGCAACACCGTTTTGAAACAAAGTCGTTTCAAAATGTTTCGCCTAGGCGCCCTGCTTAAAATACCGCAATAACGTTAAAAAAAATCACTAAATTTAATTTATTTTAATGTTGATAATTGTCCTTTCTAGTTTATTTATAACTAAACCAGACAATGGCTTCGCCACTCCCCCCTATGGATGGAGCTTGCGCTTTGCTACTAAAATTAAAATTTAAGATCTAAAAAAAAGCTCCTATGGTTAATTTTTTAGAAATTTTCAGAACTTCGCCAATTATAATAATTTTAAAAAGGTACTCTAAACTATTTCCCCCCTTTCAAAAAATCACGTTGCTAAAATATAGTTAAAGATAAAATAAAACAGCAGCTTTACTTAAATTTTAATAAATTGTCTGAACTTCACCAATTGTTACTCATTTTCTTTTAAAACCTTATAAAGCATTCGATAATCATATTTATTTATTTTATTTTTTCAAACTCTAAAGAAATTCTTAGAAATTACCTTGATAAAAATTTAAAATATACATAAGTCATAACCAAACTAAGATGAAATTATTATTCAAATAATCTCCAAAATCCCCTTCTTAAATTATAAAGTTAGTGATGATGATGATGATGATATACCCCAAACACTCATTATCACTGAACAAAATTCAGCGTAAAGTGTGACAACTAATTAGAGAAACTGTAACTTCTACATCAATGTACATAGATTCGGATTAATTTAATATTCTCCCCCATAGACGGCAGGATATTTAATTTAAACAGGGGGGGGGGGGGGGTAATGAGTAGTTTATTAAGCAGGGTATGGTTGCACGAACCAAAATTTCACATTTTCTTTTTATTTTTTTACCCTTTAATTAAAGGGCTGGATTTGCCGCCAGCCATGTTTTTACTTTTAATTTAAAGGCAATATCAACGAGGGCATCTGCTGGTTCTGATAGGGGATGTGTAGAGAAAGAGATGAATATGTGTGGAAGATAGCAGATCCTGCTGCGAGCATTTTTATCCCTTCGAAATTTAAAGCGCAATAGCATCGAAGCCGTGTCACGTAGCGAAAATAGGTGGGGGGGATATAATCGCAAGTCCTTCTACAGGTATTAGGGCGCGCGGGTGGGGGGGGATCCATAGCCCCCACACAGACAGACCTAGAAAGGGGGTACCCATATATATTGGTACACCCGGTACCTGGAGGATCGGCCTGCCTCACTGCGACTGGTAGTCTCAAACTAGACTGATACTACCTTGGATTTCTTCCTTTTACAAGCTTCTCGTTTTTATCGCCAGGCGGCTAATGTCGCAGGGTAGCCGCTGACTAGCTTTCGTCCATTCATCCTTGGTCAGGTCTTCTAGGGGCGGGGGGGCTCGTCCCTCCTTCTTGGCGCCAGTTAAGGGGAGTTTAACATGCCTGTATCTTCCCCCATCCCCCTCTATCATTTTACGCACACCCAAGATGTCACATGTAGCATGACCGAGCTCGGTGCAGCTGACATCTGGAGGATTGTGTTTGTCTCCCTGGCACCAATTAATACAGGATGATCTGCGCCCATTATCTTCCATATCTTTTCGCCACTTTACAGATATCTTCATACAAAATTTCTTCAGATGCCCTCGTTGGTTATCGCTTTAGATTCGAGGGAGGGAAATTCATCCATGAAGAGGCATGTTAAAATAGGCATAGGCTCCATTATATTCATCCTTAGTAGGCTCCTTGAGAATCAGCAACACTCCTGATGACGTCTGGATAGGAATACCAAGAGGTCTGATGACCAAACTTGGGTAATCCAACGAAGGCGACTTCACCCCCAATGAACAGATAATAACCGAGAGGCCAACTCGGGACAAATAAAGAACCAGAGATAGAGAGTGAAAATGCAAATTTCCTCAAACGCGCTATTTTGTTTTTCCTTTTTTTGTTTTTTGTCTTTGTTTTTGTTTTTTTTGCTTGTTTGTTTTACTTAGTTTTGTTGATTTTTGCTTGTTTGACTTTAGTCAAACAAACTTTTGTTATTTGGTCTCTTGTTAGTTTTCGCTTGTTATTTTGACAGGGTATTTTTTTTTTTTTTTTTTGGGGGGGGGGTTATTTGGTCTTTGTTTTGTTTTAATCTAGCCTAGTATTAGACTGGAATCTGATTATGGCGACTTTTGACCTAGTAAGCAGTCGCCAGATGGGCTCTAAAAAAAATCTTCATACGACCTAGTACAACCAAAACCTATATTCAAGAATTGTTGAGAAGGTGGATTATTTTGCCCTGCCCCCCTCCCCCCATGAGGACTAAGTTCGTTCCGAGAAAGATTCAAAAGTACGAACGTGTACAGTGGTCAATATACGTTATTATGTGTCAGAGCAGATCTTTAGTAAGGTATATTGCTCTCTTGCACTGGTTCGAGGCCTATTTTCCATTGGAGTCACAAATTGATCTCAGCCTAATTCCTTTTCACTCAACCTTTTTTAAGAAAGGTTGTCTCGGAAATCGGCAATGCATCATTTATTTCGTGTGTTTGTTGATCCCCCTCCTCTTCCTCCACTCCCTTCAGGGGACAATGGTGTCTTGTAGTCTCTAATTACTCTGGCGAAGTGAAAACACTACCTCACAAGTCTGTGATTGTCGGAGGCTTAGAAATCAAGTTTTACATTCAATCCACTTTTCAGCTTAGAGATTAAAGCCTTTAATTAATGGCAGATGTCGCTTCAAAAATCTCAACTTTAATTAAATTATTGGTGTTTTTCTAAATTCATATTTTGTTTGATAGTTTTTGTTTTAAAACTCTTTAGTTTAAAAAAAGGGATTAGGTTAGGTTTGTTTGTTTTTTACTAAAGGATTAAGTTGGATTAGGTTATTAAAGTTGAGGTTCCGGAGGTCAAAATCTTTTCAGTCTCCAGAAATGACTCGAATGAGTCGTATCTCAAAATCCTTTAGTAAAATAAATTTTGTTGATAATGGGAAAGTACTCTCAGACTTATTCATGCTTCACTTCCTAAATCCACCAATTGTTTAAAAATACCTTTTAAAAAACTCTATGGCGATGACCCGTTGGTTTTCCGCCCCCCTTGAAATAAAATCGTTTCCTTTGATTGGGGTAATGTCAAAATATAAATTTCCCTGGATGGAATCCGATTCTAGTCGATTTTCCGGTGGCTGTCACAATCATTAGGTCCAGACGGAGAAATCAAGGCATTTAGATTAGTACAGATTGGTGGTAAAACACCCGATTTCTTTCCATTGGCAGAGTTCCGGAACAGAGGAGAGATTGGGTTTACTGCGATTGTACCTCGAGGAGATGATAGGAAAGGAAGGAGAACAGACTCGCTTCTACTTATGGGTTCATATACTTATTATGTATATAAAAGAGGGATTTTGTTTATCTGTGTATTTGTTTATTTGTTCGCTATAGTAGACCACATTTCTGGACATATTGAGCTTAAATTTGGCATAGGGTAAAAAGGTTTACAGAAAGCTGAAAAATGTGGAGATCGCGGCAACAATGAAAAAAAAATGAATAACGTAAAGCAAGGATCTTCGCTTTTTTTTTTTAAAGTAACAAGCGCATCGTTTTTTTCTGAAAGAAATACTCATGTTTACATTTGAAATTTAAATTTTCACTATATATATTTATATATACACCAGGCAATGGCTTCGCTACTAAGATTAAAATTTAAAATCTAAAAAAAAGCAGCCATGATTAAATTTTTATAAATTTTCTGAACTTCGCCAATTATAATAATTTTATAAAGAAACTCTAACTAAATTTCCCCCCTTTCAAAATATCACGTTGCTAAAATATAGTTATAGAAGAAGATATATAAAAATAAATTTTCGGATCTTCACCATTTGTAATTCTTTGGGTTTTAAAAAGTTCACAAAATTTCGATACTTATATTTATTTCTGAACTTCACCATTTTGTTTATGATATTATAAAATAATTATTAGAAATAACTTCGATAAAAAAAACATAAGTCATTTGTTCACTAAGGAAAAAAAACATTTATTAATTTTTCAAAACCCAAAGAATTACAAATGATGACGTTCAGAAAATTTATATTTATATATCTTCTTCTGCTATAACTATATTTTAGCAATGTCATATTTTGAAAGGGGGGAAATTTAGTTAGTTTCTTTTAAAAATTATTAGAATTGGCGAAGTTCATAAAATTTATACAAATTTAACTATTACTGCTTTTTTAAAGATTTTAAATTTTACTCTTAGTAGCGAAGCACAGAATGGCGAAGCCATTACCTGGTATATATATATATATATATATATATATATATATATATATATATATATATATATATATATATATATATAGCGAGAATTATTTGCAATGACGCAATTATAATTATGTGATTAAGAACGCAATGTTGTAGTTAACTAAGCTCTTCATTCAGCACTTGAAAGATGCTCTTCTTACAGTCAAGAGAGGATTTCGCATAAGCCAGCTTTTCCAATGCAGGGATAACAATTAAAATAGCTGATTGGCACAATTTTTTGTCTGCCTTAGAAAGGCTGGCTTATGCTATATCATCTCGTGACTGTAAGAAGAGCTTCTTCCGAGGTCTTAATGAATAGCTTAGTTAGCTGCAATATTGCTATTTTAACCATATATATATATAATTATATTAGAGGTATATATATACGAAAGAAAAGTATGAAAGACCGCCTCAAAAACAAGAAATCACCAATGAGGAAGACGGAAGGGGGAAGGTAAAGAAACACATTAAGAATTACAAGAAGCAGGTAGTAAGGTCAAACTGAAAAGACGGAAAGGGTAACAGATTAAAAGAAATGGAGATAGCCTAACGAGGGAGATTATAAGACATGAGGAGCGAAAAGTGGGGAAAATACAATGTACATAACAGAGCAGTGACAATTAAAAAAAATAATAAAAATAAAATTGGGGGCACATAACTAAAGGTGTATGTAAAAAAACTAAGAACAAAAGTCAGAACTAATTTCTTTAAGTATTAATCTTTTAATTATAGCATCTATTTTATATAAGCCAGGGAAAAGGCTAAAATTATCACATTGGCTTATAAAAGCACATTCAATGATTATATATATATATATATATATATATATATATATATATATATATATTCAGGCGAGAAAAGTTGGAAGTCTCTATCACAACGTACTTTTATGAGTTCGAACTTAGTTTACAAGATTCAGTTCCTGCACGTCAAAGAACAAAAATAAATACCTAAATTTACGAGATAAAGCTTTGCGATTTCCTTCACTGTCTCGTGGTGTCTATGAGAACACTGCCCTGTCCCTCTTAACAAATTATCCACTTTCCTCGATCCTGTAGTCAAATACCTAACAACCTAACCTTTGGGTAGTATCATCATTTTACCTTCAGGTCGTTTATCATGACCCCCAAAATTGAAGTTTCGTATCTTCAGGTGAGAAAAAGTTGTGGTTTCGTTCTGGAGTGATTTTGACGGGCGTTTATCTTCAAGGAATTGGTGAAGTTGGGGGATACATGCGTGTGGCAGATAGATAAGTCACGACTACTTTGGGCAGTCGAAACGATAGACCACGCAACTCTCCCGAAGGTCGACCTTACGGGGAAATGGAAAAGAACGGCATCTAAATACGAGCCTCAATGACCCTGAGGAATGGTGAGGACAACAGACTGCGTTCGTAAGCGAATTCATCCAAGGACATTTAGAAGTACGAACTTAATCATAGCAGCCTTTGTCACGCGTTAAAAAAACGTTCGTACAAATGAGATTAGGGCTTAAGTACGAATTTAAAGCCGACAAACCCTACTCTCTTTACGAACCTGTACGATAAATCCGTTCATTTACAGTACCTTCCAAAAACTAGAGAACAAAACACCCAAATCTATATTTTCTTCCAAATACTTTTTTTAATTTCCACGAAAATTGCCCAGAATATTCTTTGAAATTTTCCTCTGTGAGTGTCAGTTCATTTCATAGAACAGTGGATAAATGAAAAAAGTTATGAGGAGAAAATTGTGTATTTGAAGAAAGGGTTGCGTCCAAAACTAGAGAACGACAACCTATAACTTCCAGTTTAGACGTAAAAAAAATAAAAGTATGTATGAGAATACTGTCCCACGTGTATTGTAGACTAAAGTATTCGCCAAAATATATATAAATTATGGTATTTTGTTCTCTAGTTTTTGGACAGTGATGTACATTTGCAACTATTTTGTGCCGACAGTCTTGAATTGCGTTCCTGTATGGGTACCACTCATTGCCCTATTTTCTGTCCACTTAGGAAACATTCTTTCCATACCGTCAAACACTACCTCTTGCCGGTGCTGGAATGCACTGTATTTATAGGCCATTTAGACCCCAGTAGCAAGTACAGCATTCCGCGCATTTATTAAAGGTCATCCTCTTTCTTCGTATCCACTTTCTTTTTCGATTATGCCTGGTTCCACCGCTTTTTATATATACTTTCTTAGCTACTTTCTATGAGTTTCGAGGCCTTATTTAATTTCAGCTTGATCAGTTCAAGTTGCACCTGTTCTTTGTACTTTTACCCTCAGGGGAGGGGGGTTGGCAACGATCAGCATAGTTTATTAAGCTGTTTATGCACACCCGTTTGTGTGTGTGATAAATTTGCATATATTCGTTCAGATCGTCCAAATTTAAATGTATTTAATAAAGAGAAAACAGTTCAGTCGACTCAAGCAGGTTTCTGGCTTGTTTTCATTTTGTGTTCGTGGATCAGGTATTAGTACCCCCTCCCCCTTAAGAGTTCGTGTTTAGTTCGTTTATAATCACACACTAAAGCATTTAGAATATACACCGAAAATGGATCCTTCGGACATCTGTTAACATTGTTTATCCCGCCAGGGCTACAATGATAATACTAATAATTATTGTGCTTTGTTTGCGAGTATTTGGTGGAGAGAAGAAACTTTAGACGGTGCGTCGATACTTTGACATGGATGAATGCCGAAGTCGAAACTGCCTGGTGCATTTAATTGCGCAGAAACATCGGCCCCGGATTGGTTTACTCTTTCTAAGATCTTCTTCGGCACGCTTGTTTCGGGTTATCCGGAAATGCTTTTTCGGCGTCGTAAAAATATTTAGATTTTAGTTTTGCACTTCCCCATCTCCCCTCTGCCCCCCCCCCCCTCTCTCTCTCTCTCTCTCTCTCTCTCTCTCTCTCTTTGTCTGTTTCATTTTTCTAATTCGTTTTGTCTTCTCTCTTTCTTTATCGACTGAATAATGAGGAAGGGGGGGCTGTGTTTGTTTACCCTATCCATTCTGTCAAATGGGCGACGGCAAGTTAAATGTCGAAGCTATCTCGCCGCGATTAGACGTTTTTATATATTATTTTTGGTATTCCTTACGATATTCGTCGATCATAGGCCTATTTAACACATTATAACGACAGATACACTGATTTATTTCGTCCTTTGAGTATTTACGATGAAATTAAAGGAACACCTGGCGGAGACGGCCTTTTTTGTGCCGAGGATCATATTTGGTAGGCCGGAAGTGACAGACTGGGTGTTTATCTTAAGGTCTGCTGACAGAGCTGGGGGGAGGACGCTGAAGTAAGGCGAGCTGCTGTTAATGCTACTGAAAGGTAATCGCAGCTTAATTGGCTCGAAGTGGGAGCAACTCGGGGCAAATTATTCGTCGGCTGCATTCGCGATTCACCCTCGCGCTTCTGATCAGCCGAGTCCGCGCTGCAGGCGTTGGTTTGAATCATTACTAGAGTGGATGTTGTTAACGTCATTATTCTTTCTCCTGCTGCTTATATTTCTTTCTTTTTCTAATTCGTTTTCTCTTCTTCTCTCTCTCTCTCTCTCTCTCTCTCTCTCTCTCTCTCTCTCTCTCTCTCTCTCTCTCTCTCTCTCTCTCTCTCTCTTTATCGGCTGAATGAGGGGGTGGGGGCTCACTTCTGATCACAGAATCATTACAAACGAAAGATCCCACTGAAAAGGGGGATAAAGATAGATGCGATAATAGGGAAATAGGCCGGGATTTTTTCAATTTCTAGATAACCCCCGCGGGGGTTAGCCACCGGGGAGGTGAATCAGAGACGGGGATGATAACGACCCCGAGCAAATCTTTATCCATGTTCGTACTTAAATAGTAATTCTTGCGACCTTTGCCTCTTTTACACCCTCAAAGAACCAATCTAAACTCGAACAATGATCTTTTCTCGCATCCTCTATACTTTGTCATCATTATCATCGTTACATTTATCTATTCTTCCACTAAACCTAGGCCCGACTGGGTGGTACCTTCCGTTTATCGAATGATATGCATGATGGGTGAAGCTAGCCTCTGGCTCCGGGTCATGGGGCCTCAAACCAGGTTGTTGACTCGTTCGTTCGAGGCCCCCAAAAGGAGAAGCTATGAGAACGACACCCAAGAGCCTCACCTCAACATTGAGGGGTCGATCTATTGCTTGAACGCGTTAGTAAAGCCACACCAACTTTCACATTGGCCCGTGCTTGCTCCTCTGTATATTTAATGGTAGCTGCTCTTAATCTATCTATCTATATATATATATATATATATATATATATATATATATATATATATATATATATATATATTTTAGGGCGGGGGGGGAGAAAAAAAAAGACCCCGGACCTGAATCCAATTGAGAACATCTGGAATATCATTGGAGACAAAGTTCGAGACCCGCAGCCTTCAACTGTGACCGATTTATGGACGAAAATTGAGCAAGAATGGTATTCAACACTCTCGTTTTAAGTGTTTTAAATTGGATTGTTGTCAAACCTTGCTTTGTTTCTAGTGTGTTTGCTGGCTAAGCAATTTTGTGAATGATTGTTCTCTTATTTTGCACTGTCATTTTTATTTTGTTTGTTTATTTAGTATAATTTTTTAAATATACGATTGTATCATATGAAATCTTCATAAAATATATTAAATGCATCCCTTTATTCACCATGGAAATTTCATTTAGCGACTCATCATATTTTGGGAAATATTTTAATAAAGGAAAATCGTTCTCCTACTTTGGTCGGTAGTGTATATATATATATATATATATATATATATATATATATATATATTAGGTACAAAAGAGAGATTGAGCATAAACTGGAGTTTATTAAAAGCAAAGGAAAGGGGACATTGGAAGAGACAAAGATCAAGGAGAGCAAAGAATAGCACAATGAAGACAATCCATTTTAGATTATCCTGGCTGTGAATCGAACTCGTATCTCCTGATTGCCGCTCAGATGGTTTACCATTAAGCTACCAGTCACAACAATTCCAAACTATCCATAGCATCACCCTATCAAACCCAGTCTATCTCCTGGCTAGAATAAACTTCCAAGCGATTTTTATACCATATCTCTAATCCGCTCACTACCCATATCCCATAGAAAAAAAAGCAAATACAAGTGCTGCGAGTAGTAACACTTCTACAGGGCTTTCGCCATATTTGATTTCTGCTTTTTGAAAACTTCGTTAAGGCAGAAAGGTGCAGATAGTGAGCCTGAGCTGGTTAGTCGGAGAAGGCTCATCCCCTGCGAGGGAGGGACGAAAGGTACTAGACACCTCTGGGGGCCTTCCCCAACTTAATGACCGCAGGCTAGTAAGCTTCATGGATTGTTGGGTCCCTAGGTTTTTTCTTAGCTGCTGGGGCGAGGGTGCCATTGATGCTTCCAGCCCTACAAAGGCGTACGTCACGCAACTTTAGGTTCCCGTCGGCCACCTCGTATCATTTTTGCCAGGTAGCCTGGAGGTCTACCTGGTGAAATGCTATTCTCGTTGCCGACTCTTTGGCGCCGTCATTCCCTGTAATCCCTACTTGTCCAGGAACCCAGCATAAGAAAAGCTTGACATCCGTCCAACTAGTAGCAACCGTGACCTCACGGATACCGCGAACCGGGTGGTGCGGATTATTCACCGAGAGCACTCGGGGTTCTTTATGGGTCGCTACAGATCAAGATTCGGTTTCTGAACCGGCCACGACGCATTTTGTCCCGTAACGAGCGGTATATTGCAACCTGCTTGGCCGAGTAGCGCCTGCTATAGCCTGCCGACTTCAAACAGGAGATACGGAATTGAAGCCTCTCCGTATTAGTAGCCCCACGTGTACTCTGACACAGAACGAACGTAACACGAAGTATGCACCAAACAGGTCGAACGCAATACTCCCGCCGCTTTGGGAGCAGAGGCATTTTGGGCAGGACCAGAGTCACACCCACCCGAGTCATACTCCGAACTCTCGAAGGAGTTTACTACCACTACACCCGAAGGACTTAGGGTATGACATGAGTCTCCCGTCGATATAGGCCGCTGAAGCCTTGAGAGCCGTTGACAACTGGGAAGACCCCCTAGGCCACGCGTACAAGCGTATAATGCATGGTGCACGTTGCAGAGCAAGTGGCATTTCCCCAGCAGTGGCAAGCATACTCTCAATAGGGGACGTACGGAAGGAACCGCTCAACAGACTTAAACCGTTGTAGTGGATCGCGTCCGGACACCTACGGCAATTGACGCTCGGCTGCGATACGTAAAACCCCTGTAGTCAAGATTTAATCGAACAAAATAATGATAAAACACCAAAGTGTTAGTCTTATCAGCACCCAAAGTGCTGAATGTCACGGAACGAAAAATGCCCATGGCGTGGGCACAAGAAACCCTAAGGCTGCGAATATGAGCCTCCCAGGTGAGGAGTTGGTCAAAAACAAGAACAAGGCAACGGTGCGAGTCCACCACTTCATAGCGAACCACGTTTAGGAACAAGCCCGTGTTAAGGTGCAGCCGTGAATGGCAACAGAAGTTCACGGTTCCCTTTCGGTTACTCGCGCATCCCGAATGGTAGGAAAATTCAGCCTCTAGTCGGATTTGATCCAACGAACTCTCCCGTCGTGCGTTCAGTAACATTGAAACGGGTAAATAGACTTGTTTGTTGAGCAAGCTGTTCACACCCATAAATCAAGTGAAAAGGGCAGTATGAGAATTTTGATTCCAAGTACAGGACTAGTTTTTCTCTTCACCTTTCAGCCGCGTTGGCTTCGTTTATCAGCAATGGGGGTGTGAGTCCCATGTTCAGTGTACAGCTAAAAGATGAGTCGAAGTATTGAAACTAGTCCTGTACTTGAAATTGAAAATAATTTTCTCATTGTTTTGTTTTTCTTCGGTGTTATACTTATCTTTATTTGCCAAAAATATATCACCCTGGGTCATTTTTAGAGTTGAAGTTTGTTGTACCAACTTTTGGAATCCGCGACTTCTCATAACACTTTTATTCTTTATCTATCCTGGTTCCATACCCTTATGACTGGTTTGTACTTCCTTCTGTCACCTTTTCCTTTAAAAACAAGTATGTCGAGTGATTTCTTCAGCATTCTTTCAATTGTGCTTATTCCCCTCATTTAGTGGAAAGAACCTCACGGAAATTGCTGGATTCTCAGGATTTTTTTTCTTTTTCCTTTTCCGTGATCTTCACCTCTGTTGTATCGTGACTAGTGAAGCCCCGTTGCATCATCGTCCTTTGCTTAAAAATCTTTAATACATATTTAAATACTCGGGTCTGTGAATCGACCCAAGACTCGGTAGAACAAGCTAGTCGAATATAGTGTTATCGTGCTACAAGCAAACGATACTTCGACCTTCGTATCCGGAATTCTGAGAGAAGGAACATTTATGTATTTTATTTGCAGACGCAAAAGGCAGTGACCAACCATCGAAGTCACACAATTTTACAATAGCGGAGTAGGAGACGCCTGTGTTGCACAAGGCCGGCTCGTGGCATATCTGAAGTTATTTTTATTTAGATGCCGAATGAGCTCATTTGACGGTAAACATCGGAGGAGCAAACAGGCGAGAACGAATCGAATGACTCGATGACTTTTATTACCGACTCGGTCGCTGGATAGGGAGGATTCGAGGAGGTCGACAGAGGTGGAGAGGGGGTAAATGATTCGGTGAGGTTTACAGAATTAGGGAGGGGTGATGGTTCCATTAAGTCGACAGAATTAGGGAGTAATTGTTCCTTAAGGTCTCCACATGTGTAGAGGAGGTTGGCAGAATCGGGGAAGGCGGGGTGGTGGTTCCTTGAGGTCGACAGAATGGTGGTGGAGGGGGGGGGGGACGGGAGACCCACCGAGTGGAAGGGAAATGTTGGAGTTAGGGGAAGGGAAAACCTTGGTAGACTAGAAAGGCCATTAGGAATCGGTGGAGATGGGGCATAACCCGTATCCCGAGTAAAGACGCCTGGCGTTCGTACTAGAGAGTTTGTTGTCTCTTTACGAACTTTTATTTTCGGGTGAAAATATACTATTCTTGTTCTGTCCGTCCTAACCCTTCATTCATTTCCCCGCTTAGTGACTTACCTCCGTTGAATTATACGTCCTATACGCCCTGCAAGGGGGTTATCGGGTAAGGGGTAGCATGAGTGACCGTTGGAGGGTTATATGCCCTTCTGGCCTCAATGATTGCATTGGTTTCTTTTAACTGACGTAGATGCTCTGGGGAGCTGCGTGCCCTCCGGCCCCAAAGTTGCCCTTTATTGTTTACGTTCACCCATTTTCAACACTTTTGCGTGCGCCTCCTCTCAAGTGGAGATGCCCTCGTTGGTTTCCGCTTAATTCTAAGTGAATAATTATAACTTCCTTCCCCAAAAAGTCGACCTTTATAGAAGGACCCACAGACCCAACCAAAGGGGCAAGAGGGCGTTAAGTCAAGGGGGGGGGACGGTAGCGTCATCACCTAACATCCTTGAAACGGGTTGTGCCCGTAGTGCCTCATATTCTTAGAGGGGGCGACCGCAGGTACGGTACGTGTACGCGGTTCATTAAATTAATCGAATATTGTGTCTATCTAATCATGTACACATACTGTGTATTTACTCAGCCATGTACACAGGCTGTGTATCTCCCCACCCATTTACACAGGTGTGTAGCTATCCACCCGTGTACACTGGATGTTTATCTTCCCACCCATGTACTTAGGCTATGTGTATCTATCCATCCATGTACACAAACGGTATACCTACACACCCATATACACATGTGTATATCTATCCACCCCCATTTGCATAGGTTATGTATCTATTTTCCCACCAATATGCACATAATTTGTATCTGCCTACCCATGTACACAGGCAGTGTACACACGGTGTATCTACCCATCCACGTACACAGGCGGTGTGAACCATGTTTGTGTGTAGCTCTCCACCCATGTACACAGGTTCTGTGTATATACCCAGCCAATTACACAAGCGGTGCGTACCTACCCACCCATGTACATAGGTTGTGCATCCTCCGACTGATGTTCACAGGATTTGTATCTACCCGCCCATCTACACAAGCTGTGTATCTAGCCCCCATGTACACATGCTGTGTGTATCTATCTTCTCATCCATGTAAACATACTGTGTACCCAGCCAACCATCTACACAGGATATGTCTCTACCCACCCATGTACACAAGCTGTGTGTATCCAGAGCTGTATCTGCTAATATGTATCTGAGTGGAACGTGTAAGTTTAAAAGCGTATTAGTTACTTAACAGGCCCTCGTACGTACCTACACATAGGCGCACACGTGTATATGTTCAAGGGGACTATGATAAAAGGTTTGGCACGTTTATTTCGAGATGTGTGAGTGCCGGGCTGCCATATCAGTGCCAGTGCCTGGCAAGGAAGAATTGGGCCGAACTTGCGTGGCACCCTCCGTGTAGCAACGGGTCCCGAGCGACAATTACGGTAATTCCGAACGACGCCCCAAAATAGGAACCCGCCCCGACCGTGGACTCCACCCTTCGGCTCCAGCATTAATGCCGGACGGGCTCCATCACCCCCCCCCCCTCCCGCCCTATCATCACTAGTGATGCAGTTAATTGGGGCTCTTTGGGCCACCCGTGTGTGCCCCGAGCGCTGCAGGCGGATTCGTTCCATACGCATAGTTTCCATGGCAGCCATTTTTTCGTCTCGTCTCCCCTTTTCTTTCACAATTCATTCTTTTTTCCCTTTCCTTCTGCCCGTTACTTTTTAATATCCGCATACAAGGCTAGTAATTATGATTGAAAGCCATACCCCCCCTCCCCCCGCCTTTCCATCACGTAGGCCCTGGTCATCTAAATTAAGAGGCTCCTCACGCACGCTTCCATGCTTAATTCAAGTCGCTCGCGGACTTCCTTCTTTGGGGGAGAGGGGGGTTCTTTTAAGGCAATTGGGGATTTCGTGACGTCACTCAGAATACTCAAATTCTGGGACTAAGCAGCGTTATAGTTATCGGGCTTCGGGGTCCTTAACTTGGTTACCGAGAGCTTTCTTTATTTCACTCTGCAGCATGATTTGGCTCGGTGAAGATCCGTTCGTTTCGTCCTTCAAGCGAGGTCGCGGGGGGGAGGGGGGAACCGAATTACTTTTGTTATGTACACATTTTCGCTTATGTTGTTTGTTGTTTTACTCTCCTGTTGGTGTTTCTATCATTCGGTTAATTCCGTGTCACCCCCAAATGTTTGATTCATACGTTCGAATTTCTTGTTTTGAATACGTTTTTGGAGATTTGCAATTGCCGCCTCTTCATAACTCCTTCGATCGTTCAAGCGTAGTTTTGCTATTGCAAATATTTATAGTTTTTTCATTTTTTTTTCTCAACAATTCACAAGCTTTATGCATATTTCATTGGGGTCCCGACTCCCAAACATGAGTCAGTACAAAGTACGGCGACTGCCGCAATGTCAACCGATAATACATAGGTGAATAAGACAACGGTCGGCTCAGTTCCCTGTCACGCTTTACGACCAGTTATCCTCTTTTATCGATCTCATCTCATCTATCTTCCGGAATCTCGGCGTATAAAAAGGAAGTAAAAATTGCTTTCGGCCGATAAATACTCACTCCTTCTACCTCGATCCTACAAAGGGCGAAAAAGAAAAATAAGTTTCCTTCAAATTACGAGTGTGTGTAGGCGTCTATTCCACTTCAATCGTTTTCCTGGGGAAGAGATACAGACGCACATGCACCAAAATAACACCATCTCTGCTGTGGGGTTTTGTTTGCCCTTGTGAAGTTTGTCAGGGTTAGAATGCGGGGATGGCGATAGTATGTCGGGTGAGAGACGGAAGAGAGCGGTTTATTTTTAGTTTCAGGCGACGCTTTGGGCAATGATTTCCTCCAACGAGACTTCCTTTTCAACGTTTGTAACCTGGTCTTCTCCATCCGCTGATAATAGCTGCAAAGGCGTCTGTCTCCCTGCTACGCGAAGTAGGCCTGGGCAAGAGAAGAGAACGCGGACGTGCCGTTTATGTAGCCTTGGACAGTTCATTTGAATGTTCCAGTCTGGCAACGTCCAGCAACGGTCTTTGAGAGTCGTTGAGATAATAGGCAAAGACGAGCCCCTGGCAAGGCGAGGCGCGATTACTGCTTTTAATTTTTGCACATTCTGTACGAAAAAGTTCTTGTTTGGTCAGAAGGCGACTTGGAGAAGGATTCTAGTTTGCTTCACTTCACGGAGCGAGTTGTATTTCTTAGGGAGGTTTGTAGGCATTATATTGATTTAGTAAGATCCTCTTATCTTCACGCCTTGACAGTTCTGGGGCCCTTTTTCTAGCATAACGATCAACAGCTTGTAACCTCTTGAACGCAATCCTACACTCGAATCGTCCATATTCTTGACCCAATTATTTTTCCTCTTCATTCTACCTCTCTGTCCCCAGAATTTGAGGTGGAAATTTGATCAGGGTGTCTACTGCCCTTGAAATCCTTGAATTTATTTTTTGCCCTTGAAATCCTTGAACAGTCCTTGAATTTGAGGAAAAGGTAGATGGTCCTTGAATTTAAAAAATAAATCATTGAGTGATTGTTCAAATGATTTTTCAAATTCACTATTTATATACTTTTTAATGTCTATTAGGAAAATAGTAATATTTAAGTAAATCTACTCACTAATGTGAGTGAAAATGTGTATGCTTTGGATGCATTGTATTTTATGATGGATGCTCGCTATACTTCTGTGACTGTGGCTTGGATACCTTTTTTGCACTGGTGAGTTGATTTTGGTTGTGCTTTGCTTATAACCCATTTTTCCCTTAAATATCTCACCTTTATCAATGTCCCATAATGTCTATTGCACTTTTTTAATTTAAAGGAAAAAAAAACAATGGCTAAAACCCGTCCTTGATTATTTTTTTAAAAGTTCTTGAAAACCTTGAAAAGTCCTTGAATTCAAAATCATCAAACAAGTGTAGACACCCTGTTTGGTCCATCATTGTACTTTTTAAATATATGCTGTCTTTTGTAGAAATCTTAAATTCGGAAATAGGATTCCAGAAGAAGATAACCGTGTTTATACCATCCTCTTATGTTTCCCGCCATTTTTAAATCGACATCGTGCTCTGGCGTTTGCCGCCTTTACTTGGGTATTTGCTCGGGTCTTTTTAGGTAAGGTCCGAGACCCGTTTGATATAACATTCCCTATGTTTTGGGTGGTGAAGATTAAGAAGGAAGTAATATGGGATTTCTGACCCCTTTATTTTTTCCCCACATAAATTCAATGGGGCATAATTGCGCGCATCGCGAATGATAAACAATCATAAGCTTTCACCGGGATTCGAATCAACGATCTCACCGTTAAGTTCGGGCGTTACCATTTAGCCACGATAGACTAAAAGGAAATGCAACCTGAACTCTATTAACAGCTTTAAGATATATATATATATATATATATATATATATATATATATATATATATATATATATATATATATATATATATATATATATATATATATATAATCATGGCACCACTCGCGGACGAGTATAGCTTGTGCCCGGGGCTCTCCTCGGGTACGCCTGTGCGTGATTTGTTTAGCGTGGATGTACTGGCGCACGAACATTGCATTCACGATGTTCACTGCGGAGATTGATGCCCAGTGGAACATGAGAGCGCGACGACCGGATCCTGTCCACAGTTGCAACCTCTCATCCGCCCTTGCATACTTTAGAATCCGGAATGCGGCCGGCTTGGCCGTTGGAGGATTTGATTTGGATGATCGTTCTTGGTCTGGCTCCTCACCCTCGACCAGGTGTTCACATACACTGAGGGTGCTCTAGGGGCCGTTGGAGCACGCGAACTTTACCACTTTTATTTCTAAATACAGGAGCAATTTGAATGAAGATAGAAAACATTATCGCTCGCTCTTATCAAATTCCTCCTGAATCGAAATGAAGGATTATTTTTCTGAGGGAATAATTCACTGAGATTCCAATCCTTGTGCTCCTTGAGTTATAGTAATAACCCCGTCAACAGAGAAATTCGGTTGTTACTACGGCCAGATTTTAATCCTATGGGCTGCTAATTTTGGAGCGCTGCTGAAAGGGAGACTAATTGACATCCTCATAATACCATAACTTCACTGAAGGCGCCTCTTGCTTCTATTTTCAGATGCAAGCTGCATTCTTGTCAAAAGCTTGCGCAATCAGACATTATGTTTGTGGCCTACGCTTTGTTTATATATATAAAAAAACCTTCCTTGAGACATATCGAATATGTACAGGGTGGTGCGAAAGTAAGTTTGGTCCCACCCTACCGAAAAGTAATAATAAAATTAGAGGAACAATATATTAATATCAACAAACACATGAACTGGAGATAGCTAGTCTGTCGAATCTTGCGGGGGTTTTGTAGCACACCCTCCATTCTCTTGCCAGAATGCACACCATCATGTGTCAATACACTTGAAATCAGCCTCTCTTCCAAACTATAGGAGCTCGTATCAGATACCTAAACCAGGCAAACCACCAAATCTGGTCTCAAGTTATAGACCGATCTCGCGGCCGAATTTCTTGGGAAAGGTCTTCGAAAAAATCACTAACAGAAGACTGGACGCCTCCTTCCTCGAAGAAACCGAAAAATATAATAAACACCAATACGGCTCCAGGAAAGGCAGAGACGCTACCATGGGTCTAGCGATCATTACCGAAAAGTTAGCTCAAGTCACTGCTGAAAAAGGGTACGTGGACGTGGCCCTCCGCGATGTCGAGAAGGCCTTTAACAAGGTCTGGGTCGAAGGACTAAAATACAAACTCCTTCAGCTCAATCTCGGCATCGGGATGGAGAGAATACTGGCCGATTATTTAACCAACAGGAAGGCATATATAACTAGTGAGGGCTACGAAAGACCAACCTTCCAACTCCAGAGGGGGATGTTTGAGCTCCACCCTGTACTCCATCTTTACGGCGGACCTTCCACTTCCAATATCATCCAGACTGTATGAATATACAATACGCCGACGACATCATCCAGGTGATCTCAACACGCTCCACGAACCCCAGATGCCAAGCTAAGTCTACCGAACGTGATGTACTCATTAAAATATGAGCCTAAGAAGAAAAAGGCCCCTGTAAAAATCATTCGTCGAATCGGTTCTGGTGTACCCACTGATTCCGATGCACTCAACCTCGACATCTTGTAAAAAAAAAATTACAAAGAATCCAAAATAAAGCAGTATATCTGACAACAAATACAAGAATAATTGAAAGAAAAAGGACAAGTGAAATAATAAAAATGGCCAATATTGACTCGATTAACAAAACACTAAAAAAAACGGGCCAGAAATATATGGTCAAAAATTGGAGAAAAAACTCGCAGAGACGAGTTAATACCACACATAAATCATATACGAAAAACATATCCGAGCAACAAGCACGGCCTTCTGGAAGAGGAAAATCAAATACTAACATAAACAAAGAAGAAACAAAAAGGATTAAAAAAACCGAAGCATACCAAAAGACAGGCATGAATGCCTTAGGTAATAAAGTATGAATATATACATGCATATATACCTATATGCATGTATATTTAAATATATATGTATGTGAACACAAAGAAATGAGTAATTAGAAGCAACGTTACCTGAAAAAGTATCAAACAAAAACCCGCAAACGCAACTATTAGAAGGATCAAGTACACAGAACTAGAAGCAACTACAAATTAAATCGAGAAGAAAAAGAACTTGCAAAAGAAAACATCAAAGAGAAAAGAATAGCCAGTAACCTGGCACATTACACTCACACTCACAACTACACTTCATCCCCCTTCCCTTAGGTAAAAAAAAAAAAGACCCTCTCATACCATATATCTATCTCCCTTCTTCTCTCACCTCGCCAGCTCGTGTCAGCCATCTGAAATATAAAATTAAAACAATATTTGAAATATAAAATTAAAACATATTTTATATGGGGTGACAAGACTCTCGAACCACCCTATAGATAGACTGAGGGTACAGAATATGTTCTCTTAAAAGGTGTGTGAAAGGGGCCATGAATGAGCCTTTGTTAAAAAAAAAATATGGGATAAATAAATAGGATGTTGGTAAGTTTTCTGATTTGGAGGGTAATAATAGGACTAGGGGTCACCACTTGAAGATGAAAAAAACAGCAAAAGTGTAGGTTGGATTTGCGAAAATATGTTTTTACCAATAGAGTGGTAAACTTCAGGAATAAATTACCGCAGGAGGTTGTGGGTAGTCCAAATTTAAATGTTTTCAAGGGCAGGTTGAGTGTATGGAGAGGGAAGATTATTATGCTTTGGAGTTTTGTTTTAGCTCGAAAATGACCATGATTAAGCTTTTGACAAGCCTTGACTGATAATGACTGAAGCGGTATTCGACTCAATCATGTGGATGATGTTTATAGAGGATGCTTGGTGCCGCGTACAAGGGTTGCTTGATTGGGTTTTGGCATTCGTTAAATTATATGTTATTTACCCTTAATATTTGAATATTTTCGCGGGTCATTTTCTAAACAGGCCCAGCAGCGAATTTAGCGTTCGAGGTTATCGCGACGTTAAGGACTTTGCAAAAATGGTCATATTATGAAACTTTCATTAGCATCTTCGTATTGTCGTTGGCGCTGTAATAAGCGTGAATGTAATTTCAGTATTGGATTTCGAAAAGATACTTGGTTAGAAGAATCAAAATTATCTTTGGAGACAATCGTTTATTTCATTCACGCATAGTGCTAAGGGTTGACAACTACAGGTTTTGTGTGTTAAAGAGCTTAAAATGTCAACAGAATCCATAATTGATTAGAATAAACTTTCTGTGAGAAGTTTGCGCTAGTTCCTTGCTCCAAAACCTAACCATCATACAGGCTGTACTTACACTACGAGCCTCGAACTCCTTAACCTTAAACTCGTGATAGCCTCGAACGCCAAATTCGCTGTCGGGCACGTTCCGAAAAAGACTTATTTTCGCTGATATAGTAAATATTGTGTATTCATTTCCTAAGGTAAGCTGTAAATCCAATATTAAGTGCTCTGGATCCTGAAAAGAAATGATTTCAGCAACATGATTTAAAAACAAAAAAATTAGCAATTACATTTTACAAACATTTGTAATATTAACTTAACTTGTCTCAGTGTATACTAGAAGTTTCGCTCCATTCATACTTGCAGTACGTCCATAACTCTATTCGTCGGTTTCTTAGTTAGATGCTCTTTTGTAATTCCTTGCGTTCATTTTCTATGAATTTTAGGTCTAATTTGTTTATATTTATTTACTACAGAGACTACTAACAAGTACAACTTTTGGACAAATCAAAGAAACACTCACTCTAGTATACAAGCAACACATAACTGCCACCCCTGCCTGGTCTTCTGTCATATGAGTATCCAACACACAGCTAAACAAGTTACAAATCACACAAAACACTGCACCTAGAATCATACTTGGTGGCACACAAAAAACGCCCATAGAACACCTACATGCTGAAACCAAGGTACTAACTATAAAACAACATCTAAACGTGAGAGGCACACAGTTCCTAGCTTCTGTCGTAAACAACGCAAGCAGCCCCTGTCACTATCTAAGAAACCACACAGATATTACACAAACATCCTAAATACCATACTGTAACACAGTATAAAAAAAACATATTCACACACACACACACACACCCCTCACCAGGCAAGCACTGAACAATCTTCCTCACAACAAAACATTCAACACTTCCCCACCTGACATAAGCAGCACAGAAACGCAACTCTCACGGTCGGAGGGAGTACATTTTACACGACTTCGCTGTGGACACCACTAGTCACTAAACACCTACAAACACCGCATAGACAACACCCATGCAAATTTCTGTCCACTCTGCCAATTTAGTCCCCACGCAGTCACGCATCTCACAGCAGATTGTCCTAACTTGGCAGCTCTCAGACAACACCACAGCATTTCACATGTCCATCAATTATGGTCGGATCCAGTCAGTGTGGTGTCCTACCTGCGTGGTGCGGGCTTCTTGGAATGACAGAGCCCGGAGAACCACAACAACAACTACAGAGATCGAATATTTTTTAATCTTTTCCCATTGAAAATAATACTGCTTACCCAACTTAAGTTTCTCGTTGATGATAGGTTTTCTTTCATTATAGCCAAATATTCTACTTTTCTCATTGCTACAGTGTTTTTAAAAGTGTTTCTGTACCATTAGCAGCAAAGCAGTACCATAACATTATGATTCTTTCCATCGTGATATGCGATTGGAAGGTTGTTTTTTGAAATGTGAGTTCTTTCTAACTCGGTAGCCGTGGATGTTATTTTTGTGTAGGAATATCTTCATTGTCGTCTCTGAAACATTAACTCAACCTGTGAACCAACCTTGACATAATTGTTTTTTAGTGGTAGGGGGAGGGGTAACGTTAACCCCTTTTTAATGTTACGAATATTAATTAGTGAAAATTTGGCTTCCTATTCCTTGCCACAGTTTTCACTGTTGTAGTTTACTTATGCCATCATACGATTGTCTAAACCAGAGAAGGGAAACATCTCACACGGGGTTGAATTTTCATTTGCCCACTGACGAAGACGGAATTTAGATTATCTTGATAGCATTAAAACAATTTCCGACGCATCTGTTTATTGTACATTAGGTATAAAATATTTATATTATTTGTCATGTAATTAATCATTGTCGAATAAATCTGAACGAGTGCAAAACTTATAATTGGAGGAGATTCATTCGTTCGCATTTTCAATTCGCCCAAGGTAGTGAAATATGTATTTCCACACATCTGGTCTAAACCGATGGTGGTGGAATGTTGATTTGTTTGCATATTTCTCTATACGTCTTCTTGGCTGTTTAAAATGCAATAACACGCCATCTTATGTGGCAAAAATGTAGGATAACAATCGTATGGCGAAATATGCTTCCTCAACATGCACCGAATTCAATTTCGTATTTTATTCTAGAAAGTTTATTAGAATCATAGAGGGTTTATAAAGCCCTCGCAGTGATTTATTAGACATAATTTTTCTGGAAATTTATAGTTATACGAAAAAAATAGAAATATTATCAATGAAGGATGAATTAATATAAGCGATCGATTTTTTTTCGCCAATTGTTTTCAGATAAAATTTAATTATGTTGTATTCAAAATATTCTCCAGCGCCGGCAGAAAGATAAATAATAGAAGAATGACAAATAAATAATAAAAGAGCAAATAAATCAGGATAAAGGAATGTGAAGAGAATAAAAGCAATAGAAACAAATAGTAGAAATTAGAAAAATAACGTAAAACTATCAGATTGCGTAAAAAAAAGGTTGCCAAATAAAACGAAAACAATAAAAGCTCCAAGAAAGAGAGGAAAATATAAAAAAACAAAGAGATTGAGTATAGAACTATCAAGACGCACCGGTCTTAGTACAAAAGAAACCGATGCTCTCATCATCAGGACAAGTCTACATATTTTTGTTAACCACTTTTTATCTCCAATTAGACCAACGTGAGAGAAAAAATAATGAACTTCTGAATGTGTCGAGGAATCTTCTACGAGTACTAACAATTTTCTTTCACCTATTAGTCAAGTGGTTTTCAACCGGAGTGCCGCCGGAGCGACCAAGAAATTCATTTTTTAAGATTCCTAAATTGCAAAGAAATATGTATTTCAAACATTTCTAAAAAAAAAAATTCTAATGAAACTTGAAAGTATTTTGAAACTATCTTCTCTGCACTGTGCGTGCGACATAAAAACTACGAAAAGAGAAAGATTGCAGAGAGTAAATGAAGAAATGAGAGTTGCCTTCTCAACTTTACGTCCCGATATTAAAGAATTATGTGATACTGATCAAGCTCAATTTTTATGTCTTATTTCGATTAAATTAGGTTAAATGTCAATCGTGGTTAATTTTGAAGTGCTTTCCACGTAATTAAGTATTTACACGTAAATTATTTTATATTGGTTTGCCATTGCTGCTTCTAAATAGCAATTTGGGTGTCGCTATCATAAAAGGTTGAAAACCACTGTGATAGACCAATGTAGGAAAAAATGAATATGTTTCTGAATGTGTCGATGAATATTGGCCTTGTTTTATCGAAAACCTGATATCAGCGTTGCCTTTGGGTGAATATACTAGTCATTAACTTTATAAGATTTCTACACTGTTCAGCTTCGGAACAACGGATAAGAATTCACTTAAATAATGTCCCCGCGAAACCCGGATCAGCAATTATTCCCCGGATCTTAAAGTTGACGAAATGAAATGGCTACATGGCAAGTCTACTACGCTAACCCTGGTGGTAGATAACCGTGAATTTTGTGAATGGTTTCAATCAATCAAAGCCGAATGTAGTAGTACTGGTCATCTAATAATCTGCACGTTTTTGTTAATACGTAAGCTAACGTGCCATAATTAACAGTGCTGTGTGATTCATCAACTAGGTTTTTTTGGTCGGCCATTTTCTTTAACGGGACACTTACCGGTGATGATATTTTGACTTAGCGAACAGAAATTATATTTCTACTTCTGGAGCTTGTTGGTAATGACGAATTTTACTTGCAAGAGGGTACTCTGCTTTATTCCCAGTGTGATATCAGAAGGTACCTTGGCAGCGACTGCACTGAAGGCTTATTTCAAATGCGGGCAGAAAATGTTACTCGAGGAAACAACATGAAAATATACATGTCTGGAGCAAGACTGGTCCTGAGGAAATATTCGTTTAACCACCGGGTAGTGAACAATTGGAATGACCTACCAGGGTGGGTAGTAGCGGCCGACACAGTGCAGTGTTTCGAATCCAGGCTTGATAAATACTGGAGAAATCAGGAACAGAAATATATATACCGAGCACAAATCCAAACCACCGCACGCAGCCAACAACCTAATAGTGTTCAGGCTGCCATACTGAAGCCACAGGCCATCTAGGGCCTCTTCCAGGGATTCTTCAATGTAAGTTACTTTAACTAACCGTTGGATAAAACGAAGAGGAAGCCCTGACTTAACTCCATTTTATCTTTATTTATTAGGCTATCTGAAAGATGCAGTTTATGGTAAATTTTGCATTGGCTTTTAGCTGTATGTGTCTTTGCCAGTCTCACCTCGTACTTTCTCACTAATATTTATAAGCATAAGTTAAATAAATCTATTCAGAGCCTCGTTCCGCATCTGATCCCTACAAAGCAAAATTTATGTACTAGTTCATTTTTAATTTGCGCCAGCTTTGCAGTATGACATGATAATCATGGTTGATTATTTCTGCATTCTTTCATCTCAAACTATACTTTCCCTCATTAATTACTTGTACACGTGTGCCACCTGGCCTGACACCTGGATTCAAAATATTCTCTAGGGGAGAGGGAAGCAAAATTTAGTAGTTAACTATCATCATTCCAGTGATTAATTATTATCAGACTCGTAGAAACACACATTCCGTTCACAGATGTCCACAAAATGTTCACGTCTTGTCAGCTTTGTTCAAAGGTCATTTTACGTCGTTGTCAGAGGATTCCTGGAAATCCTCATAAAAATGGTGACCCAACCATCTGGTTTGTTATTCGCAGACTCAATAGTCAAAAATAAATTAGGCTTTATTTTAATCCACGTTTTATTTGGGGAAAGGAGACTTGTTCTTTAGTGATTTGTTGTTGTTGCATCTGTTTCATCTTCTTGCTCCTCTTCGTTACATGGCCTCTCAATCTCTAGCGCTTTAAGTAGTCTCCCTTTCTTATGCTATAGAAATTCTTCACATCCACAAGTTTCTTTGGGAACTCCTTTAAATATATTCTGGCGATACACACGTTGGTTTACGTTTTATTTATAATTTTATCTTTCTGTCCCTCTTTAGGGGGGGGGGAGTCTATAAACCACGCCGTGACACTTAAGTTTAAACAGCGTCAAGAGGTAAAATAAATACTAAAGTTGGGGGCAAATGCGCAAACTAATCTCCAGATTCCACGGCCCCTCTCCGAAGTCTACCGTCTCGATCCTTTCCTATCCAGTAGGCCTAGTAGCAGCTCCGAAGAACAGTAGACATCGTTCGAGAAACAACGTAAAGAAAGATGCAGCTTCATAATTAATAGTCAATGGCGGCATTGCCCATTTGATTTTGGTGGTATTGGGTAAAAAATACTTAACATCCGCAAACTGTTTCGATCTGCATCAAATATATATATTGGTGTTTATAACATCCAGCATGACAAAGGACGAATAGGCCTTCCATACCTATCGTCCTTCCTAGTCTTATATTCGGAACCTTTTAAAATCGTTTTCCTATAAATAAACGCTTCACAAATCGCTCCATTTAAGGTAAAAAAAAAAGGATGTCGAAAGACTCGGCTCCTACGTGGACGCAAACGCCATTGCGTCTCTCCTAAAACAGCAAGCGCCGCGTATTGTTATGAATTCGCGTCTAGTCCCGCCCCTTCAGGCGGCCTTTGTATACCCGGATGTTTTGTGCTCTTACCATTGTACTCCCCATGTTTGGATAGGCTCCGGGCTTCTCTTAGTTGTATTTTTGAATAGGGTAACATCTAATCGTTGTGTATTATTGGGTTATACTATTTTGCGATTTTTTTGGTTGCGTGCGATTCTATAAGTTACTATGTCGGTCCGTAGGTCGGTCGGTCAGCTGGTAACCATTTTACTTGTCAATGAGTTTTGGGGGGCAATATTATCGTAACTCTTCGGCCGATTCTAGCGTCTAGCGAAATTTGAAACCTTTATGTTGTTTTACATTCTCTTTCGAATGATATAATTGTCAAGGTCCTCCCAAGGTTAGTCCGGGAATTATTAAAAGAAAACGAACTATTGTTCGGATTGCCCCACTTGTTGAAAGTTTTGAAGGTCGTAAGGTCAGATGGTCATAAGGTCATAAGTCAGAATAATTGAGAGCACACGACTTAGGTATGTTGACCTTGCTTTCACTCTTACAAGCGTTGTTCGTGTGTAGTATTTCATTGCCTCTTTCACAAATGACTCATTTGTACTTTGGAGTCCCCATGCCCATTGTACGAACTCGTTCGTGGGTTCGAACATAAACTTCCTGGGCGCCATTGAGAGTTATGGTTTGTTATAACGTTCTTACTCACCCTTTACCGTTATTTTTATTATTTCTATATTATCTTCTTTAATTTTCTTCCATAGTTTTGCGTGGTTAGGTCGTTGGGGGAAACGTATCTACGTTGGATTATTTCAGGTGAATTAATAGAGAAAAGCAAGAAAACGAGACAACGCGAAATGTGTTGGCTAAATCTTAGGACATCATGGGGGAGGGGGTTTATTACACTCGAACCCCGTGACTGTTGTGGTAGTATATATATATATATATATATATATATATATATATATATATATATATATATATACACACTTATTGGGATTAAAAAAAAACATTAGTGTAATCCAATGGAGTCATTTTCGCAAGGGGAAGGGCTAGGGGTGGACCTATCATTGGATAAAATTTGGAATAGAAAGAACAACGATAAATGAAGAACATTAGGAATAAGGAAGAGTCCTTGGACCAAGAATGGGGACTCAGAAGTCCCAACTTGAACCTCATTGGAAGGGACTCGATGTACACTTGGCTTATAGTTCAGGAACTAACCCCCAAATGATCCATTATTATTATTAATTTGTATTATTATTTTTATACCTATTTTTATTTTAGTTAGTATTATTAAAGCTATTATTTTTATTAGTTATTAAATTTTTATTATTATAGTTATTATTTTTATTAATGTTGTTATTTTTATTAGTTATAATTTTTTTATTATTAAGAATAAGCAAAACGAAGAAAGGCATCTGCAAAATGTGTGCGAGAAGTAATTCCTAAACTGGTGGAGATGGAAATGTGTGAAAAATATAATATCCCGGGTACGTGTGGGTGACCCATTGGGACTCTAAGAACCACCGGGGAAGCACGGCTATCTCCCCAATCTGCGCAATCTCTATGACAGACTAAACCCGTTCGCTTATCAGTATTCACCCACGTGAAGAGTTGTGTCTGGCACCTGCGTCTTCTGCACTACCTCACTTCACCCACCAATTTCGTTCTACTCTCACGCCATATAATTGTAGTTCGTTATGCCTCTGACAAGGCGACTTTCCCTCCATATTCACCCATACCTTCGTCACAAACTGATTCGTCGTATGTTAGTCAATGTGAGCGTCGGTTATCATACTTCTTTTTTTTTATTCTTTGCAGACGTGTTCTTGCGGCCACGGTCCCTACTGCATCCATGTACTGTTCGTGATGGTCCGTGTGCTGCAGCTGTCCGAAGCCGACCCCCTCCTAATGGCTGGCTCCCTCAAAGACTACGAGGTAAACACTTTCGTCCACACTTGATTAGTAGGGCATCATAGGCCGGGCCGGTCGCTGAGACCGTAGGTTAGGAATGCCTCATAGGCCAGGCCGTCACTGAAGCCCTTGGTTAGGAAAGCATCATAGGCCGGGCCGGGCCGGTTGTTGAGGCACATGCTTAATAGAGCCTCATAGGCCGGGCCGGTCGCCGATGCCTCGTTAGGCCAGGAATGGAGAGAATTATAAGATGGGAAAGGAACTGAAGGAGGAGTAGTGTGTATAATGTAAAATAAGATCAAATAAATCAGTTCATGTTGAAATGCTTCAAAGGCCACTTAAAGTTGGAAGCTCCCTCTTGAGGGGGTTCGAACACCCGAGTTCCTGTGGATTTTGTTTGAATCTGTTCTTGGAGGCCTTACATGCATCCTCACGGTGATAGGAATGGTTGTCTATTCTCCCCACCCCCTCCCATCCCTGATCTTTTTTATTCAGTCTTAGATTCATCGCTCATTTATTTCTCGTCTCATTCTTTTCCACTCCTGGATAGACTGGATCAAGGGCAAAAGAGCGTTAAATCCCCTTAAAGTCGAGGGAGCCTTTGTTTTGCCGCTCTGTAAATGTTGATCAAGTAATTAGCCTCCTTCATTCCTCAAATTCGTACTTATAAGCGCCTGTCCTCTTTATACAAACTTATTCCTTTATTAATCTGCTCTCCAGGGCCCCAAATTGACGATTGATGAGGCTTGCTATTGCGGTATTTGTCATCGTTTCCCCGTTTTATTATTTATCTTTCTTTATCTTCATTTTTTCGATCCCTTCATTTGCACGAAAATCCCTCCTTGGTCTCATCGGGTTCCTTTGTTGAGAGAAATAAATTTCTCAAGTAAATCCAAGATTGTGCCCTTAAGAAATGCCGTGTGTATTATGACCGAAATTTTACTCTTTCCTAACTAAATATGTAATACTAAGTTTCTTTTTATTTACGCTCTTATATTTTATTTTATAATTTCAACATGATTTTTCCTCCATGTTGAATATTTGAATATTTTCTTGGCCTTCATCATTCTATAATCTTGTCCTGTGAAATTTCTCAGGCAACCAAAAATATTCAAACAATATTTTAAATTCGGATTAAAAATAGTTGATAATTTCCATAAAAAGATGGGCTTTTAAAAAATGGCATTGACGGCTAAAATATGGAATAAAATCATGACCACGCGTACATTAATGATTTAATAGCTTGGCAAAGGAAGTGTTTATCATTATTCCTCTGACAGCCTGTAAAAATTACATTCCCCTTATTGAGCGAAATTGATGCAATGCTTTACTAGTAAGGTCTTTTTAATGGGGGTTTTAAAGAGTTAAATCATTGTAATTTGGTCGGTGTAAAATGCGGGCTAAATAACACTAAACAAACTTTACCTGTAAACCCACAATGGCGTTTATCTTCGTGGCGCACCTAATTAGGAAACGAGCCATTTCCTCGTGAGTTTTTAAACGCTTTTCTTACTAAAATCTCGCAGGTGGAGCAACTGTTGAGAGGATGGGAGGAGCGGCGTAAAAAAGCCATAAGAGCGCGCGAGAGAAGGACTCTTGTGGACCCCAAGGACAAATTTCTCGGCGGGGGTATACCCAAAGGGGGTAGGTCTCCTCCCATGTCCCCCACAGGATCAATTCCTGGAGCAGGAGAATCGTCTTCATGGTAAGATAACTTCCGCATGTTGGGTATTAGCGTCGTCAGAATGAGCTTAACCTCAATGGGCAACAATGATTCGTGGGTTTGTTTAACAATCGTCGAGGTGTAAGGTGTCTTGTGTTTTAAAATAGCGCAGAGTACCCATTTCGTATACGATTTACCTCGGGGATAGGGGGGAGGCGGGACATTTACTAGCTTCACCTTTAATGGATTGCGCAAGAACTTTGGCACCAAGTTTCTTTTTGCTTGAATACGGTAAACTAGCCAATTAAGACGCACTTGTGAGAAAATATTGCTCTGCAAAAGCTTAATGCACACAATCAAAATCTTTTATGTTCAAAATGATCTAAAACCATCCACCTAATAGATTTTGATTGCGTGAATTAAGTTTTTGCAGAGCAGTTTTTTCTCACAAGTGCCTCTTAATTGGCTAGTTTACCCTATATCTTAATTGCCCTGAAAGAACTCGGTCATTATTGACACGGGCTTAAAATAAGTGCTTTAAAATGTACACTTAGAATGATAATTAGTTTAGAGATTTTAAACGGCCCTTGGCCTAGTATTTAGAATTAAAGAGGGCTGGTTTTACAGTCCTTTCGTCATCCTTTCTGTACGTTCTCCCCACATTTTTCCTCACCGAGGGAAGAGTCCCTCGTTGGATTATTTGTTTTCATTTTCCCTCAACCGGTCGATCTCTTTCAGTGAGGAAGACGCTCAATGCCCCATTTGTCTTATGATGATGGTGGAGGGTGAGAGTCTGGTGGCGTGTGAGGCAGGTTGCCGTAACATGCTTCATCACCACTGCATGGCAGTCTGGGCAGCCGATAGGCAGGCTCAAGGGCAGCCCCTCCTCTGCCCACTATGTAGAGCGCCTTGGCCTTCAAAGAGCCAACCGCGTCTGGCACCCGCGCGCTCTACTCCCTCACCCTTTGCCAATTACGCCCATGCACACAATTCCTCCTCCACCTTCCAGCAACCTTATCCCAACTCATTAATGAGCGCCAGTTTCTCAGGTAAAGTTGGACTGAACCTGGGATTTGAGGTCCCGGTCTAAATTTCGAATAAAATGCAAAAAATCTTGGAATTTGAAGGAATATTTTAAATGCTTAGCTCAACTTTACAGTTTTCTCGATCAATTCCTTTCAGGGATGTGTGCGAATGGTCGCCAAAGCCCTTCCATGGCGACGCCTCCTCTAATGAGTCGCTCGCTTTCGTCAGCGTACGAAAACTCCATTCGGGCGAGTCGCTCCCAAACGGACTCTGCTTATTCTTCCCCGAGCATGAGTCGAAGCCCTGTGCTCGGCTATCCCCCGACCGTCCGAGGGGAAATTTCAGCTTCCTTCGTACGTAACGCCTCCGAAGAGATGGTCCCCCTCCCTCGTAGCGACCCCATTCCATCTGAGCATGAAGAGGCAGCAGCCCCCTGGGTTTACGTGTTTGGCAGAGAACTCATCGCCTGCCTCTTCTCCAGAGACTGGGCTGTCAGGGAGACGGGGCTCCGGAGACTTGCCCACGAGGTTAGAGACTTACAAGATTATTCTATCTATGTGACCGAAATTCTCAATCTCAAAAGAACTTGTCCCCTCTCCAAAACAAGTTAGATTAAAGATTCGTAATTTATAAAAGTTTTTATCTTCAGGTGGTAAAAGTTCTCCATTGGGATTGTCTCGTCACAACAGAACAAATGCAAGAGAAAATAATACACTGTTGCGCCAATATTTTAGCCCAGGTGGCAAATGATCCTGTGTACAAAGTCTATCTCGCTTGTTTGGTAAGTGTTTTTACACTCGTTCTAATTTTGTGCTCTGCATTCTTTCCTATTTTTTACGTTGTTTATGTGTTCCTTTCCCAATTTTCTTCAGAGGTGCGTTCGAGTACTACTTTCTCATCTGTCGCCTGAAGAAGGAGAAGTGGGCGACCTTCAGGAACTACTAAGGCCCTTAGTACATACTCTTCTGCTCAAGTGCGCAGATGGCAATAGGCGAACATCTCAAATCAGCATCGATTCTATCGTCGAATTATGTCGAGGACAGAGGGGAGAGTTGGCTCTTGGCACCCAGTCTCGCGGTGCTAATTCGTCTCCCGGACTTGGTGGGATCTCTTATGTTCTTTCCTGCATCCTTGATGATTCCCCTCCGACTGAAGCTCCTTGGCAGTGGCTGTTAGGTCGTCTATGTGTCCTCGACCGACTCCTAGACGAATTCCCTCATGAATTCCAGCTACAAATGGTCGAATTGACTCCAGCTGACTCGGGTTACAAACTGCAGCATTACGACAGACTCATGACCGTCGTGGAGTTCGCATTCAAAGCGTTAGGCAGCAGTCACGCCACGGTGTCCAAACTGGCCCGTAGAATCTATATCTGCGGAGCTCGAATGGCTGCTGCTGAGCCCGCTGTTTTCAATCAAGTGTGTGATATGTTGGCCAAGTTGGATGTGTCTCTGCAAATGCGTTTAAAGCGCCGCCTCAAATCGATGCCTGGCGGTCACGGGGAGCGTAGGAGTTCTCTCGCACGCCTTGGGGATAAATTCCCCCTCCCGACCAGGGAGAATGCTTGGTCCTCTGGAGGAGGCCCGCGTCTTGTCCGTTCCGTGTCGCATTCCCCGTCGCGAATGCTTTCTGCCCTCCGGTCTTCTTCGCAGTCACCAGCGCGCCCCGTCCTCTTCAAAACCCCTTCCAAAGGCGAAGAACCACCAGAAAAGCCTTTCCAGCCCAAACCTTCTCCCCGCCGTCCTAACCACCTCCCCCTCGACTCTTTCGACGCCAAATTTAAAGAAAAGCAAGCCAAGCTTCGTTTGTACCACAAGACCCGCGGCAAGTATGAACTCCCGCTGATTGTACAGCAAGCTCTCATTTCGCCCAAGAACAAAGGGTCCAAGCCCCTTTTCAAAGGGGGCCTCTCCCACAGCTACGGGGATAACCTAGATTTATCTCCTCAGACGCCTATTGGATCCGGAAGTTCTCCCAAAATATCCCTCAAAGATGCCATCAGTACTCCAGCTACACCTCCCGCCCCTTACTCAACACCTGTCAAGGAAAATTACCAAGAGAAAGGAACTCAAATTAATTTTATTCAATCTGAAGAGAAGCCTCTGCCCTCAATACCCGGTCTTGATCTTATTCCCAAGTATTTGGATGAGAATATTGACCCGAATGAACAGGTAATGATAATATTGACCCGAATGAACAGTTAATGACAATATTGATCCGAATGAACAGTTAATGGCAATATTGACCCGAATGAACATGTAATGACTATTGACCCGAATGAACATGTAATGACATTATTGACCCGAATGAACAGGTAATGACCCGAATGAACAAGTAATGACAATTTTGACCCGAATGAACATGCAATGACAATATTGACCCGAATGAACAGGTAATGACTATTGACCCGAATGAACATGCAATGACAATATTGACCCGAATGAACAGGTAATGACTATTGACCCGAATGAACAGGTAATGACAATATTGACTCGAATGAACAAGTAATGACAATATTGATCTGAATGAACAGTTAATGGCAATATTGACCCGAATGAACATGTAATGACAATATTGACTCGAATGAACAGGTAATGACAATAATGACCCCGATGAACAAGTAATGACTATTAACCCGAATGAACAGGTAATGACAATATTGACCCGAATGAACAGGTAATGACAATATTGACCATATTTAGCACAAGACCACCCATCATTTTCTCCACTCTGAAAGCCCCAAGGTTCCCCTTCACAAAACCCCTCCATACACACACATCATGCCCGACATCATCCAATTCCTCCTCGTTCAGGTGATTCTTCCACACTCATTCACATCAGCCCACCTTTTACGTGGTCTTCCAACCCTTCTCCATACCCTGACACCCCCTCTCGTATATTCTCTTTCATAACTCTATTTCCATTCTTCTGGCATGTCCATACCACCTCAGGACACTCATTCATACTATACAACCTCTCTTACCTAGTCCTTCCTCAATCTATCCACCTCTATCACACCAAAACATCCCTCTCAAGTTGTCCATTTGTACTGCTATCACTCGAGATGTTTCCATCTCCTTCCATACCATTGTCTCACTTTCCTACACCAATGTTGCCGCCAGCATACTCTCATGCAGCTTCCTGGTGCATTCCACACTAAAAACCTGAACATTCACTAACGCTCTAATCGCCTCATACACTTTCATAACAATCAATAATTTGTGGTTGCAATCTGCAACCAGATTAAAGTTGATATTAATATAATCTTATGGTAATATTCAACCATTACAATTACATCTGATAGGCTCTGTTATCATATTCCTACCTTCTCGTAGGTTCGATTCGCATTCCCCTTCATCTACCCCCACATATTCCACTGTAAAACGAAGATAACGAAACTAAATATCCTAAGACCACTGATTATATCGTCCTTCTGATCCAGATGTTGTTTTTTTTTAGATTATTGAAGGTGATCAATACGAAGAAGGGAGAGACTGGACAAGAGGACCATTGCTTGGCACAGGGGCGTTCTCGACCTGCTATCAGGGGCGAGACATTCAAACTGGAACCATTATGGCTGTTAAACAGCTGTCCATTTGTCGTAACAGCGAAGAGGAGCAAGAGAGAGTAGAAGCTGCGGTGGAGGAGGAGATTATTATGATGTCGAAGCTGCGACACGTCAATATCGTCCGGCTCCTCGGCGCAACACGGGTTGCTTCTTCTTTTTGTGTCTTCTCGGAATGGATGGCGGGAGGGTCCGTGGCTGGAATGCTCGACAAATATGGACCTTTCTCGGATACCGTCATCATCAAATACACTAAACAAGTATTCGAGGGCTTATCTTATCTCCACGATAACATGATATTGCACCGAGATCTAAAAGGTAGCGTGAAATTGTTGGATAGATTTGGCTTTCCCCTTCATTATTGATTATATCCGTTAATTATTAGATTTTATTTTCCTTAAACACTGGGGTTCATTTTTGTCCTTCCAGGTGCCAATCTACTTGTGGATAGTACAGGACAGTCCCTTCGAATCGGGGATTTCGGTACGGCAGCAAGACTCGCCAGCAAGTCAACTGTCACTGGTGAATTTCAAGGCCAACTGTTGGGGACCATTGCATTTATGGCACCCGAGGTACTCCGAGGCGATGATTATGGGAGAGCTTGTGATGTTTGGAGCGTCGGATGTTGCATCATCGAAATGGCCACCACGAAGCCCCCCTGGGGAGCTGAAAACGTATCAAATCAGTACAAGCTAATGTTTAGAGTAAGTATTTTTCCATTTTGTCCCTGGGATAGGGGAATAAGAAAACCAACATCGTGGTGTCATCTGCGCGTCACAGAGAGCAACAAAATATGCCTCCCCATGAGTGAAATAGGCAAAGACTGATCTGTCAACCTAATATTTTATAATAATCCTATGAATGTATTCATTGACTAGATCGAGTTGGGGGAATCGCCAGCCAGAACCTACCTTAAGGTGACCTGTTCTAATTTCCTCTTATGTTTTTATTATTCATCCTATTTGGCATTGATGCACACCAATGCCCAATCTTTGAACATTGAGGATATATTCTCTGTGGAAACACGTCACGCTTGGGTGGAGTTCCTTTTGGAGTTCATTTGATGGTAAAACCCTATAATACCTTTGTTCGTTTAACCTCTTGTTTTCATAGTGGTTGGGGTTCGATACAATCGTCATCGATTTCATACCTTTTAGTCGCGTGCACGCACGCTATAAGTTACTATGGCGGTCCGTAGGTTGACGGTCAGATGGTAACCATTTTACTTTTCAATTATTTTTCTTTGCAATAATATCGTAACTATTGGCTCGATTCTAACGAAATTTGAAACCTTTATGTTGTTTTACATTATCTTTCGAATGATATAATTGCCAAGGTCCTCTCAAGGTTAGTCCGGGAATTATTTAAAGAAAACTAACTATGGGCCGAAGTCCTGTCAAAATAATTGACAGCACGCGACTTAGGACTGTTAACGTCGTTATTCTTTTAAGTCATTTGAGAATAATGAGATTGATTTTCATTATTGTTAGTGAGGATGAAATAGTCTTCTATGACAATGAATTTGATCATCAATCCAAACTTCTGTATACAACAATTGTGTGTTCATTTGCCCCATCATAGAATGAAAAATATGTAGATGATTGATAGAAACATGAAATTACCCCGCCCCCCCCCCCTTATGCGCTTGTTGCACACCCCTACTGAGTCATGCATGGTATTTTTTTGAGGTATATTTATTGGTCATGACAACCGAAGCCTATTGCCTCTGGTGAGAAGCCATCATTAATAAAGAAAGGAAGAATGACGCTGGGTAAATTAAATAAAAAACATTGGTTTATGGATGCAAGTATTTAGGAAATTTAGCGCAGAACTTCAAAAATAGGTCGAGGATTTGTAGTTGTGTGCACGAAACTTATAAGCTACTATGTCGTTCCGTAGGTTGGTCGTTGGATGGTAACCATTTTACTTTTCAATGAGTTTTTGAAAGCTTGGAAGGTCGTAAATCAGAGTAATTGAGAGCACGCGACTTAGGTCTGTTAATCTTGTTTGGGGCAATCCGCCGCACCAAAAGGGACTAATAAGAATATCATACAAGCTCTGGTGTTTCCAACAGATAGCTACCAGTAGTGGGCCACCCAATGTTCCCGACACCCTCTCGACCGGCACCAGAGACATTGCTTTGAAGTGCTTGCAACTCAGGAGTGAGGATCGACCGCCGGTCAAAGAGTTCTTACGACAAGCCATTTTTACCAAGCAACCACCCTGAAGTCTTCCGGCATCAGAGTAACTGAAGACTATTTTAAAATTTTCAATAATTTTCTGCCAAGAAAGAGCAAAATCAGGATAATTTTAGGATTATCAGTTTCAAATTATTATTTTTAGATATTGGAATTTTAGCGTGTAAATATTTATTTTTCTCAAAAAAAAGTTTGTTTTTTTTACTAAATTACAGCTATTTATTTTTATTCGAAATTCAATGCACAAAAAATTAGTAAACTTAATTTTTTTTTTAAAGTACAATAATGCAAAGGAAGTGAACTTTATTAATATTATAGGAAAGCACAACTTTCCATACTATAAATTTATAAACGGCTCTTCCAGACGGATAATTTACTTATGTCCTTTGTAAATATTAAAGGATGTTTAAAATCAAAGTACAAATTAGTACATTTTGCTTGTAGTGTCCGATTTTTTTTCTTCTTTTAAAGTACACAGGCATTAGCACTAGACTAAGCGCAATTTTGTTATCTAATTTCGGCCGCAACAGTCGCTCGAAACCATCAGAATATTACACAATACTAGGTTATATTCCTGAGGAAGAGCTCAGGTAGTAAAACCTAGTTAAAACACTTATAAAGCGCCCGTGAAAGGGCTGAAAGATCATGAGTTTATGAAACATGAATTGGCGACGAATCATTGTCAAAACGCCTCGTTAATTCACTGCTCGACTAATAAAGAGATAACGCGCTAAGGATTCAGGTTAGTTGAGCTTACCAAACGCGGCTAAAATCTGAGAATTGTTTTCCTTATATGAGTATTTACTCTAACTCAACTGCCTGAATTTCTTTTAAGAACACGCCGGAATTTAACTTGTCAAAGAAATCCGGTTTCTGGGGCGTCTCTTGGAGGTTAAAATATCAGTGCTGTTTAGCTGGATCATCCCTACCGTCTTTGTCTTATCACCCTAAAGGAACGAAAGATCTCAAAGAATCAACTGGAGAAATTGTTATTTATGGATTTATTTTTATTTATTAGTTCGATGCCTTCGAGTCTTCACTCTGCTATTTCTCCAATGTTTCGAATCGACCAATCGCGTCTTCCAGACACGGAACCAATCACAAACGTCTTTCCGCATGCATATATCGTATGCTCTTTCTTATGGTCTTGACTGGCATTTTGAGAAAGAATATTTGTAATTCTGGATTTGCAAATATTTGCCATATGTTAATATACTTTTGTGTTAGTTGTAAGACTGCATGTGAACTGATAACAATTATCAAACTCGTTTGGTTTTAATTTCCATGTTTTTGTTTTTCATTTTTTTTAACTCGGTTATAGTCAGTTCACATGAACGTAGATCTTACTTAAGTTTATTCATTTTCACAACTAAACCTTTAACTAATCTTTCATCTTCATTTTGCATATATATTACCCGTAGGGAAAAGAAAAATCCTAAGTGCCTTTGCCTCTATCAAACCATTTAGGAAATGAGGCTTTAAATCTGTTTTCTTTTTCCAACAGGTAATTTTCTTATCCTTATTCTCACGCTAATTTTGTGAGCTTGTCTCCATATATAAAACTTTAGGTGCCAAACTTCTTCCTCGTTGCTTTTTCTTTCTTCGTATTCGGATAATTATTTAAAAGTAATTGTAATAATAAGATTTTGTGTGTTTTTTTGAATGAATTTGTCTTTGGGACCAACCTTTTTCCTTTGATAAAAGAAAAAAAATAGTTTTGTAGCATTCTTTTTTAAATAAACGTTTAATGCAAAAATCATAATTCATTCATTTCATGCTGAAATGTGTTCATTAAAATCATCTTTTGATTAAAAATATCACGTTTTGGGGCTTATTTAATGATGCCAGGTGAGTCTAATCGTCTCTCCTCGCTAGCCGAGTGGATACGGCGTCGCTCTGCAAACGTGGCGGTAACGGGTTCGATCCCGGCAAGAACGGACACAAACTTAAGCGCACGTAGAGATCTGGCTACCAATTGGTGGACGCGCTGTGCTCAGCCCTGTACTACACACTCTGTCCAATAAATCCTGCCTGCGATGGGTATCTATATTCACATACCTCTGACGCGGAGCAGGTCCCTCTGCCCCAGGGCAACGAAGGCCTGGACGCTGTTTGGTGTCAAAACATAATGCTTCCTGGCACCTCTTTCCTATGAAGACCGGCCCCTGGTGCCCTCGGGCTCACCAGCGATTGTCATACTGACCTTTATGTCTATTCCATTATCCGGTCGGAATCCGCCTGGATAAAGGTAAGTTGGCGAACTACTACATAAATGAAGTACTACAAACTGACCAAATCATTCTGAGGCATCAAGGTAATGAACAACCCTTTAATGATATTGTCCTTCTCTTAGCTTCATGGCAATTTATCTGTTCCTTAATCCTTTAGGTGAAAAAAAATTCATTAAATCCAGGCCCCCAAAATTTGGTCCGAGCCCGCATAAAATTACGATTTTAGGCGTAACCTTTATCCAACACAGTTTGGTCCTAACCTTTATCGAGTTCTACCGAGGCGTCCACGACCTTGTAGTTGCTGTGGCGGCTTAAAAGCACTAATCAATCAGTTTAGTTCTTAACCTTTGCTCGTAATTTTTGTTTAATGCATTTCGTTGCATTTGAAAACTTTGCAGCTGTAATTTGTCTGGTGCATCCAATGTAATGTCCATTTTCCAATTGTGTCTGGTCTACCTACCTTAGTAGCCTGCCTCTTAAATTTCATTGGCAAAGTCGACTTTGCTGGTGTACCAGAGAGAATAATTTCGGCAGCTAGATGTTATGAAAGTCTGTTAGTACTCGCGCATCAAAGGTAAGTTACGAATAAGTAATTTCTATCCTCTTGGTAGGCTTTCGGCCGTCAGAGCAAGTGAAAAGGTGAACAACTTTAGCTAATCTTGGATCATATTACCACTGAATTTGTTCCTTACTCTCCGATACCTTACATTCAGTTAATGAATTTGTTCCTTACTCTCCGATACCTTACATTCAGTTAATGAATTTGTTCCTTACTCTCCGATACCTTACATTCAGTTAATGAATTTGTTCCTTACTCTCCGATACCTTACATTCAGTTAATGAATTTGTTCCTTACTCTCCGATACCTTACATTCAGTTAATGAATTTGTTCCTTACTCTCCGATACCTTACATTCAGTTAATGAATTTGTTCCTTACTCTCCGATACCTTACATTCAGTTAATGAATTTGTTCCTTACTCTCCGATACCTTACATTCAGTTAATGAATTTGTTCCTTACTCTCCGATACCTTACATTCAGTTAATGAATTTGTTCCTTACTCTCTGATAACTTACATTCAGTTAATGAATTTGTTCCTTACTCTCCGATACCTTACATTCAGTTAATGAATTTGTTCCTTACTCTCCGATACCTTACATTCAGTTAATGAATTTGTTCCTTACTCTCTGATAACTTACATTCAGTTAATGAATTTGTTCCTTACTCTCCGATACCTTACATTCAGTTAATGAATTTGTTCCTTACTCTCTGATACCTTACATTCAGTTAATGAATTTGTTCCTTACTCTCCGATACCTTACATTTAGTTAATAGCTCTTAGAATTCTGCACACTTCAAGTTTGCAATCACGTTCGGCAGCCTTGAATCTATTCCAGGTTACCATCTGTGAGAGACTGTACTTTCTTTACCCAGATCAAGAAAACATTTAAATGTATTCGTACTTGCAGGTGCCGTATACCTACTGGTACGATTGTATATTATATAAGCCAGTCTCTCCTCTTCCGTTCTCATTCTTTGAGGAAGAGTCAGGCTGCTTTTCATTATTCTGACTCGAGCGAGAGTTGGTCATCCTGAACAATGAAACAACTTTTTATGCACCAGTTTCCTTAGCCCTTCACTCTTAAACCTAAGTTTTTAGCAGTCCAGAATACTGAAGGCAATTTCATGCTCTTCTGTGTTTAACTTTAGTCTTTGGCTTTATTCTTTAAAAAGAAAAACCCACTTTTTCTTTCCGCGCGACTTCATTGTTGAGAAATCCTTAGTTGATGATTTCATCAAACAAATTCCATTACCAATTTTTTTCATTTACGTATACCAATTCTCCTTAGATTCTTATAGATTTACTACTTTTTGGCTTCCCTACTTCTCTTTATTACAACGTAGCCACCAGGACAGGGAACTGTACCAGCTGCTGGGTGAGCTGGTTCAAGGCAGAGTGTGCATCGTTATGGGCGATTTCAACAGCCAAGTTGACTGGGAAACTAGAGCAGCTTGTGGCGAGAGCGCGCTACTCTTGGAGTTCGCCAACAACGAGTTCCTCACTCAATGGGTCAGAGAACCGACGAGAGGAGACAATATCCTCGACTTGGTCTTCACCTCTGAGCATGATATCGTTGAGGATCTCTCTGTAGGCGAAGAGCTCGGTGGCAGTGATCACCAGCTAGTTAGATTTAGCGTGAAGATCCCGAAGGTAAGGTCTGTTGTCAGTCAATCAAGGAAACTTGACTTGAGAAGAGCAGACTTTGCAAGCCTTCGTGCTGGACTGACTGACATGAGGCTGGAAGTGTGCGATGCTGTTGAAGACTCGTGGAATAGTTTCAAAACCACATTCATGAGTCTTCAATCGCGTTTCATCCCTCTCAAATGCCCCCGTCTGTCTTCTGTTCAACCTAAGTGGTTTAATCGAGAAATCGGCCAAATGCTTAGGGAGAAGAGAACTGTGTACCGGCAATCGAAGATCTCGGGTGACTTTGACGAATACCGGAGGCTAGCCAGGAGAGTGAAGTCCAGCATAAGGGTGGCTAAGCGGTCTGAAGAACTCCGAGTGGCGAGACTCTGTAAAGAGAATCCCAAGGAGTTCTTTGGATATGTAAACAGCCGTAAACCAATCCGTCGAACGATTGGCCCTTTGAGGAATGAGGATGGGACATTAAAGCATTCAGATGAAGAAAATGCTAACCTCCTTAACGACTACTACTCTTCAGTGTTTACTGAAGAATGTGGTCCCATCCCCCAGCCGACGGATTCCTACTCGGGGAAAAAGCTGGAGGATATGGACTTCACCGAAGTTGAAATCAAAAAGAAGATCAGTGACCTAATGACGAATAAGTCACCTGGCCCGGATGGGTTTTTACCTAAAGTGTTGAAAGAAGTGCGCGATCAAGTGTCACGACACCTGAGCGCAATCTTCAACATGTCAATCCGGACCAAATGCGTTCCTAGAGACTGGCGTGAGGCGGAGGTGACTCCGATCTTCAAGAAAGGAGACCGTAACCAACCATCGAACTACCGACCTATCAGTCTGACTTCGATAGTCGGTAAACTCATGGAAAGCATCATGGTGGACAAAGTGACGTCGTATTTAGAGTCGAACCTGCTACTGAGGAGTTCCCAGCACGGCTTCCGAAGGCAACGGTCATGCCTGACGAACCTTGTGGAATTCTTCCACTTCATTTTCAGTGAGCACGATCGGGACAAGGCCGTGGATGTGGTCTACCTAGACTTTCAGAAAGCCTTTGATAAGGTACCACACCGCCGCCTTCTCCGGAAAGTGCGAGCGCTTGGCATAGACGGAAAAGTAGTAGCCGGCTGGATCGAGAACTGGCTAATTGGCAGACGGCAACGGGTGGTGGTGAATGGACAGTCTTCTGAGTGGGTGCCCGTTACTAGCGGGGTGCCTCAAGGTTCTGTCCTGGGACCACTACTATTCATCATCTACGTCAACGACATGGACGGTGACATGGTTGCGAAGATTTCCAAATTTGCCGACGATACCAAGCTTGGTATGAACGTTGCAAAGGATGGAAATACTGCCCGCCTGCAGGAAGATCTTGGGAAGATTGGGGAGTGGTCGGACACGTGGCAAATGCCTTTTAACGTGGGAAAATGCAAAGTGATGCATATCGGCCACAGAAACCCCCAATCTCAGTATATCCTTAATGGCACTGCTATTGAATCCACCGCCACTGAGAAGGACTTGGGTGTAACAATCACTAGTGACCTCAAGTTCTCGAAACTGCATTTAGGCGGAGAAAAAGGCCCAAAGGATGCTAGGCTATATTAAGCGCCAGTTTGGTTATCGGAACCAGGAGATTGTACTGTGCCTGTACAACTCACTTGTCCGACCGCACCTGGAGTATGCCGTACAATTTTGGAGTCCTTCATTCCGAAAAGACCGCAAGATTGGAACGCGTGCAAGCCAGGGCAACCAAACTGATCCCCTCTATCCGACATAAAAGTTATGAGGATAGACTAAGGGAATTAAATCTGTTCTCGCTGGAAACCCGTAGACTGCGTGGTCAGCTCATCGAAGTTTTCAAAATACTTCGAGGGTTCGACAATGTTGACTACCGGGATATTTTCACACTGAGTGAGAACAGAACGCGCAATCACGGCTTCAAACTTGAACTGAAGCGTTACAACCGCAATCTGTGTGGAAATTTTTTCACTTACAGAATCTGCGGTATGTGGAACGCACTTCCAGTGGAAGTTGTCAGCAGTGAATTTGTTGACCAGTTCAAGTCAAGACTAGACAAAGTCTTAAAAAGTGGCCGTGTAGGGACGCAAAACAATTGAGCAGCCATGTGCCCGCTTGATTGCTAGTCCAAAGGTACCCTCCTTGAATGGACCGTACGGTCTCCTAGGGTACCTTCTTTCCTTGTTGTTACTCCTTGTTGTTACTGTGAGTTTGATGCTTCATGGGGAAATCTACTCCCTGTATGTACGAGTGGAAGGAAGAAGGGTAAATCTTTAGACACCGCCACATTGTTAATTGGAATCGGGGTTTTTTTTCTAAATTAAAAGGTGATATGGACAATTTATATTACTCAATATTAAAGAAAATATGATTGATTTAAATAACATAGGTAAAGGAGGAAAGGTTTCGGGAGGAAGAATATAAAAACTCCTCTCTCAAGAAAACTTCTAAAAAATATATGCGCTCCTGGGGCTGATTGGAGATTCCTCCTGTTCCTCCTGAACGAAGTGCCCCCCGTCCCCCCGAAGTGGTTGCTCTTCCTTATTCTAAATTCTTTGCTCTTTATTCATACTTTTTACCTCAAACTTACTTCTCATTAGCATTACATGACTTGGTCACCGACAAATTTTCGTGTTATGATTATTTCTCTCGTACATTGTATTTGCAAAAGGAGGAAAAGTCAAGCGGAAAATGATAAAGGGTTCGAATTCATTGCGGTTGCCAGACGTATCATATCTTCAGAAAATAAATCCCTTCAAAATGATGTATAATATAATATGATGCGAGTTCAATTAACAATGTGTCTGTGTACTAAATATTAACCGAAAGAAGGATTATAAGGGTAGATGTGAAGATCCTTCAACGCCAAAAACGATGCGAAAATGGTTGATGATAAGAAAAAAAATCTTTTGAGCAGCAGCAGGTCATAGCTATGACACGATAGGATGAGACTTTTGAGGCGTCGGAGTTAGGTTTAAGCGAAGGTACAACGATTGACCTACGCCAGGCCGAGGGGAAGCTACCCATGGGCCAGATCCGGTTGTACATATCAAGCAAGAAGCGGGGTGGTGTTGGGTGAGGTGATGGGAATTCCGTCATGGCCAACAGAGTGAAAAGGCATGGGGGCACATGTTCTCTAGATAAGAGCCTGTTCTAGTCTTCACTCATCACTACTGGTATTATGAAAGTGGGAATAGAGGCCACCTCTCGTCATCCACCCCTTCAAATAGAAGTAAGGTGCTGTCCATTAGGACAGGTGGGCATGAGTATACGAGTTTCCCTTCCCACGCCACGGACTCGTCTCCAGACGACGTTGGTGGGGAAGGACGTGGAGTTCTCAGAGCCGTAACCTTTCAGGAGGTACTGTGAGCCCCTTTTAAACAGTCTCATATTAGTACTCTTGCTCTGTTAATCTATAGTTTATGTTGAGGATGACGTGTGTGGTAGTATCGGCAACTTTCACGCCTCTCAGCACGAACTGCGTCACTATATTGAAATGAATACCAGAGAATACCCGAGGTTGACTGTGCCAGAAGATTGGAGGATGAGAAAATCAGTGAGTTTAGAAAGTCAAATCGCCCTGTCTCTGCGCTTCTCATCCAGTCATGGATGTCATTCTACCCATCTACTGTGCCCTATGAGAGCAAGCTAAGTCTGCGCGATTGCCTTCTCTGTCTTGCGACAGTTGGACTCGGGGGAGGAGTAGCAAGAGAGAGAAATTGGAAAGTGTTTGCCTGCAAAATCCTCCCATTGTACAGCCCAAACACAAGTTCAGCCCTGCTTCATTAAGAAGGAAGGAAAGGTCAAGGTATAAAAGATATCTGGGCAAGCTGGCCTTCATATAGAAGGACGGCTCATCCATGAGGGAGAGAAGAGTGTGCGGGAGGAAGGTTGAGTTCTGTCATCGGTTAAAATCTAAAAGAAGGAAGGGACTGAGAGCTAGTCGATAAGTCCACATATAGAGTCAGATGAAGGATGGTCGTGAGGAGATGTAGGCTGTGCATACAATGTATGTTGTGCTAGGTAGAGCCGGACAAACCCCACATGAAGGCTGAGGTAAAGATGTAGAGGGTTAGTTGGGACTGATGCCCGGACGAAGTTGGCTGTTCCGCCGCGGCCAGAATTGCCTCGAGCAGGAGAGGAAAAGAAGGTAACTAAAGTTCAGAGACCTGACGTCCACCCAAAATTAGTTGCTGGAGGCAGAGGCAGTTAGGTTGACAGGACGTTAGAAGAAGTCTGATGTTCTCCCAGTTCGCAACTAAACCACGGCAATTCCAATGGACCACTGTGGGTGAGATGAGAAAAAAATAGAATATAAATTTGATTTTTTTAGCGCTTAGGGTGGAGGAAGGAGAAGGAGGGGGGGGGGCTAGTGAAATTATGGCAAAGTGGAAATGGGAGGGACAACAATGAAAAACGACCGCTGTAGTGAAGAATTTGCTGTGATGTAGGATGTTTGGGGGAATCTGAAATGTGGGGTCTTGAAAAGAGCATGGGAATGTTGTATTCTGGAATGATATTGGGAGTTGGGATTTTTGGAGAGGTCAGGAAGGAGACTGATAGTTTGAGGTTTGGGGAAAGGGTTGGAAAGTAGAGTTTTCTGGAGAGACCGGAGGGTCCTAGGGTTAAGGATTTTTGGTAGCTTGGGAGAAGAGTATTAAGTAAGGGCATGACCGGTAGAAACCGATGGGTCGGGTGATCGGGAGAGGCCTGTAGGAAAGGTATTCAGGCTAGACATGTGGTAGAGGTTTCGGGAGTGGGTTAGGGGATAGTATTTTCAGGGTTGGCCTGAGGACTAGTATCTTCAGAGCTACGGATTTGGAAAGGAACTTGGGGGTAGAGATTGGGTGAGGTAATTGTGGAAGGTAGCAGGGATGATCCAAAGAGGTTACTCATTGCTTCCACGGAGAGGGATGGACAACTATGGGATAGATAGAGGGATAGAAGTTGCATGCACTACCTCCACGGTAATATTGTCCTTGGGAGAGTGGTAGGATTGCTTGGGCGGAGACACTATCAGCGGTGGTGGCATTGGGTGTTACCATGCGGATGTCTCAGCAGGAGGGGTGCCCTGGAAGGCCGGTAGAATGGCCTACATGTCTAGATGGTATGCGCGGAGGTTGTGCTCGAGATTTGATTTTCTACGGGGACTGCAGCTGAGTTCAGTTGGCCCGGGGACTCGATTCCGATGGCGGAGGGTCTCGGAACCAAGTGGCTTTCGATACTTTTGTGGAAAATCCAGTCAAAAGATCGGTAAAGTACAGAGGGACCGACTGTACTGCGAGTAGAGACACCGGTATTGTTGAGTGTGTTGGTTTAGCGGAAGCAGAACTGGATACGTGTGAACCTGAGGGGGCCATGACGCCTCTGAAGCACTTTAGAATGAAGTGTATCTGAGGAAGGGAACTTCCGACTCAAACATATAGGTCTCGCAGTCGCGCGCCAGCTGGCTGATCTCATGACCAATTTGAGCAGGCTTGTTTTTCTTGGCAATGTAGTGGTGCAACTCAAAGTCACAGTTCAGGTAGAGCACTACTGTCTTTCAGCAGGCAGAGCTGTAGAGGGGGGCCTACAGCCTATGGATCTGATTTTCAGGAGAGGCCTGTAGGAAAGGTATTCAGGCTAGGCATGGGGTAGCGATTTCGGGAGGGGCTTAGAGGATAGTATGTTCGGGGTTGGTCTGGGGAGTAGTGTCTTCGCAGCTATGGATTTGTAAAGAAACCTGAGGGGTAGAGGTTGGGTGAGGTAATTGTGGAAGGAAGCGGGTATGATCCAAAAAGCTTACTCTTTGGGCTATAGGGGTTGCCTACACACCAGTAAATGTGGAGTGGTGAGATCATGAATTTAAATTATAGTAATAGTATAAGAGTGAACACCTTTCTGCTGGAATATGTAGAACTGTAGCACTGAAATAGCAAAGAAGGTAGGCCTGTGGCACCCGCAATGCAGGATAGGTAGGCCCAGCGAGGAACCCCAACAAATGGGCTCTCGGTGGATCTATGAAATGCTAAAAAATGGGTACTCGCATGAATTAATGGAGTAATATATCATGTATAATAGATAGTGAACCAAAGAAAAGTAGAGAGAAATAATATATTACATTGTATATTTATTAAGAAAATGTATAAAGCAAGTATATCGCCACACACATTAACATATGCACGCTGGAAACAGCTGCCAGTTAAAAAGGTCTCAATGATAGATAACAGGGACAAGCTGAACAAATACAGGGCAATATATGCTTTGACCGGTTGAGCTGTCGTGAGTGTGAAACGAAAAATAAACTGCCGTATCTATTGATAGGGTTTGTCAGCCTGGTCTGAAAATGTGTACAGATACTTTAGGAACGCACACACACCTCTGGTAACTCCGCCCAACGGTCAAGGAAGAGACTAACAAATGTGCTTGATCGTTGGCTCCGCCCCGCGTCCAGGTCAAGTAAAAAAGGTCACGCCCCTTAGAGACGGGACGCTTATATAAAAACAAACGCACGTTGAAGAGAAGACTCAAACAGAGTCAGAAGAAAGATAGAGAATCGAGATCAGTAGACTTGTCCGTCAGTATAGCTTACTTGCTATATTGCAATTATTGGTGAAACTCCCTCCTCTCGTCCATCCGTCGTGAAGTCCAGCCTGAACGTTAAGTAAGCCGAAGAAGTAAGTAAGCCTTATCACTGGTTATGGACTGCTCATCTCCCAAGTAGGTAGACTTTGTGACTGGTGACCACTCGAAGGACGGAGAAGAAAAAGCCTGCTGAGTTTGTTCACCAAAAATGAAGATTCCGCCGAGAAATCTCAGATTTCTGAGACTTCAGTCGTTGCCCTTATGGTAAGTGGCAACGACCTCTACCTCAGAGGAGGTAGGGTAGGCCCTACAGGCGAGATTATAAAGACGGTTATGGGCGCTGTCGACGACTGTGGATTTAAAACCCGCAGACGCGTCGTGGTGGCGATGCTGCCGAGGTGGGGTCCAAGCCGGACTGCCCACTTGAGGAACATGTCGCCACACCGGCGCCTTGAAAACCTCTGTACGGGGAAGGGTTTTTTTTTGTCGACCCCTACGCCGTATTCTATGGTAGAAAAAACCTCTACCAAAGAGATGGGGTGCACCTCTCCTTTAAGGGCAAGGCTTTCCTAGCCAACCTCATCCAGGATGTTGGGGAGCGCACCCAAAGGAGTATCCGGCCCATTGGGAAGGCGGACGTACGCCAGTACGCCCGAGTCACTCCCAAAACAACCTTCTCGGAGGTTGTCAAAAATGGTGCCACCGTGACAACCAAGAACCGGGAAACGGAAGAGTATAGGGGGTCCTACATTAGGGGACTCCCTGAAAGTTCTTCTGTTCAATGCGAGGTCAATCAGGAACAAGTTTCCTAAGCTCCGTGGCCTAGTAGCAACGGAAGAACCCGAAATGGTAGCCATAACAGAATCCTGGATAAAAACCTCAAACCGAGACTTTGAAGGCCAATTCACGGTTCCTGGCTACCAACTCTTCCACAAAGATAGGCCAGACAGAGAGGGTGGCGGTGTAATGTTGTATGTCAAGGATACAATCGAATCTACGAACTCCAACATTAGGTCCGATCACGAGCTCCTAGGCGTTGACCTAAAGATAGGTCCTGTCAGATACAGGACCCTGGTGCTTTACAAACCCCTTCCCAACCCGTTGAGAAGGACAGGGAACTGTACCAGCTGCTGGGTGAGCTTGTTCAAGGCAGACTGTGCATTGTTATGAGCGACTTCAACATACAAGTTGACTGGGAAACCAGAGCAGCCTGTGGTGAGAGCGCGCTACTCCTGGAGTTCGCCAACAACGAGTTCCTCACTCAATGGGTCAGAAAACCGACGAGAGGAGACAATATCCTCGACTTGGTCTTCACCTCTGAGGATGATATCGTTGAGGATATCTCTGTAGGCGAAGAGCTTGGTGGCAGTGATCACCAGCTAATTAAATTTACCGTAAAGATCCCGAAGGTAAGGTCTGTTGCCAGTCAATCAAGGAAACTTGACTTGAGAAGAGCAGACTTTGCAAGCCTTCGTGCTGGGCTGACTGATGTAAGGCTAGCGGTATGCGAAGTGGTTGAGGATTCGTGGAACAAGTTCAAAAATAAGTTCATGAGTCTTTAATCAAGTTGCATCCCTCCGAAATGCCTCCGTCGGTCTTCTGTTCAACCAAAGTGGTTTTATCGAGAAATCGGCCAACTGCTTGGGAGAAGAGAAATGCGTACCGGCGATTGAAAATCTAGGATGCCTTTGACGAGTACCGGAGGCTAGCCAGAAGAGTGAAGTCCAGCATAAGGGCGGCTAAGCGGTCTGAGGAACTCACAGTGGCGAGCCTCTGCAAGGAGAATCCCAAGGAGTTCTTCGGCTATGTTAATAGTCGTAAACCAATCCATCGTAGGATTGGGCCCTTAGTGGACGAGGAGGGTGCATTAACTCACTCAGCTGCAGAAAATGCTAACCTGCTCACTGATTACTTCTCTTCAGTGTTTACTAAATAGTGTGCTCCCATCCCCCAGCCCACGGATTCCTGGAGGTACTGGACTTCACCGAAGGAGAAATAAAGAAAAAGATCGCTGACCTAAAGACGAATAAGTCCCCCGGATCGGACGGGTTTCTATCCAAGGTGTTGAAGGAAGTGTGCGATGAAGTATCACGACATCTGTGCGCTATCTTTAACATGTCAATCCGGACCGGATGCGTTCCTAGAGACTGGTGTGAGGCGGAGGTGACTCCGATCTTCAAGAAAGGAGACCCCAGCCATCCGTCAAACTATCGACCCATCAGTTTGACTTCGATAGTCGGTAAACACATGGAAAGCATGATAGTGGACAAGATAACGTCTTATTTAGAGTCAAACCTGCTACTGAAGAGTTCCCATCACGCCTTCCGAAGGCAACGGTCATGCCTGATGAACCTTGTGGAATTCTTCCACTTCGTGTTCAGTGAGCATGATCGGGATAAAGGGGTGGATGTTGTGTACTTTGACTTCCAAAAGGCCTTTGATAAGGTACCACACCGCCGCCTTCTCCGGAAAGTGAGTGCACAGGGCATAGACGGCAAGGTAGCAGATTGGATAGAGAACTGGCTAAGTGACAGACGGCAACGAGTATTGGTGAATGGATGAACCTCTGAATGGGCCCCGTATCTAGCGGTGTCCCTCAAGGTTCCGTCCTGGGACCACTACTGTTTATTATGGTTGCCAAAATCTCCAAATTTGCCGACGACACCAAGCTTGGTATCAATGTGGCAAAGGAGGGGAACACTGCCCGCCTCCAAGAGGACCTTCAAAGGATTATGCATATCGGCCACCGAAACCCCAAATCTCAGTACATCCTTAAGGGCACTGCTCTTGAATTGAGTCACACTGAGAAGGACTTGGGTGTTACTATCACTAGCGACCTCAAGTTCTCGAAACAGTGCATCGAGGCAGAAAAAAAAGCCCAAAGAATGTTAGGCTACATAAAGCGCCAGTTTGGATACCGTAACAAGGAGATAGTACTTTGTCTGTACAACTCCCTTGTTCGGCCGCACCTGGAGTATGCCGTACAATTTTGGAGTCCTTCGTTTCGAAAGGACATCGCAAGGTTGGAACGCGTACAAGCTAGGGCAACCAAACTGATTCCCTCTATCCGACATAAAAGTTATAAGGGTAGACTAAGGGAATTAGATCTGTTCTCGCTGGAAACCCGTAGACAAGCTAGGGCAACCAAACTGATTCCCTCTATCCGACATAAAAGTTATAAGGGTAGACTATGGGAATTAGATCTGTTCTCGCTGGAAACCCGTAGACTGCAGTGTCAGCTCATCGAAGTTTTCAAAATACTTCGAGGTTTCGAAAATGTTGACTACCGGGATATTTTCACACTGAGTGAGAACAGAACGCGCAATCACGGCTTCAAACTTGAACTGAAGCGTTACAACCGCAATCTGTGAGGACATTTTTTCACTTACAGTATCTGCGGTAAGTGGAACACACTTCCATTGCAAGTGGTCAACAGTGAATCTGTTGACCAGTTCAAGTCAAGACTAGACAAATTCTTGAAAAGTGGCCGTTTAGGGACGCAAAACAATTGAGCAGCCATGTGCCCGCTCGATTGCTAGTCCAAAGGTACCCTCTTTGAATGGACCCTAAGGTCTCCTAGGGTACTTTCTTTCCTTGTAACTCTATTACCTTAACCTAACATACCTTAAGAACTTCGTGACTTCCTGTCATGAAAGAGTCTCAAGGATTTCCACTAACGGGATGCTCCGAAGACCTTTGGCAAAAATATGCTTTGGCAGCAGTTGTGGTGTAGATGCTGGGTTTCGGTTAGCGCACAACCTATTTTCTGCCTGAGAGCGAGTAGAGAGCCTGTGCAGTCAGCAGGACGGGACTTTAATAGTAAAGAAACGCACGACTGGAGCCGTACGTAAACCTCTTTATTAATATTTTTTTTAATATAGTGCCTGAAATAAGCGCTCATGAGTTAAGGGGAATGAGGCTAATCATAAGGATGTTCTCTCGACCAGAAAGCGATTAATGGGACACAGGAAGAACGAAGCTGTATTTTATAATAAGTGATGAGCGTTAAAGAGAGCGTGAGGGAAGGGCACATTTGTTTTTGAATAGTCGATGGGGCTTAGGATGGTTGGTAGGATATGAAGGCTCTCCTATCGATAGGAGAGCTAGGGGTGAAAAGCGTATAATTGCTTGTGTCGCAGAGGCCAGCGCGATAGCAGAGTCTGGGGTATATTAGGTAGTAGCGGTAAGGGTTGTGAATAGTGCATATTTTATGTGCTGTTTTGGAGACAGTTTTAGCATTTTTCACACGCAAAAGTGCTGGTCCCCTCCAAATGTCCAGGTGACACCAATCAAACAAAGACCTATTCAACGGAAAGATCCGAGGCAAGAGAAGGAAAAAAGTTGAACCTTGAGCTGCCCCTTCTTGAATAAGCCCTCAAAGGTATCAGTGGCATTGGCGCATTCCGCTGCGAACAGCCCCGAATTTATGAGTCCAAGAAGTTCTCGCGTGTTCTCGAAAACACTTTGTCATCAAAAGGGGCCTCATCGGTTCCTTCAAAATATATCCGGAGGTCAATATCCTCCAGTGGAATTGCTGTTTACTATGGACTAATTTGGAAAAGCAGAGTAGGTAAACATCGCCTGTCATTAGTCCTTGGCTATTTGTCTGCAAGTAACAATGCTGGGTTACTCCCCTCTTCCCACTCTCCCGGTGTGCAATGGTTTCACGACTCTTCCGCCCCGGATAGGGGCTGGGAGGGCGGTTACGTTTTATACACCCGATGCGATGTCTCGGCTCTGTTTTTGCTTCTAAATAGCTACTTATATGCGGTAGCAGTCCAGCTGCACCTGAACCTGAAGTTCTCTATTTTGGGCTACATTTCCCAATCAACCGACTTTGATAAGCCGAAATTCCGCCATAACTCAGTTCCGAGTACCTTTCTCCGCCTCGGTGGCTTGAACTACACGGTCAGTTCCAGGAGTCGAATCCTGGTAGATCTGATCGAAGAGCTGGAGATTTATGTCCTTAATGTGGATGAGTTCAGGCACCAACCTTTACGAACGCTTCGTTTTCTTCTCTCGATTTGGCCTTGTGTTCTCCTAGTGCACAAGTTGGGCCACTATTACCCGAGATGCAATTAGGTGGAGCTTTGGTTGGCTGCCCTGGTCCTTATATGAGGGAATGATTGAATTCTCGATCTCACTCGACAAGTTTAGATTTGCTGATGATCTTAGCAGGTCAATGTCCCGAGCCTGATCGTACCCCTGGGTGAAGCCATCTTAAGGGAAGAGTTGTACCACCAACCGAAATGTGACAGGTGGCTTCTCCTCCTTCCGTGGGGCGTCCAAGAGTTGGCAGGCCATGTGTCATCACGGCGAACGACCAGATCATGGAAAGGCATGTCCGGAGACTACCACGTCCCGTTCCCAACCTCAATGGAAGAAACAAAAACAGGATGAACTGTCAATGTAAGCGGGGCTCTGAAGATGGGCGGATGACGAACCGAGCAGGAGAGTGACCAAATCATGGTTTGTCCGTCTGGCATTAGGGCACCGTCGGATAGGGACTAGAAAAATCGAGGTGTGATGGATGGTATTGCTACCGCCTGAAGGCATTCGTGTCGTTACTGCGGTGTTACCGCTATCACCGCTTTTAGCATACAAATGAACGATATCGACGTGCTAATTTGGGCCAATCCCAAATCTATCCAAACTTCTCTAACGCCTTTCTCGATAAAAGTGTCTCGTGTAAAGTCAGGTAGGTAAATTTTATCGGATCACATCCCTGCTTCCTCAAAATATTGTGTAAGCGGACCGAATTTCGTTCAGGAGGTTAAAGACGTGGCCTTGTCATTTGATTGACCAGGCCTTCTCTCCCCCTTTCAAGTTTAATAGCACCCTCCACTCGTGGCCCTTACATGCCAATGTGGTACTTCTCGCGACCATCAGAAACCCATTTGCGGGTCTACCTCCCCAAGGCAGGCTTATGGTGAAACTCCTGCTCTGGCCACTACCGTGGCTTCGTATCCATCCACCTCCCTCGTGTGATAACTTCGTAAGAAACAAGGAACAGGCTCCTCCAACGAGTAGCTAAACTTGGAGGATGAAAAACACGGGAAGATGGTACTGGCCACCCCATAGATAACGAATACTTGATTGGTAGCTGCACCAAATTCCGGATTCTGCTACTTCCATAGTCGGGCGATAAGTCAGCGCGGTTGTTTGCCGCTATGCCTGCCAGGGGGCGATTCCAATCATTGTTACGATTTACTTTGGGTGAGATGCTGCTGCCATCTTGGAAAGTTTTGAAATCATAAGTTAATTGTATTTATTTGCCGTTGTGGGCCTGCTAGCTCTAGTACTTGTAAGTAATCAAGATGTGGACTCTTGCTATTTAAGCGAATAAGTTATAATGTGTGTTAAATAAGAGAAGCCAGCATATGATACATATATGTTGCTTGGGGAGGGACGCTATAATGATCTAGAAATTGCAAACTTAGCCTTAAGCATCACAATGCACGCGTTAATTTCTAAAATAACTTAAAAGTTAGAGCAATAATTACGTAAATAATACACTAATTTAAATTAATAGTGCATTTAAGCTACAATAAACTTAACTATCATCGAATGATTTTATTATTCATAGTATTATATGCGTTTGTAAACAAACGAGGACGATTAGGCTTAACAAGATTGCGATCGTCTGAAATTGTCAGAAATGACGTCCTTGAACACATTTTTTTAATACGGCAATAGCTCCTCCATTTGGCAAAAATATTCTCAAATATATATTTTTTATTTTGATTTCGTTAACCTTGTATCGGCGCCGATATATCGGCTAATTTGCATATCGGTGCAACCCTAATCTATGGTATTGTTTATCCATAGATAACTGTTTACCATAACTGTGATATTAAAAGTCGTAACTACGATACGCACCCTAAACTACACCTTCACCGATGCCTTGGGTTGATCAAATCATCTCTGGCTAGTTATTACACTAAAATTATAGGTAAATATGTAGATTATCGGCGCGAACGATGGGACGTACTATTTCGTCCGTGTTCCAAAATGTTTCACGTTTTTGGAGTACATTTAAGTTGACGGCTCGTGTGGGGGTAAACACAATAGGGGGACTACACTACGATGATCCTGAGTTTAATTAAATTGGGAGAGGGTCTGGGGGGCACAGCCCCCCAGTATATAATCCTAATTGTTTATAAAATAATAATTCGAAAAGGACTCAAACGCGCATGAATATTCCGACATGAGTGAACGATAATATTTACACAAAAATATTTTTTTCGGCCGGGCCGCTAATCTACATATTTACCAAATTATATTTTATTGTTGTTTATCATCATCACTAACTCTATAATTTAAGAAGGGTATTTTTTTGAGTATTTGAATAATAATTTTATCTTAGTTTTTTATCAAAGTTATTTCTAATAATTCTTTTATAATATCAAAAACAAAATGGTGAAGTTCAGAAATAAATATAAGTATCGAAATTTTGCGAAATTTTAAAACCCGAATGGTGAAGTTTAGAAATTTATTTGTCTTCTTCTATAACTATATTTTAGCAACGTGATATTTTGAAAGGGGAGAAATTTAGTTTAGAATTCCTTTTTAAAATTATTAGAATTGGCGAAGTTAAGAAAATTTATAAAAATTTAACCATGTCTGCTTTTTTTTAGATTTTAAATTTTAATCTTAGTAGCGAAGCGCAAGCTCCCCCGTAGGGGAGAGTGGTGAAGCCTGTCGTAAATATTTTTTACTCCAAGAAACGAAAGTGGAAATTGTACATAGACATTCATTTTAATTTAGTTTACTTGTTATATTAAAGTAAGTTGGGAGTAGTAGTAATAATGACTTGGGTTAATTAATTTTTAATTAGTGGTCGTCGTTGCGTTTTGCGAAAGTGTATCGTTTCGAGTTGCCACCTAGCACAGCTCCGGGTGTACCGAGAAGCAGTTTTCTTTTCTGCTACGACGACTCAGTGTCAAGATGTAAACACAGACCCCGTTAAATATCTACTAAAGATTCCGCAAGTTATCAAGTTTTGGTTCATTACGGCGTGCAAAGCCGTATGATAATAATTTAGCTATTTTGATTAAGTTTCATAAATATTAAAGGATAAATAAGCCATTATCTCGCTCCAAGATCAAGATTAATCACCATTTCACAGGCTAAGTATATATTTAGCTGTTATTTATTAATAGTAGCTACCTATTAGGATCCTTTAGGCATATTATACTTAGACACTGTGAATGGGATATTTAATAACCACCTTATATTAGAGCAAGTTGAGATTTTTATTCTTTTACTAATTTTATATTACAGCCATTATTTTTCATTTAAAATCTAATTTAATTATTCTTCTCGCAATTTCTTGTTCAAATTGTTCCCAGTGACCAATTTCATAATTAAAAATTAAGCAGGAAAGTCGCGACAAAGCCATTGCCTGGTAAATTTATTAAACACGGGTTCAAAGATAGCAATAAAATCTAATAATACTACTGTACTGTTATCGATATGATTACAAATGGTGTATTACTTTGCCAGAAAGGCCCGCAGCCTCCTAAAGTGTGTTGCTTGCCAGGAGGCTCTGGGAGAAGGCAACACCCTTATGCCCTCAGTGCAGGTGGCCGACCCCGACAAGCTACCATAGACTTTCAGAGAGATGACTGAATTCCAGGACCGCGGCGGTCTCCTCTACCCCTCAAACGAGTGCATACACATGGCCATGATAGCCGTGGAAGTCTTCAAGGCGATTATACAACACCAGGCGAAAGGAGGGCCAAAGTCCTGGCAGCCTACTCTTCAGTAGAAGTGTTCGTGAGTGTCTACAAGGAAATAATGAGCAATGACTTAGGCCTGCCCCTGCTGGACTGTGAAAGGGTTGCAGCCTGGTCAACACCGTTGTTCCTGCCATCGCCAGTTCCCTCTTCCCATTCCATGTCATGGGCAAAAATATGGTGTCAAAAGCTAAGTCATGCCCATACAAAAGTCAAAAGAAGAGTCATAAAAAGAGGTAATCCGGATGCACCCGAGAAAGCTACCAGGAGCAAAAGTGACTACAAGAAGAAGAAACTTTCTAGTGAGAAAACGTCCTAAGTCAATTTAAGTGTGCGTAGCCACGGACATTTGTTATGTATTTAAATTTTGTAGGGTAGATATTAGAATCCAGGTTAACCATGAAATAGGTTACTAGTACAGGGTGTCCACACCTTAGATTCTTACTAGCTATTACTTTATTATACCTATTTCAGAATAATATAGTCGGTACTCACCCATGGGCTATGAAAAAGATTTATAAAGTTAAAAAAAATGAAATTAGATGCGGGGGTCTAGCTAAATGATACCTAATGGAAATATAATTGTTTGCTAGATTGGTCAGGTGTGGGCCCTGGAGGGATTTCTTCTTTTTTTCTTTAATTGATCCTACCTACTTTATTTCATTAATTAGAATATACCTTGAAATATGTTTGTAGTTAAATGTAATATACCCATTTTTCATTACAGTTTTAATTAAAGATTCTGCCATTTTTTTTTTAAGTACCTGGAAAACCTATGGAATTTTGAAATTTGATATTAGTATACACCCTGTAGTATCTAAGAATCCCATTGTACACAGCCTTATTAAATAAAATTGAATTGAATATAACCAACATCGGTTATAAATATAAGGTTTTTATTTTTTCTTATTCATTAAATAAGTCATCACACTTTCGTTCGTCACGTCGAATCTGTTCGTCGAATAAAAATTTGACTTCACAGCTCGAAGTACATTGGTCCCAGGGTGCTTCATGCCAAATTTTGGGGAAATATCTTTAAAAATAAAGAAATGAGAACGATTTTTGTTTTTTCCTGGCTAGCCAGACTATGGAATCGCCTGATTTTGAGCTACCAATCAAGTGTTCGTTATCTATGACCACCCATATGCTTTTCAAAGACGACCCTTACCCCCAAAATGAGGGCAACACCCCATAAGGATCAGCATATACCCTCTGCCCTAGTGCCATTGGCAGTCTAAAACTGATGGAAAGTGCCGAGCTCTTTTTCCTTCTAGACATCTTCCTTTTGCCCTTCCTTCCTTTTTGACATATTCTTCTGTCGTATATGGGTACTAGCTGCCACCTGGAAGATTTGCGTGCCCTCAAGGCTTGGATCACTGAATGGTTTTCCAACTCTGCATCCAGGCCTAGAGAAGCTAGTGCGGCCCTTCGGTCATTCTATGCAGTTTCCACTAAGACTGTCATTTTGTCTCCCTTTTTATTGTCTCTCCTACCACTACCCATGGGCCTTATTGTCAATTACTCGGCGCGCTTTAGAATTAACGACTTAGACTAACTCTACCTCTTGGATGTTGTTCGTGGTAACCCCGACCTCTCCGAAGCTATTCACTTAGCCTCATCCATCACCTGATCACCCCACCGTGCCACGTATAGGTTTGGTCTGGGATTCCCGCAGGGTAGCGGTGAGGCGTATACCAACCATCCTATTGGTATCGGCCTCGCACAAAGGCGAGGTTCTAGTAGCGCTGATATCTCGTTGGAATAAAGGTAGGGCCGCTAGCAGGAGGGGTACTGAATTTTATCAAAATTTTCCCATAGATTGTCCTTCTCCCCCCAAATAAAATAAATAAATAAAACGACATACCATCGTAGTATAGGTTTTAAGATGAATATTGCATCACTACACTAGATAGCTCAGGTCACAATAAACATCAAAACCTATATTTCGTTATTCAAGGGAATGAAGTTAAATGATAACGTGAAATCTAAATTTTTGCAGACGAACTTCGTTAGGCCTAAATCTTGGCGACGTTAGGGAATACATGTATTAAAACAAAGAGTTAAGAAAAATATATATTATTGAATAAACAGTTATTATTGAGAAGAGAAATTATACAGTAACAGTTATGATTGGATTGAATTACGCGTGTGAATTAAATTTGCATGAATTAACGAGAATGGATTTACAATTGATAAATATTAAATATATTATAAATTGGTAAATGTTGCTAAATCGTTAAATGTGGAAATAGATTATATAGTATGATAAATAGATAATAAATAGTAATTGGCTAATAGATAATTGATGTATAATAATTGGTTGATTGCAATTAAATTGGTTAAATAGTAAGTAATTTGTAAGTAGTAATTGTTAAATAGATTGGTAAATAGATTGTTAAATAGATTTAAGTTTAAATTGTTTTATGGAATAATAGATAGATTATAACGGAGTTGGAAGGGTCTGATTCACTGATGTGAGGAAAACGAATGAACCTCATGTTTAATTTTAAGACGCTTAGGAGAGCGGGAGTAACAATCTCACAATTTATTTCAAGGTTACCAACCCTTCTCGATATATATATATATATATATATATATATATATATATATATATATATATATATATATATATATATATATATATATATATATAATATATATATATATATATATGATTAAGATAAATAGCATAATTAGACAACTGTTCTGCTTCAGGTACAGCGGGTGATCCTATCCTCCTCGAACTGGAAGACAACACTTAAGGATGGGCCATCCTTAGGTGTTGTCTTCCTTTTCTAGGAGGATAGGATCACCCGTTGGACCTGAAGCAGAGCAGTTGTCTAATTATGCCATTATCTAAACCGCACCAATTTGTCTTAGATATTTTTCCATATATATATATATATATATATATATATATATATATATATATATATATATATATATATATATATATATATATATATATATATATATATATATATATATATATATATATATATATATATATATATATATATATATATATATATTATATATATATATATATATATATATATATATATATATATATATATAAAATATATATATATATATATATATATATATATATACAGTTAAAAATAAATATTTGCACTTGTAGGGGTATATACCGCTACAATACTGACCCATCGAGGGAAAAGCTCGCACAACACAAGGTATTTACATAAATTTTTAGTCTATATAGCGGCGAGGCCTCCTTACAACGCGTCCAGAACGGGTTATGGTGCCAATTGGCTGACTCGGTTTGCAGGTCAGGTCGCGATTAGTTGTGTCACTCGATTGAGGCGGGAGATTCTCGCGAACCAAGACCGGAGCGTCGGGTGACGATTGTTCTTGGCCCATCGAAAAGGCGACTGTCGGGCGTTGCGCGTTGGTCGGGAGGCCGCAGCAGTTGGGAAGAAGAATTGGGGGTGTAGAGATGGTTGGTGGAGGGTTTGCGAGTAAATAGGTGGGAGGAAAAGTTGCAGTTTAATTTGAAAGAGTAGAAGAAGGGTTCGGAAGTGGAGTTAGTTGGTTGGGAAGTGTTGAAGGAATAGTTGTGTGCGGAAGGTAGGCTGGGATGACCACTGGACCTATATTACTGGAAGAGGAAGGTAGTGGCTGTTCTAGATGATCGGCCTCTATGAAAGCAGGTTTAAGCCGATCGATGGAAACCGTATCCTGCTTGGTGCCAAGCTGCAGTAAAAAGAATTTCGGCTTCCTGGAGACGACGAGAAAGGGTCCGTCATAGACAAGTTTCAAGGATGTGCGAGTGGAATCGCGATGGACAAACACATGAGAGAAAGTTGCCATCTCCTTTGGCACGAAAGGTTTCTGATTAGCAGGCACTCTTGTGGCGGTCGGCTTTACCTCAGACATCGCCCGTACTAAATTGTGTACGTATGCAGCAGGATGTATGTCGGAAGGAAGAGGACATTCAGCGGAAGAAAAGAATTGGCCTGGAAGACGAAGTTGCGTACCATAGACGAGTTCCGCAGCAGAGCAATTCAAATCCTCTTTCAAGGAAGCACGAATTCCCAGGAGAATGAAGGGTAGCTTGTCCATCCAAGTGAGGTTGGGGTCAATGGAGCGTAAGCTTTCCTTGGGAGTCCTGTGTAAACGTTCCACCTTTGAATTACTCTGCAGATGGTAGTTAGTGGTACGGAGAGGAAAGGAGCCAAACACTGACATGAGTGCATCCCATTTGTGGGATTCAAATTGGCTACCTCGATCAGTCATGATCGTTAATGGGACACCAAAACGTGCAACCCATGCTGAGACGAAGGCTCGAGTTACACTGGAAGCTCTGATGTCGGGGATAGGAACTGCCTCTGGCCAAGAGGTAAAACGATCGATGATGGTGAGAAGGTAAGTGCAACCACGTGAAAAGGGCAGATGACCAACCATATCGATGTGAACGCCATCAAAACGTGCCGATGGAAGTGTAAAAGCAGCCAGAGGGGACTTTGTGTGGCGTTGAACCTTTGCACGTTGACAAGGAAGACATGCGCGGGGCCATTTGGCCACGTCGGCGTTCATACCTGGCCACACATAACGTTGTGTGATGAGCTTGTGAGTTGCTCGAATGCCAGGAGACCGTGAGTCTGGTCAAAAATGTGCCGATGGTAAGCGAGAGGAATGAGAGGACGAGGACAGTCAGGAATTGAATAGTCAACCAGGATGCGCCTAGAGGGACTGTCGGGCAAGTCGATCTCGCGAACGACGAGCTAAGAAGAGTGACGCAGTGTTTGTGTGTCTTCATCTTGTTCCTGGGCAAGCGCTATAGTCGTGTGATCGATGGGCGCAGTTTGGGAGAGTTGCGTGCCCAAAATCGATGAAATGCGAGAGAGCGCATCTAGTGCGACGTTTGAAAAACCAGGAATGTAGCGAATATCGTTTGTCATCTCAAGGATGAAGTCAAGGTGACGAGTATCAACTACAGAGTGCACAGAGGAGGTGCTACTAGAGGCGAGCGCACCAACCAATGGCTTGTGGTCGGTAAAAACAGTAAATTCAAGCCCTTCCATGTATTGTTGGAAGTGACGGATGGCGAGGTATATGCTCAGTAATTCGCAGGAAAACGTACTGTACCTCTGTTGGGAAGGAAGAAGAGCCTTAGAGAAGAAGGCGAGAGGTTGCCAAGAGTCACCAACCCTCTGTTGTAGTGTCGCACCGACATGAGTAGCGGACGCGTCCGAAGCAACGCTTATGGGAGCTCCTGGGCAAGGATGGGCCAAGACAATAGCGGAAGCCATATCATCTTTGGTGCGAGAGAAAACCTTCAAGCATCGGGGGGACCAGGCAAGAGGAAGGTTCTTCTTGGACTTGGAAAGCAATTCGTAGAGAGGTTGCATAATGTAGGAGATGTTGGAAATGAACCTGTGTTAAAAGTTTACCATCCCACATAATCTACGAAGTTGCTTTAGCGAAGAAGGTCGGGGGAAAGCCCGGATAACTTCAACTTTGTCCTCAAGAGGATGAATTCCCTCGGGGGGAAATGTGGTGTCCCAAAAAGGAGAGCTGTGTGACACCAAAGATACACTTAGAAGTGTTGAGTACGTTACCATACTCATCTAAACGTGCAAACATCTGGCGAAGGTGAGAAAAATGCTCCTCTTAAGACGAAGATGCTATCAAGAGGTCGTCTATATACCAAAATACGAAGGGAAGACCTCTCAGATCCTAATCCATGAACCGTTGGAAGGTCTGACCACTGTTACGAAGCCCGTAAGATATTCGGTTTATGACAAAGAAATCGAATGGAGTGGTGATAGCCGTCTTAGGGATATCATTAGGGTGAATCGGGATTTGGTTTAAAGCGCGAACAAAATCGAGCCGAGGAAAAATGGAGCAGCCGAAGAGAGCGGAGTTAAAATCCGATAAGAAAGTCAGAGGATACCTATCAGGAACTGTACAGGCATTGAGTCGCCTGTAGTCACCTACAGCTCTGAATTCCCCCAGAGTAGACTTAGGTACTACATGAAGAGGTGAAGCCCATGGGGAGGTGGATGGGGAAGCGATCCCGGCATCTATCATGAACTTAAATTCTTGCTTCATTAGGGCAAGTCTATCCGGAGCCAGTCGACGGAGACGTGAGAAAACTGGCCCTCATGTCGTCTCTATTCTTTGCACCACATTGTGCTTAATAGGTTTGTCCTTAGAAGGAGGCAGACAGAGGCTTGGGAACTCCCGCAAAAGTTGCTGGAAGTGGGGATCAGTTGCAGGGAGACGAACAGAGAGGAGAGAGCTGGTGGAAGGAAAGAATGAAACAGCAACTGTTAGGGTCATGGTTCTGTCGATAATCTTGCGGCGACGAGAATCGACGAGAATGTCGTGCACGGAAAGGAAGTCTAGGCCCAAAATTGGTATGTCGACGTCGGCAATGATGAATGTCAATGGGAAAACACGACGTAACCCGAGAGAGAGCTCGAGGATACGCCTTCCATAAGTCCTTATGTCCAATGAATTGGCAGCTTTAAGGACAAGATCAGAAAAAGTGCAAGCTTTCTCAACTGAAGAGGCTGGAATGACACCGCATTGAGCGCCAGTGTCAACCAGGAAGGAGAAACCAGAGAGTGGGTCAGGAATACTAAATGGAGGATCGACCTGATAAAGGGATGAGGCTGCAGAGGTGATAGACCCACGTATCACTTGCGACTTCAGTTTAAAGTTCCCTGTGAAGAAGGTGAAAATTGGGTAAGAGAACCCGTAGAATTTTGTAAGTTTGAAGGTGGTGAAGTTAGTCTAGGCGCAGTTTGAGATGAAGATTGAGCATTTTAATGGTACGAGCATGGGCTTGAGCATTTTTCTGCTCTTACACCAAATTTAAGATGGTACCAGCAAAAGCCTGAAAGTTGAAATATAGCAGTATGAGCAGCACGACCAGAATGAGGGTTAAAGTTGTGGGCATGAAATGATGCTCGGTAAAAATTCCAAGGCTGAACACAGCGGACAGCGTTGCTCCCATAATTAGAGTGTTACCAGCAGCTACCCTGAGAGTTGTCAGGATAGGGGGAATTAGGCCTAGGTTTGAAAGGAAACTGCTGTGCCTCACCTCTTGTGCTGGAGTTCCCTCGTTGGTGTTGCTTTTTTCGGGAGGAGGAACGACGTCTGACTCCTCCGTTCTGCTCACGATGTTGCTCTCGGTGAAGACCCGTTCGCACCTTTAGGGCACGAATATCCATTTCAATCCTCTCCAGAACGGATAAAAGACCCGAAGCCTGGGAGGATTAATCCTGAGGGAGTCCTGGCCTGTCGTAAGGAGCTCCGGCCGGAGACCTAACCTGAGAAATGGATACGTGTGAGTTGTGTTTGACATTAGAGTTGCATGATGCGCTACGCCCCTATTTTCATCTATAAACAACCAGGTGCCAGCATTTCTCCAGTTGACGAATGGATTAGTATACAGGGCGTCAGCCGCCTCTGCCATCTTCTCCACGTTCGATGGGAAGGACATTAGTATGAGGGGCCTAATTTAGCCCGGCATCCCATGCATGAATATTTCATTTATGAGGGGCTCGAGTTGGTCGAGCTGTGCTCCCTTGGCATGTGCCAGGGCCTTGATATGGTCCAGAAAAAGCGTGGTGCGCCTGTCCGCCATCTCCTGCGTATCGAGAAGGATGCGCAGGTCCTTAATTTGCGACCTCCGAAATTCCTTCATGAACGCCCTCTTGAACCTTCCCCAAGAACGAGAAATTACCCCATCAAGCAGAATACTCTTAAAAGTGGAGGTAATTTCTGGGCTAAGACGATTGTTCTATGGTCCTCAGGAACTGCCTGGTGCAGGAAGATGAGTTCCACCATTTCTCACGAGCCGATGCGATTTTGTGGGTCGAATGGCGGAAGCTGAATCGAGAGGGAGTGGGGAAAGGGCGTTGAGTGGGAGGCGAATGAGGGAGAATGCTTGCGTAGGGGGCGAAGGTGGATGAATACGTCGTTGTTGTTGCTGGGAAGGATGCTTGCGTGGTTGTTACTGTGCTTGAAGTTGGGGCGTAGCTTAGGGGCTCCGTAAAAACCCATTTATAGAAAAATAAAAGTGTGTGTGTGGGTGGGTGTATGCACAAATTCAATTCACGCGCTTGAACGTAAAAATTTGAAAAAAAATACCGAAAATTGGTCACTCTTAAAGTCACTCGTGGAAAATATGAGTCCACGCGAGAAAAAAATTGAACTGAGTGAGGCGGAATGCGACCTCCGAAAATATAACACACGTGACGGTGAAAATTAATTTTACGAATGAATGAATGGATTGAAGATTATTAAACTATTCTGGGCACCATTTATAGGGTTTTAGGTGAATATTGCGTCAAAATTGTAGATAGCTCTGATCACAATGAACATCAAAACCTATATTTGGTTATTCAAGGGAATGAAGTTAAATGATAACGCGAAATCTAAATTTTTGCAGACGAACTTCGTTAAGGCCTAAATCTGGGCGATCTTGGGGGGATACGTGTATTAAAACAAAGAGTTAAGAAAAATATATATTATTGACTAAACGGTTATTATTGAGAAGAGAATTTATACAGTAACAGTTATGATTGGATTGAATTACGCGTGTGAATTAAATTTGCATGAGTTAACGAGAATGGATTTACAATTGATAAATATTAAATATATTATAAATTGATAAATGTTGCTAAATCGTTAAATACGGAAATAGATTATGTAGTATGATAAATAGATAATAAATAGTAATTCGCTAATAGATAATTGATATATAGTAATTAAATTGGTTAAATATATTGTATTATAAGTAATTTGTAAGTAGTAATTGTTAAATAGATTATAGTTTAAATTGGTTTATGGGATGATAAATAGATTATAACGGAATCGGGGGGGGGGGTGGATTTATCGATGCGAGGACAACGAATGAACCTCATGTTTAATTTTAAGACGCTTGAGAGAGCCCTCCTGAAATATATATATATATATATATATATATATATATATATATATATATATATATATATATATATATATATATATATATATATATAATTTCAAGAGGGGTTGGTAACCCTGATTGAAATCGGGAGATTGTTACACCCGCTCTCCCAAGCGTTTTAAAATTATACCATGAGGTTCATTCGCCTGGAGGTCCTGCATCGGATTATAAGTAATCCAATTACTTATAATCTATTTATCAATCTATTTAACAATTACTATTTACAAATTACTTATAATACAATCTATTTAACAATTATCCAATTACCAATTATTATCTAATTATAATCAATCATCATTTGTTATACTCAATTATCCAATTACCAATTATCTCTCAAAACCTATACGATAACACGCAAACGCTTATTCAGGTCAGCTTTTTTCTCTGAATATATCATAAAAGCGTTATTAAACTTTGCGAAAAAATCCAATAACTTACCTGATAAACAACCAGAATCAGCAACAGCCGCACTGAACTCACGAACTCACTGTCAAAGCCAGAATGGAAGCAATCTTAAAAAAACTACTTGCTTTCACAACCCTTAGTACCAAAGACTTGACTGTGCCAATTCTCAACAGCACTGTTGAGTTTATCTGCCGTGGAATTAAAAAAAGAAACTATTTATGACGGCCATAATATATTTAATCTATCGATCTTTTAAAGGAAATCTGAGAACCAATCTATAAGCTCAAAAGTTTTAAATTAATTTCAACGCAATAACCCCTTCCCTCCCAATATAAGATTCGCAGTGATTACGATTTGTATTAGGGAAGAGTCCCACGCCTGTACATTGCCGCAAATGCTTGCGATATAACCATACATCCAAATACTGCTCTCATGAGCATAAACAAGAGAATATCACCAATAGCAAGCACTCATGTTAGTTATTGACTGTTTTCTCATCCGTGACAAGAAATACTATGCACAAAGAAACGGTGTCGTCAAACGTTTCCACTGCTAGGTTAAGTCGAGCCAACGCCCCACGAATTCAAGCATTGCGTGGGTAGACAAGCTGCCTCTGATCATGCTGAGGATTCGTTGCAACTCCGTATTCCCAGTCAATTATTTTTTATTCCGACTTCCAATTTACTTCCTCTTGATCCTACCGCAAACGTACTTGACTTGACACGAGTGATATCTGAGACTCGTTCTACTGCCCCAAGAGTGCTTGATAATTAAAGACAATTGTGCAAAATGACATGGCATCTAGTCCTCATGATTTCGACCAGTGCCTTTGTAACCGGTTCATGAAGGACCTTTTCTCGGTATCTTCAGGAGGCCAAAGCACTTGTCCTCTAGTGTGGAACCAAGCTGGTTTCAGGCGGTTCAAGAACTCGGACTCAAAGTTCCTTGATCTGACGAGAAAAGGCCCGTAATAAAAGGATTGCAAAGGTTAGTCTATTGAGTCTCAATTTAAGAAAACATGTATACAAGTTGCCTTTTCCTTTGACACAAAGGCACTACTGTGACTGTAGGGCGAGTCTTGGCCATCGTATGTAACCAGTCATGTAATTATGCATCAGAATAGAGAGAAGAAAGTAAAGGTCGGTCAGAAGGAGAAAAGAATTGACGGGGGGAAAGTTGGCACGTACCAGAATCTAATTCTGGAGTAGAGCAAGACAGATCCACTTTCCAGAATAAAAAAAATCTTAAGCAAGATGAGTGGTAGTTTGTCCACCCACGTAATAGTGGGAACTTTGGAACGTAGGGTATCCTTACCTGCTTGAAAACATTCAACAGTATCGCGACTTTTAGTGTGATAGCTCGCGTTAAGTATATATGGGTTCTATAACTGCTTCAACATAAATCGGAACAGGGATTCTAGTTCAACTTTTTTTTAATTGGATCGAATTTGTCTTGTAGGTGGCAGTTCAAACCGAGGTTAAGCGCTTCTATTTCACTAGTGGTGAGATTATTAACCGTAACATCAAGATTAAAAATCAAATGGATAAAATCCAACTCATCATCTATTATAAAACAACAAAAGTCAGCAATCTTCTGATGAAAAACAACATCTGCCTAAACTCCTCGAATCTCAAGTCAACACCATAGTTTACGAGTTCATCTGCTCCTATAAAGACTGGAAGCTTTATGAAAACTCAAAATATATTGGTATGACAACCACTACACTTTCGAGACGTTTAACTATGCATCTACAAAGCGGAGGGCCTAAGAATCATGTGGAGAGTGTCCATAATATTAACCTAACGAGAGATATGCTCTTTAATAATACCATTAATAAAATAAAAGAGGTTAATAAAGCGAGGTTGAACATCTTAGAAGCCATATTAATTAATGAAGAAAAGCCGGCCATCAACAGTCAAGCGACAAGCTGGAATCGCACATTAAAACTATTTTAAAATACCACTAACAGGAGCGGCCCATTTCCTCTAACGTTACGTTTAACCAAGACGGAATAAATACCCCTTAAAAATCGTTTTCTGTCAGATTCTCACTCCACTCATTATATCGGTAAAGGAGGCAAGAACATTTCAAAACGTTGCGAAGATGATCGAAAAAGATCGAAAGCTTAGCAATTTAGTTTGGTTTTTACCAAACACATTCATTTAAAAATGAAATGAATACTGGACAAGTAATCCACCATCTACAAGATGGAATAAAAAAGATAGTCAGAAGAAGGAAATTAATTAAAGCAAAATACACAATGGTCTTCAACAAAATTTGCATTCAAGAAAGACTGCTACCCAACTACACTAATATATATATATATATATATATATATATATATATATATATATATATATATATATATATATATATATATATATATATATATCTATATCTATCTATCTATATATATATATATATATATATATATATATATATATATATATATATATATATATATATATATATATATAGTTCGAAAGTGCTTGGATTCATCTTTTCATTTTCCTGTGGGTTAATTTTCATATTATTGCTTTCCTCACGTGCCACTTTGTGAGTTTATTATATATATATATATATATATATATATATATATATATATATATATATATATATATATATATATATATATACCTCATTTCAATAAAATACACATTATATTCATTACCGTATTATCAAATACAATAATTAGTCATATTCCATTATTTGTTGTTCAATAAATCTTGTTAAATTTATGCGTCAGTGATTTTGAAACCTTCCCGGCTAAATTAGTTATCTTCGAGAACGCTTCCTCTTTCAAGTCATTAATTAAACCAATCATCAAATAGCTATAATTGCTGCCCTAGACCCTTTCTTTTTTTTCAATTAGGTATAATATAGTTTAACGTCTAGTTACGTAAAAATTGTATTATTCTTTCCACGTGAGATTACGCTTGGCAACTACAGACTCAGCCGCTTCTCTCTATCTCTCTCTCACCGACTCCGACTCGGCTTAAGTCTACTGCCCTTCTTTCGTTTTCGTTTTAAGTTTTCCATCTTACTTCAACCTCCTCAATTTTTTTCTTAACCGGAAGTTTCAAAGACACATCCTTTAGCCATGAATAGTCACGCCACGACGTTTACCTGAACTACCTCGACCACGCTAGCAAGCCAGGCCTCCTCAACTTTCACGACCACATGTGCGTCACCTGTGGCAGTTAGACATCCTGCAGATATAAACCAGGATGTCAGCGCCCGAGGTACTAACCACACATCAATCAATCTTCACGCTTTCGATGCAACCGATCCGATCACGTGGTTCGAAATATGCGAGGTTTTGATGGTACATCAAGCCATAACCGATCAAGAGCGCATAATAAGCATCACTCAAAAAGTCCCAATAAGTATCTTTGCTTTGTTTCAGGGAATTTTGTTACAAAATGGGAGAAATGGTTCATGGGGAGAGTTGAGGCAAGCTTTCAAGCTTGAATTTCGGAGATCTCAGGTTGAAGACTTAAGGGAACTGCTAAATACTCAACAAATGGGTGATAGAAATCCCACGCGTTTCCTTGAGCATTTCAAAGAATTATTCAGGGCGAAAGGCGCTTCGCCAGAGCTTTTTGACTCACTTTTAACCGAGATTATCATGCTTGGGATCCCTGACCACATTAAGCCCCTCATCATGATTGGTGAGGACAAGAGCGTGGATGAAATCACCAAAGCAGCCTAGATAATATATCTCAGTCCTTACGTAAACTGGGGAACTGCCCCACAATATCCCATTCCTCCCTCTAATCCATCTATTTCGCAGGTTCGGTTACCAACGTCTCCTTCTGGCAATAGGCCGGACCCATGTAACGCCTCATTTCCACATTCATCTCTGGACTTGGCTGCCGCTTTGGAGAGGATTGAAGGAGAGCTGCGAAAACTAAAACTCCAATGTGGGACCGAGCGACTGAACGGTCACAAGGGTGGACGGAGGACAGGCGCCGTTTGTCCTCTCGAAGACGAAACCAACGAGGGCATTCCAGCACAAGAGGTGAAGCGCAGCATTCTCCTGCTCGTCCTTTCGTCTATCCCCATACTCCTAAATTATCTAACTATCAAACTATGAGTCTATGCTGGTACCATGAGAAATATGGTAGCGAAGCTGTACACTGTACACAGCCTTGCCAATACTACCTATCATCCTATTCTCACTCTCAATCAAATGCTCGCTCTTCACAAATGCGTTCTTCTAATCATAATGTTACTTTCATCCAACCAACTAATTGGTGCTGGTACCACAACAAATATGGTGCACATGCCGTAAAATGTATACAGCCCTGCCCATATTTATAACCAGTACCTCCTCAATCTAATGCTATTCCACCAATTTCACATCAACAATCTATTCACTCTCCTCAAACTAATGCTCAAACTCACTCTTCTCATTCTAATTCAAATCCTTGGACTAATTTAAACTGAGAACGTAAGTGATCAATGTGTCTATCACCTCTACCGTTCCTTCATCTCAGGTCGATCCACCATTTTGCATTGATGACCCACTCTCTGGTTTCTCATATTTAGTTGATACTGATGCCCAATGTAATGTTATTCCAGCGCCATTGGACGATAAAGATTGTTCCTCCTCTGATCTTGTCCTTAAAGCCGCTAATTCCTCTGAGATAAGGAATTATGGAAGACGCATCCTTCAGTTGGCTCTCGGTCTCCGTAGAGTTTTTCGATGGACCTTTATTGTTGCCGAGGTCGATGTTCCTATTCTCGGCCTAGATTTTCTCTCTGCTCACGACTTTTTGGTCGACTCTCGTAACCGCAAGCTTATTGATCGTACTATAATACTCACAGTTTCGAGTTCATTTTTCCCGTCACAGAGTTCTCTTCTCTCTATCCAGTTTCCTTCAGCCAATCCACAGTTTCAGCGCCTGCTACAGAATTTCCTGCAATTAGCAAACCATCCTCTAAAGACAGGCCTATTAAACACAATGTGGTTCACCGGATAGAGACGACTGGAGGGCCTGTATTTTCCCGCCCCCGTCGATTAGCCCCAGATCAACTTGCTTTACTGAAGCAGGCGTTCACCTTCATGGTGGAAGCTGGCATAGCTAGCCCCCTCTAATTCTCCTTGGGCCATTCCGCTTCATATTGTACCCAAATCTACCCCTAGGGAGTACAGAGCTGTATGTGATTACAGGCGGCTCAATGCTTGTACTATCCCAGATATATATCCTCTGCCCTATCTGTCCGATTTCAATTTACTCTTTGTGGTTGTTCGATCTTTTTTCGACTCGATCTGGTACGTGCTTTTAACCAGATCCCTATTCATCCAGATGACATCCCAAAGACGGTTATCGCCACGCCATTTGGTTCCTTCGTCATGAACAGGATGCCTTATGGTCTTCGTAATAGTGGTCAGATCTTTCGACGTTTCATGGATCAGGTTCTGAGAGGTCTGCCTTTCGTCTTCTGCTACATAGAGGACCTCCTGATAGCATCTTCGTCTTTAGAAGAGCATTTGTCTCACCTTCATCAGGTTTTCGCCCCACTTGAAGAGTACGGTATCGTACTCAACACTTCCAAGTGTCTTTTTGGTGTCTCCCAACTCTCCTTCTTGGGTCACCATGTCTCGAAGATAAAGTTACCGTGATGCGCAACTTTCCTCGGCCCACGTCACGAAAGAAACTTAGGCGTTTCTGTGGTATGGTTAATTTCACCACAGATTCCTACCTAATTGTGCCAAGGTTATGCAACCTATCGACTCTCTGCCCAGCAAGACCACAAAGAACTCTCCTCTTGAATGGTCTGCTGAAGCGTGCGATTCGTTCTCTCGCACCAAAGATGCTATTGCCCGAGCTTTGGAATTGGCTCATCCTTCACCAGGAGCCCCCATCAGCGTTGCCTCTGACGCATCCTCATACTACGTAGGTGCAACATTGCAGCAGAAAGTTGGTGACCAATGACAACGCCTTGCTTTCTTCTCTCGCTCTCTTCAGACTCTCAAAAGAGGTATAGTACGTTCTTCGAGAGCTCCTCGCAATATACCTCGCAATCCATCACTTCCGACAATATTTGGAAGGATGTGACTTTACCATTTTTACGGACCATAAGCCTTTGGTTGGTGCTTGTTCTTCTCGTAGTACTTCGTCAGTACACACTGCAGTTGACACTGGTAATCTTGACTTCATCCTGTAGTTGACGAACAATATTCGCTATATTCTTGGTTATTCAAACGTCGTACCAGACGCGCTGTCTCGCATTTCAGCGATTTCGGGCACGCAACTCTCCTGCATTGCGCCCATTGATCATGCTGCAATAGTGCTTGCCCAAGAACAAGATGAAGACATGCAATCGATGCGTCACCCTACTCGTCGTTTGTGAGATCGATTTGCCAGACAGTCCTTCCAGGCGCATCCTGGTTGACTATTTATTACTTGACTGTCCTCGTCTTCTCATTCCTCTCGCTTACCGTCGGCACATTTTCGACCAAATTCACGGTTTCTCTCATCCTGGTGTCAATGTCACACGCAAGCTCGTTGTCCAACGCTTCGTTTGGTCAGGTATGAATGCCGACTTGGCAAAATGGACTCGCTCATATCTGCCATGCCAGCGCGCCAAAGTCCATCGCCACACAAAAGCTCATCTGGTCTCTTTTCCTCTTCCTTCATCGCGTTTTGAAGCCGTTCACTTCGATCTAGTAGATCTTCTTCCTTACTCTCGTGGTTGCAATATCTTCTCACCATGATCGATCGTTTTACTCGTTGGCCAGAGGCAGTTCCTATCTCGGACATCAGATTCAACGGTCACTCGAGCATTCGTCTCAACATGGGTTGCTCGTTTTGGTGTTTCCTCACCGATCATGACTGATCGTGGTAACCAATTTGAATCCCACCAATGGGCTGCACTCAGGTCAGTGCTTGGTTTCTTTCGCCTGCGTACTACAAACTACCACCCCAAAAGCAACTCGGCCGTCAAATGTTTGCATCGGACGCTCAAGGCAAGCTTACGCTCCACCGATCCTAATATCACTTGGGTGGACAAACTACCTTTGATTCTGTTGTGCATTCGTTCGCCCTTGAAAGCGAATTTGGCCTGATCTGCAGTGGAACCAGTTTACGGTACTCAACTTCGTCTGCCTGGTCAATTCTTTTCTTCTTCTGACAAACCTCTACCTCCTCACATCAATCCTGCTTCTTATGTACACGATTGTGTACGGGTAATGGGTGAGGTTAACCCTCCCGCCCCTAGAGTACCTGCTAAACAGAGACCTTTCGTGCCGAAAGAGATGTCAACTTGTCCCCATGTCTTTGTCCGTCGCGATTCTACTCGCTCCTCATTTCACTCGTTTATGACGGACCCTTTCTAGTCATCTCTAGGGAGCCTAAATTATATGTACTGCAATTTGGCGCGAAGTAGGATACTGTTTCTCTGGATCGTTTGAAACCTACTTTTATTGATGCTGTTCATTCGGAGCAGTCCTCATTTTCCTCTTCTACTATCTCTAATAATGGTCAAGTGATTTCCCTACCTCATCATCATCATCTAACTTCAAACCTAATCTCCTCTAACTCGCTTATATCTCCATCTCCTTTCCGATTGCTGTCGCCTCCTCTTTTGTTGCATGAAACCTCGTCGTCAGAGCTGTCCAGTCAGGAGACCATCCCTCCACCTCTGGTCAACCCGCAACCAGCAAGCCAGGCACAGAGCGTCATGCTATCGCCAGACGCCAGCTGGGAGAGGGTCACCCAAACGGATCACTATCAATCCGTCTACCTTTGCTAGTCACAGTGTCATTCCCAGCAATCGTAACAAGCCCACCGGCGTCATCACACAGTCTGGTCGCATTGTCAAAAGGCCTCGGATATATCTGGATTAGCGTACTATTTTTTTGTAACGGGTTCGGTAACTCTCTTGGGGGAGGGAGTATTGTAGCAGCTGACATCTTTGCAAGCTTCTACAAAGTTCGTAAAGAGGCAGTTGGCAATTTCCCGTCTGAGAAAATTATGCATCTCGCCCCAAAATCCATTTTTGTACGACCCTTGATATCAATACGGTTACCTCAAAATCAAAGTATGACTCTTCCCAACCACCAACCAATCAAAACCTTTATACAACCTAATTCGAAACTAACCAATCAGAATAGACTTTCCCGTTTCTCGACTCTACAGTGCATTTCAACGAACACTTTTATCTTATCAGAGCTCCATCAAGGTCAATAAGAATTAGCTCCCTAATTAATAATTAATGTATACAAAGTTCTAAAAATATTCTACAAATATTCAAAGTGTAATTCCTTCCTTTGAATTCCAGTTCCCCTGATTTATAACTTCAAAAACGTCGTGGCAGTACTATACTATATTTTATATAATTCCCCCCTTATTTTATATCTTATTCATTATAATATCCACCTTAGATAACTTATTCCTCTTAACATTATAATCATCTGCCATTTCCCTATATTCAATATATATATATATATATATATATATATATATATATATATATATATATATATATATATATATATATATATATATATATATATATATATATATACTTTATTTCAATAAAATACACATAAAATACACGTTATATTCATTAACCGTATTATCAAATTTAATAATTCGTCATATTCCATTCCATTATTTGTTGTTCAATAAATCTTGTTAAATTTATGCGTCAGTGATTTTGAAGTAATTCAGGAGAGATGTTTTGGCACATATCACATGCAAAAATTAGATGCCCAGTCGTTAGCAAACTTCACATTGAAGGAAATAGAAGAGTTGGAGTTATATGTGTCAGACTGTATAGCGCAGTGTTACCATGGGGCAAGTGTCAAGAGTGGATGAGTTACAGAAGTTCAGGCTCATATTGCAGAGAAAATTAACCATGCCTTCTATGTGTACTATAATAATTTATGTTTGATGTCATTGTCATTTTCATTATTCTATATATTTCAATCATTAATTTAAATATACAATATTCATTATTTTTTTCTAGAGAATGATAATTTGATTGGCTAAACATATATGTTAACCAGGTGATAGTTTTTTTTCACTAAAATTTAATATTGTGTGACTCATGACAAAGGCTTCGGCGCAGAAGTAAAAGCGTCGGCTCTCTCAGTTCTCAAAAAAGGGTCAACTTTCACGTATTCATAACTAAAGGCGTTCTGGACGTCTTTTTTCAATAAATTCATTGTTACAAGAGAAAGTTAAAGATAGCTTACCCAAAATACTAACAAGAGGAATAAGCTACTCCAGACGGTAACGATATTCTCTGGAACGAAACATCATAAATCCCTGGAAACAGTATTAGTCCTTTTCCCAAGGTAAGCCAATCTTTTATCATTCTCTTTGCTCATGTTAAGTTTAACTCATTAAAAGTTCTTATAGTACTGCCATGCTCATAGGCTGAATCTAGTGCTTACCAACTGTGTCAAAAATCTTGAAGACTATGTGGATTTTTTTTCAACTATACAAACATTGTATATTTTTATTACAAATAGTAACACTAGACATGAACGGTTTTTCAAATCACAGAAAGTAATTGGGCAAGAGGTATTAGAACTAGAGAGAACTGTAACAAGATGGTTTTATTGGTACAGAAGTATCCACAAAACTCGCATTTGTTATGAAGCTATTCTTGCTGTACTAAACTTTCTGTCAGATTCTACTAATGAATCATCTGTAGAAGCTGCAGGTCTTAAATCTAAACTGAAATCTTGGAGATTTATATTTTGCCTTTTTATTTCTGAGAAATTATTTATGCAAACAAACTGCTTGTCTGAACAACTTCAAGAAGGTGGCATATCTATTGTGCGGGTTGTTGATCTTATCACAACAACAAAGGCAAACTTGATCAAAATGAGAAGTGACAGTGCGTATGATAAAATATATGATGAAGCCAATGAGTTTGCTAGAAAATTAGGAGTAAATGTGCCAGAGGTAAACACAGGTAAGGTGGGATCAGTTTGTAGCAAGAGGGTTCAACAAATATCCAATAGGTTTAAAGACTATTTGTCCAACAGTACCCTTGGAAAACGAACATAACAATTAGAATGTGCAACAAAAGTCAGCCTAAAGCAGCAGTTAAAGTCCCAGTTGTATTTTCCTTTGATTGACAGAGGCAATGCTGAATATGATCATAGGTTTAGTATTAACTTAAATCTCTTTCAGTCTCTCTCTACTTTTGATGTTCACTCAGAACAGTTCTTTGCTGGAGAAAACTCACATTGTTTCCCAATCATTACAGTACACACATTGATTCAGTCATTTTGGTTTCACAAGTTCATTCAACAAGGACATTACTTAAGCAAAATAAACCTGATGACCTATCTGAAGTTTATAATATTCTGAACACATTACCCAATGTATTTTTTGAGATATTAAGTATCTTGCGAATATTGCTAACCATCCCTGTTTCTACTGTTGGCAATGAGCGATTATTTTCTGTTCTTAAAAGAGTAAAAACTACTTGAGAACAACAACTGGAGATGACCGCCTATGTAACTTGATGTTAATGGCCACTGAAAAGAGTAAGGTCATTGGTCAAGTCTTTTGAGCTCGAGGAGCAAGTAAATGATTTTGATCATCTGAAGCCTCGTCGCTACCCATTGCTCTAGACGGGCTACAAAGGTCAAACCAGTTACTGTATTATCATATTTATAATAGTTTTAATGTATATGCGAGATTAAATTACCTGAATTACACTTTTTTTAATATTATGCAATTAATGATTTTGGGGGGGGAAATCCTTTGGTATTGGTAAATGGTTTTCTTTCTTTTGTTTAAATTTTTTCTTAACTAAATAATGTTGGATCTATCATTTATACTCATTACTGTTGTAGGACTGCCAGATTCTTATTAATTCTCAGTACTCCCAAAATAAACAAAATAATGTATGTTTATATAATGATTTCTGTATTACTAAAAAAAGATTAAAATCAATGTACCATTCAAAGTAACTTGTATCCGAATGTAAAGCCAACTTAAGCGGATTGAGAAGTCAAAACAATATATATATATATATATATATATATATATATATATATATATATATATATATATATATATATATATATATATATATATATATATATATATTAGTGTAGATGGGTAGCAAGTCTTTCTTGAATGCAAATTTTGTTGAAGAATATGGTATATTTCGCCTTGATCAATTTCCTTTAGCAACTTTCTATTCTTCTGACTGTCTTTTTTAGTCCCTCTTGTAGATGGTAGATCACAGTATCTATATTCATCTCTCTTTTTAATAAATGGGTTTGGTAAAAACTAGACTAAATTGCTGAGCTTTCGATCTTATTCGATCATCTTCGGAGCGTCTTTAGTAAGCTGAACAACCGATTGAGGCCTATCATCTCTCAAGTCACGACACCAACGTACTCTTTAGCTAAAACCCTAAATGAAGTAATAAAACCGTACATCCCTTCAAAGTATAGCATATAGTCTACGGATGAATTTATCGATATACTCCACTCTATAAGATTAGCAGGACTAGTAACATCCCTTGATGTGGAAAGCCTCTTTACGAAGGTGCCTATCGCTTAGAACATCGACATCATTATACAAAATGTGTACCATCATCCTACAATGTCTCCTCCAAATCTTGACCAAAACATCTTAAGGAATATGTTACGTTCATGCACATCAGACGACCCGTTCAGGACACCGGACGGTAATCTATACACGCAAGTGGATGGAGTGGCTATGGGGTCACCCTTCGGGCCCACCTTCGCCAACTACTATAGGGGTCAAATTGAAGAGAGCTTATTTGACAACAGTGAAAATAAGCCACACACATATTCCCGATACGTAGACGAACGACATCTAAAGTGTATTTCAATAAGATCGCTCGATATTTAAATATAAATAAAACAAGTTGTGTGTGATATATGCACTCAATTTATTTGAAATTTGAAAGTACATTTTATGACATTAAGTGTGGAATATTATGTCGTTCAAATGTCCGTCGCGGCTTCGCTTGGTGGAACGTATTCAGGAGGCCCAATTTTCGATAACTTTGTCGCATAAATCTGGCTAAATTTGCTGGATGGTGTTCGTTATGTTGACTTTGAGGACATCAACTGTTTGCGGATTATTCGCATTGATCAGCGATTTAAGGTAGCCCTAAAGAAAGTAGTCTAATGGCGTTAAATCGCATGATCTCGGTGGCCAGTTGACGTCGCCGGCGCGCGAGATCACCCTGCCCTGAAATCGTTGGCACAGTGTGGCAGGTAGCGCCGTCCTGTTGGAACCACATGTCGTCAGTATCCATATTAGGCATATAATCCAATTGAGGCCACAAGAAGTTACTTATCATCGATCTGTAGGTCTCGCTGTTGACGGTTATGGCAATCCCATCTGACCTTTTCGACCACCGAAGTTTTCATGACGCCAGTCTCAAAATATATTAGGCCCTTCATTCTCATGTCTTCACCGGCCGATGTGAATCAGCTGGCAAAAGCAGCCGTCTAGCTGTATAAAACCCCGTATGTAAATTGGGGCAGCATACACAATCACGGCTCTAAGCCTAATTCTCGCATATCGCAGGTTCGGGTAACGGCGAGTTCTCTTTGTGAACGACCGGAGCGTGGCGAAATTTGACCCCCTCTAACGAGTGATTTAGTTGCCACGTTATCAAGGATTGAGAGTGGCTTCAGCTGGTTGAAACTACATCAAGGGGAACAGAGCGAGCGAGGGCACGGGCATGGTGAACGGCAATATAGAACCCCTCGAATTCCCGTAAAAGAAACCAACGAGTGAACAGCACAAAAGGTGAGATGCAGCAATTTTCACAATCTTTCTCCTATTCTTACCATAATCTTTCAGAACAAAAGGGTCTCTGCTGGTTCCATCAAAGGTATGGTAACAATGCTGTACACAGCTTTGTAACCACGATTATGCTTTTTCCCATATTGCATCTAGTAGTCTCCCAAAGCATAATATAACTTTAACCCAATCTACTCTATGGTGCTTGTACCACAACAAATATGGCGCACAAGCTGTAAAATGCTTACGATCGTACATATATTTACAACCAGTACCACCTCCTTCACTCAATCTCATCTCTCCGCTCCCCGCACATCACTCATCTCAACCAAACTCTTCAAATTTTCAAACTTCAATTTCAACTTCAAATTCTCCTTTAAACTAGAAAAGCATGGAGCAAATGGGTCTACATCCCCTGCCTACACCTCATTTCCTCCGGTAGGTCGTCACTTTCACATTTTTTACCCACCTTCTGGTTTCTCATTCCTGGTGGACACTGTTGCAGAATGCAGTGTTATACCAATTCTTAAGGGCGACAAAGCTTGTGCTGCATCAGATATAGTTCTGAAGGCAGCTAATTCCCTAATATTAGGACCTATGGAAGGCGTAACCTTTCAGTCTCACTCTGCCTCCATCAAGTTTTTCGATGGACCTTCGTCATGGCCGAGGTAGTTTGTCCAACAGTGGGCCTCAATTTTCTTTCGATTCACGACCTATTGGTCGATTCTCGTCACCGCAAGCTTGTCGATCTCGAAACTTCACTCACTGTTTCAGGTTCGTAATCACCTTCACAGAGTTCCCTCCTTTCTATTTGTCTCCCACCCACCGAGCCCCAATTTCAGCGCCTTCTGCAGGAGTTTCCTGATCTTACCATTCCACATTCGAAGGATAGGCCCATTAAACATAATATGGTGCATTGGTTCGAGACGACAGGAGGACCTGTATTCTCAAGACCTCGTCGTCTAGCACCAGATAGACTTTCTGCAATGCGTGATGAATTCCAAATCATGATGGATGAAGGTATTTGTGGGCCTTCCTCTTCTCCTTGGGCCTAACCACTCCATATCGTTCCCAAATCAACGCCGGGGGAGTTCAGTTACGGATTACAAAGCCCTAAACGCGATAACAACCCCGGACCGTTATTCGTTGCCTTACATATCCGAGTTCACTTCACGTCTCTCCTGCTGTACAATCTTTTTGCGATTAGATCTGGGACGTGCTTTCAACTAGATCCCTATTCACACATAAGATATTTCAAAGACTAGCATCACCACTCCGTTTGGTTCTTTTGAAATGGTTAAAATGCCCTATGGTTTGCGAAATTCTGGCCAGACCTTCCAGCATTTCATGGACCAAGTTCTAACAAGTCTTCCCTTTGTCTTTTGTCACATTGACGACCTTCTAATAGCATCTTCCTCGCTCGAGGAACACCTTTCTCACATTCGTCAAGTCTGTTCTCGCCTTTAAGAGTATGATATTGTGCTCAACACTTTTAAATGTATTTTTGGTGTCTCGAAACTCTACTTTTTGGGACACCATGTTTCGAGTGCCTAGATTAGCCCACTCGAGGAAAAAGTTACCGTGATGCGCAATTTTTTTCAACCCTAAATCACACTAACAACTCAGTCGTTTCTCTCGCACTACCAGATTCTTATTAATCCACAGTACTCCAAAAATAAACAAAATAATGTACGTGTATATAATAATTTCTGTATTGCTAAAAAATAATTAAAATCAATACAGCATTCAAAGTAACTTGTATCTGAATGTAAAACCAATTTAAGCGAAGTGACAAAGTTATATATATATATATATATATATATATATATATATATATATATATATATATATATATATATATATATATATATATATATATATATGAGGAATTAAACCACATTCTCCGATGACAATTTAATTCAGAACAGTTTCGGTGTATCTCACACCCTTTTTCAACTGACACTGGGCAGAAAATATAAGAGAAATGCATATAAGCATAACACAAAATCCCCTTTTTTTCCCCCAATCCCTTACTTGTGGCTAATCAGGGAGGGGGTTAGGCCTAAACATATTGAAGGGCTGGCATTTTACTATTTTGTTTATTTTCGATCTTATTACAGGATTAAAAGAAAATTGACCCTCAGATAGATTTAAATTAGGAACTGACGATATCAAGCTCGATTCTACGATTCTTCTCTTAACATAGTTAGCCGATTTAAATAACATTTTACTTCCATTGAAATCGATCGTATGATTCTTGTCTCTAACATGGCAAAATATTCCACTACTTTCGCTGCCCACTCTAATATCTCTTTTGTGTTCGTACAATCTCTTGTCTAGATTTCTCCCCGTTTCCCCTATATAAACTTTATGGCAATCGTTGCATGCTTAGCGCCCTATATTCTGAAAAATCTGACCAAATTGGTTTGCCTAAAAGATTTTGGATTGCGTTAAATAAACTTAAATTTAATAACAACATTGTTATAACCAAATCCGATAATACGAATCAGTTAGTCATTTTGGACAAACATAGTTATAATGATGAACTAAATGAACTTCTTTATGATGTGAACACATATGAAAAGCTACAAAGTGATCCGCTCAATAACAAAACAAGCAATTTCAACAACAAATTGAAGAGAATATTTAAAAGCGCAGATTTAATTAATCAATTCAGGAGTATGAATCCTTCACTTCCCAATATGTATGGGCTCCCAAAGACCCACAAAGAGGGATTTCCCTTACGCCCAATCATTTCCAATATTAATTCTCCCACTTATAAGCTCTCCAAATGGCTCGCCAAGCATTTATCTCCAGCAGTAGGAAGAATCTCATCTGCACACATTATGAACACTCAAGATTTCGTTGAACGCCTCAACCACTTGCAATTACCGGATGGAAAACTTTTGAGCTTTGATGTAAACTCTTTGTTTACCAAAGTTCCGGTTGACCAAACCATGGGCCTTCTGCGGGAAATCATGCCTAGACTTAATTTGGATCTTCCCATTTCTGCGAGTAAATTTATCGATTTGGTTGAATTATGTCTTTCTGACAATGTGTTTCGAGTAAATAATGAGTTTTATAGACAAATATTTGGCCTTAGCATGGGAAATAGTTTATCTCCGATATTGGCATGTCTCTTCATGGAATATTTTGAGACTGAACTCTTTCCCACAATTTCTCCCCCTAACTTTATATGGTTAAGGTACATTGACGATGTATTTTCTGTATGGCCTAATGGCCATGATTTTGATACCTTTTTTAATAATTTGAATAATTTGCATGTCTCCATCAAATTTAAATAAGAATGGGAATATGATAATAGATTACCCTTTTTAGATGTACTTATTAATAAAGATCACCATGAATTAAAACTTGACGTTTATAGGAAACCAACCCACTTGAATGCCTATATACATTATTTTTCGTTTCATGATAATACTATTAAAAAATCGGTAATTTCTAACCTTTTCCTTAGAGTATACAAAATATGTCATCCTTCCTATTTAGATGAAGAAATTGTCATTATCAGGACCATTTTTTCTAATTTGTATTACCCCGATTGGTTCATATCGTCTGCCCATTTTGCAGCTAGGAAAACATTCTATGGTAATAAGCCTTCCCGCACTAACGACTTCAACAAATGTATAACATTGCCATTTAATAATAAATTAAATAGTTTAAAGGACATATTTGGAAAAGCGGGTATTAATCTAGCCTTTAAATATAATAATTCCTTAAACCAATTGATGATGGCCAGGAAACCCAAAGAACATCCTAACATAGGAGTATATGCAGTACCATGCAACGATTGCCATAAAGTTTATATAGGGGAAACAGGGAGAAATCTAGACAAGAGATTGTACGAACACAAAAGAGATATTAGAGTGGGCAGCGAAAGTAGTGGAATATTTTGCCATGTTAGAGACAAGAATCATACGATCGATTTCAATGGAAGTAAAATGTTATTTAAATCGGCTAACTATGTTAAGAGAAGAATCGTAGAATCGAGCTTGATATCGTCAGTTCCTAATTTAAATCTATCTGAGGGTCAATTTTCTTTTAATCCTGTAATAAGATCGCAAATAAACAAAATAGTAAAATGCCAGCCCTTCAATATGTTTAGGCCTCCCCCGCCAGACAAGCCACAAGTAGGGGATTGGGGGAAAAAAGAGGGGATCTTGTGTTATGCTTATATGCATTTCTCTTATATTTTCTGCCCAGTGTCAGTTGAAAAAGGGTGTGAGATACACCGAAACTGTTCTGAATTAAATTGTCTTCGGAGAATGTGGTTTAATTCCTCATCTTTTCTTGCGATATTGCATTAATTTTCATCATATATATATATATATATATATATATATATATATATATATATATATATATATATATATATATATATATATATACGAAAATCTTCCACTCTTGCTCGCGCCACCCTCAAAAAAGTTTCGGTCAATAAGTGTTCAACTATTCAGGTCTGTAAATTCAACTCAAGCGTGAGTACTTTACATATATATTTTTCATCCATTTCAGACAATAATTCACCTTTACCATTGTACTACGCCTATACTATTGTTTTACAATCCATTTAATACTATAGTTATCATCCTATTTAATATCTTATAGTGATCCACTATTATTTTACCCGCTATTATTAACACTATTATTTACATCCAATTTAATATCATATTGTGATCCTATTTTATTTAACATCCTATTGAACGTTCTATAAATATCCATTAAACCATACCTCGTGTATACCAATTGGAATAAAGTTATATTCAATCCATCCTGTTTTCAATTGTTAATTCTTAAATACATTATATTTTCGTATCGTTCATTCTTCTATTCCTTCAAGTTCGCCAATGCGTTAACTGTCCATCCACAGGCTCATTAGGCTTAAATTCATTATTCAATCTTCCTCTTAAAATTTATTATGTGATTAATTCTTGTTCATTATCTAGGCTAAATAAAACAATAATTAATTACCTAATTTTGTGTATGTATTTGCTATATTTGTATTTTAATGACACACATGTACAGTTTCTTTTTCCTTTGATTTGAATCATAACAGTTGTTTAAGATGATTATAGATAATTTATATATATATATATATATATATATATATATATATATATATATATATATATATATATATATATATATATATATATATATATATATATATATATATAGGGTCTTTCAACAAGGACTTTCGAGCTTTGTCAGGCGATAGTGGCCATGTTGTTAAAGCGACATCTGGCAACCTCACTGTGAACTGTTCATTAATACTTAGCAAGTCACGATAGAAGGTTATAGCGTTGAACAGCGTGCGCAAATCATCAAATGTTATTATCAAAATCAGTGCTCCGTTCAACAAACATTCCGCGCATTACGTGATTTCTATCCTCGCCACAATCGTCCTGCCGAGTCCACTGTTCGATTCTTGTTGGCCAAATTCGAGGCAAAAGGTTCGATCAACAATCAGCTAACACCCATACGTCCCTGAAATGCAAGGTCTGCTGAAAATATCGCTGCCGTAAATGAGAGGGTACCTAAAAATCCGAGGCAGTCAATTTCTCGTCGTTCACAATAACTTGGCCTTTCTGCAAGTTTAGTTTGGCGAATTATGCGTATGGACTTGGTTCTGCACCCGTACAAAATCCAACTATCCCAGGAACTTAATGTAAACGACCATAGACAACGCCGTGTGTTCGCTGATTGGGCTCTAGAGCAGTTAGAAGTTAGAAGTTAGAAGAGGATTTTAGAAAAATAATTTGAGGAAGGTAGCAAGAACCGAAACAGTGAATCCGACGTCCCTGAAAATAAATGGGAGTAGACGACTTCCCGAATAAGCCACACCGTAGCTAAAAAAGCTACGTTCAAACCGTGATTTGAAATAGACCCAGATAAATCCAGTTACAAAGGTTGACAAACTATTAATGAAGACATCCTATAAGAACATAAGAAAGGAAGGACCATTAAAAGCCACTGGGCCCTGTTAAGGTGGACCTTGGCTTTCAAGAAGCTTAACCTTACCAGGACCTTCCTAAAAAAAATCTAAACTCCACTGCATCTAGATTAAAACAACCTGCCTACCCCATCTTTGGGGCACCAGAGGCTGTGATATCATAGACTGAACGGCCCCAACAAAACTATAAGATAATGAAGACAACAGATTACATTTTTTCGAAAAATGGAAGCTGTTTGATCGGTGTTTGTGATGGATCTGTAATTAGTTCTGGATAACTAACATTATTCCATTAATTAATTAAAATTTTTTGGTAACACCAGATTTGGGGCGCACAGTTGTTGGCGCTGTTAGTCGGCTACAATTTTGGGTAATTGTGAAGACTATGGGCAGATCGTAGGCCTAGTTTTGGGGGGGCTATTTTGGGCTACTTTTCGTTGTTACTTTTTTAGAGATGAAATTGAAGAATTTTATAGCGATTTTTGTTTTTATACTGGGGGGCTGTGCCCCCCAGACCCCCCCCAAAGGATTGAAACTCAGGGTCATCGCAGTGTTATCCCCGCGGCGAGCCGTACCCAACAACGAGCCGACGCTCAAAATAATGGTTAATACTTACGTCAGACGGGATGGGAAATTAAGTAAAAAGTAAATAAAAACACTAAAAAATGTCAGGCATAGGGTAGGTAGGATATATAGAAAAGAAATCAGGGGGAAAAAAACATCGAAAATATAAGATAAACCAATTTTTGATTATTAGAAAAACACAAAAAGCCTTGAAACAAATAGAGCTTTATGATTAGTCATTTATGAAAATGAATCCAGATCTGTGATTGGCCAGTGCGATAGCAGAAAAACAATGAAAAGTAGCCCAAAAAATAAACTAGAATCGCATCTGCCCATAGTCTACACAATTACCCAATTTTGGGCTACAGCATATCTTTTATGACGTCAGACGGTAGCATCAGATGTGAACAATATCGGCGTAATATTTTTTTGTATATGAGTATATACTGGGGGACTGCCCCCCCAGACCCCCCCAATTGATTGAAACTCAGGATCCTCGCAGGGTGGTCCCCCTGCAGTGATATATCCCCCACGAGCAGTCCCCTTGAATTTTCTGTTTTTTTTTACTTGCAGAAAAACCTAACAATTCTTACTTCTATAGGTTTCTTGATTAGTTTATGCGCCTCTAGATAATCTAAAAGTTTTTCGCGATTATACAAAGTAAAGCAAATTTGAATAACAAAGAAGCACATGGAGAGCACAAAACACAATAACGAAAGAAAAACATTTGCAAAACGGGTCCTATTTATAAGCTACGATGTTGCCAGTAAGAAGCTGTTATCGTTTGCAGTAGGGTCATTCCATCCAAATTCAACAAGGGACATTTAGTCACCATCACCGATTTTGATGAAAATTGGTATACAGGTTGATTTTGATGAGAGAAAAACAATGAGACACTTCCCAGCCCTCAATTTTGAATAGCTCAAAAGTTATAACCTGTCAAAGTTGAGAAAAATTGTCAAATTTCTTGATACCAGCATTGATAAAAAAATTATTTCTCCCTCATTATAGCACATAAAACAATGAATTATATATATTTTTTTTAAGCTTAAGGGTTGCTCTAAACATTTTTAACAACAAAATTAATTTTTGGTAAAAAAAATTTGTTTGACCTTAAAGGTCAACTTTTGACCTTTAAAAAAAATATATTGGTATCAATAGATTTTTGTGTAATTTTTTTTTTAAATATATATGCCTTTAGACTACAATATAAGATAAATTTCATTCTGGGTTTTTCATTATATCAGGAGTTATGATCAATTTTGTAACCACTGGTATGGCCATTTTTTGCTATCTTCACAAATAAATTTTTTTTATATGCATCTTTGTCATATTAACAGAGTTACGTCATATTCACAGAGTTAGTTATCAATTATTAGATTGCTAAGTATTATATTTGAATGCTTTTAATATATACTCGTGTATTAGAATCATTAATTCTATAGATATGTGTTAAATCCTACCTACAAGAAAAAATGAACTTTCAGTAATTTTTTATTTAAAATTATAAATATTTTTAAAGCTACCTACCTATGTATTTAATTTATAATTTGCTATGGTCAATGGTGGCAGAGCCACTACCAACAGTTAAGATACCTGCATAACTGCTGGTATCCCCATCGCCTAAGGGGCCACTCCTGATAGCTCAGCAAAAAAGCCACAGGTCCCACCCAACCTCCCAAAATGAATTTATTCTTTTTATAATAATTTAGGAATCTATTTTTTTCTGCATTATTTCTGTTGATTTTAATTGTTCATTTTTAGATAGTTTGTAAGTTCTTCCTGTTGCTGTTACAGGCTCAACAATGCTCAATATGTCATCTAATGGCAATACTAATACATCTGGTTTTCTTGGATATTTAAATGAATTTGATGGTCCTTCTGGTTCTAGGAATGTTATTTTAACAGTCATTTTCTCAACATTGGTATCCAATACACACCCTAAGTACCATTTGTCATCATACTTAGCAGTGACAAATCCTTTTACATCCTCCAATAATATTGCCTCTGTATAGGATATTTTCACTTTCTTGAATTCTGATGCAGATGATATTGTTTTCACTCTTAGTTCATTTTCATTAACTGGCTCAAAACTGTGTAATTTTTGGGTACCAATTATTGCAGAGGCCTGGTCAAATCTTTCTTGCAAATAATTTTTTTCTTCAATGTATTCACTATTTGGGACATATGAAAATTTGATTCCCTTAATGTGTCTTTCAGCAAAATCAAAGAGCTGTTGAGGAGTCATTATCTGATCATTATATGCTCTTTGCAGGCTAGCTTTTGCTGCTAGTCTTTTTACTGTGCCCCCTACACCATCGCATGGTCCTTTTCCATGAGATGTAGCAAAGAAATGCCATTCTGCTTCCAATCCAAAATCTGATTTATAGTGACATAAATTAATAAAGTTTTTAAAATTTTTATATTGTGACGCAGCTCCATCAGAAAAATATATAATTTTTGTTATTGGGAATTTGAGTTCTTTTTTAAAAAATTCAATTAGTTTTTTTAAAATAAATGGACTGCAACAGTGTCATGCTTCAAGCAGTTTGAAATCACAACAAAACTTATGTGTTGCATTTCCCCAGCTTCTTTGTAGTAGGAAAGAAAGGGATGTAATGTAGCTTGGGAGTTATTCCAGTGGTACCCTTGTGCTGCATCCTGAAGAAGGAATGAGTAATTTTCAGCAAAATCGCATACTACTAAGATTTCACCATCTTTTAGTTCTTCTTTTTAGTTGAACAAAATTGTGCCTGCTTTTTTGCTATGAAATCATGTTTTTTTAAATTGAGAAGACTTAAGGTAAAAGTGTCTATAAATTCTTCAGTTCTTGAAACAAGCTCTAAAGTTGAGCGATCAGTTGAGAGCCACTGCTTGTAATTTACCTCATCAATCATATTATCATCCAAAATTTTAGTAACATATAGTTTTAGTTCGTCTATTTTAGAAAAACATTCTGAGCATTCATCAAAATAGCACTCATAAGTTGGAGGGTCACATGTAATGAATGATAGACATGTTTTGTAATCATCTAAATGCAGGTCACTGTCTTTTGTCAACTGTGGTAGTCTTGTACCAATAATCATCAGTTTAACATTTTGATGATGTGTGCAAACACACACACTGTGAGTTCCTGCATCACCAGCTAATACACACTTGTTGGGTCTCAGCTCAGCAAATTTTGAAAAGCCAATCTTAGTGTCTGGGTATTTTGTTTTAAATAAATGATAAATTTCTTTTAAATTTCCCAAAATTAAGTATTTTTGTTCATGAGTTTTCTGTCCATCTTTTCTAACACTCTTGAAATCTTTTTTCCCTGGCATAATTCTGCTTACTTCTTCATTTTTATAAAAGTCTTCTACTACTTTAATTGTTTCTGATGGAAATGTACCTTTTCTTTTGCTTGGCAATGACATTATTCCTTCTTCCATTGCTAGTTTTTTAGCTTGTCTGACCATGTAATTAGTAACATTAAATTCAGATTTAATTTTGGATAAGCTCCAGCTTTTTGGCAAAACAGTTAAGATTTGCAGCTGCTCAGACCTTTTACTAGTAGTTTGAAATTTCTCCTTCAGTTGATTTATCATTTCTTCACCATCTTTACTTGATTCTGTTCTAGAAGACTCTGGGTCTTGATCCAAGGGTAATGGATATTTTGTTGCAGAGCCTACAGTTCTGAGTTTACTTGAAATGGATTTTTGAATTTTATTCATTTTATCTGAACTATATTTTTTACTACATCCATTTTAAATTTCTTGACTGGTGACTCTCCAATAGCTATTAATGATTTATTTAATTCAGTTAATGCTTCTTGTGATTCTTCCTGTTCAGTAATTGGCTCAATTTCCATTCTTTCTTCTGAAAGGCTTGGATTCGTATTTTGAGATGAAGAACTATCATCATCAGCTATCTTTTTTCTGCAGTTATCACAGATTTTTTGGTCCTTAAAATTTTTTAATTTTGGATATTCTCTTATTAAGTCTTCTGAAATTAGTCTCAGATTTTTCTTTATTAATTTTTTGTGACCTTTGTAAGGATCGCAGCAATACTTAATATTTAAAAAATGCTTTCTCTTCTCATCCATAATAATTTGTTAAAATACAAATAATTGGTAATGCAAATTATTAATTACTTTTTTATCTAAATATTAAACTTTCTGAAAAAAAAGAAAAATTTTTAAATTAGCTTTCATAGTTTATAAAGTAACACCTAATAGGTAAAATTTATAACATAAAAATAGGTAAAAATTGGCATACCAATGGTTACAAAATTGATCATAACTCCTGATATAATGAAAAACCCAGAATGAAATTTATCTTATATTGTAGTCTAAAGGCATATATATTTATAAAAAAAATTACACAAAAATTTATTGATACCAATATATTTTTTTAAAGGTCAAAAGTTGACCTTTAAGGTCAAAAGTTGACCTTCAAGGTCAAAAGTTGACCTTTAAGGTCAAAAAAACTTTTTTAGCAAAAATTAATTTTGCTGTTAAAAATGTTTAGAGCAACCCTTAAGCTTTAAAAAAAATACATAATTCATTGTTTTATGTGCTATAATAAGGGAGAAATAATTTTTTTTCAAATGCTGGTATCAAGAAATTTTACAATTTTTCTCAACTTTGACAGGTTATAACTTTTGAGCTATTCAAAATTGAGGGCTGGGAAGTGTCTCATTGTTTTTCTCTCATCGAATTCAACCTGTATACCAATTTTCATCAAAATCGGTGATGGTGACTTAAAATTTCCCCCAAAATTGGTTGATTTCATATGGAATGAGCCAGTAAACAAAAAATATGAAAATAAAAAAATAAACAATAAAAGACATCAAGAAACCTTACCTAACTTAGAAAAAAACTATAAATGAGCAGAGCGCAGATATTTAGTAAATAATAGACTAAAAGTTACAAATCCCCCCCCCCCAAAAAAAAATATAACGCAATGATAAGTCACATCTGACGCTACTGTCTGACATCATAAGAGATCTGCTGTAGCCCAAAATTGTAGCCGACTAACAGCGCCATCTACCGTGCGCCCTGAATCTGAAGTATTACCAAATTTTCTTGATATATTCATAGTAATTAAGGTTTGCTACACTTACTTTATAAATAGGATGTCATACAGACATACTGGTACCAGTAAGTATTCTTACCTGGTAGGGCCTCACCACCATTGCCCAGTCAGAGCTCGGCAGAGGGAGGGGGGCCCTGCAGTCACAGACAAATACTCCAGTCAGACAAGGAGTAGTAATAACAGTAAATATGTAAACGTTTTTAGAGTACATTTAAGTGGATGGCTCGTGTGGGGGTAAATACGATGCGTGGACTATACTACGATGATCCTGAGTTTTATTAAATTGGGGGGGCTTCTGGGGGGCACAGCCCCCCAGTATATAATCCTGATTGTTATAATGTTCTGACATTTACAGAGGTGAATGCTTTAACTACATCATGTCAGTGCCTTTAATCATTTTGTGAATTATAATAGGGTTGGGGGTGGGGTATGACATCAGAAATGATTGATTTGAATTTTTTTTTTCTACTAAATAGCTTTTTATTATCCTCCTTTGGAGTCATTTTATTTGTCAATATATTTTTTCCCATTTTACTATTTTTATTACCTTCTTTTATGCATTTAAATCTATTTAGCTGGATCATTTAAAGTAACTACTTTTTTTTTAGCAGTGTGGTGTGTCAAACAGACGCAGTGTGCAAATGACTCGTACAGACTTCTTTTAAGCAGTGTGAAAATGGTATGGAATTGTGCACTTTGTCTGTCCTCCATTTCAGAATTATTAACTCTAGTTTCTGATAAAGATAAATTGTTCACCTTTTTGGATGTTTATAATTTAGTTAAAATTAAAAGCGAATGCAACATTTGTGGCTGGACATTAGATGTGACCCCTCAGTTTGAATTTAGATGCTCTAAAATAAAACGTGATTCAAGTCAGCTATATTTTGAATAGGACGTAGAAGTGAGAAATAAATAGGCTTTCCTCTTTGCTATTTCAGAAGTATAACCACTACAATAAAGTAAGTAAACAGCGTTTTTCGTTTGGCTATTTTCGGGCATTTTGGTAAAAAAAAAAAGGCCTACGTAAACAGCGTTTTCCATTTGTTTACTTTCAGGCATTTTTTTCTAAAAAAAAATGGCGACAGCTATAATTCAAAGAAGACTCAAACGCACATGAATATTCAGACACGGGAGAATGATAATATTTACCCCAAATAATTTTTTTAGGCCGGGCCGCTCATCTACATATTTACCGTAATAACTAAAAAAAAAAAATGACAAAAGTGACTGGTTGAGTGTATCTTCCTATGGAATAAAACAGGAAAAAGAACTTGTGGGGTTACTGGAAACAAGGACACATGAGTGGCAACTGATTGCAGTAATTCTGAAGATCCATACCTCGTAAGCTTTCCCGCTCGCATTTCCATAATATTTATTCCACCTCCCAACATGTTTTCACCCAACTGTGTGATTAACTTGTTTTATTACTTGTTCCTGAAGGTGAGCGTAGCGAGCAGGGGGTATGGGGGCTATGCTCCCCCATATAGCAACCCATAGTACGGTTTGCAGGGTATGGATCTTCAGGTTAACCCTGATTGCTACAGGGAGAATAGTTCCTCGTGTAAAAAAAGTTGCAGTCTGGATTTAAACACTGGAAGGCTGGGAACATTAACTACCCCCCAAGGGCAGAGAATTCCATCTTGCCACCACTCTTAAAGAGAAGAAACGTTTACGATCTTCAGACTGACAATGTTGAACTTGAATTTTATAAGAACATAAGAAAAGAAGGAGACTGCAAAATTTCATTCATGGACTACACTCGGCAGCTCCTGTTCCAGTCAACACACAAAAGATTTCCATCTTGCCACCACTCTTAAAGAGAAGAAACGTTTACGATCTTCAGACTGACAATGTTGAACTTGAATTTTATAAGAACAGAAGAAAAGAAGGAGACTGCAAAATTTCATTCATGGACTACACTCAGCAGCTCCTGTTCCAGTCAACACACAAAAGATTTCTTACCAGAGAAAAGTAATCAACATTGTCACCCTTTACAGGAGTTCGTGATCTCTAGTGGCTATATCTGCGGATAAAGTGAAAATATCAGAAGGACAGATAGAGCAGAGGTTGTGGAAAATGCAATAGCAATAAATCATGTCATGTCTAAGTAGCCTACCCTTTATGGAGAAAAGCTTTAGAGAGTTTAATCTGTCAATATAGGGCAAGTCAGCTAAGCCTGATACTTGCTTTGTCCGCCTCTGCTGAACAGACTCTAGGAGTCTTAGATCCCCAAGATACCCAGAGTGTCAAACCGGGGATGCAAAGTGTAACAGGGGTCTAACATCTGAGACAACAAGAGAGGAACCCGGATGGGTTCCCACCTGATAATATAAACCTTGCATTTAAATATTCAGTAAACATGAAGATTGGTGGTGCACCTGAAAAAGTGTAATTTCTTTGCCTGTATAGTTTGTTCACCCGTGCATGCATATTCATGCGTGTTTGGTTAAATAAAAACATTAGAACATTGTTCTATAAAAAATTATGATTATATACTGGTGGCCTATGCCCCCAGACCCCCCCCAATTGATTGAAACTCAGGGTCATTGTAGAGGGGTCTCTTCACAGTGATAAACCTCCCATGAGCAGTCCCCTTGAATTTACAATACATGTAGATTGGTGGCGCACCCGAAAAAGTGGGTTTTGTGTGTTTATATTTCGTTCACCCATACCTGAATATTCATGTGCATTTGAGTCCTAGTTCAAATATACCAGGTGCCATTTTTGTACCAAAATGCCTGAAAATAACCAAACGAAAAACGCTGTTTACTTACTTTATTGCAGTGGGTATATTTCTGACATAGCGATGAGTAAAGGGTGGAATCTTTCTTTAATTCATGTTTTTTTAAAAGCGAATCTTTTGCAGAAAAGGTGCCATTCAATGCTGATTTCTTAAAAATAATATCACTTGAGTCACGTTTAGTTTTAGAACATCTAAATTCAAAATTATTGTTAATCTCTAATGTCTGGCCACAAACCTCACAATCAATTTTAATCTTAAGTAAATTATGATCGTCCAAAAAGGTTAACAATTTATCTCATTTCGAAAATATAGCACAAAGTTAGACAATAGATGAAGGGCAAATTGCACATATGAGAGCCATATTCAAACTGAAATTACTGCCTCAAAATCGTATTTCCCCCACCCAAAAGGCTCCACAAAAACTAGTTCCTTCAAATGATCTAGTTAAGTATATTTAAATGTATAAAAAAGGTAATAATAATAGTAAAATGGGACAAAATATATTGATAAATAAAAATGACTACAAATGAGGATAATAAAAAAATATTAGGCCTAAGTGATAAACAAAATAAAAATTCGCTTCATTCTTTTAATTCGCAAAACAATTAAAGTCGCAGAAATGATTTGGTTAAATCATTCACTTCTGTAAATCTTAGAACATTATTCAATAAACAATTAGGATTATATACTGGGGGCTATGCCCCTCCCCCCCAATTGATTGAAACTCAGAATCATCGCAGGAAGGTCCTCCTCCAGTGTTTACCCCCACATGAACAGTCCCCTTAAATTTACTTCAAAAAGGTGAAACATTGGAACAGAGATGAAATATTTTGCGTTGCATCGTTCACGCCTCCGATCTTCATGTTTACCAAATATTTAATATCTCCTGTAAAAGAAGAGGATAAATTCATTGCCAAACCTCTTCAATTTAGTATTGCTCTTCGAAACAGTAATATACTTAGGATGCATTTTGTGGCTGGGTTTTGACAGATGCGGATGACCTTTGATAGGCTCTTGTGGCTTTTGATATCCCTGAAATTATGTTATATTCAACATCATCATGTAACTTTTACCTGTCATACAAAAAATTGCATTATCAGTACTAATACTAAGATTAAAAATATGTTCTTAGACAGTGCAGGTTTTCCACTAGGTGAATGGAAAGTAACATGCAAATTATTGTCAGATATTCCAAAATCCTATGGGATCATTGGCTTAATTGCTTTAAATGAAAGTGTAGTTGAAATAAAAAATGAATTAATATCTAAAGGCTCCTATATTATCAATGTCTTTGTAAATGATTACATTTCACAACCAATACAATGTTTTAAATGCCAGAAATATAGACATACTTTAAATTCCTGTAGATCAAAAGTAAAATGCCTCATATGTAGCAATGACCACTCATCTAAAGACTGCCCAAGAAACCTTGAAATGTGAAAATTGGAATTTAAATCATAACATAACATAATTTCACGGATGACAAAAGCCACAAGGGCCTATCAAAGGTCATCCGTATCCATCAAATCCCACCCACATAATGCATCCATAGGATTTTGTCAGATCATGCATCTACAATATACAATTTAACAATCCATAGGAATATCCAACCATGCATCTACAATATATAATTTAAAGCCTCCATAGGAGTCTGTCAAAAACAAAATCAAAGTCCCCCAAAATATACAATAAAAAGAAACTGCATCCACAGGAATACGTCAAGAAACATATCCACATACCAAAAAGTAAGAAATTAACCCTCCATCCCCATATAATCATCCAATCTGCGCTTGAAAACATTCAAGTTTGGGCTGTCTACAGTCTCAGGTGGCAAACTATTCCAATAATCCACCACTCTGTTAGTGAAAAAATATTTTCTAACATCCAGTCTGCACCTCTGTTTTTTAATCTTTAAGTGGTGGCCTCTAGTTCTATTACTACCTTCTAACTCAAATAACTTGCTGAAATCCAATTTATCCATCCCAGAAAAGATTTTAAAAAGCTCAATCATATCTCCCCTCACACACCTTCTTTCAAATGAAAACATATTTAATACCCTCAGCCTATCTTCATATATTCAAGGTGCTTCAGGGATGGTATTATTTTTGTTGCCCTCCTTTGTACTGACTCTAATAAGTTTATATCATGTCTAAAATGTGGTGACCATGCCTGTATGCAGTACTCTAAATGTTGCCTGACATAAGAGTTGTATAGTTTAAGGATGACCTCCTTACTCTTGTAGCAAACATTTCTTTTAATGTAACCTAGCACCCTATTTGCTCTATTTTTTGCCTCAATACACTGCTTTGAAAATTTCAGTGACCTATCTACTACTACTCCTAAGTCCTCATCTTCAACTAAATTAAGCCAATACCCATCCATCTCATAGCTAAATTCCCTATTATCTCTCCCCATGTTAATAACTTTGCATTTATTAAGGTTAAAAGTCATCTGCCACTTCTGAGCCCAAGCTAACAACTTATTTAAGTCACCCTGCACTTTAAAGCTACCCTCAACCTCTTTGACTACAGCTGCCAATTTAGTGTCATCAGCAAAAATTGACACTGCTATTTACACCTTGCCCAAGATCATTTACATAGATTATAAATAATAAAGGGCCTAAAACTGATCCCTGAGGTACGCCACTAATAACATTCCTCCACTCTGACCTCACTCCATTCAGTACAACTCTCTGTTTCCTATTTTTCAGCCATTCAGTTATCCAATTTAAAACCTTCCCACATATCCCAAGCAGCTTTAATTTATGAACTGGTCTTCTATGTGGAACCTTATCAAAAGCTTTGCTGAAATCTAAGTAGATCACATTAACTTTCTCACCCCTATCTAACTCTTTAGTTACATAATCCATAAAATCCAGTAAATTAGTTAAACACGATCGACCTTTTCTAAAACCATGCTGAGCATCATTAATTAACCTGCTACTCTCTAGATGATCAGAAATTCCCTTCTTAACCATCTTCTCAAGAATTTTACAGACTATAAAAGTTAAGCTTACCGGTCTAAAGTTATTTGGATCCTCTTTTCTTCCCTTTTTAAAAATTGGCACTACATTTGCCAATAATTTCCAATCATTTGGTATTTCTCCAGACTCTAGTGATCTAATAAATATCTTCTCAAGAGCTACTGCAATACTTTCTACACCTTCTTTGAGTATCCTAGAATGAATGTTGTCAGGGCCAGATGCCTTACTAGTATTTAACTCCATTATAAGCCCTTTAATTTCTTTGTCTATACTAATAGAATTTATCACTACTTCCCTTGACCTAGAATTATCATCTATTAGTCTAACTGGTTTCTCTTCTGTGAATACTGAAGCAAAATGATCATTAAGGACCTCTACTATTTCCTCATCAGATTCTTTCAAAACCCCTTCATATTTAATAGGCCCTATTTTAACACTGTTAGATTTATTGATTCTATAATAGCTAACCATCTGATGATCACTGTTTCCCAATGATTCCCCTACACTCAATCCTTGAACTAAGTGATCATCATTTGAAAGAATTAGATCTAATATATTGGCATCCCTTGTTGGCTTATTAACAAATTGGGTCAAAAAGTTATCTTGAAAACACTCCATAAACTTACAACTTGCTCTATCTCTTCCTATCATATTTTCCCAGTCTACAGAAGTTAAATTAAAGTCACCCAGAATAACTGTATCTTCCTGGCATCCTTTACTTATTTCCCTAATCATTAACTCATCGATGCAATCAGTCTGTCCTGGTGGTCTATTAAAAGCTCCCAAGTGTATTTTCCTATTTTTACCAACCTTAATATCTATCCATAATGATTCACCTTCTCCTTGCTTTATAGAGTTATTTAGATTTGAAGAAATGCTATTTCTGATATAAATAATCAACCCACCACCAGTCCTATCTCTCCTTTGACTAATGTATATAGTATAACCTTCTAGTTCAAATTCACTGACATTATCATTAAATATATTTTAATTAACCCATGATTCAACTATACATATTATATCTATATCTTCATGAATGATATAACTAAATAATTCATCCCTCTTATTTCTAAAACTACGAGCATTTGTGTAAAGACAACTCAGCCCACCTATTCCTGAAGCCCCTGAGGGCCTATCTCCTCTGCATCTCCTTTCTCTCCTTCCCTGACCACTATCACTACTCAAGTAATTTAACCCTAAAGCACTTCCATTAGCCTGCCTACCTTCTACAAATCTGTGTTTGCTTCCTTTCCCTGCCTTACTTTGAGTCATTAAATTTCCCTGACCACTATAAAAACCTAGTTTCCCGCCTCTAAAGACCTAATAACACTATCTAATTCCCGCCACAAAACCTCAACCCCATCTTGGCTCACATGGAGTCCATCCATCGCATACAAACCCTTATTCCCATAAAACCCACTCCAAACATCTACAAATACCAATCCTGACTCCTCGCACAAACCTTTCACATATTCATTCAACCCCATTGCACGAGACAACCATTCCATCCCCACATCCATTCTTGGAAGCACACCTGAAACAACACCTTTTACTCTACTTTCACACATCCTTTCAATCAGCCTTTTATACCGCTGTCGTAACTCACAAGTACCCACCTTCTTTACATCGTTTACTCCGACATGTGTAATCACAACTGCTTCTCTCTCACACCCAGGCACCAACCTATCATACCTCTCACACACATCATTTACACCAGCACCCGGCAGACAAACTCTCACTCCCTTCCATTTACTTTCACTCAACTTCCTATCTAAATACCTAATCTGAGAGTCACCCATCACAATCACCTCAGTCATTCTCCTATTTTCTCTAGGCCTAGTATTACCCTCCCTCCTGCTCTCACTCACTCGACCTCCTATTCTACTTTCAGGCACAGCCACACCAGACAAATAAGAACATAAGAAAAGAAGGAGACTGCAAAAGACCATTCATGGCCTACACTTGGCAGCTCCTGTGAGAGAGAGGAAAAATCTCTTTCAAATTCTTCCTCTCTCAGGGCATCAAATCTGTTAGTTAGCCTAACAGGTTCCATGTGCCTCTCATTCACACACCTAACCTGTCCTAACTTATCTATTCTGTTCACTTTCACCCACCACTCATCATCACTTCACTTACTGCTTTCTCTCCAGTCCCTGTTCTAGGCCTAACTTCCTTCCTCCTGGTCCCAATCTGACTCTTCAAACGTACACTTGCATCTCTTCTCACTTCAGACACTAAATCGTTCAGTCTCAAGCATTTCGCACGTAATCGACTCACCTCCTCAGTCAAAGCACATACACGGCACTCAGACACATTCACTCTCCTCTCTACACCACAGACATCGCACACTACATACACACTACTTTCAAAAGGCATACTTTCTACATCCAAACAGTCAGCCATACTTAAACAAGAACAATAATAGAAACAAAAACTTACGAAACAACAAGAATTTGACCCGAATTTGTGCGCGCAGGTTTAAAACCTGCTAATCAAGATGGCCACCAAAGTAAACAAAAGTCACTTTCTCACCAAAACAAAATAACCACAATTTAACTTTGTTATATTAACCAAATATATGATCTAATAACTTAATATTTATGTTTACTATGTCACACACCAAAGTATAGCAAAAAATCAAAATATTCTGAGAGCTCTACAAAACATGTGCTACCTGTTCGAAGGTCAGTCAAAGACTGACCTTCGAACAGGATGCAGAGTAACATAACATAATTTCACGGATAGCAAAAGCCACAAGGGTGTATTAAAGGTCATCCGCATCTGTCAAAACTCACCTACAAAATGGATCCATAATTTGTGTCAGATCATGCATCTACAATATACAATTTAAACAATCCATAGGATTGTGTCAGATCCTGCATCTACAATATACAATTAGAACCTTATATAGGAATGTGTCAAAAACAAAAAGCATCATCATCAAGACTTGTCAAAATCCAAATTTATCAGGATATACAATAATAAAAAACTGCATCCACAGGAATGAGTCCAGAATACCCCCCAGAGTTAACCCTTCAAGTTTGGACTGTCTACCATCTCAGATGGCAAACTATTCCAGTAATCTACCACTCTATTGGTGAAAAAATATTTTCTAACATCCAACCTGCACCTCTGTATTTTAATTTTTTAGTGGGGAGGGAGGGTTAACTTTGGAGGGTATTCTGGACTCATTCTTGTGGATGCAGTTTTTTATTATTGTATATTACGATTGATTTGGATTTTGACGAGTCTTGATGATGCTCTTTGTTTTTGACACATTCCTGTGTATGGTTCGAATTGTATATTGTAGATGCATGATTTGACACAATCCTATGGATTGTTTAAATTGTATATTGTAGATGCATGATTTGACACAATCCTATGGATTGTTTAAATTGTATATTGTAGATGCATGATCTGACACAATCCTATGGATGCATTTTGTGTGTGGATTTTGAAAGATGCGGATGACCTTTGATAGGCCCTTGTAGCTTTTGTAATCTGTGAAATTATGTTATGTTATGTTACTACCTTCCAACTCAAATATCTTGTTAAAATCCAACCTATCCATCACAGAACAAATTTTAAAAAGCTCACTCATATCTCTCCTCATACATCTTAACATAAGAAAAGAAGGAGACTGCAAAAGACCATTCATGGCCTACACTTGGCAGTTCCTGTTCCAGTCAACACACAACAGATTTCTTACCAGAGAAAAGTCATCAACATTGTCACCCTTAACAGGAGTTCGTCAGATCTAATCTACAATATACATAAAATGCATCCAGAGGATTATGTCCATTCATGCAACCGCAAAATATAATCTCCCTACTCCTTAGAAAAATATATACATATGTACATAAAAAAAAGTCAGTCCCATCTAGCAGCTTCATCCATATATTTATCTAATCTATTCTTAAAACTACCCAGAGAGGAGGCCTCTATCACATGTCTAGTGAGCCTATTCCATTCATCTACCACACGATTTGTAAACCAATTCCTCCCAATCTCCTTCCTAAACCTATACTTATCAAGATTAAACCCATTGCTACGTGTCCTGTCATGTTCACTAAGTATAAGAACCTTACCCAGATCCCCTTTATTATATCCTTTTACCCATTTGAAGACTTCAATCAATTCCCCTCTGACTTTTCTCCTTTCCAATGTATGTAGATTTAGTTTTCTGAGCCTTTCACCATAAGGTAAGTTCCTTAGCCCACCAATCATCTTTGTCATCCTTCTCTGCACAGACTCAAGCAAATCAATATCCTTCCTATAATATGGTGACCAAAATTGTACTGCATAGTCTAGATGAGGCCTAACTAGCGCCAGATACAGTTTTAGAATGACTTCAGCACTCTTATTGCTTACACTCCTCCTAATGAATCCCAATATCCTATTAGCTTTATTCCTAGCATTTAGGCATTGCTTTCTAGGACGAAGGTCTGAACTTACCAAAATACCCAAGTCCCTCTCACAATTGGTCCTCCCTAAAATTCTCCCATTTAATTTATAACTATTCAATGGATTATTTCTACCTATACTAAGTACACTACATTTGTCTATGTTAAACTTCATTTGCCATTTCTCGGCCCAATTGGACAGAATAGTCAATTCCTCCTGCATTACAACAGCATCAGAATCAGCCCTAATGGCCCTACCTAGCTTAGTATCATCAGCAAATTTACTCAGGTCACTACTTATACCTATGTCAAGATCATTAATATAAATTAAGAATAGCAAGGGACCCAAAACAGATCCTTGCAGAACTCCACTGCTAACACACCCCCACTCAGATTTAACTCCATCTATACTAACTCTTTGCTGTCTGTCACCTAGCCATGACTGAATCCACCTAAATATACTGCCATCGATCCTGTGTGCTTTAACTTTGCTCAGAAGCCGTAAGTGTGGCACTCGATCAAAAGCCTTACTAAAGTCCAAGTATAAAATATCATAGTTTTCATCATTATCTGCTGCTTCATACACCTTACTATAAAAAGACAGCAAATTAGTCAGACAGGATTTACCCTTACTAAAGCCATGCTGTGATTCTTTTATCAACTTATGCTTATCCAAGTGATCTCTAATATTCCTTGCTATAATAGATTCCATCATTTTCCCTACCACTGATGTCAAACTTACTGGTCTGTAATTAGACATATTTGTTTTATCCCCTTTCTTAAATATAGGTATCACATTGGCTTTCTTCCATGCCACTGGCACAATGCCACTCTCCAATGATTTTCTAAAGATGCATGCTAGGGGCTCACTTAACACATCCTTACATTCTTTCAAAATTCTAGGAAAGACCTCATCAGGACTGGGTGCTTTACTACTTTTGATTTTATCAATTTCCTTTGTCACTATCTCCTTTGTGATCAAGATATCCTTTAATTTCTCTTCATCATTACCCCAAAAGATCATTGACACCTCGGGTATATTTAGAGTATCCTCCTGTGTAAATACTGAGAGAAAAAAGTCATTTAGCATTCCAGCCATTGAGTCCCTATCACTCACTAATTCTCCATTGGAATCTATAAGTGGGCCTATTTTATCTCTAACCTTAGTTTTGTATAATTGATAAAAACTTTTAGGATCTTCCTTTGCCCTATTTGCCACTTTAATTTCATAATTTCTCCTTGCTACTCTAACTAACTTTTTAACATCTCTTGCTAGTTCATTATATCTCTGCCTTAAGTGATCCTCTCCATTTTTTATTTTCCTATAAAGGCCCTTTTTAATGCCAATATAATGCTTAATTTTATCTGTCATCCATTTTGGGTCATTATTTTTAGTCCTTTTCTCCTTATATGGAATGCTAATGATCTGACCTGTAATTAATTGCTCAATTATTCTTTCATACTCCTCTTCAATTGTAATCTCTCCCTCCTGGTGATTATTGTCTCCACTAACTGATATCATTGAATCTATTCCTGAATTGATTTCATTGCCTGGTTTCTGTACAACTGCCTCCAGGTAAGTCCTTAGCCCATTATAATTTGCTCTTCTAAAGTCAGGAATTTTAACATTATTCATGCTACTATCAATACCATTCCATTTCATCTTGAATCTAATTTCACAATGGTGACTATTACCCAAATTTCCTCCAATCTCAGTATCCTTAATAACTTCTTCCCTATTTGTCAGAACTAAATCCAGTATATTATTACCTCTAGTGGGTTCATTAATAATCTGCCTCAGAAAATTATCTTGGACAACATTAAAAAATTCCTCAGCCTCCTGATCACCCACAAGAGCTTCCCAGTCTATATTTCTTCTCTCAAATGAGAACATATTTAGTACCCTCAGTCTATCTTCATATTCAAGGTACTTCAGGGAAGGTATTTTTGTTGCAAGCCTTTGTACTGACTCTAGCAGGTTGATGTCATGTCTAAAATATGGTGACCATGTTTGTATACACTACTCTAAATGTGGCCTAACATATGAGTTGTAGAGTTTAAGGATAACCTCTTTAACCTTGTAGCTAACATTCCTGTTAATGTATCCTAGCCCCCTATTTGCTCTACTTTTTGCCTCAATACACTGCTTTGAAAACTTCAGTGACCTATCTACTACTACGCCTAAGTCCTTCGCATCCTCAACTCAGTTCAGGCAATGCCCATCAACTTCATAGCTAAATTCCCTATTATTACCCTTCCCATGTTAAAAACTGTGCATTTTTTATGGTTAAAAGTCCTCTGCCACTTTGAGCCCAAGCTAATAACTTATTTAAGTCACTCTGCACTTATAGTGATTGGATGTGTTCTCAGCGAGCTCTCGCTTCAGTGACGTTTTTTCAATTTTTTGGTGTAATATATTTAAGTTCGGAAAGATAGTTAACTTTGAGTATTAGACATAATACTAAAGGAATTTTTAATTGTATTTTGAAAAATTTCTCAATATGGCTGTTGCTTTGGATGAAGTGAATATGCCTTTTGATGTAAGCAGTGTGTATTTAGTTTGTCATTTTTGTGGTGTTGAAAGAAGAGCAAATGTGTCTTTGGTAGAGGAAGTGAGTTGGTTGCATGATGAGTGCAAGAGATTAAGTGAGTTGGTAAATGAAGTGAGAAATGATGAGAGTCTACGCATGAAGAATGTGGCTGGGACCAGTTGGGTGGAAGATAGGCCTAGACTAGGGACTGGAGAGAAAGAAGTAACTGATATGAGTGAAGATGAATGGTAGGTGAATATGGGTAGAATAGATAAGTTAGGACAGGTTAGGTCTGTGAGTAAGAGGGACATGGAACCTGTTAGGTTGACTAACAGATTTGATGCCCTGAGAGAGGAGGTTGAAAGTGATTTGTCTGATGTGATTGTGGCAGAAAGTAAAATAAGTAGTAGTTTGAATGAGAACAGGAGGAATGGTAATGCTATGCCTAGGGATGCTAGGAGGATGACTGAGGTGCTTGTGATGGGTGACTCAGATTAGATAGGAAGTTGAGTGCAAGCAATTGGAAGGGAGTGAGAGTTTGTTTGCCGGGTGCTGGTGTAAATGATGTGTCTGAGAGGTATGTTAGTCTGATGTGAGAGGGATGCAGTTGTGATTACGCATGTGGGTGTAAATGATGTAAAGAAGGTGGGTTCATGTGAGTTACGAGAGAGGTACAAAAGGTTAGTTGAAAGGATGAGTGAAAGTAGAGTGAAAGGCGTTGCTTCAGGTGTGCTTCCGAGATTGGATGTGGGGATGGAATGGTTGTCTCATGCAATTGGATTGAATAAATATGTGAAAAGCCTGTGTGAGGAGTCAGGATTAGTGTTTGTAGATGTTTGGAATGGGTTTTATGGGAATAAGACATTGGAAGGACTCCATCTAAGCTGGTCTGGGGTTGATGTGTTGTGGCAGGAGTTAGATAGTGTTGTTGGGTCTTTGCAGGCAAGAAACTAGTTACTGATAGTGGTCAGGGAAATATAAGGGTACAGGGTGGGGCAAGGAAAGGAAATAGATGCAGAGGAGATAGAGTGGAAGGTATACATTCTAAAAAGAGGTGCTTCAGGGATAGGAGGGCTGAGTTGTCTTTATACCAATGCTTGTAGTCTTAGAAATAAATTTAATGAAAATGTGAGTGAGTTTGAACTACAGGGTTATGATATGTATATTAGTCAAAGGAGATGTGGTGGGTTGAATATTTACATCAGAAAGAGCATTTCTTCAAATCTAAATAATTCTATAAAGCAAGAAGTTGAGTCACTGTGGATAGATATTAGGGTCAGTAAAAATACGATAATACTTTTGGGAGCCCTTTACAGACCATCTGGACAGACTGACTGTATTGATGAGCTAATGATCAGGGAAATAAGGGAAGGATGTGAAGTAGATACAGTTATTCTTGGTGTCTTTAATTTAAATTCTGTGTACTGGGAAAATATGATAGGAAGGGATAGAGCAAGTTGTAAGTTTATGGAATGCTTGGAGGATAATTTTTTTACTCAATCATCAGATGGTTCGTTTTAACATGGGAATAGTGAAAGGTAGAACATCAACAAATTCGACAAAAACTCACATCTAGGTGGGATATAGAATTCAGGGAGAATACTCATGAGATGTGGGACACTTTTAAGCTTATAATAAACATAGTTCAGGAACAGTGTATCCAAGGAAGGCTATTAGGAAGAAATGTAGGTAGCCGTTGTGGTGGAATCAGGAGATAGATAGGAAAATTTCTGAGAAGAAAAGGGCTTACCAGAGATTACAGAGAGAAAGTACTTTTGACAATTTAAATCATTATAGGTCGACCAGAAATGAGCTAAATAAGATTATTAAGAAGAGCAAAAGGGAGGCAGAAATTAATTTAGCTCAAAATAATAATACAGATCCAAGAAAATTCTTTAGCTACTATAGAATTAATAACAAATCTAACAGTGATAAAATAGGGCCTATTAGATATGAAGGGGGTTTGGAACAATCTGATGAGGAAATAGTAGAGGTTCTTAATGATCATTTTTCTTCAGTATTTACTCAAGAGAATCAAGATAGATTAATTGATGATAATTCTAGGGCAAGGGAAGTAGTGTTGAATAGCGTTAATGTGAACAGGGAAATAATTAAAGGGCTTATATTTGAGTTAAATACTAGTAAGTCATCTGGCCCAGACAACATTCCTTCTAGGTTACTCAAAGAAGGTGTAGATAGTATTGCAGTAGCTCTTGAGAAGATATATATTAGATCACTAGAGTTTGGACAAATACCTAATGATTGGAAATTAGCGAAAAATGCTAATAAAATAGCAAAACTGTAGCAAAAATCGCTAACAAAATCATGCGTCACTAATCTTTACAATTAGGTACCCAATGTAGCAAGCTGATGGTCTCCCTCGAAAAAGTGTCCTCAGTGATATAACGGTCTGCCCTGAATATCAACGATATCACCTCGCTGCTGCCAGAAGAAGTTTTCGCTACACACTCTGTGGATAACCTTTTGATCTCTTTTGATGCGACCCAGATGCCAACTTTGGAGCATCGACTCCAACAGGCCTTGGACCACATCTCTCGGTATGTCAAAACACACAGTTTTTGTTTTTTCTTGGCCAAGACTGCGGTGCACTTCTGTTGTTGCTATCCACAGCTCCACCCCAACACAAATGGGGTTCGCCTGGAAGTGGTAGATTTGCACCATTTCCTTGGTCTTGTTTTCGACTGATGTCTCATCTGGGAGGCTCATATTTGCAGTCCTTAGGATCTTTTGCACCTGTGCCATGGACATTCTTTGTTCTGTGACATTCAACACCTGGGGTCCTGGTAGGGCTATTACCTTACTTTTCTATTGATCCTTTGTTGGTTTGAAGCTTGACTATGGATGTGAGTTTTACGCAGCTGAGCATGTATTACATAAGTTAGACTCAATCCACCACACTGGTGACTTCCACACGTACCCCATTGAGAGCCTACTTGTTGATGCTGCGGAGATGCCACTCATTCAGTGCCTTGCGCGTGAGCCCACCACCTCCCTCACTCAGCAATGACTCTCACTGTATCCACAGTAGTCTTGGTGCCTATGCTGTCGAGAGATGCCAGTCATACCCTAAAGCCCTGTGGGTTTAGGGCTGGGAAACTCCTTTGAGATCTCGATGTAGCTCTCATTCCAGTGGCGCCTTTGGTTTTTCCCAGGATGCCACCCTGGAGGGTGCCTCCTTTGAATATTTTTTGCCACGTTTCTGTTCCCAAAGCTTCTATAGCACAGAGTATTACATTCGGCCTTTTTGGAGCATACTTTGTGTCAAGCTGGATCCTTGCCATTATATATAGATGGCTCCAAGTCCCAGGAGGAGGGGGGAGGAAGTTTCTATGCCATATCCCCTATGTTTGAAGTCAGCGGGGCTCTACCAGGCACTCTGTCTGTCTTCCTGGCTGTGCTGGATACAATACACTGCTTGGTCTGGGAGATAGTGTGTTGTGCCTTGTTTGGAGACCCGGTGCTTTGGGAATTGCTAATGATCGCAATCCAGAGTGCTCTCAGGCATTGCAATCTCCTAACCCTTTGGTTTGCAGTATCTGTGATGCCATGATTGCTGCAAGTCGGGTGGATGTTGAGATTATTTTGTGCTGGGTTCTTGAATATGTGGGAATTGTGGAGAAAGAGTGCAGCAAAGAGTATGTGAGGGCTGGGCAACCAGACCAGCATTTTGCTCTTCCTTACACTGACTACATGGCAGGAAGCAGGGCAGCCCTCTGGTCTACCTGGCAAACAAGATGGGAGACGGCTGAGGGATATTTGATTCTTCCTGCATCCATTTATGTTCAACCACAAATTGATGACATCTCTTCTGTAAGTCTCAATCCCCTGTGTCTTTTCTGCTTTCTCATGGTCTACAAGGGTTACACGACTTCAAGACTCCCTCATATAAAGAAGTATTAACCCTTAACCGGCGGACATTGTCAATTGATGTTCCTTTAGAGAATGGCGGGTAACATCAATTGATGATTCAAAGAGTTTCCTGCCATATGAGCATCGTCAATTGATGTCCCATTGTTTTATTACTAATTGGCAACTCCTTGAGTGAAAGAGTTAACAGAATCACATTTGAGCTTAATTTATGCGTCATTTTTCAGTACAGTATAAAGATGGAGTCTGAAGCTTCAACGTTGTCAAATTTTCCAAAGTGTAGAAAGTTATCTTCGAAAGAAATAGTTTATATTTTTTTCATAATCCTTTTTACGATTTTTTCTAACATTTAGAATAATAAAATATAGTTTACATTACATATTTACTTAAATAAAATGATATTTTAAATGATAAATAACCTGAGAAAAATTAAAATTTACTAGTTTTTTCTCGTATGGCACAAGCTCTAACGTAACCCAGATCCGCCAGTTGAGGATTAATTATTAGTTAGGTATTTATAAATTGTTAGAGACTATGTGATATATTCAAACTATTTGCAATGGGTTGTGTTGCTAAAATTTATAACTTGATCTGCAGTTAAGTCATTCTTTATCATTGAAAATTGATGTTGCATGGAGGAAAGTTTAATTTCTGTCCTATATATACACAGGGGTTTGCAGAAGTTCTGTTACACTGTTTAAAATTTTTTTTTTCTTTTTGAGAGGTTTAAGTGTGTGATTAAAAAAAGTTCTAGATTTTTACCATGTGTCATTTAAATGTCTTTTTCATTGTGTGCAGGTGTGTCGAGATGAAGCAAAAAAATAGAGATCTCTGCTTTTCTGAATTCTGCGTGTGGGCCACAACAAGTTTGATATCGCCAAGTGGCTCAGCATCAGATTGATGACTGTCTATAGAGTCATGGAGAGGCTCAAGAATGGGAAGATGTCAAAGATCGACCTCGTTCAAGCAGACCACAATGCCCAGGGCTGTCAAGGAGGAGGGCATCAAGAGCTTGAGGTCCGTGGTACCGATGGTATGCCAGAATGTTGGGAGCGCTGTCATCGCCTTCTCAATGGCTTGAAGAGTCATGGCAATCAAATTCTCATTTTTAATGAGGAAAAGAACCTTCACAGTCAATCCAGTCACCAACAAGCAGAATGACTGCATGGTAACCTTCAGCCAGCTCACCTTCAAGGTCCACGACCAAGCACCCGGCCTCTGTGATGATGCTCAGTGTTGTGGGTTTGAATGCCAAGATGATGTGGTACATTGCTGGTTACAGGCTCACTGCGGCCGATTGCAGGGACATCTTGGCCACGAAAGTCCTGCCCTGGTTGACAAAGATCACAAAGAAAGTGGACTACATCTTTCAGCATCACAGTGCCCCGGCCCACACAGCCAAGACTGCAACAGTGGTTAGGGTTGAACATGAACTTCTGGTCGAAAGACTTTTGGCTGCCACAATCACCTGACCTCAATCTCACAATTACTGTGTGTGTGCGCATTTTGAAATTAACGTTGCTGAGCTGAAGTCCTCTGTCAACAAGCATGAGGAAGGACTTTTTCCGCAATGTGTGCACAGCCTTCAGTTCTTGCCTGGAGTGCATGGTGTTATGGGCAGGGTTAAGTCCCACAACACTAAAGAAAATTAATAAGAACCTCGTTATGAACACGAGGTTCTAGAATGCCAATTATAGGCTAAGCTGGACTCTATGCCAGCCTTAAGAAACCCCAAATGTGTACAGACAGTTGAGTAACAATGATAAGTTACATTAATAGCTTAAATCAGAGTTCGAATTATATATAGCATAGCCTAGTATTGGTAAGGCAAAACAAAGAAAATTAATATATTAAGGTTATAAATGAATATATGAGGTTTGGAGAAACATGAATATCATATTTACAGTTTATAGAATACGTACAAATAAAAAAAATCTTAATAGTACTTATCACACATTGAGAGAGAGGTCTAAGGTACATAGGCGCCAAACTTAACAACTATAAGAGACTTACATTGCAGTAGTAGTGCACTGAATAATAACACAAAACAATAGAGCACATTAATTGAATAGTTACGCAAAATCTAGAGCAAATTAATTCCAGTAGGAGCGCGTTAAGTGGTTGGAGGTGAACTGCCTAAAATGGGGAACTTTAAACTTAAATAAGTATCGGTAGCAAGTTAGTTGGTTGTGTGGGAGGAGGTTAGTTGGTTGTACTATGGGCAATTAATAAAGGAGTTGGAGATTGTTGCCCCGATATTACACAAATATACATTACAAATATATTACAAATAAATATATTAAACATTACAAATATACATTACAAAGACATTACAAATAGATATATTAAACATTACAAATATATACACAATTCAATAAATTTACATAACTAGTAGTATACATAACAATGATCACCGTCAAGGGTGGGCAAATTGATTAATATTACAACTTAAACACATATTTATATGTAAGACAATAAAAATATGTCTAACTGCATCAAAACTATCATTGTGTCCTTTGTTGAGAGCATCGTAAGAAGTGTAACAGGACTTTTGCAATATCTGGTTGTACTTTTTGAGGCATTTTGAAGCCCAAATATTGTATTTTATAGTCTCACTATTGCATACAATTTTTTTTTGCATCAGGTGCAATGTATGATAATTATTTTTGAGAACTTAATTTATATAGGAATAACTGTGTAATAATCGCATTAATGAATTGTTTATACATGAAAAATAGGACTGTGAAATAGGAGAAATGTTAAAATAAAATCAGATTTTGATAAGTGATTCATATTGTCTATGAAAACTTGAAATTTAAAGATACTCAAGGATGGCTAGTCTCCATCCAAATCCATCAGGTGATGGGGCTATTAGTGAAAATCCAAGGAGAAAGATTTTAGCTGCTGCCATTGGGGCAATCTTATATGAAGGCGGTTTTCAGTATGCTGAAAAGGCAGCAGTTGGAACTCTGGTTGAAATTCTTCAAAGCTGTAAGTATATCAAAATTAATGTAATGTTGAATGATTCATAATTTTCTTTGCCTAATTTCAAGTTATGTTATTCCTGTTATCAATGATTAGTAGTAGATGGATGTGTTGTTGGTTTTATAACATCGAGGTAATAGGTTCATTCCTAATGAGAGCAGACACAAACATCAGTGAACTGATTGGTCGATGCGCTGTGAATGTATTAAATGATTTTCTACCAAAGTAAGTAACCTGCCTATACTTTACTCATTTCAAGGCAATATTATAAAATGCATTGATATGCAGAATGTGGTGTACTTGTAACCTGCAAAAGTGGGAACAAAATTACCACTAGTTAAAATTATTGGGCATATTAGAAAATTTTATGATAAGAATTTGATTGATTGAGTGCATAGAATAATCTATAGATCAATTTGGAACAAGCATTAATTTTTAGATGTAAGAGAAGCTCTGTACATTCAAGTTTTGCTCTGTTTTAAAGGAAATGCATGGCTTATCCTAGTTTTAAGGATTTTTAACTTCAAACAGCTAAATTAAAAGGTGTGTATGATTGCAAAAAGCTGGATTAATTCTGTGAGAAAGGAGTGTCTAATTTCAGAAAGGTTGATTGATTGCCCCCAAAAGTGGTTTGATTCTGTCAGAAAATGTGTGTAAGAAAGATGTGTCATTTAAACAAGTAGGGAGAATTGTGTAGGGTTTAAGGAATGAATCTCTAACTTGATTAAAATTCTAAATCTTGACTGCATTGACCAATGAAGCCTTTGAACAGATAACTTTCATGACTAAGCTGAGGAATGTAGTTGGCTATAGGGAAAAGTAAAGATGCTTTTCCAATCTTGTTTGCTGCATTCTTTTTCTCATCAATCTTTTTTTGTGTGCATTGTAGATTAGGGTGTGTATTTTTGTTGATAGTGACTGTGTACATTCATTGATGGCTGCCAGTGCGCTAAATTTTTAAAAGGTTTTGGTTGAAAAGACCTAAATTAAACCACTTCTTTCAGTGATAGTTGAAATAGGAAAAAGCAGTCGGGTATTTACAGAAATTGCTTACCGAACTGAACCAGTGGTAGCAGATGTTCAATTGGCATTAGCTGAAATGGGTCTTACACTTGAAAGTATTCAGGTATGTGTTTATATTTTGAATTATCCTTATTTGAAAATATAATTAAGGCTTTTCAACTAATGTCATTTTCTTTTTATCAATTTATGAACCTTGTCAAAAATTGGCTCTTCCTCACACCATGTCCCCAAATTTTATTAAAGATCAATTTCTCCATTAGTTACTATTCATAGGAAACGCTTTTATAAATAAAGTTTTGTTAGTAATAACACTGATTCAAGGTTATTTTCAGTCTTACGCCAAAAGGCCTACTCGTATTGCCATATCAACTCCCAGTCAGCAGATGGAAAATAAACTGAACAGTGTTCTTCAAGTTGGTGACCAGAAATCTCATCCTTCTCACATTCCAGACTATCTTCCTCTGTTTCCAGACACACATACATATTGGTAAGTGTAATTAAAGTTTTCATTATCACTCATGTTAATTGCTTTAGGGTTATTTGTAGTTGTTTTAAAACCAATTTTTCTTTATAGCTTTTCTCATACATATAAGCAACCTGTCACAGAATATGAAGCGATTCGAGAGAAATCTGCCCAGCAGAAGAGAGACATCGAAAAGGCTTTAACTAAATTTGATACAAAAACAAATGATGTACTTAATCTTTTTATGTGTGATGAAAAAGAACATTTATGTGAGTATGCATAAACATACCCTTTCATTTCTAGTGGCTACACTCTTTTCCTGTGCAAAGCTCTTTCTTAGGCACAATTTCCTTCCCTCTTCAGTAAGTTAACAGAGCTTACCAGTTAGAACCGGTTGAAGAATATTGTGCATCTTACTAGTATCTAGTACTTCAATTATTTTCTTCCTTAGGGTACTCAGCCTATGTACCTTTCACACTCCATTCCTTCATCTTACCACTTTGCAAAAATTTGATGAATGGACAAAGAAAATGGGTTTTTATTGGCAGTAGTTCTACTCCAAACTTTCACCAAGATCTCATTCTTTTTTCCTGTGTAGATTGTATGTAAAGTTATTGCGAGAAAGGAAAATTATGGTTATTGGTGCAAGGCGGAAGTTGTGCTGTTGAGCAGTACCCCTTTGGTATGCTATTTTTATCTTGATAGAGTAGTTTGTGCAACCATGTTTTGTCTACTCTTGCAGTGATTGCAGTAAAACCCAATTTCAAGCCTTATTTAGATGCCCTGATGCCCAGAGACCAAGTATTTGAAGAGGATGAAGATTATGGAGCCAATTTGAGGAAAAAGAAAAAGATCGAGAATGATGAAGGAAGTGAATCGGTAAGAGTTTTTATTTACACCACCCAGTCCTTTCAATTGCTTCCCCCCCGGCCTCTCCTCTGACAATATAATGAAATTTTCATTAAGTTCAACTTGACAATCACTGGCAATCCCATGGGCAACAGAGGCAGGTCTTTCTTCTCGGGCAAGGAAGAGCACTAGTTCGTTGTCTTTCCAACAACAAGGGTAGGAACTCTTCTTGAGCCAATGGAGGGTCATCCCTTCCACGGCAGGGCTGCGTAGAGAGACATGCCTTTGGTCTATTCCGTGTAGGTAAGAGTGCTGTGTTGTGTGCGTGAAAGAAGGGATGAAATGCACAGAGGTGTTGTGATTACATACGTATGTGAAGACATGGGTCGCTTTCTGTCGTCTCCGAATCGGACACACTCGTGTGACGCATCGCTATTTAATGGAGCGCTCGCCTGCGCCCTATTGCGACGACTGCGTCGTCCCCCAGACTATTCGGCACATTCTTGTCGAATGTCCCAGTCTGGGTGATCTTCGCGCACGTTACCTGTCCCGGTACCGGGATGGGCGGGGTCGCTACCGCCTGTCCCTTGTACTCGGGACGAGTGCGTGCACATTGACCGGTGGACTTGTTGACTTTTTGGGGGAGGCCGGCCTTCTCCCTATTATTTAAGCAGGGTTTGTTTTTTTGTCTCGTTTTGTTCTTTGCATTTTTTTTTTTTCCTTTAGGTTGCACGCTCCTGCGCCGGGGGGACCTCCCCCCGACTTGCTTCCTTTCCCCCTCTTTGGGGTGTTTTTTTTTTGTCTCTTGAATTTTATTTTAAAGTAGCCTAGAACTAGGCCCATTTTTAATACGGTAACTAATGCCCAAGTAGGCAGTCGTCAGATGAGCTCTTAAAAAAAAAAATGTCCTCGCTAGAGAGGATGATGTCGCAGGCTGTTCAGGGAGCAGTGTGAAAGTGACTAGATAAAGCAGACACGCATTTGGTTATTATAGCCACTTTTATACGATTCGATAGATGGATTCATCTTCAACGCATAACAACCAATAACTGATCATTGGTATGCGTCATTACCATAGGATAACCCCCTCCCCACTAACAAAAAACAGTGTTCTAGTTTTCCAAAAATTGTGACAGAATAGGTCGCCTAAAGCTAGGTGTGGGTATGTCATTTTGCCAGGCCAACCCGACATTTGGATCCATTCGTGAGCTTAGAGAGCAGGGTTCCACGCCCGCATTTATAACCACTTGACGCATGGATGCCATCACAATTAATCCGACACCACGGGGAGGTATTTGCAACAAAAGTGCCTCTTCTTCTTGTATGCACTCATTTCTTTCTCCTACGTTTCACATCAGTCCACCATTGCTAGCACATCCATATATAGCCTTTTCATTATTTTTTGCTACTGCTCTTAAGCAGTATCATATACTCTTCCCTCGGTGTTCTAACACACTCACTTTTTATTCTTCCTTGTCAGATTCGTCTCGCTCTTCTCATCTATACAAATGTAGTCATTTAGACCTATACTCTTGCTTATCAATCACAACTTTCATATTAAACACTAACTTATTTTTTTCTCTCTCACCAGAAGCATAGTAATACTATTGCACTCACTCTTCTTTGCCCACATGCGTTGGGGGCCATCTTTGTGCTGAAAGATCGTGTTTGTCACGCATAAGTTTCCCCCAGCATAGAAATGTCACTATTTCCTCTGATTATCGCCAGGTGTAACCCCCTCCCCCTGTTTTTTTCATCTCCGTTCAGATCTTTTAAAACTCATACCCATTCTCAGCTTCCTTTATAGCCTCGCTTCTCTTATTGCCCTGCACTGCGCTCCCTGGAAGGGTCCCACGTCCGTCCTCCCGGTCCCACTGCCCGAAAGGGAGGCCTGATCCATTGAGTGGATTTGCAACTCTGCTCGGTTGGGGGTGTTAGCATGCATTGCCCTTCTGGCCCCAATGCTTACAAGGAAGGCTTTGTTCACTGCGTATACATCCACCCCAGGGAGGGGGGTACCCTTTGAAGACTACTACACCTGGTAGCTGGACTAGCGGTACATCCTTCAGTACCCGCAGTTGACCACCTTCTGCCTTGGCCTTCCTTCCCCTGTGCCTGTAGTCGTGTAACCTCCCTATCCTACTGTTTACTTTCACTTTCCTTACAGATCTCTCTTTACTAACTGACCTGTGTAGACCTCTATACCTATTAGCTGGATGAAGGGCACATCCTCCCCGCTCTAGTACTCGTAAGGAAGGACTGGACACGATAAAGAGCCTCTCATTTTTTCTTATAATGGTTGCAGGTTCCCCTTAGTTTTCTGTGGCGTTCACTTAAAACAAGGAAAATGATAACAACCTTACTTATTCTTTGAATAGCGGAGGTCACCTGTCTCCTGTACAGTGCTGCTTTCACAAGTTCCACTCTACGTCAGAAGCTCTGCTCAGCCTGGGAAATGCTATATGCGAGCCCTTCACCGCGGTATTTGATCTGGCGGTCTAAGATACCGCATGGCGATATGGTATCAGAGACTTCCCAATTTTTGTGTGTTTGTGAGATCGTCAATTCCGCTTACGGGTGGAGCTCTCTCCGCTCTAATATGGCAGGAAGCGGTTAACCTGCAGGAAAGTGTCCTGTGTCACTCTTTGCTTCCGACTGATGTTCTCGCTACGCTCTACGTGGACGACCCTTCGATCTCATGATGCGGCCCAAAGATGTCTCTCCGGAGCGTCGAATTCAACAGTCTCTGAACCCTATTTCTCCTCAACACGGGGTTGTACATTGTACTCTGGGTAGGTTCAAGTAATGACTTCTGGACTATTCGACTTTTCCTCCTCCATTTCATTTCTAAAAATTAGCTACACCACTTATGCCCAAGGTGGCTGTCGCCAGATGGGCTGCCTAAAAAAAAAGAAAGTTCATTAACGACAGATCTCGATAGCGACTATTGCCGACGAGACACCGGTCATAACCTAAGGCGCCACAGTTCTGTCCCAGATAACTCCAGGGAGATTATTGCTCGTGAACTTTTGTCGCCACGCCTCTGGTCTCCTACAACGCAGTGAGCACTCCATTCTTATTTTTGCAGCACGTGTCACGTTGTAGCCATGCCAGTAAACAGCTTTAAATGAGGTGTTCGGCTTTCACGCCTCCCCCTTGCTTGAAGACGGCGAGACTGTTCCGGACGCTCCTCCCGTCTTAACCGGCCGACCTGGTTGCAATACAACGCTCGTCCGGAGATTACGCATAATCTCCCGTTCAGACACCAAAATTATGATCTTTAGCGACTCACAGAGCTCATTGAGTGCCCCCGATACAATATCCGTTACGCCACGACTGCTGGTAGCATTCCGATGTTATTTCCTGTCTAGATTCATGGAAATATAGGGAGTGTAGGAAATGAGGGTTTAAACATGCCAGTGCTTTACTCTTTCCAGGTCTGACTACCGTGCAGGAATCAAGTCATCCTTTCGGGCCTCATGGCACTGAAGATGGCCGATGGAAATCTAAAATTGCCTGCCATTGCGTCTTTTCTCGCGGACCTACCCCATAATACCCCAACGGCTTCAGCTCGTTCCTGTAGACACCGAATCAAACACAGTGTGTCCCCCGTCCCATTCCATGTCCGGCACACACACTTGTTGAATTTACCAGGCTGGGGATCTTCGCATGACCTAAAAACAGGATTGTCAATAATTTCGGTGGCTACGCCCTTGATGGCAGTAGCCGTATGCCGAGACTCTTTCAATGCCCCCCCCCCCAAAAAAAAAACAACAACAATTGAGGCTCTAAATTTCACTATGTCATATCCTTCCTCATGGTCGCGCGAAGCTGTTTTGCTCGGCTGAGGAGCAGCACCAACTGAAATAATATCCTCTTTTTTTAAACGAGCCTAGAGTTGATCTTAAGTACTTTGCACACGGGTCGCCTTGGCAAAGTCCCGATACGGGCACTCACAGAACTCAACATATACCAACACTACAGCATCGGTATCATCAACAGACTCACGCGATGCTACCTGCAAATGACAGTACAAAACACTCCCATAACTTCCACGTAGTGCTTGATTTCGTCATCACGACCTGTCGGTGGAGTTGTTCGAACGGTCGCTTCATGGGCCCTAGTTTCGTTTTAGATTGCAGGGGATTTGCGAGGATGCTCCGAGTGCACCCTATGGCAAGGCATGTGCCCACCAACCTAAGTATTTCGGGTGGGGTATGCATGTAGATACATTTTCATCTATGGTTCTAATCCTACACAACAGGGCACTGAGATATGTATACAAAGGTGCGAATCTGGTAAAAAAAAAACAAAAAAAAACAACCCAACCATGGTTACTTTTTTTTTCTAATGGACCCTAGTTGGTATAGCATACAGGGTAAAATAATAAAAACAAAACAAAACAAAAAGTTTATTAACAATTGCGGGTACCAGACCACACGTTACGCCCTACGCTTTTTCTGACTAGCAGCTCTTCAGTACCCTATTCATATTGTGGCCACCACAGGACATGAGGATAAATACCAATATAGATTTATGACCCATATTGAATGCTTAATAGAAGAAAGTTAAGGAATAACTTATAAAAAAAAACAAAGGTTCTGCTGAATGTCTACTTTGAGGACCTTGCAAGTCAATATCGACTGGAAACAAAAGGGGGTCGAGTAAAGGAATGAGAATAATAAAATTGACGATTTTAATTGAATATATCTGCGTGAAGTTTAAAGGAAGAATGGGGATGAAGAAAAGGTGGTTGGATGTGGGCCGACAGGAGGGAAATGAAATAACTATGTAATTGGTTGGACGAGATTGTCATTGTAATGAGAACGGAATAGAGACGCAGTTGGCTGTACTTGTGAAAGGGTCACAGCAATTACTTTAACACGCCCTCTTGACCCCTACCACTTTAAAAGTGTGAAATTACGCAAAAATAATAAAAAAAATTACTTCGAAACCTTACTTAATGAAGTTTTATTACTAATCACGACAGTATTGTTCCTGTAAAATCAATTCGCACGAAAGCGATCGAAGTAGGCAATTATGTACATATCACTGAGAAGTATGAAAGGGGTTTGTTCATCACACAGAAGAAAGGTTATTTTTATGCAGTCTGACCCATAGGTCTCTTCAGTATTTAATAAATTATTTTGTTTGTGGCGAGGACCATGCTAGCAGAGGCATAACAGTTGAGGAGTTGGAAGGGATGGTGATAACAACTTTGCTTTTTATTTCAGAAAGAGAAGGAGAAGGAGACGCCTGAAGAAATGGTAAATCCATTTTTGAGGAACGTTAAAATGCCAAAGAAGAAGAAAAAATGAGAATTAATTCAAGTAAAATATATTCGTCAATTTAAGCCAAAAAAACAACTTAAAATGCAACGTCCTGCTAGTAAGATTGATAAGTGAAATTAGTCTCCGATGACATTTTTCTTTTGCACATCTAAGAACCCGGAAGTCCGTAACTTCGTGATTCCAACGTCAGGTGAGATTCTAAGGACAGGTGAACTTGTAGATGAGCGAAGGTTGGAAGCTTCTGTCTACAAGCGGGACACCATTCGTCTACTGAAAATGAAGACACTCTTCTCTCATCCTTTAACCTGAAAGAGACCAAATAAATTATAAAATATTAATTACACTATAGAGTTAATTGGTATAAATCCCTAATTTAATTAACGAGACCTTTTTTTTTTTATTCAGTTGAGATAAAATACAGGAGGTATTATATAAAGCTCCAGGAAAAAGTTAGGGCAATGTGTATGGACACGGGGAAAGAGTAAATTAAGTTTTGTAATGCATTCTATCAATTCGTCGAAAAATGGTGAGGATAAATAAGTTTAATCGCAATGCAGTAGCATGAAATACTCTCATCCCAATCCATCCAGTTTTGTTTTCAATCGTCGCACCAATCACAGAATTAATGGATTTTTTTCATAAATGGAAAAATTATTACTCACAGAAAAAAAAAATCCTGTTAGTGATTAATTTCAGTGTTGGTGGTGAAAATACCCGCCATTCGTGATGTAAATTATGGACAACTTCATCCATTATTGAAATTCTGCAAGTGTGGTTCCATTTTTTCACAATGAGGTTAGCACGCTTCGCCCCGACTAAAAGAGAGGCCACCTCCTATTGGTCCTCTCGAGCACAACGCTACCTACCTTTCAGGGTGGGTGGGGAGGCAATTGGCTGAATCATCTCGCCAGACGGGGTGCTTCCATGCACATGGGTACACTACCAGTCTGCACTCACAGATTTCTTGTTCTTTAGACTTAATGATTAACGTGGGCTCCAAACCGCGGATGGCAGCCACTGGGAAAGCACCCGAATCGAGACTACAACTGACCACTAAGGATACCCGAAAAGTGGCTTAACTCTGCTAATCGGATCCGATGTTTACATTCGGCTAAGTCGTATCCCAGTAACAAAGCAAATAAGGGCGGGGGAATAAAGCGCCAGAGAACACTATTATTTTCATTAGTACGATGCAAACGCGAGTGCGGAGACTCACTCAGCAGGGATAAAAAAAAGCCCGGTGGGGCGGCAAAAGTACATTCAACACAAGCAGGAATAAAGACCAGAGAGAAAAAAAGGCAAATTCGAGTCAAATTAACGAAAAATGAGAGGGTGAGGGAAAAAAAGAAGTCGGATAATGCGAGATAAATATAATGACTGCTTTTCAAGGTCGCTCACCCATCCACTAAGTGAATGTCTGTGAGAAGAAGTACAGAGCGCCTAGAGAGGGGGAGGAGCGGATAGAGGCATGCAGGACATTCCACATTCTAAGGGCAAATATTGAGAAAGCGCGATCACTCGTACAACAGCCAATAAGTGTGTGTGTGTGGGGGGGGGGGGGTAAGTTTGCAATGAAAGCAGACAGAGGATTTGCACATACTTTGTTATCAAAGGTAAGGCACACCAGTTTTGTCATTAATGCGAGAACCATTCAAAGATGCCATTAGCGGATAACAGATTTCTTTTAGTCTCAGTGAAGGAGTCAAGGGAGAAGGAAGAATAGATTTGCATGTCAGCATAGAAATGGAATGATAATTCGAGTCGCATGAGAATACCAAGGGGACCTAGATCCGAGCCATGCGGTACACCATAACATCTCAGCAGTCTGAGATGTATCACCCTCGAAGTGAATGGGCTGAGTACGAGGTAGATGGGAACGGAACCAGCTAAATTCCATTCAGGTACACCCGAAAATTCCTGAAGAACTATACCTGTATTATTCCGTTTTGAAGTGTTATTAGAGTTTCTAAGGGGCGGCATTTTTGCTAGGTACGCCACTGCAGTTGATTCAGTGGTGGCCTTAAAACCAGACTGGACCACCACTGAAAGGTCTCAGGAGTTAAGAAAGAACGGGGAACCGATGAGAGGATAATAGCTCTCAAGGTTATTTAGGTTAATGCTTTAGGATCGGAAGAACGGCAGGGCGTTTAAAATAACACGGTACCATCCTTGATAAAAGGGAGGTTTTACGGATATCAGATAAGTAAGATGAGACCAAGAACACTAGAAGCTTAAAGGAAACACATAGAGAGGAGAGCTGGTCTTTTTTGAAGAGATTAGCTCAGCTAACGGCCGAGCGTGCTTAGTTTGGGAGGGAAAGAAGCAGAGGCAATTCAGGAGCGGATATAAATGATCTTGTCCGAGAAAAAGGTAGAGGTGATGGGGGAGTGAAGAGCGAGAAGCTCGAAGTGTGTGGGTATGAGCTTCACGGGAAGATTTCAAAAGTGCAGTGCATGAATGAGTAGCAAGAACAGCTGCTTCTGTCCCCATACGTCCAACTCTAAGAGCCCGGAGGTGCCTTTCACAAGGTCACCTGTGCGTTGGATTCAAGATGGAGTTTTTAAACCCGGTTGCACCCTCTCGACGAGAGGAAGTAGGCAGGCGAAGTAGAAGGACTGGACTGATACATTGAGGTCCGAAGAGGGAGGCAAGTGGACGAGAACCGACGGTAGTAATACGAAGTAGGGAATAACTGATGACCTATCAGTTAAAATATCAAATCTAAGAACAAAATCAGACATCGAAGTTGGGAATTTCGATTTCCTTGCCAGGCAGCAAAAAGGGAGAAATATCAAGCACTTCACCCCGTTAAACATTAATCATTCAAAGTGTATGTTCACACTAAAAACCATTTCGTCACGTACCGTGCCTTCAACCTTCTGAGGGCTTTCAATTTGTTTGAGAGAACTTTCGCTTGATTTTTGGGCTGCAATATCACCCCTTCGTGCAAGCCCCAAACGATGGTAGTGTTTTTCTCAATTTCCGTAGGTGTCTGCGGATGCAGGATTTTGTCTGGATGGACCTGGAAGGAAATTTTAGTTCGTAAACACAAACGTTCACATTTGGTGACACGAAAAATACCCAGTCATTTGACACGTGTAGAAGGCGGCTAAACCCGGATAGCGGTCGCTGGCATGAGAAGCCGAGCACACAAATTTTCCTACATGCGGAAACGCAATGACGGTAGTGGGCAGACCTCGTCCACTTATACCAGTTAATCCGCAATGTGCGAATGGAGTTGGGGCGTCGAACACAAGGAATATACGTCATTGCAGATGCTTGCACTTTAGAGATGAAGATGAAAAGGAATGAATAGTCTGTGTGGGGACGGACGATGCGATCAGGGCTATATTGTCCAACACAGTACCCTCCATACTTGACTTTTGTGTATAGAAAGAACAGAGAGGGACCGCTGTATGCGATACGACAGGTAGTCAGAGAGGAGCGTTGCGGAAAACATTTTCGAAAAGGACAGCGAGAGTAGATAGGTCGGTGGCTATACACCGATGCGATGTGTTGTGAGGGCGTAGGTTATGTGGTATTGACTGGGCGAGGGTTGGGGGCAAGTCAGGAGGCGGAGGCTGACTGCTCATCCGGAAACGCGTTATTCATGATGCCTATTGGTTTATGCGAAGAACGGTACGAGCGGCGGGTGTTCGTGGACCGCGGGATATCGCGGCGCCATCGCGTACCTTCTCACGTGTAGCGAGGTGTAAAGTGGGTCTGTGGTGAGTTTGACGAGTTGTTTCGTGAGTCTGGTATGAGCGTAAGTGTTGAGAGGAGCTAGTTTGTTGTTGTTATGTAGTGCGTCCATTCTCGAGTACTGCGGCGAACGGCAAGCGCGCTTCAGAGCAGAGTTCTGAATGCGCTGAGCCTTTCGCTTCCACGTGTCGCTCGCTGCTACGAGCGACAGCGGGGCGTACGTGAGAATGGGACGCACGAGTGCTTTGTATCCCTCCATATAGAAACTGGCGTAATAAATACTACACCCATACACCATCATGTTGAAACCAAAATTCTCCGCAACAAAAACTACCTAATCAGCACGCTCTCTCACCCTCGACCTTTCACATCCACTAGACACTTATCTCCCCCTCTGGAATTAAAAAAAAAAAAATCATTACACACTACACATTCATTGGCGAACTATGCTTAAATCCAAACGACCTAGACACATACTTGATCCGCATAGCACAAAACCAGCTGCACAATCCCCTACCCGGCCATCCAAAGCTAGATACCCGAACCAGTTTCTCTTGTCCGTTTGCGGTCACCCCCCCCCCAACAATAATACCTAAATACAATACCCCCTCCTCCCTACTGCCCCAGCTGCAACCTGAAAACGCTACCCTTTACTCAACCATCCTTCAATATAACATCTTTATGAGAGCTTTGGAAAAAGCATATGTCGCAACATCACTCCTGAGAGCTGCCGGGCCTGACTGAGTTATTGGTTAGTTTCCCCATATGTCCCTGATACCGTGGACAAGACCCCCCCCCCTTCCAACCAGATAAAGAATTTCACACATTTTTTAAAGAGCCCATCTGGCGACTGCCTATCAGGACATAAGTTGCCGTAATCATACTACAGCCTAGTACTAGGCTAGATTAACCCCCCCCCCAAAAAAAAAATAAAAAAAAATAGCAAAGATAAAAAAGCAAGAACAAAGGCGAAGAAACAAGCTAAAAAACAACAACAAATAAAAACAAGATAAGCAGTAAAGCAACAAGGAAGCACGCTCCGGCGTCAGGGGTAGGCCCGCCCCCCCCAGCGGGATCACGCGACCTACAACAGCCTCTTCCAAAAAGGTAGTATAGTCCAGAAGTCCTTGTACACTAACCCATCCCGAGTACAAAGGACAAGCGGTAAGTGACCCCCTGCTGGTCCCGGGACAGGTAACGTTGGCGAAGATCACCCAGACTGGGACATTCAACAAGAATGTGCCGAACAGTCTGGGAGACAACGCAGTCTTCGCGATAAGGCGCAGGCGAGCGTTCCATCAAATGGCGGTGCGTCCCGAGAGTGTGTCCAATTCGGAGAAGGCAAAAAGCAAGCTGAAGCCGTCGCAGCATTGGGAGGTAGGACCATGGGAACAGTCACAGTGCAATAGCACGCAACTTTAAGTTCCCCTCGGGCGTCTCCTATCTTCTTTGCCAAGCAGCCCGTATTCCTGCCATGTAATCGGTGTGAGGAAGAGCGAACCGCTGGTCCGGTCGTCCAGTACTCGCGGACTCTTTGGCGCCCTGATCTGCGCGCTCATTCCCCGCAATTTCTACATACATGTCCAGGAACCCAGCAGAAGATAATCTCGACATCCGCCCGGGTCGCCGAAACCGTGAAACAGGGGATGTGGAAATTCCAATGCTCCAAGAACAGTCAGGGCGCTTAGTAAGTCGCTATAGATCACAATCCCATCTCGTTATCTCCCGTACCGAGCGGTACATTGCAACCAGCTCGGCCGTGAAGACAGACGCAGCGCCTGGTAGAGGCTCGCTCACTTCAAACAGAGCAAATGCGGCGTGGAAACCGACCACCTCTTCTGACTTGGAGCCATCCGAGTACACTGGTAGGATCCAGCGTGTCACGGAAAGCGTTCAAGAAATGTCGAACGCAATACTCCACAAACTGTAGAAGATTTGGAAGCAGAGGCGCCACCAATACGATAGCTCTACAGAACTCTCGAAGGAGTTTCCTACCCCTAAACTACAAGGGCTTATGGTATGATGGCGTCTCTCGGTGGCACAGGCACCGTCGAAATCAGCTGCGGATGCCATAGGCGAATGAGGGAGACGCCAGGCCCATGTAATTTGCACGGCCCAAAGCAAGTGGCATCGACAACTAGGCTCTCAAGGCGAGACGAGCGGAAGGCACCGGTCGAAATCCTGAGACAGGTGTGGTGGATCGAATCTACCTTTCGCAATACACGATCATATCAGTAGTCAAGCTTTGAACAAACAAAGGGTCGGTAGAAAAACAAAGCAGTAGCCGTATATGCACCCTAAGTGCTGAACGTCACGGAGCGAAGAATGTCCATGGCGGGGGTACAAGAGACCCTAAGGCTGGGAATATGGACCTCCCAACTGAGGGGTCGGTCGAAATAATACCAAGAAAACGGTGCGAATCAATATCTTTCGGTTCAGGTTGCAGCCGTGAATGGCGGCAGAAGGATACTATATTAGTCTTTGCCAAAGAAATCCAAAGCCTGTGTGCTTCGGCATAGCGAGAGATGCGGTTCAATGCCTGTTGGAGTCGACGCTCCAGAATTGGCATCTGGGCCGCACCAAAAGAGATCAAAAGTTCTACGTGGAGCGTAGCAAGAATATCTTCCGGTAGCACAGAGGTGATACCCTCGATGTTCAGGGCAAAGGGTATGATACTAGGGACACTTACCTGCCATCTTTGGCCTGAGAGGGTTCCCCCCACCTGTACTCAGAATTGACGATTTCATAGGAATTCAGATATGGAAATTCGAAGGAGTCTCATCCCCCACAATGTGTGTAGGGACTCCGGGATACCGTATCGCCATCATAGGCTGCCTACGAAGGAAGGCCTCGTAGATATAACACTTTATAGTTGGAACAGAGCATCTCACGTGGAATGGAATTTGCAAAAGCAGCAATCTGCAGAAGATGGTTGCTTCCGCTTTCTACAAAAAAGGCTAATTTAATATCCATTTATCATTCAAATTGCAGACGCAGGAGGTAAAGAAGAAATTGGGGAGAAACTGGCCTGGGAAGAGTGATCTCTTCCCGGTTTGAGAGAAAGGAGCACAGTAGACATTTGTCAGGAGTCTTTGAGGATACACTGTCCAGATCCTGTTAAACAAATCTAAAAAAAAAAATGCAAGGTCTCGCTTAGCAAGGTATTAAAGCTTGAAGCATGGTGGTACCCTCTCGCATCAAGGAAGAGAGGAACGCAACTCACTCAATGTTGAATAGTTCCCCGCCTCTGGGTGTTAACTCCAGTCGGCGGCCTTCAGTCATATCACGAACATGCTAGGGAATGTGTAGAAAGCATTCACGAAAAACTCTGCCACAGATGCGAGGGTCCGAGATTGGTGCTCCGTTTTCCTGTAAGAATTTGCCCTGAATTCTTTCCCGTTAATTGAAGACACTTAGGCACGCTAAAAAGAGGGGCGAGCGCGCTTCGAAACATACTGGAACCTAGCCCAAGCTTGACGAAATTCACCGACGAAGAAATCGTTTGGGCGGCGCTTATAGCGCATGTATGCATAGCGATTCTCACGGAGGACCATGTCACATTAAGCTGGCCACTAAGCAAGCGGACGGCGAGCAAAACGATGTTCAAGGAATATAAATTATGCCCACGACGATAAGCTAGCCGGAGAAGAACTCAACGGCCGCATCAATCGACATAAGCTTCATTGCGATTTTTTTTTTAAGAGCTCATCTGGCGACTGCCTACTTGGGCATTAGTCGCCGTATTCAACATTGCCGAAAATTAGGCATCTATAAAAGAGGATGCTAAAAAAATACCCAAATAAAAAAACCTCAATTAAAAAAAGGTAATAAGCAGGAAGCAAGCTCAGGTGTCGGGGCGAGGTCCGCCGCCCCCCGGCGCAGGAACATGCGACCTACTAAAATAAGAAAAAACAACTCCCCCCCCCCAACTATTTAAATAAAGGGGAGAAGGCCGGCGTCCTCCAAAAGTCCACCAGTCAAGGTGAACACACTCGTCCCGAGAACAAGGGACAGGCGGTAGCGACCCTGCCCGTCCCGGTACCGGGATAGGTAACGTGCGCGGAGATCGCCCAGACTGGGACATTCAACAGGACTGTGTCGAACAGTCTGGGGAGAAACGCAGTCTTCACAGTAGGGCGCAGGCCAGCGCGCCATCAAATGGCGGTGCGTCCCGCGAATTTTTCCAATTCGGAGACGACAGAAAGCAAACTGAAGCCTTCGCGGCATTGAGGGGGTAGGTCTATGGGAACAGTCGCGGCGCATTTATTTTTTTTTTTTTAAGGAGCTATCTGGCGAATGCCGACTTAGGCATAAGTCGCCGTAAACAAACAGCCTAGTTCTAGGCTACTTTAAAAAAAATGAACAGGAAACAACAATAAAAAGAAATAACAAAACAATAACAAAAACAACAATTAAACCTGGTTAAATGAAAGGGAGAAGGCCAGCCTCCCCCCAAAAGTCAACAAGTCTACGAGTCAATATGCACGCACTCGTCCCGAGTACAAAGGACAGGCGGTAGCGACCCCGCCCATCCCGGTACCGGGACAGGTAACGTGCGCGAAGATCACCCAGACTGGGACATTCGACAAGAATGTGCCGAACAGTCTGGAGACAACGCAGTCGTCGCAATACGGCGCAGGCGAGCGCTCCATCAAATAGCGATGCGTCACAGGAGTGTGTCCGATTAGGAGACGACAGAAAGCGACCTGCAGCCGTCGCGGCATTGGGGAATGGGTCCATGCGAACAGTCGCGGCGCAATGGCACGCAACTTTAAGTTTCCTTCGACCATCTCCCATCTTCTTTGCCAAGCAGTCCGAAGAGCTGCCCGTATTCCTGACATGTAGTCGGTGTGAGGAAGAGCGAAACGCTGGTCCGGTCGTAGAGTCCTCGCGGACTCTTTGGCGCCCTCATTCCCCGCAATTCCTACATGTCCAGGAACCCAGCAGAAGATAATCTCGACATCTGCCCGGCTCGCCAAAACCGTGGCGTCACGGATATCGCGAGGCAGGGGATGCGGAGATTCCAATGCCCCGAGAGCACTCAGGGCGCTTTGTGAGTCGCTATAGATCACAATCCGGTCTCCGAACCGGGCACGTCGCGTAATCTCCCGTACCGAGTGGTGTATTGCCACCAGCTCGGCCGTGAAGACGGACGCAGCGCCTGGTAGAGCCCCGCTGACACCAAACAGAGGGGATACGGCGTGGAAGCCGACCCCCTCTTGGGACTTGGAGCCATCCGTATACACTGGCACGGTTCCAACGTGACACGATGTGTGCTCCAAAAAGGTCGAACGCAATACTCCCGGCGCCGTACAAGCTTTGGGAGCAGAGGCGTGGCGACAAATAGCCAAATGTGGTACCCTCCAGGGTGGCGTCCTGGGCAGAACCAGGGGCGCCACCGGCCCGAGAGCTATATCTAACTCTCGAAGGAGTTTCCTGGCCCTAAACCCAAAGGGCTTAGGGTATGACTGGCGTCTCTCGGCGGCATAGGCACCATAGAGATCAGCTGCGAAAGCAGTGAGAGCTGTTGGCGACTGAGGAAGGCGCCGGGCTCGCGCGTACAGGCGGGTGATGCACTGCACGCGGCGCAGAGCGAGTGGCATCTCCCCAGCATCGACCAACAGGCTCTCAATGGGGAAAGTGCGGAAGGCACCGGTCGCAAGGCGAAGGCCGGTGTGTTGGATCGAATCCACCTTCCGCAATAAACGCTCGGCTGCGGATGCATAAAACTCACATCCGTAGTCGAGCTTCGAACGAACAAAGGATCGATAAAAAAAGTAGGGCAGTAGCCCTATCAGCGCCCCAAGCGCTGAACGTCACGGAACGGAGAATGTCCATGGCGCGGGTACAGGAGACCCTAAGGCTGCGAATATGAGCCTCCCAGGTGAGGCGTCGGTCGAATACAAGACCAAGGAAACGGTGCGACTCAACCACATCCAGGCGCACCCCATTAAGAAACAAATCTGGATCGGGGTGGAGCCGTGGATGGCGGCAGAAGTGCACCACCTTAGTCTTGGCCAAAGAAAACCGAAACCTGTGCGCTTCGGCATAGCGAGAGACGCGGTTCAATGCCTGTTGGGGTCGATGCTCCAGAGTTGGCATCTGGGCCGCGCCAAAAGAGATCGAAAGGTCGTCCACGTAGAGCGTAGCGAGAACATCTTCCGGTAGCACCGAGGTGATGCTGTTGATGCTCAGGGCAAAGAGTGTGACACTGAGGACACTTCCCTGGGGGACACCCTCTTCCTGCTCCTTTGGGCCGGAGAGGGCTCCCCCCCACCCGTACGCGGAATCGACGATCTCACAAAAATTCAGATATAAACATTGGAAGGCGTCCCCTCGCCCCCATCGTGTTGAGAGTCTCCATGATACCGTATCTCCATGCGGTATCCTAGCCCTTCTCCAGATCGAAAAAGACCTTGGCGTAGTGCTGTCTACGAAGGAAAGCCTCGCAGATGGCATTTTCCAGTCGGAGCAGAGCATCCGACGTGGAGTGGAACTTGCAGAAGCCGCACTGTGCGGAAGACAGATAGCCTCCGATGTCCAGGAAAAGGGCTAGTCTAACATTTGCCAATTTCACCATCAACTTGCACACGCAAGAGGTTAGGGAGATTTTGGCGAAAAACGGTCGGAGTAGAGTGATCTCTCCCCGGCCTGCGAAAGGTGAGCACAGTAGCGATTCGCCAGGAATCTGGGAGGAGACCCTCCACCCAGATCCTGTTCAACAAATCTAAGAGAAACGCCATGCCTCGCTCACCCAGGTGTCGAAGCATGGCGTACGGGACATCGTCCGGACCCTGAGAGGTGTCCGCGCAAGAAGCAAGAGCGGAACGCAACTCCCTCGGATAAACCTGTCGTTGAAGGGTTCTCCGCCTCTGGAGGTAAAGTCCAGCCGGCGGCCTTCCGCGACATCACGACGTGCATTGAATGCTGGCGGAGCAGCATCCCGGCTAGAAAATGCGGAGAAAGCGGTCGTGAAGGATTCCGCCACAGACGCGGGGTCCGAGATTGCAGTCCCATTCTCATGGAGAACGGAAGGGGGTCCTGCGAGAACTTGCCCCAAATCCTTTTGACTCGCTTCCACACTTCTGCTAAAGGGGGGCTTTCCCGTTAAGTGAGGAGACATATGCCCGCCAAGAAGAGCGACGGGCGTTCTTCGAAATATACCGGAACCTAACCCTATCCCGACGAAATTCAGCGACAGTGAAATCGTTCGGGCGGCCCTCTCACACTCAGCCGACCACCACGGGAATAGTAGTCAGGCCCGCGGCGATTATGTTGCCGGAGAAGAACTCAACGGCCTCACCTACCGACCTAAACACCTTGACTGAGATAGAGAATTCAGTCATTTCCTGAAATGCAGGCCACCGCGCCCACGCCAAGCACCATCGAGGTGGGCCTTCAGGCGGCAGCTGCCCTGAAAATGATATTTGAATGGGAAAGTGATCACTAACATGGAGGTCATCGACCACCCCTCAATATCAGGCTGTGCATTCGGAGTGCACAAAGATAGATCAAGGCAAGACAATGAAGCAGTTCTCGGGCAGTGATGCGTAAACTCACCACATTTAGGACACCAATATCAAACTCTTCGATCAGATCGGCAAGGACTTGTCCCCTGGGATTTATCGAGTAGTCTCCCCAGAGAGGATATCTGCCGTTCGGATCTCCAAGCAAGAGAAAGGGCCTCGGCAACCGTGCCACGACGCGGCGGAAGTCAGCAGAAATAACAGTATACCTCCTATCCAGGTGAAGTTGCACAGCCACTGCCTGAAAGGAGGTATCTAAAGTGAAAAGAAGAACGGAGACATCATGCCGGGTGTAAACCGCGCATCCCCCAGCCCGGCCATCCCGTGGTGGTGGGGTAGCAAGACCCTTATACCCCGGGAGGGTAGGCAGGGGGCACGCGCCTAGCATAGGCTCCTGCAGAAAAATAGCTAACGGGGAACGGGACGAGACGAGACGAGACGAGCCTCCGCAGCTCCTCCCAGTTGGCAATTTCATTGAAGGAATATGCCCTCCACGCCTAGCTCGGAGACGCGGGGGCCCTCTTCGAACAGAAGACCCTCACGGGAATGGCCGTACGCCTACCGGAGGCAGAACCCCGGGCGCTGTTGGCCGGACAAAGCGCTAGAGGCGCTGTCTCCTTCGAGGACTTATTGGGGGGGGTTGGGCTCGCCATGCGAGTCTTTTCCTCCCTCCGCCTCGAAACCTTATGCGGGCGTTGCGGCTTCGGAGGCGGGGGGGGGGGGGGGCCTCTTTTCGAGGATCCACCGTCTCCGAGCCACTCAGCCCACCACTAGGCGAGGGCGAAGGAGCCGAAGCTCCTTTATTACTGTCCTCCTTTCGGGGGGCAGCTTTAAGAACCACGGAAGATGGCCTGGCGACCAACTTCAGTGGTGTTGCCTCCTGTGAGTCTAACGACTCGGTGGAGGCACGTGTCAGTTTCGCCTTATGGGAAACGGTCACGGGTTTTAGCCGGGGCTGGGTGTGAACCCTTTGTGCGCCAGCTTTAAAAGAGCAGCGCCCGGGTTGAGTAGAACCCGCAGAAGGGCTCCGAATGGGCGCGGAAACAACCGTGCTCGTTGGCCTGGATGGGCCAGGAGCAGAGGATGTCTTTTTAAGTATTGAGGCATAAGACGTCCCAGGCAGAGTAGGGCGCGCCAAGACAAAGTCCTTAGCCTCGCGGAATTAGAGTCGATCCTGGGCCTGAACGGCCAGGATTTCTTTCGCAAGGAGATACACACCACATTGCTTCAAAGAAGCTGGATGCGGCTCTCCGCAATTGACACACTTGGCCACACACGATTTAGACTTATCGTGTGCGGCCTTAGAGCAATTTACATACTTGGAGTGACCCCGACTTTGCACGTCTACATGAGCGATTCGTATTGCCGAAGCGGCAGTGGCATGAATGCCTTCACACGGTAGCGGTACCAACCGGCACGCACCGACTCAGGGAGCTTGTCACAGTCGAACGTGACGAAGAGTGTAGGGGTGGGTCTCGAGGCCCCTCCCTGTTTTCTCATAACACGTTCGACCTTGACCGCCCCATGGTCTGCCAGCTCTAAGGTGATGTCCTCTATTGAGTAGTCAAAGAGTTCCCTCGCATAAACTACTCCTTTCACAAAGTTCATGGTAGAGTGCGGCGTCACACTCACCGGGGTGCCATCAATGTCCGAAGAGCACTTATCTTGGCCGCCTCGGAGGGATTCGCCAGAAGGCTGCCGTCCGAGAAACGGGTCACCTTCGGCTCTCTACCAATCACACTAGCTAAAGCTCTCCTCTGATGGATAATGTTGCCCTCAGTGGAGCTAATAACGAGGAAGCGTTGGAAGCCAGCGGGCTCGAAAACGCCGGGTAATCTCTGAATGAGGGGCCGCGATGTAATCGAGGCTCCGCTCTACGCACTAGCACTTTTGGTCTTAGTCAGGGGCTCCACACCCGGGGGAACAGAGGCGCCGGCTGTGCTGATCTTGGCTTAGTCGTTGACCGAAGTGGCAGCAGACCCATTCGTCCTCGCCTCCACCGCGGATGGAGAGGAGACCAGTCTTTTTTGTTGTTTTTTTTTCTTTTTAGGAGAGGGCGGGTAATGAACCCGCTTCTCCCCTCCGCCGGCAGGAGCCCCTAGGTAAGATGGACCGGCCTCAGCAAGGTCGTTCTCCGAAATGGAGAAGGCCCTGGCAGTCGCCAGGGCACCGGTCGGTGGAGGAGATCCCTGCCCTCCTTGTACCGCCTTGGAAACCCTTGCCATTTGAGGAGGACCTTGCATAGGAGCGGACTCGAGTTCGGTGCTTGGCGCCGAGCCCGGATTCGCTCCCATGGAAGGCCCTACCGTCTAAGGCTGGGCTGTCTCAAGGACAATGCCTATCTCGGGTGGGGCCTCCATGAAGCAGGTTGTCAGAAACCCACCATCCCAAACCGGAGCTCAGAGGTTAGGGAACATTGTCCCCTCCCCACTCACCCCCGATCCGTGACGGTTGGCTGAGAAGAAGGTTAGCATCTACCCTGTGAAATTAGAGGTTGACCAAAGAAAGTTATGGGAGAGGTTGTAGGTGAAGGCGCTGTCCCTTTCGAAGGCTTACTGGAATAGATTGGGCTAGCTACGGGTATTTACGTCCTTTTGCCAGGGGTCCCTCTTTTGGAGGTTCCAAAATCTCCGAGTCGCCTGTCTTACCTTGGGCGGGGGCGGAGGTGCAGAGGCTCTCTTGTTTATATCTCTCTTTCGGGGGAAGGGTAGCATTAGAACCCCCCGAAAACTCTCTCAAGACCGTCTTCACGGGGTTTGCCTTTTGTGAGTAAGCGGGCGGCCGCTCATGCGGTGGAGAAAGGAGCCTGGTTTTAACCGGGGTGGAGCAAGAGCCCGTGGATCAGTCAGCTCTAAGAAGAGAGCGCCATGGGATGTGTCTGTGTGTGTGATATCCCCAAAAGGATTGCGAATGGACGTGGAAGCGGCAGCTCGTGATTCTAGAGAGACCAGGAGTAGAAGGTGCCTTTTAAACTTTTGAGACAATGTCTCAGGTCGTACAAGGCGCGACTGAAGTCCTTAGCTTCGCGAAAAGAGATTTGCTCCCCAGCCTGAACGATCAGGACCTCGTCCTCTAGGAGATACATGCAGGGTACACAATACACTTAACCATACACAATAAGAACTTATCCTGTACGGTCTTAAGAGTAATTTACACACACTTCGGGTAGACCGACTTTGTATGCCTACATGAGTGATTCGTGTGGCTGAATCAGTGGCACGAATGCCTTGACGCGGTCGCGATACCAACCGGCACGCACTGACTCAGGGAGCCTGTCATGATCTAACATAACGATTGTAGGGGGTAGATATGAGCCAAACATGCCAGTTTTGAGCTGGTCAGCTGTCGAAGCGGCATAGGACCGGTCGGATCCTGTAGGTAACACTCCCCCGGAGGAGCAGGAACCCCTAGTCTTTTTGTTCTTACTTTTCGTTTTGTTTTCTCCTTTTTCGAAGAGGGTTGAGTGCGAGCCTTCTCTCTACCCCCAGAAGGCGCCCCAAAGCAGACCGACCATGTCCTCCGAAATGGGCAAGTCCATGGCTGGCAAGGGGGCACCACCAGGGAAGAAGGTCCCTCATCTTCTCGTGAACCTTGGGGGCCCGTGCTGCCTCAGGATGATCTTTCACAGGGGCGGACTGAGATTCGTTGGGAAACAGCACCCAAATCATTGTTCGCCACCTTAGAAGATCCTACAAATGGCCATCTGCCTCAAGCTGTCGGGGATCTCGATCGGGGACTATGTTCTTTAGGTTTCATTTGTAGCAGAGATCGCAGCCCCGGCTACAACATCCACCTTCTTGTGGTTAGAGAAAGGGTTGAGGGGTGCTGAGAGGGACCAGAAGAAACGCACCAGCTTCTCCCAGGCCTCGTCAAAGGGTTCAAGTAAACCCAGTGAGTGGGGCCTTCTCTTTTCACTAGTGCCGGGAGGGCGTGAGGTTTCTCCAGGTACCAAGTGTAACAGGCTATACAGACCACTCCCATGCGGGGTGACGTTGAGCGAGTGGTGGGGGAATTGTAAATGATTATGCTTGAATGTTTAAGCGAATATCAATGGAAGAAAAGATACCATGATGAGAGATGGGATAACTGAAACTTTTGGTACTCCTTGGGGAGATTCAAATGGAGAGTGGAAGTTTTTTTGTGGTAAAATTTGTTAATTGCAATGACTACGACAGGAAACGTACCTGATTCCACTTGTAGGCATGATAAAACATTACAGGCTGTACAAACTCCCTCTTATCATTTACTATTCTGCAAAAAAGAAAGAATACAAGTTTAGATGAGAATATTAGACCGTGTTATTTCAACTAAATATTATTCCTCGTCCCAAACCATACTTTCCTCCCACATTTGCATATGAGATCCCCCCGATTGGATAATGAAACTAACATGAGGATAAGACTGGAAATCTCTGGAGAGCGGTAATGTACAGTGTATTATTGTGTTTGACACCAGTCAGTGATCCTTGGGGGGGGAGGGGGGGCAGTTCAGCATAATCTTTTTAACGCGCCCATCTGGCCGCATGCATTCAAGGGCATAAGTCACCATAATTAAAATTTCAAGCCTAGTGGTAAACTACTTAAAAATTTTAAAACCAAACCAAACTAAAAGGAATAAAAAAATTCCCAATCCAAAAAACAAGAACCCCCCAAACAAGAAGGAAGCTCGCTCCGACGTCGAGGGAAAGCCCGCATAACCAAGGCATTGAACCAGCGACGTACAACAAAGTCAAATAAAATAGAGGAAGCCAACCTCCTCCAAAAAGTCAGTGTGCACGAACTCGTCGCGAGTAAAAGGGACAAGCGGTAGTAACCTAGCATGAGCTAGGTTGCTACGCTACCGGGACAGGTAACGTGCGCGAAGATCATCCAGACAGTGACATTTAACAATTATGTGCCAACAGTCTGAGGGGAACAACGCAGTCGTCGCAGGGAAGCGCGCATCAAATGGCGGTAGAAAGCGATAGTTAGACTCTCAATGAGGGGCGCCGACGTGATCGAGGCTCGGTGGCTCAGCGCACTTGCGACTTTGGTCTTGGTCTGGAGCACCGCCAGAGGGCACCTCGGGGCCGGAATTGCCAATCTTGGCCTACTCACTTGCCGAAACGTCTGCGGACCCGTCCTTTCCCGGAGCCCCACGGAGGCAGAGAAACCACTAGTCTTTTTTGACTTATTCTACTTCTGAGAGGATGGCGAGGAGTGAACCTGCTTCTCTCCACTCCAGCAAGTTCCTTCTCCAAGATGGACAAGGGTTTGGCTGTCAAGAGGGCACCAGTAGGGAGACGAGATCCCTCCTCTCCTTTTTAGTCTTTGGGGGATTGAACCGCCTGAGGAGAAGGTGCCCGAGAGCGGCACCAGAGATGACAAAAGGATGGTACCGGCGTAACCACCTTATATGTTTACTGGTAGAAGATGAGCAGAGTCGTTGGCCCAGCACACCCCATAGCTAATAATTGTCCTAGCCAGGGGAAGCTTTCGGCCCTCGCAACAGGTAGGGACCTCACTGTATACACTGCCCCTCGATTAAGGCTCAGAAGAGGAGGAAAGTGCGCTGGGCAACCAGAACCCCCGTGGAAAGAAAAGCAAGTTTGGATGCGGGTAAGCAGGTATGTAATAAAAGAGGAGATAGGCAGGTCCACTAACCAGTAGAGTGGGTGATCACCTATTATTATCATACCCTGGTGCTAGGTAATCTCAGGATGGCATACAGTCCACCAAGGCAACATGGCCACTGGACCAAACTCTATCCAGGTGGGAACATACCTCCTGGTACAAAGTGCAGGTATTAAAGGTTGAGGGAATAGCAATAATAATAATAATAATGAATAATACTACTAAATATATAATTTATACTAATAATAATACACAATAATAAGAAATAATAAAAAAACCCTGAATAATAATAACACAAATAAATACTACTACTAAATAATAAGAAGAATAAAAATAATAATGCTAATAAAAAAAGGGGGAAAAAGAAAAAAAAGAATAGGTAAAGTAGTGCTGAGTGGGAAAAACGCAACAACTTTCCCAGGCCGCATCAGAGAATTCGTGTCAACCAAGTGACACCGGGTCGGGAGGACGGTGTAACAGGCTATGCAGAGTACCCCTCTTAAGGTCGTTCAGCGTACGGGGGTATATGAAATGAGCATCGCATCAGCCAGTCTCAGGGGAGGAGGAAAGTGTGAATATGTTGATCACGCACAGAGACAATTACACTATCACTCTCTTCCTTTCTCGTCTTCACATCACACCATATGCAGTCTCCTCCGTTCCGGAACACTACCGATGGGGCTCTTATCCAAATACAGCTGGTGGGGAACAGGTGCCCCTCCCTCCCATGAAGGTTTCCATTGCTACACCAATACGGAATTTCACTTACTCAAGAACCGTCGATTTCATTGATTTTTGAAGATTTAGCAATTTGGAGACACTAATTTCATCGAAACATTCAAGAGTCGAACTCATGAGGTATCGCAGCCCATTTATCTGCAAAAGAGGGGAAGGGGGTTGAGGAATTGCCATAAATTGGATGTGAACATCCATATCATTACATCACAGGGTGATCACATTTTGACCCAAGGGCTGAGAGGTACGAACCTTTTGAAGATCACTTTGGGTAAATTTGAAGTCAAAAGCGATTTCTATATCCTCGTCTGGGTAAATGGCCTCTCCAGTCTCTGGATCACTCCCCAAACCAAACAGAGCCCCGGTGTATTCTGAATGATCTTCACTAACTCTGAAAAAATAATATCTATATATTTCTATCTCTCTCTCTCTCTCTCTCTCTCTCTCTCTCTATATATATATACATAATATATATATATCATTAATCTTAAATTCAAATAAAGAATATTTTTTGTTTTTCCTTACAATACGGGTAAATAAGGATAAAATAAACAGTTGAAAAAAAATTATTGCTTCAGTCACTATATTTATTGTATAGGTATTGATGCATGCCAACCCGACATTGCAAGAAAGCATTTGATATGTCAAATGAGCACCGTACGAGATTTACAATCTGGTAATATCAACAAAATGCCAATATGTGTGTCGTCTCACACTCAACTGACCACCACAGAAGAAGTCTGCGTGCAAAACAGCCAGATATTCTAGGAATAGTAGTTAGGCCCACAGCAATGAGGTCGCCGTGGAACTCAACGGCTTCATCCACAGACCTAAACTCCTCGACTGGGACAGAGAAATCAGTCATTTCTTGAAATGTGGACCACCATGCCTGCGCCAAGCACCACCAGGGAGGGCTCTCAGGCGGCAGCAGTCCAGAAACTAATATTTGAATGGGAAAGTGATCACTACTACGGAAGTCATCGACCACCTCTCAGCCAAAATCAGGCTGTCTATCTGGAGATCACAGGGATGGATTAGGACAGGTAAATGAAGTGGTTCTCTGACAGTGATGTGTAAATTCTTCAAGAATTAGCACAACTATCTTCAGCTCATCAAGAACTTAACCACTGGGGTTGATCGAGTAGTCTCCCCTTGGGAATGTTAACCGTTCAAATCCCAGAGCAGTAGAAAGGGCCTCAGCAACCGTGCTACGGTAGTCACCCTCGTCAAAATCGGCTGACGGTGGAATGTACGCAGAAATAACAGTATACCTCCTATCCAGGGGCAGTTGCGCTGCTACTGCGTGAAAGGAGGTATTTAAAGCAAAGAGAAGAATGGAGACATCATGCCAGGTGTAAATGGCGCATCCTCCTGCCCAGCCACCATGCCGTGGTGATGGGGTCGCAAAACCATAATACCCTGGGAGAGTGGGTAAGGGGCACGCGCCTATCATAGTCTCCTGCAAAAAGAATGCTAAGGGAAAACGGGAGGAGACGAACCTCTGCAGTTCCTCCCAGTTGACCTGGTGTCAGCGGCAATTCCATTGAAGCAATATGCCCTCCAGGCCTAGCTGGGAGGAGATGCGGGGGGGCTCTTTTCAAAAAGAAGACCCTCAACGGAATAGCTTTACGCTTCCCGGAGGCAGAACTCCGGCCGCTGTCACTTTCGAGGACTTATCGGGAGAGGTTAGGCTACCATGTGAGCCTTTTCCTCCCTCCACCTCAAAACCTTAGGCTGGCTGGGAGAATTCGAAGGCGGGGTTCCCTCCTTTGGAGGATCCACTGTCTCCGAACCACCCAGCCCAGCCTTGGGTGGGAGCGTACGAGGTTCTTAAAGCTGTCCTTCCTTTCGGGGGACAGCTTTAGGAACCTCAGAAGACCACCTTCAGGGAGGTTGCCGCCTGTGAGTCTAACGACTTGGTGGAGCAGCATGGCCGTTTCGTCTTACGGGAAACGGTCACGCTGGGGGATGGATGGGAAGCCCTGGTTTTAGCTGAAGCTGGGTGTGAACCTTTTCTGCCACGAGCTCTACCAAGGGAGCATCGGTTTGAGCATAAGCCACACAAGGAGTCTGATTGGGGGCGGAAACGACCGTGTTCGTAGGTCTTGAGGGGGCAGGAGCAGAGGGTGCATTTTTAAAAAATTGAGGCATAAACGTGCAAGGCACGCCGGGTGAGCAGGACCAAGTCCTTAGCCTCGCGAAATGAGAGACTATCCTTAGTCTGAATGACCAAGATTTCCTTTTACAGGAAATACCCGCCACATTGCTTTGAGGAAGCAGGGTGCGGCTTTCTGCAATTGACACAATTAGGACTTATCGTGTAGGGTCTTGGAGCAACTTACGCAGACTTCGGGTAAATACAACTTGGCACGTCTACAGGAGATTTGTTTGGCCGAAGCGGTGGCAGTAATAGCACCTCCGCGGCAGTGACACAAATGCCTTCACGCGGTAATGATATTAACCTGCACGCACCGACTCTAAGCCTGTCAAGATCGAGCGTGACAAAGAGTGTAGGGGTGGGTCTCGAGGCCCCCCACAGTTTTCTTATTACACGTTAGACCTTGACCGCTCCTTGTCATCCAGCTCTTCTAAGGAGTAATCCAGAGTTCTTGTGCATAAACCACTCCTTTCGCGGCGTCACACTTACCGGTGAGCCATTTGAGTGTCGGAAGAGCATTAATCATGGCTGCCTTGGAAGGGTTCGATGCATTCCCATGAAGGCTCCCGTACAAGAAACGGGACGGGCAAACATGTTGCCATCTAGGGAGCGAATAACTAGAAGGTGTTTGAAGACTGTAGTCTCAAAAAAAACACGATTCTGTTGAACAAATCAGGCAAAAATGCCATGCCTCACTCACATATGTGTCTACTAGGTTGCAGGATATTGTCTGGACCAGAGGCAGCATCCGCGAAGAGGGCGGAACGCAGCTCGGTTAATATAAACTGGTAGTTGAAAGGTTCTCCGCCTCTCGAAGTTGTCTCATTGGTGGCCTTAAGTGAATGGGCCTACATCTGAGCTGGAAAATAGAACGGTAGTGGAGTCCTGGCAGAATTCTCCTTGAATCCTTTTAACATGCTTATACACATCCAGTGAGTGAAAACCTGGGTGTTGTGTTTGATGAGCATCTCTCCTTCAAGCCCCACATCCACAATATTAGTAAATCTTCCCTTTGTTTCCTCCGTAACTTCTCCTGCATTCGCTCTTACTTCGATTTCCAAAGTCTTGGGACTGCTGTCAATGCCTTCATTACCGTAACTCTCTTCTTATAAATCTACCATCTTCCTCTCTACATCCCCTTCAGCTAGTCCAGAACTACGCAGCCTGACTACTCCTCCGTCGCTCTTGCTTCTCCCCTTCTAAGCCCCTGCTTAAGGAACTGCACTGGTTACCTGTCAGATATCGTTTCCATTTCAAGATTCTTCTCTTCACTTTCAAGGTCCTTCACAAAAAGGCCCCAACCTAACTTTCCTCTGCCCTTTCCCAACGTCTCGCCCCTTGGGCCCTTCAGTCATCTCATGCTCCTCTCCTCGATACTCCTCGCTCATCCCTTTGCTCAATGGGCGGCCGCTCCTTCTCAGTCTATGCCTCCAAGCTTTGGAATGCTCTTCCAGCCGAAATTAGATCTGCTGCCTCACTTACCACTTTCAAGCGACTCCTGAAAACGCATCTGTTCAGGATTGCCTACTCACTCACCTGATCTTAGACCACAGCCGAACGTGCGGTCTGTGAAGGCCTCCGGCCTTGAAGAGCGCATTATAAGAAATTTATTATTATAATTATTATAAGTCTTCATTTTCTTTTATACCTCATGAATATACATATTGCATGCTGTAAACATCTCTGTTTGTCTGTTCGTTATTAGAATGAAAAAAAGAATAAAATATATTCACAATTTTAGGACTAATTGAAGTTGTGGAAACTACTTTTGCAATAAAGTAGGAATTAACTTAGGAAATTGCTTTGCTAATGGGACTGATGAAGATTCTAATTTTTGCAGAAAAAATCATTCACTTTTTACTCTAATGAACGAAGACAATCCAAACCTAATTTAATTAAATGCATTTTTCATTCGCTTGGCTTAGTGTGTTCACATGCCTATGAGCATCTACCATCTAGCTTAGATTATATGATTAGAGGGTCATATAATTGGTTTCATCGGTCTCCCTTAAGAAGAAAATCTTATATAGATTTATATAGGACAATAAATGATGGAAAGGGTCTATTACAATTGATTACACTCTCTTAAACTAGATGGCTTGCAAGAAGCAACTGCATCAAGAGAATCCTTAATAATTAGGATTTTTAAAACTTAATTTTCAGCTTGCTTCTTTAATTTGTGATAAATATCTGAATGTAGTCGGATGCGGTAAATGAGTAGCATCTCACATTTGTAATGCCAATTTTAGCAAAGTTTGAACAAATCAACTTGCTCTTTCAAAGTGAACAAGCTGATCATCGGAAATTACTCAAAGAACTTGGAAGATTGTACCCTTACTATGCTAAGAATAATTTATCCACAAAATGCCTATTAAAAAAAGTTGACTTTGGTTGTCTCTTTAAATAAACTGACAAATAAAAGTAAAATAATCTCATCAGAAGTCCTAAAGGATATCTATCAAAGGCGTCATAACTTTCTCAAAACTTGCTGTATAGGATTTCTAAACCAAATCCCTCCAAATTATGCAACTTTGAAAAAGTATAACAAGTTTTCCCTCAGCATTTGCCTTAATCCAGCTAGTCATCCTTTTTCTGATCTGCCTTTAGAATTAGCAAACCAGTCTAAATTGGATAGTCTTTAAAATCAATGGAGACAAATGCTTAACATTCAATGGAAAGATGTTTTCACCTCTGAATTTGAGCTTCCAAGGGATGGAGCATTATTTTGGTGCCACATTTTTAACACTAAAGATGCAATTGGAAACAACTGTATTAAGAGATTTAGCAACATTTGCTTTACAGCTATACAGTGTACCAATATGCAATGCAAATGTAAAAAGGATATTTTCAAGAGTGACATCAACAAAGACTAAAATTAGGAATAGAATGTGCCTTGAACTTTTAGATTCCATTCTTAGAATAAAAATGATTTGAGAAGAAAGAGGAATTTGGGCTGTGATCGCATTCAAGGGTGTATAGTCTGCAATGGAAACTACTTCACTTATAATTATCCCATGGAAGCTTTCAAGCACTTTGGATCAGATAGGAGAGATGGTATCACCGAGTTGACTGAAAACGGCATATTCTATATATTAGACATTTCTTCCAAATTTCATGTTTTCCCTATTCTATGGGATTGAGGCGTGCCAACACCTAGTATTTGAGCATGGCGGTAATAGTACTATTACTACTAATATCCCAGCCCCCAAAAAGGAATATTATATTAAATATTTTTTTTCCTGTGGGGTGTCCATCTTGGAAACTTCCACGAAAGGATTAGCTGTTGAAATTAATCAAGCTAGCCTATTTTTAGATTTTTAGACTAAATTATAATTAAAAACTACAACCCGCCCCCTCCAGTAAAGAGGGGGTAGGGCCTCCCCACTGCGGCCCAGGAAGTAACCAACACCAAGCAATTATATACAAGAAGAAGAAGAATTGTACAAAACAGACGGGTGCTGCATAAGTCCAAGTAGGCAAGCTCACAGCCATTTTCAAAAAGAGAGGATTCATTAAAATTTCAAATGATCTTTAAAAACATAGATTATGGTTAAAAATATGATATATATATATATATATATATATATATATATATATATATATATATATATATATATAAAAAGGAAGAGGAAGTAAAAACGTAGAAAAATAAATGCCTCTAGAATGCTGTAAAATCAAAGTAAAACCATAAGACACGACACGTCTATCTGGTTCTAAAAATGATAAAACATTAAATTTCCTTTCAAAGATTTGTCTCTGATCAAAATTTAAACACTCGATTCATGTTAAAAGTGCACTCGTGTTCGGAAAGGATGCTCCTCAGAACCTGCTGGGAACACATCCCTTAGCAAATAAAAGGAAAAAGCCTTTGCCTCAGAGTATGGAATCATAGGCATTCAGCAAATAGGTGGAGTACAGACATTGGTACTCTACAGTGAGTGCACATTGGTGGCTGCTGAAGGAAGGCCTTCCATTAGAAAGCCATGTGTCAGACGACAATGCTCAATTCTCAGACGGCATAGAATAACATCCTGAGTACGGGTCCTAGTAGTGCGTGGCCAAGGGTGGACTGACTGTTTGATGGCATGCAGTTTAGTTAGGGGGGGGGGAGTTCATCCCAAGTCCTCTGCCACTGGCCAACCACGTACTCATGGATGTATGGCACGACATCACGGAAAGGAAGAGGAGCAGGGATGGAGGTTCCTAGAGATACAGCTGCCTTGGCAACAGCATCTGCTCTCTCATTTCCTTTTATACCTATGTGGCTAGGTACCCAACATAATAAAACTTAGTGGAACAGGGATAAATAAAAAAAGCCACTGTTGGATCTTTGAAACCAGCAGGTGATCTGGAAATAAAATGACTAAAGCCTTCAAAGAGCTGAGGGAATCAGAGAATATTGTATAAGATCCTAGTGATGAAGAAGCGATGGTATACAGTGCAGCCAGTATCGCGACAAGCTCAGTCGTGAAGATAGAGGCTGTATTGGGCAGGCACACAGACACATGATGGGAGGGGAAGATAGCAGAAGCTCCTACCCCATTAGAGGATTTAGATCCATGTGTAGATAAAAGTGCTTGATTTGTGGCACAAAGTGTGTTCATAAAGGGGGCTTCGTAGAACCGAAGGCAAGAACTTGGTCTTTGGTTCGCATGCCAGCACCTTGCAAACCCTCACGGGTGGCAATAGCCATGGGGATACTTTAGGGATCTTTAGGGGAGACAGCGAAGGAAACATGTCATATGAGGCTACAGATTGAATATTATAGGTGCACTCATATACAGGGTTTTTTTTTGTTTTTTTTAAGAGCTCATCTGGCGACTGCCTACATGGGCATTAGTCGCCGTATTAAAACTGGCCTAGTTCTAGGCTACTTTAAAATAAAATTAAACCAAAAAAAACCCCCACCCCAAATGGGGGAAAGGAAGCAAGCTGCTGCGTAGGGGGGAGGTCCCCCCGGCGCAGGAGCGTGCAACCTAAAGGAAAAAAAAACAACCAAATGCAAAAAACATAACAAAACAAAAAAACAAACCCTGCTTACATAATAGGGAGAAGGCCGGCCTCCCCCCAAAAGTCAATAAGTCCACCAGTCGATGTGCACGCACTCATCCTGAGTACAAGGGACAGGCGGTAACGACCCCGCCCATCCCGGTACCAGGACAGGTGTCGTGCGCGAAGATCACCCAGACTGGGACATTCGACAAGAATGTGGCGAACAGTCTCGGGGACGACGCAGTCGTCGCAATAGGAGTGGGGGAGCTATTGCAGCCTGAAATTAAGGCGGTGAAAGGATAGTGGAAGGACCCCACTCTCTGCATGGAAACTCCATACTGGGGAGGACTTGAATGCTCCCAAAGCTAGACGCACTCTCTGATTCCTGATAGAATTGAGCTTACAATTATATACAATGGCGGAGGCCTGCCTCCCCCAGGAACTCGATAATTCTGTAATCAGGTGTGCACGAACTCGTTCCGAGAATAATGGATAAGTGTTGGCGACCCCGCTCTCGGTATCGAGACAGGTAGCGTTCAAGAAGATCCTCCAGGTAATATCAAAAGACAAGGAAAGTCCAAACTGAAAAACCTGAGAGTGTGAAAACCAATGTTGGCATCACCCGTATGAAGTTTGAAAGGATACATCTGTGAAGTGGTGAAGAGGGAGAAAGCAAACATGTGTGGAGGATATATGCTCTCTTATCCTTCTGCAGGCATGGGAAAAGGGGGACGAGAGGGCACGCGCAAGCCTCCAGATGTCAGCTGCTGCATGCTATATCTAACAACCCTCTTACGGGCAAGATCATAACATTAAGGGATGAGGACTTGGCACCTCCACCGGGGAATAATCCCTTCATGGAGGGGAAGAGGAGGGGAAGGTGAATATATGACCTCTTAACTGGATGCTGAGGGAAGAGGGCGGCACAAGTCCTAGGAACGAGCATGTAAAAAGGGGGTCCAAACCTATGTACCCAACTGCCTCCGAGACTGAGAAAAGCTCTACAGTTGAGGAAAAACAAATCAACTTCAACCACTTTCCTAACATAGTGAAGTAAGCACACATCAATGCCCTCTCCTTTATGCCACACGAACTGACCTTACATATCGAAGTGGAGTGCACTGTAACACCTCTACAGAGGATCCCCCCCCACAGGCAATCTAACATAACTAAATCCGATGAATCGAACCTTAATTCCCCGAAAGGGCAGAACATCAACAAGGCGAGGGAGAGCATGCCGGGCAAAGCGGGCATCTGGGTAGAATTCCGTAGAATAATGTGCGATTCGCCTGGGTTCAAATCTACTGACGAGGCCACAATCAATCTGGAAAAGAAGATATATTTTTTTTAGAATTAAATTGACGCTTTGCCATGGTACCTGCGTGCCGTAGGGAGCAACCCATAAAGTATTGGCTCTTGGCCCCTTTTTTTATTTAAGCGAGGTCCCATCTGGCGACACCCATCAAGGGCACACGTCGCCGAAATTAACCATACCCTACGATAACCTTTCTTGGTCTGTGCCGAGGCAGCTCTATGAATACTAATCCAAATCAAACTCTAAAAATGAGTACAAACACCTTCAGTGTGGTGTTAGCTGCTCATTCCCTACCTTTTTACAAGCTCTTCCAACCCTCTGAACACCCTGACACCCATCCAAGGATATTCTTGCATGCCTTTACCAGCCCCAGAACACACAGCTACACCCTCGTTTGTACCATAAACACCTCCTCCCAGACCTTCCTCACTAACGACCTTTCAAACACTTAGCATTCATTTGCGCAGGCATCCCTCGACCTTTCTCCGCCTTCCATACCATAATCTCCATCCCATACACCAACATTGTCACCAGAACACACTCAGGCAGCTTCCTCGCACATTCCAAAAATCCTTAGCATTCAATGACACACTAATCACCCCCAAGATCTCTCCTACCATTTAAAACATTTTCGTCGCAATCTGCTTCATCTCTACCACTATCAGTTACACAGCATCCAACCTAAAACTTCACATGTTCAAGAGTAATATTAACCTCCCCCCCTCATAATCCCTAACACTCTCATCTTACTCTTCTCAGCATTTATTTTTAGACCTCGCTTATCACACTGCCAAAACACTTCCAAATCCCTCTCTTACTTCTCCACTAATACCAGGTCATCAGCTAATACCAACATCAACCCAGCCATCAGACATCCTTCTCACAGTATTATTTATTTAAAATTAAGAAGCGACACCTAAAAAGTTTGAAGGAGAGAACTGTAGAGAAAGTGGTGAAGATTATGGAAGTGAAAATGTGAGGAAGATATATAGCCACAGATCAACATGTGGGCAGATACACAATCTTATAGATGTCAGCTGCAGCATGGCTGCAAATGCTACACCAGCCAACCCTTCGCAAGATCATTTCTCACGGTCACTTTAGCATCCTCATTTCAGGCAAACCTCGTTTAGGAACCAGACAGCGTCAGGATGGAGGAAGAATGCACCAACTTAGGATTGGCTAAGAAAAAACAAAACCTGTGTGCTTCGGCATAGCGGGATATGCGTTTAAAAAAATAAAATAAAAATAAAAGCTCATCTGGCAACTGCCTACTTGGTAATTAGTCGCCGTATTCAACATTGCCTAATATTAGGCATCTTTAAAAGAGGCTGCTAAAAAAAATATTAAAAAACCATCAATAAAAATAAAACAGAAAAAAGCCAATAAGCAGGAGGCAAGCTTCCCCCGGTGCAGGAACATGTGACCTACTAAAATAAGAAAAAACAAACAAACCCCAACTAGTTAAATAAAGGGGAGAAGGCTGGCCTCCCTCAAAATTCTATAAGTCCACCAGTCAATGTACGCGAACTCACCCTGAGTACAAGGGACAGGTAACATGCGCGGAGATCACCTAGACTGCGACATTCAACAAGAATGTGCCAAACAGTGTGGGGGACAACACAGACTTCAGAGTAGGGCGCTGGCGAGGGCTCCATCAAATGGTGGTGCGTCCCGCGAGTGTGCCCAATTCGGAGACGACAGAAAGCAACCTGAAGCCTTCGCGGCATTGGAGGGGTAGGTCAATGGTGACAGTCGTGGTGCAATGGCACGCAGCTTTAAGTTCCCTTCGACCGTCTCCCATCTTCTTTGCCAAGCAGCCCGTATTCCTGCCATGTAGTCGGTGTGAGGAAGAGTGAGATATGTGATTCAATGCATGTTGGAATTGACATTTGGGCCGCACCAAATGAAATCGAAAGGTCGTCCACATAGAGCATGACAAGAACATCTTCCGGCAGCACCCAGGTGATACTGTTGATGCTCAGGGCAAGGAGTGTAACAGTGAGGACACAATACTACGGGACGCTCTTTTCCTGCTCCAATGGGCCGGAGAGGGCATCATCCATGTGTGGAGTCGCCATGATACTGTATCACCATGCAGATCGAAAAATACTGTGGCATAATGCTGTTTACGAAGGAAGGCCTCACAGATAGTGTTTTCCAGTTGGAGAAGAGCATTCAACGAGTGGAACTTGCAGAAGCAGCACTGTGCAGAAGACAGGAGGACTGAAAAAAGCTAGTTTAACATTTACAAATTTCTACATCAACTTGCACATGCAGGAGATTAGAGTGGTCTCTCCCCGCTTTCTGAAAAGCGAACAGAGTAGCCAATCCTCAGGAGTCTGGCAGAATACTCTAAGTCCAGATCCCATTGAACAAATCTAACAAAAAGGCCATGCCTCGGTCACCCAGTTGTCGAAGCATGGCATACGTGACATCGTCAGGACTAGGGGTGGTGTCCGTGCATGGAGCGAGAGAGGAAAGCAACTCACTCAATGTAAACATGTCATTAACGTGTTCTCCTTTGGAGGTAAAGTCCAGTCAGTGGCCTTCAGCGACATCACTATAAATGCAATGAATGCTGGAGGAGCAGTATCCTGGCTAGAGAATGTGAAGAAAACAGTTTGAAGGACTACGCCACAGATGCAAGGTCCAAGATTATTTACACACACACATATACAACCCCTTTCTCCAACCACCAATCATAACCTTAAATGTTATGTTCAATTAGTACAAGCTGCTTACAAACATCCCCATTTTATTAGTTCTTTCTCTCCCTCAAAACAGAATTGCGTCCTAAGGATATAACAGATGCAACTGCTGCTTTCATTTATCATCCTGATTCACCAAATATTTACACACATACAAACAAACAAAAAAGATGTATTTCACTCTTCCTATCATCGGATGATAGGAAGGGTGAAACACTGTGAGGGATATTTTACTTCCGGCAAGCTTTCAATTATCCAAGTGACTTCACTCATCTCATCCATTTATAAAAAAACTCCATACGTCCCATTGCCTACTCACTCAGAAATTATAAGCCATATTTAATTACATTACACCCCCTGTTCAGAACGTCGGTAGTGATCGGACATGTTATCAGTGAGCTCTCTATTCAGTGATGTGTTTTGTTTTGTTTTCGGTGTAATATATTTAAGTTTAGGAAGATAGTTAATTATATTTTCAATTAAATCGTGAAATAGCTCCAGTTTGTTTATGTTTCAGAGCAGCCTAATTTTCGCCCCCCTTTTTTTATTGCTTAATTAAAGGGTTTGGAAAAGTCTTCTCAGTATGGCTGTTGCTTTGGATGAAGTGAGTATGCCTGTTGGTGTAAGCAGTGTGTATGTAGTTTGTGATTTTTGTGGTGTTGAAAGAAAGAGCAAATGTACCTGAATGCCCCTTGTGTAGTGTGACTCATACAAATGTGGCTTTGGTAGAAGAGGTGAGTCAGTTGCATGATGAGTGCAAGAGATTAAGTGAGTTGGTGCATGAAGTGAGAAGGGATGCGAGTGTATGCATGAAGAATGTGGCTGGGTCCAAGAGGGTGGAAGATAGGACTAAACTAGGGACTGGAGAGAAAGAAGTGACTGATGTAAGTGAAGATGAATGGTGGGTGAATATAGATAGAATGGATAGGTTAGGACAGGTTAGGTGTGTGAGTAAGAGGGACATGGAACTTGTTAGGTTGACTAACAGATTTAATGCCCTGAGAGAGGAAGAGGTTGAACGTGATTTGTCTGATGCGGTTGTGGCAGAAAGTGAAATAAGTGGTAGTTTGAATGAGAACAGGAGGGAGGGTGAAGCTAGGCCTAGGGGGACTAGGAAGATGACTGAGGTGTTTGTGATGGGGACTCTCAGATTAAATATTTAGATAGGAAGTTGAGTGTGAGCAAATGGAAGGAGGTGAGAGTTTGTTTGCTGGGTGCTGGTGTAAATGATGTGTCTGAGGGGTATGATAGTCGGTGTCTGGTTGTGAGACGGATGCAGTTGTGATTCCGCATATGGGAGTAAATGATGAAAAGAAGGTGGGTTAATGTGAGTGACAAGAGAGGTACAAAAGGTTAGTCAAAAGTAGAGTGAAAGGCCTTGTTTCAGGTGTGCTTCCGAGAGTGGATGTGGGGATGGAATGGTTTTCTCGTGCAATTGGAGTGAATGATTATGTGAAAGCCTGTGTGAGGAGTCGGGATTAGTGTTTGTAGATGTTTAGAATTGGTTTTATGGGAATAAGGCATTGTATGCATTGGATGGACTCCATTTAAGCTGGGCTGGGGTTGATGTGTTATGGCAGGAGTTAGATAGTGATGTTGGGTCTTTTCAAGTGGGAAATTGGTTACTGATAGGGGTCAGGGAAATATAAGAGTACAGGGTGGGGCAGAGAAAGGAAAGAGATGCAGAGGAGATAGAGTGGAAGGTATACATTCTAAAGAGGTGCTTCAGGGATAGGAGGGCTGAGTTGTCTTTATACCAATGCTCGTAGTCTTGGGGACCCAACCTGAGGGGAGAAGGACCGCCAGAAGGGCGACCTGGGAACAACGTGCATAGGCCAACTGGGCCCAAATGCGCGGGAGGCCAATAGCTATGCCCACGAAGTTGAGTAAACCACCTAACCTGGCCCAGAAGGGGGAAGATGCTGATACACGTGGGGCCCATTCCAAGGACGTGCAGGTCTTTCTTCTCATCTTCGGGGTGAGGATTTTGAGGCTGTAGCGCAGATCGATGTCCACGCCCAGGTACACGAGGTTGCGCGTGGGGGTAAGGACCGATTTTTTCTCGTTAATTTTTATCGAGGAGCTGCGGACAAGTTCAATGAATCTGAGGAGCGTGGAGGGGCAGCCTAGGCCCAGGATATCATCGATGTAGGTGTACACCGTGATACCCGCCTGTCGCGCGAATTCTGCAAAAATCGGCGCCATGCAAGCCTGCATGGTGTAGGGAGATCCCGCGAACCCCATGGGCAGACGTTTAAAGCGAAAACGTTCCGACCCACAGAGCACGCCGAACCAAGGCCGGGCATTAGGATGGAGTTTGATGTGGTAAAACCCGTGTTGGAGATCGAGTTTTACCGCCCACATGGCCTCTCCCGCATCACGAAGGACCTTTCCAAGGGAAGGAGCTGGAAAGGAGGGGGGTATATAAACCCGACACGCCCAAAGGGGACATGTCGTAAATGAGGCGATCCTCGCACTCATTTTGGGGGACCAGGAACTATAAACCCGACACGCCCAAAGGGGACATGTCGTAAATGAGGCGATCCTCGCACTCATTTTGGGGGACCAGGAACACCTGATGGGCGCACCTAATCCGCTCCGAGCGTTCTACAACGCCAGCACGCAGAAGGGTCTGCAGCACCGGGAGCAACAGCTTACTGCTGGGGGCGAAGTGACGATACGTTCCAAGGAACACCCGCACCCCTTTTCCACACGCAGCTTTCGCCACATTGGAGGGAAGGGAAACGTGGTGGCAGACGTTGCCGGGGAGAAAATCACAAATGTGACGTTGGAGGGGATCGTTGCGGGCCCGCGCAAGCGGGTCGAACACGCTCCCAGCCTCACCCTCGTTGTCGTTGTCACCGTCGCCCTGGTCCGCACCTGACTCAACCCTGGCTGCCAGGGGCGCATCCTGAACAGGAGCCTCCTCATCCGACGAAGCAGGGAGGTCGTCCAGCACCGGCACCGGGACGTTCTCTACCAGGTTGATCACGTCGCGCAGTTGGGGGTCATTGTCGATGAGTTCCTGGGTATGGTCATCCAGGGGTACCACCATATTTCTGGCATCGACGGTGGCGGCCAAGCCCGGGTCGGCCGCAAGGAGGCGCTCCTGAGAGCTGAGTTCGAAGTCCTCCAAATCCCGAAGGTGCTCGTCGGAAAGCATCTCGGCCCCGAACTCGGGGAGGTTGTCAAGGCAAAAACCGATCTGCTCTTCCCCGCCCGCGCCGGACCCCACGCCGAGGGGGATGTCTGCCCCATCCCTAGGAGAACCAAAAATCTAGGGGGGGGGGTAGGGGCGAAGTCAAATATTTCCCTAACGGCCCACACCTCGTCTTCCCAAGAGTCCGCAGGGGACCTATTTGCGGCCATCCTTGGCCTTACTGCACGCGCGTGGACGGCGGCGTGGGCGGGCAGCCGGCTGGGGACGGGACGCGCTCAGGACTCTCTTAACACGGTCCTATTGTAGATCACAGGATCAATGGGGATACCAGCCCCTTGGGTAGCCTGGAGGCGGTAGTCCTCCAAGGAGTACCCCCACCCCACGTAGAATACGAGGTAGTACAGACGGAGCCTAGTACGAAGGCGAGCCATCTCCTCCTCGAGCAATTGATCACGCAAACGATACACAATAAATAGGAGTTGGAGCTCCTCTATATCCCTTGCACGAAAAATCGGGGTGGTGGAGGGGGTCACAACCCGAGCCCTAAGGTGGGTCACGACGAGAGCCCAATCCGGGGTTACCCAGTGGGCCTCGACGATCTGGGAGACTCCCTGATTGGAATGGAAGCCCAGGACTGGTTCCTCGAAGCCTAGCACCCTACGTGCATCGGCGGGGTTAGGGTCCCACGGGGTTGAACTCCTAGGATGAGGCGGGACCTCCCGAGTGCCAATAGAATCCAAAGCCTGACGGCGCAGTCTCTCTAATTCCTCGGCGGACTCGGATGCCGTGCTCTCCTGATCCGGAGGGGCAGCGACGATAGACGTGGCGGGGCGTGGTGAGGGGTCTCGTGCAGAGGCCTGAGAGCCTGTCCTCGCACGGGTTGTCGCGCCCTTAGAGGGCGTCTTCTTGGTTGGGGTTTTCTTAGGGGGCATTTGAAGACGAGTAGTCTCGGTAACGAGAGTCCCGTAGTCATTTTTAAGTAAATAAAGAACTTCAAATTCCCCTGGGCCTAACAAGCAAGAAGCATGGACTTACCCTAAGGTCGAAGACGGTGGTAACAATAAATGCTAAATTGTCAGTGAAGCTGACCAAAAGGTTGCATAGCAAGCCTTTATTTACAATACATATAATAAATTTTGAGGGCTATGAACTATTTAACAATGGTGAAGCCACTCACAAATTAAATGAAGCCATTTGGGACCACCCCTCCCGTCTAGGGGCCTGGCAGTCCATCGGCATGGAGGTTCCACCTTAGACGCGGCGTAAAAAGATAGATTGTGATGAGGAGAAGAAAAGGTTTTTATTTATTTATTTATAGAGCCCATCTACCAACTGCCCACTTGGGCATCAGTCGCCGGAAACATGACAGCCTAGAACTAGGCTACTTTAAAATAAAAATATGAAAACTTAACAATGATATAAATTGGAAAAACTTAACAATTAGGAAGCAATCTCTGGCAGCGGGAGGGGAGGTCTCCCTCACCCCGGTGCAGGAGTGTGCAACCTACAAAGAAAACCATAAAAACAAAGAAAAAAAAGAACCTTCTTAAATAAAGGGGAGAAGCCCAGCCTCCTCCCAAAAGTCAACAAGTTCACCAGTCAATGTGCACGCACTCGTCCCGAGTACAAGGGACAGGCGGTAGCGACCCCGCCCATCCCGGTACCGGAACAAGTTACGTGCGTGAAGATAGCCCAGACTGGGACATTCAATAAGAATGTGCCGAACAGTCTGGGGAACGACACAGTCGTTGCAATAGGGCGCAGGCGAGCGCTCCATCAAATAGCGATGCGTCACACGAGTGTGTCGAATTCGGAGACGACAGAAAGCAACCTGAAGCCGCCGCGGCATTGGGGGATAGGTCCATGGGAACAGTCGCGGCGCAATGGGACGCAACTTTAAGTTCCCTTCGACCGTCTCCCATCTTCTTTGCCAAGCAGTCCGAAGAGCTGCCCGTATTCCTGCAATGTAGTCAGGGTGAGGAAGAGCGAAACGCTAGTCCGGTCGCAGAGTTCTCGCGGACTCTTTGGCGCGCTCATTCCCCGCAATTCCTACATGTCCAGGAACCCAGCAGAAGATAATCTCGACATCCGCCCGGCTCGCCAAAACCGTGGCGTCACGGATATCGCGAACGAGGGGATGCGGAGATTCCAATGCCCCGAGAGCACTCAGGGCGCTTTGTGAGTCGCTATAGATCACAATTCGGTCTCCGAACCGGGCACGTCGCGTAATCTGCCGTACCGAGTTGTGTATTGCCACCAGCTCAGCCGTGAAGACAGACGCAGCGCCTGGTAGAGCCCCGCTGACTTCAAACAGAGGGGATACGGCGTGAAAGCCGACCCCCTCTTCGGACTTGGAGCCATCCGTATACATTGGCACGGTTCCAGCATGACACGATGTGTGCTCCAAAAAGGTCGAACGCAATACTCCCATCGCAGTATAAGCTTTGGGAGCAGAGGCATGGCGACAAATAGCCAAATGTGGTACCCTCCAGGGTGGCGTCCTGGGCAGAGCCAGGGGCGCCACCGGCCCGAGAGCTATATCTACCTCTCGAAGGAGTTTCCTGGCCTTAAACCTTTTGGGTTTAGGGTATGACTGGCGTCTCTCGGCGGCATAGGCACCATCGAGATCAGCTGCGGATGCAGTGAGAGCTGTTGGCGACTGAGGGAGGCGCCGGGCTCGCGCGTACACGCGAGTGATGCACTGCACGCGCCGCAGAGCGAGTGGCATCTCCCCAGCATCGACCAACAGGCTCTCAATGGGGGAAGTGCGGAAGGCACCGGTCGCAAGGCGAAGGCCGGTGTGGTGGATCGAATCCACCTTCCGCAATAAACGCTCGGCTGCGGATGCATAAAACTCGCATCCGCAGTCGAGCTTCGAGCGAACAAAGGATCGATAAAAAAGTAAGGCAGTAGCCCTATCAGCGCCCCAAGCGCTGAACGTCACAGAACGGAAAATGTCCATGGCGCGGATACAAGAGACCCTAAGGCTGCGAATATGAGCCTCCCAGGTGAGGCGTCGGTCGAATACAAGACCAAGAAAACAGGGCGACTCAACCACATCCAGGCGCACCACATTAAGAAACAAATGTGGGTCGGGGTAAAGCCGTGGATGGCGGCAGAAGTGCACCACCTTAGTCTTGGCCAAAGAAAACGGAAACCTGTGCGCTTCGGCATAGCGAGCGACGCGGTTCAATGCCTGTTGGAGTCCACGCTCCAGAGTTGGCATCTGGGCCGCGCCAAAAGAGATCGAAAGGTCGTCCACGTAGAGCGTAGCGAGAACATCTTCCGGCAGCACCGAGGTGATGCCGTTGATGCTCAGGGCAAAGAGTGTGACACTGAGGACACCCTCTTCCTGCTCCTTTAAGCCGGAGAGGGCTCCCCCCACCCGTACGCGGAATCGACGATCTCGCAAAAAATCAGATATAAACATTGAGGGGCGTCCCCTCGCCTCCATCGTGTGGAGAGTCTCCATGATACCGTATCGCCATGGGGTATCATAGGCCTTCTCCAGATCGAAAAAGACCGTGGCGTAGTGCTGTCTACGAAGGAAAGCCTCGCAGACGGCATTTTTCAGTCGGAGCAGAGCATCCGACGTGGAGTGGAACTTGCGGAAGACAGATGGCCTCCGCTGTCCAGGAAAAAGGCTAATCTTACATTTACCAATTTCTCCATCCACTTGCACACGCAAGAGGTGAGAGAGATTGGGCGGAAACCGGTCAGAGTAAAGTGATCTCTCCCCGGTTTGCGAAAGGCGAGCACAGTAGCGATTCGCCAGGAGTCTGGGTGAAGACCTTCCACCCAGATCCTGTTGAACAAATCTAACAGAAAGGCCATGCCTCACTCACCCAGGTGTCGAAGCATGGCGTACGCAACATCGTCCGAACCATGGGCGGTGTCCGCGCACGAAGCGAGAGCGGAACGCAACTCACTCACAGTAAACTTGTCGTTGAAGGGTTCTCCGTCTCTGGAGGTAAAGTCCAGCCGGCGGCATTCCGCGACATGACGACGTGCATTGAATGCTGGCGGAGCAGCATCCCGGGTAGAGAATGAGGAAAAACGGTCGCTAAGGATTCCGCCACGGACGCGGGGTCCGAGATTGCGGTCCCATTCTCCTGGAGAACGGGAGAGGGGTGATGCGAGAACTTGCCCCGAATCCTTTTGACTCGCTTCCACACCTCAGCTAAAGGAGTCTTCCCGTTAAGTGAAGACACGTATGCCCGCCAAGAAGAGCGGCGGGCGTGCTTCGAAATATACCGGAACCTAGCCCGACGAAATTCACCGACAGTGAAATCATTTGGGCGGCGCTTATACCGCATGTAGGCATAACGCTTCTGATTGAGGGCTGTCTCACACTCGGCCGACCACCATGTGAGTGGTCGGCGTGCAAAACGGCCAGACGTCCTAGGAATACTAGTCATGCCCACGGCGATGAGGTTGCCGGAGAAGAACTCAACGGCCTCATCTACCGACCTAAACTCCTCGACTGAGATAGAGAATTCAGTCATTTCCTGAAATGCAGGCCACCGCGCCCGCGCCAAGCACCACCGAGGTGGTCTCTCAGGCGGCAGTTGCCCTGAAAATGATATTTGAATGGGAAAGTGATCACTACCATGGGGGTCATAGACCACCCCCCAATCAAAATCAGGCTGTGCATCCGAAGAGCACAAAGATAGGTCAAGGCAAGAAAATGAAGCGGTTCTCGGACAGTGATGCGTAAACTCATCCACGTTTAGGACACCCATCTCAAGCTCTTCGATCAGATCGGCAAGGAATTGTCCCGTGGGATTTATGGAGTAATCTCCCCAGAGAGGATGCCTGCCGTTCAGATCTACAAGCAAGAGATAGGGCCTCGGCAACCGTGCCACGACGCGGCGGAAGTCCCCCGCGTCGAAGTCAGCTGACGGTGGAATGTACGCAGAAATGATAGTATACCTCCTATCCACGTGCAGCTGCACAGCCACTGCCTGAAAGGAGGTATCTAAAGAGAAAGGAAGAACGGAGACATCACGCCGGGTACAAACCGCGTATTCCCCAGCCCGGCCATCCCGCAGGGGTGGGGTCGCAAGACCCTTATACCCCGGGAGGGCAGGCAGGGGGCACGCGCCTAGCATGGTCTCCTGCAAAAAGATAGCTAATGGAGAACGGGACGAGACGAGCCTCCGCAGCTCCTCCCAGTTGGCCCGGAGTCCAAGGCAATTCCATTGAAGGAATATGCCCTCCAGGCCTAGCTCGGAGACGCATGGGCCCTCCTCGAACAGAACACCCTCACGGGAATGGCCGTACGCTTCCCGGGGGCAGAACCCCGGGCACTGTTGTCCGGACAAAGCGCTGAAGGCCCTGTCGCCTTCGAGGACTTATTGGGGAAGGTTGGGCTCGCCATGTGAGTCTTTTCCTCCCTCCGCCTCGAAACCTTAGGCGGGCGTTGCGGCTTCGGAGGCGAAAGGCCCTCTTTTCGAGGAACCACCGTCTCCGAGCCACTCGCTCCACCTTTGGGCGTGGGCGAAGGAGCCGAAGCTTCTTTGTTGCTGTCCTCCTTTCGGGGGACAGACTTAGGAACCCCCGAAGATGGCCTAGCGACCATCTTCAGAGGTGTTGCCTCCTGTGAGTCTAACGATTCGGTGGAGGCGCGTGGCCGTTTCGCCTTACGGGAAACGGTCACGCTGGGGAAATATAAGGGGAGCCCTGGTTTTAGCCGGGGCTGGGTAGGAACCCTTTTTGACACCAGCTTTACCAGGGGAGCGCCCAGGTTGGGTAGAGCCCGCAGAAGGGCTCCGAATGGGCGCAGAAACAACCGTGCTCGTTGGCCTGGATGGGCCAGGAGCAGAGGGTGCCTTTCTAACTATTGAGGCATATGACGTCCCAGGCAGAGCCGGGCGCGCCAGGACGAACTCCTTAGCCTCACAGAATGAGAGTCGATCCTGGGCCTGAACGGCCAGGATTTCTTTCTGATGGAGATATGCACCACATTGCTTCGAAGAAGCGGGGTGCGGCTCTCCGCAATTGACACACTTTGCCGCACACGATTTGGACTTATCGTGTGCGACCTTGGAGCAATTTACACAGACTTCGGGTGACCCCGACTTTGCACATCTACAAGAATGATTCGTATGGCCGAAGCGGTGACAGAAATAGCACCGCCGCGGCAGTGGCACGAATGCCTTCACGCGGTAGCGGTACCAACCAGCTCGCACTGACTCAGGGAACTTGTCACAGTCGAAAGTGAGAAGAGTGTAGGGGTGGGTCTCGAGGCCCCTCCCTGTTTTCTCATCACACGTTCGACCTTGACCGTCCCATGGTCGGCCAGCTCTAGGGTGATGTCCTCAATGGAGTAGTCAATGAGTTCCCTCGCATAAACTACTCCTTTCACAAAGTTCATGGTAGAGTGTGGCATCACACTCACCGGGGTGCCATGAAGTATCCGAAGAGCACTTATCTTGGCCGCCTCGGCGGGATTCGCCAGAAGGCTCCCGTCCGAGAAACCGGTCACCTTTGGCTCTATACCAATTGCACTAGCTAATCCTCTCCTCTGATGGATCATGTTGCCATCAGTGGAGCGAATAACGAGGAAGCATTTGAAGCCAGCGGCCTCGAAAACGCCAGGTAACCTCTGAATCAGTCGCCCGGGTGTCATTGAGGCTCCACCCTGTGCACTCTTGGTCTTAGTCAGGGGCTCCGCAACCAGGGGGGCAGAGGGGCCAGATGTGCCGATCTTGGCTTGGTCGCTTGCCAAAGTGGCAGCAGACCCTATAGCCCCCGCGGATGGAGAGGAGCCCCGAGGGCGGGGAATGAACCCGCTTCTCACCTCTGCCGATATGAGCCCCTAGGCCAGATGGACCAGCCTCAGCCAGTTCCTTCTCCGAAATGGAGAAGGTCCTGGTGGTCACAGGGGCACCAGTTGGAGGAGATCCCTCCCCTCCTTGTACTCCCTCGGAGCCCGTGCCGTTTGAGGAGGACCTTGCATAGGGGCGGATTTGGGTTCGGTGCTTGGCACCGAGCCCGGATTCCTCCCATGGAAGGCCCTACCATCTGAGGCTGGGTTTCCTCAAGGACTATGTCTATCACAGGAGGGGCCTCCAGTTGGCCATCCCCTCCCACGACATCGCAGGTCCCCTTGGCACCGTCACCAGTCTTGTGTAGGGAGACATAGGTCTTGACCCTGGCAAGGTTTAATATTCTTGCTGGCAGGTCTTTTGAGGGAAGCGACCGAAGGGGCCTGGCTTCCCCCTCCCTCCTAAGAGGGTTTGCCCTACCGATCCGCTTACACGAAGGGCGGTCGGCAATGGGCTGCCTGCTGGCTTTCTTGGCAGTCCCCTTAGAAAGAAAAGGAGGGACTGCCGCTGGAAATAGGGAGGTGCCCGAAAGCACCTCCAGAGAAGGGGGTGATGGGGAGTCCCCTTCACCCGTAGGCGTAGGAGAGGAGTAAGCCTCCTCTCCGGTTAAAGAAGTATGGAGGGTCCCCTGGGGAAGCACAGGAGGGGGGAACCTCCATTTTTTCGGTGGAGCTGCCCGAGGGCGGCTCCGTTGATGAGCAAGGGGAAGTTGAGGGTTGTTTTTTTTTTAGGTTGTGCATCATTGGGCATGGTGACCCTAAATTTTCTGCGGGAGGCAATAGCTCATCACCTCTCACAGTTGCCTGCACTGCATGAGGTGCTTACAGGCTTGGCAGAGCTAGGCGCTGCAGATTTGGGACCATCCCTCCCGCCTGGTGGCCTGGCAGTCCATCGGCATGGCGGCTCCAGCTTGAACATGGCGTAAAAAGATAGATTGTGAAGAGGAGAGGAAAAGATAATGTGAGGAAGGTATGGGTGGGGATGAAGCAGGTTGTTAAAAAAAACCTATCCCCAACCGGAGCTCAGGGGTTATGGAATGTTGCCCCCTTCCCCCTCAGCCCCGATCCGGGACGGTTGGCTTGAGAACAAGGTCAGCATCTACCCTGTGAAATTAGAGACTGACCAGAGAAAGTTGTGGGAGAGGTTGTATGAAAAGCGACGAGGTAGGGGAGAAATACAGGCTATCTGAAGGAAGGAAGAGAGGCTAAGCTGGATCCCGTCAGCACGGCGGCCAGGATGGCAAATCGCCGCTCCCCTTACGGGGAGGAGAGGAAAAGGGATGTGAGGAAGGTATGGGTGGGGATGAAGCAGGTTGTTAAAAAAAACTCATCCCGAACTCGAGCTCAGGGGTTAGGGAACATTGTCCCCTCCCCCTTCAGCCCCGATCCGGAATGGTTGGCTTGAGAAGAAGGTCAGCATCTACCCTGAAATTAGAGGCTGACCAGAGAAAGTTGTGGGGAGAGGTTGTATGAATAGCGACGAAGTAGGGAAGAAATACAGGCTATCTGAAGGAAGGAAGAGAGACTAAGCTGGGGCCGGATGGAGCGCTGGATCCCATCAGCACGGCGGCCAGGATGGCAAATCGCCGCGCTCCTTATGGGGAGAAGAGATACAAAGAGTGCTGGACTGTTTAGTCTGGGAAGGATGGAAGGTTGGTTTGGTAATTAATAGCAGAAAAACTTAAATTATAAATATGAATATAGAAAATGTGCAGAATTGCTCGATAGAAGGAATTGCTATAAAGCAAGTTGATAGGTTCAAATATTTAGGTACTTATTTAGTAAAGAATGGTTCTCTAAATTTGGAATTTGAGGAAAGGCTAAGAGGAGCCCATCAGGCAATGGGAATGCTTAAGAATGTTTGGAATAATCGCAACTTTTCTGTACATACTAAAATCAAAGTTTATAAAGAAATGGTTAGAAGTATTTTGATTTATGGACACGAGTCTTGGTACAGCACTGTGACTACAGATAAAAAACTATTGGCATTTGAAAATAAGGCTCTGCGACGAATATTGGGAGTTAAATGGGGGGATAGTGTGTCAAATACCAGAATCAGAGAAAGAATAGGGGGGCAATCAGTTGATGAGTTTGTTAGATTTTCCCGTTGGAAATAGTTGTCATGTTTATAGAAAGCAGGGTATAGTTCAGGATACACCAGGGTTGGTGGCCCTTGGTAGAAGAGGTAGAGGTAGGCCTAGGGAGACTTGGATAAGGACTATGAGGCAGGAAGCAGATGATTGTTGGGAAGATCTTGACGCATTAGCTCAAGATAGAGTGTGGTGGTGTGAGTTCATTGAGGCCCTGTGCATCCCCGTGGTTGTCACAGGAAATGATTGATTGATTGATTGAATTCAATTCCACTAATCCCCCAAATTCATAAAAACCGGTAAATGTTTAAAAGTTTTTATTATGTTCAGATGTTAAATACTGATGTAGTCTTAGCATATTTAATAATGTATGCGTCATTCTTTCAACCCCAATATAACGCCACTCATTATTATAAATAACTTTTCAATCAAACTTCAAATTGTGAGTTCAAAATGATATTTTATGTATTCGATATTTAAGCAATTATTTTCTATTAATAGATCATATAAAGTTTCTTTAATAAACAAATAAAATATTGCACTATAGCACGCAACGCAGCGCTATAAATAAAAGGAAGTGCCGGAAGAAAGAGGCTTCACTTCATTCTGGAGAGCTATTACGGTTACAACGTGAGTATCTGTTATTATAGCGATACCATTAGTATTAATTGAAGGAAAATAAATAAGTTAAGTTTCATTAATATAATATATTAAACATTTGCATACATTCATTTGATATTCTAGTATTTGCATAGCCAAATTATATTTTCTATATTAAGATCCAGTTTGTTAATTAATAATTAGCCACATGTTATATAATAGTTTCAAATATTTATATTGTTTAAAATTTTAAACTTTAGTTGATGATATAGCTTAATAAACATATAAAATACATGTTGATTAATGATTCATTAGAATATATATTGGCCTGGGTATACCTTTAAAATTAAAATACAGGGCTTATCTATATTATTAATAATTTATTATTATTATTGTGCATTGCACAACAAATATTATATTGCTACTATTGTCCGCAGGCTGGCTATGGTCCCCTGCACTTGTTTACTTTTCTACTCCGATGTTCTGTAGGTCAAAATTCATTTAATAAACCTCTTTCCATATATAGTTAAGTTCTTCTTATAAATAAATAAATAACTAAAATGGAAAACAATTACAAAACCTATCACTTAATCTTTCAATTCAGACACTAAGGTGATTTTGAATTTTGCAAACTGTGCCTGCCCAGGACTGTGCCAATCAAGGGGCACATGATAAGCCTCAACAACCTCAAGCAGCACATCAAGAGGACCCACCCAGCCAAGTTCAGGAAGTTTGAGGAGAAGGTCAAAGCAGGTTCATCTCGTGGAAAAGCCAAGAGGTTTTCTTCTGGTTCCAACAGCAGCAGCAGCACTTCGGAATTATAGTTTGTTTTCACCTCCTTCTAGCAAGAAAGCACGCCAGCAAACCATTGCCTAGTCCTTTGGCATCGCTGCTACTGGCAGTGGCATATCCCAGGCTGCAGTAGATCAAAGGATTGTGGACCTGTTTGTAGCCAATATGATGCCACTTCATGTTGTAGAGTCTGATCAAGATGCTGAACCCCAGCAAGAGCTCCATGTTGAGGACACTGAGCAGGCACATACTGACTTGAAGCAGTACTTGATCAGGTAATTGACTAATTGACATAATTTTATCTTTTTTATACTCAAGTTAATTTATATTCCCAATATTTAAATTTTAACCTAAAACTTATATTTTTTTCAAATTTCAGAGTTCTTGGCAATGTTAAGTGGGTGGCTACCACAGCTGACTGCTGGTCTGCCCACAAGAAACGCTACCTGGGCATGACTGTCCACTGGTTGGACCCCACCACCAGGCAGAGGCAGAAAGCAGTGGTTGCTTGCTTCATGCTGAGAGGCCATCATCCTATGATGTGCTTGCACAGGCCATGGTCAACGTCCACTATGAATTCCACATTGAGAAAAAAGTAACCAGGTTAGATAGTTGATAGTATATTAATATTACTTATTACATTATTAGTCTATTAACAATTTGTATCAGAATTTTTTTTCACATAAATTGTAATTATTTTTATTTATAAGCGCAATTCAATTGTAATATTTAATGACTGTAATTCTTTCTATTCCAGGACTACTACAGACAATGGTAGCATCTTTGTAAAGGCCTTTGAACAGTTTATGGCAGACGATGACACACTGCCAGACCTGCCAGTGGTTCAGAATGTGGACACCGACCCTGATGATTCTGCTGGAGTTGGAGTATGTCTTCCTGGCTGTGCCTGACGATGTTGACGCTGTCGTTGGCATTTCCATCAACCTGCCAGCACACACCTTCAACCTAGTGGCCAGCAAGAATACAGATGCTGCACTGCAGAGTGCAGTGTTCAAGAGGCCCTACAGGGCTGCCATTGCCAAGGCACATGACCTCTGGAACCACCAGGATCGCAGCACTGTGGCAGCAGACAGCATCTATGCTGAGGTGGGGAGGAGGCTGGTTGTCCCCAACACGACGAAGTGGAACTCCACCTGACTGTGGTGGTCAACACCATCCTGGAGACTAATAGGCCTGTTCTCCACAGTCATGACCCAGTTGAAAGTCAACAGCTTCAACTACCAGGATGTCAACTTAATGAAGGAGTATGCCAAGGTAATAAATAAATACTAAAATAATATTATATATTATTATTTTTTGAATTTCTAAAATTTACTGATTCTCCATTGTTTTATTTCCAGGTCATGTCACCCGTGGCTAAAGCGCTCAACAAGATCCAGGGGAAGGAACAAGCCTACCTTGGGACTCTGCTGCCAACAGTTGCTGCAACAATCTTCAGGTCCAAGGGCCTCATCTACTGCAGCCCCTTGGTGGATGCACTTTTGGCAGGCATCGAGAAAAGGTTTAGGACCCTCCTGGAGGATGAGGAATGCCAGCTGGCTGCTGCTTCCCACCCCAAATTTTGCCTCATCTGGTTGGATAAGTATGACAACACTAAGGTTGCCAAGGTGAGGAAAAGCATGGAGGGTAAGGTCGAGGAAGCCATGAGGCAGCAGTCTTATGAAGTGAGCAGCAACAATGAGGAGGATTTCTTCGGAGGTGTAACCCAGGCAAAAGAAAGCAGCGGGAGCCACAGGTCACTCAAGAACAAGGCCCAGAACTTGGTCAAGATCTAGTTGGAGACCAACTCCAAGGACTTGCTGACAGATGCTGCCTTCTTGGGTGAGCAAGTTTTGCTGGACTTGTTCATCAAGTTCAACCAACACAGCCATGCTCTCCAGTGATGCAGTGAAGCGTTTGTTCTCTATGGGCAAGGACATCTTAAGGGCCAAGAGATCATCCCTGTCTGATGAAAACTTTGACATGCTAATTTTTATGAAGGGCAACATGCATCTCATGAACAAAATGGAGAATGAGAAGAGGAAAAATTAAATTATGTATATATTAATTGTTTTTCATTTTTTTTTTTCGGCCACTTTATCAATAATGTTTTTTAGTTTATTACAAATATTGTGTTTCATTTAAGTTTTTTTACCCTTTTCTGGCTCTAAAAGCCTTTAAAACTTAAAAAAGGTCCAAAACTATGAAATCAGCATTCTTTAAGTCTTTTAAAAGTTAATACTATGAAATCAGACTTTTTAAACTCTAAGGCAAAAAACCCTATAGTTTGGGGGTTCTAAAACCCTTAAAAAGACCAGAAAAGGCTGATTTTTATAGTTTTGGCACTTTTTAAAGTTGGTTTTAGAGCAAGAGCTGATTTGTTTTTTTCTATAATAAATATTAACATTAACGATTTATTGATAAATTCTGTTAAATTTTTAAAGAATTAACTGATTAACGGTGATTGAAGTTAGTTTTTTGGTTAATGGATTTACGGTTAACGAAGTTAAATTTTTTGATTAATGGTGCCCACCTGTGGAAATTATGTTATGTGTTCATGAATCATTCCATATCAACCTTTTCTGATTCTCCCTTCCTTTCCATCTTCTCATCCATGCACCAACCAATTTAACTTTGCACAGCACATGGATTCAAAGACAAAATTCTATCCACCTTGTATGGATTCTTGTCCTTTGTGTCGGGTAGGTTTATGCCTGATTTATACCACCTACTACCTATCTCAGAGGATATAGTTTACCTTGAGATCTTAACTGCCAGTCGCCATCGCATATGGCAACTACCAAAAATATCGACGGGAATCGGGGGACTATTCTTAAACTTATCCAATATGGTTTATCTTTAACCTGACAAGCTAAGTTCCGACTCAGCTAGGTTATCGCTTTATGGGAAAGTAAGAACTAGACCCTATTTAACTTTCACACACAGACATGACAAGAAGGGAGTGTACTCTACACTGACGGCTTATCTATATATTTAATCAGACTCGGCTGCTATTTCAGAGAACAGGAAAAGTGGAGCTTACCTATGGTACGGACTTTGCGGCTCGAGGTCAAGAGAAGTCGAATTCACCGATGAAGGGTCAACCTTAACACCCTTGAGACATCCACTCCGGAATAAAGGGACAAATGTCATCTCGAGGGGAGAATATGGTCCTTTCAGACGTTGGGTAATGCGCTGTAAATAAGAGCCAACTATATAACACCAGTTTAGGGCAGGAGGTGAAGGGAGAGTGGTGCAATGGTATTATCAAAATCACCTCCTGTAGGAAGACTCCTATTTTAAAGATGTTTACCTCAAAACTCAACAAAAGTTGTATTATTATTACACACATGTGCATAAATACACAAGTGTTAGGCAGATGAGGGATGAAGAAGTTAAGAGTATGAATATGTGCCAAGTAAGGAAGAATATGCTGCTGGACCTATTTGATGTGAATGCTGTAAGAGGTATAGGAATATCTGATCAGATGATTGTGCTGTGCATGATTAAATTGGTTAGTGCAAGGATGAGAACACCTGAAAAAAGGAGAACTAGAGGTGAAAGGATATTGAAATAGAAAGGAGAGAGTATGTGAGTGTAGAGAGGAAACAAGTGTGAACTTGGGGAAACAGCAAATGGGGAATGAATTTAAAGAAATGGTAATAGGGAGTGCAAAGATTGTGTGTGGGTGTGTCAGAAGTAGAGAGAGGTAGCAAATGCTTAATAGTGTAGGTGATGAGTGATGCGGTTGAATGCATACAGCAGATGAAAATGAAAGTGAAAAAAGTGGCTAACTGGAGTAGGAAAGTGTAAATAAAGCATTTGGACATAAGATGAATGAGTATCATGATTGGAGCAGGAAGCTATTCTGAAAAGTGAGAAGGGTGAGGAACAAGGAAAAGAATAGCTTGTGAACAATGAAGAGGTCAAAAGAAGATGGAGAGAATACTTTGATGAGTTATATACTGTGAGTATGGAAGATAATGAGAATGTAAATATGATTAGCTTTGTGGGCACAATCTTCAAAATGGAAAGGCAGGTGGAAAGAGGTGATCGTGATTGAGATGCTGAAGAGTGGGTGATTATGTTATGGAATGTGACTGTGTTGTAGGGCATTTAGAAGTGAAAGAATACTGTTGTATATGAGTAAAAGGGAAAAGGTGAATGTAAGAACTAGAGGATGTCTGTTGAGTGTAAGTGGATGGAAAATTATCATTGGGTGTATACAAATAAATGAGGGATTGATATGGGATGAGCAAGGGGGGATTAGAGCAGGTAGGGTGTGTGTGGAACAGGTATTACACTAAGACAAGCTGAAAAAAAGAAGGGATGAAGTGCATGGATCTGGTAGGAAAGTCTCTAGAGCGTTAGTGTATGGTAAGGGTGTGGAATGCGCTTATGCCAACCTTAGTGAATGTGAGCGAGAGTATAGTATGGAAGGAAAAATCTTGAGTGAGAAGAGTGAAAATGGTCCATTCGAGAGGGATAATTCATGTGTGAAAGGTGGATAAAGTGAGGAAGGACTAGGTAGGAGATTTATTCTGTGAAGAAGAGCGTAAATGAGGTGACTAAAAATGTTATGAGGTGGTTTGGACATGTCAGAATGGATGGGAATAGACGAAGAGAATATACAAGTGTGTCATGATAGACGATGGATTGCAAGAGTAAAAAGGTGGTTTGATTTTGTGAATTAGTGTTTGAGAGACAGGGTTGACTGAGGAAGTAGTTGATAGGTGTGCATGGAAGATGCTTGTGAGGGGGCGTGGTTGAGGCTTTCTATCCAGGGACGAATCCTGAATAGATGAGATGCTACAGTACGCATCACCCACTATGAAGTATTATAGTCTTGAACAATTCCACAAAGAGGATATAAACTTTTTTCAACTGTAGTGGGTCAAACAAACTGGTTCAGGTGGTAGGAACAAGAAAAAAATATATGCATGAAGGCCCCGCCCCATTGAAGGGGTACAAAAGAGCAAAGGAAAAAAAACCCCACCGCAGTATAAACTATCAACTCTAAAGACAAGGAGGTAATACTTAAAAACTTACGAGAACAGAAAATGAATTTGGACACCCTCTTTCTAAGTTACCGAAACAATCTTAATAATCAAGTACCATTCCCATCCTGGACGAAGAAGGTGCTGCTCCGGGAGAGGTAATGTTCAGTTGGTAATCCGAAGAAGGAGACATAGGTGGACCCAGAAATCGAGATTCACCATAAGGGAGTTCCCGGATCAGAATTCCACGAAGGTTGTGGTTACGCTACAGGGAATAAATAAAAAAGTCTCAAACAAGCTATAACTTATTACTATAAAATTTGGTGTCAGAATCTATACAGATAAAAATGTGTTGAAGTTTAGCTCTATGACTTAATTCAGGGTTTACGTATCTGCTTATGTTGAGGTTAGTGTGAAGCAATAACACCGTCCACTGGTTCAAGCACTCTGTAAGAAGCTCCTCATCAAATACAGGAAAAGTTATAACTTCCTAACTCACAAAGTTCAACCTGGTCTCTACTGTCCCAGAAACAAACATTTTTTAAAAAGTCACTTACCGAAGACATCACAAATTCTTTTGCCTTTGAGGCGAATCCTTTGTCAATGAGTTGCTTATTAATGGAAACTGAATTTGACTGCTGGGAGTCGTGGTCGAAAAGTTCGAGTCGGATTACGTTGTGGATCACACTGTAAATCTTCAAAAGAAAACAAAAATTCATTCAGAAGAAAGAACGGATGAATGGTGATCAACGGTCATGCTAATCAAGAAGGGAGGGCAAGGTGGAAAACTTCAAATACCAGGGTGTCTACTTGTGTTTGATGATTTTGAATTCAAGAACTTTTTGAAAAATAATCAAGGACTAGTTTTAGCCAGTTTTTTTCTTTAAATTATTAGTTACATGACCCTTGTATGTTTTATTACATTCATGAGACATCATTTTTTTAATTAAATAATTTCTATCATGAAAAACTATCCATTTCATGAAAATTTAGTACCTACATTTGAAAATGCTTCCATTTTCAGGTATAAAAATATATTTTAAAGCATTTATTTTTACTCAGCCACGCAATTACCTAAATTATACTTAGCAAAAATATTCATTACTTTCCACTCTTCATAACAAAGTTTTTTGTTTCAAAATGACACCAAACACTGAATCATGAAGCATTTAGAAAAAAATCTGAAATATTTCAATTGAAATTTAAATGTATTACAAAACATAATGAACATTCATGATTCAGAGGTTACCTTTTAATTTATTTTTTTATTTAGTCATGCTTGATGGTTACAATTTCCTTATCAAGAAGACTAATTTTTGCTTCAAAATCCATTTTGGGTCTTTGTTTCTTATCTTCTTTTTCTTTGATCAGAGCATCAGTTCGTCTTTTGTTGGCTTCCATGTCTGTAACTATTGTCCTGCTTCCTTTTCTTTTTAAGATCTTCTTTGTACAGGCAAGAAGAATTCCTAACTGCGTGCATAAGTGACTTAGTCACTTTAAACTCAGTTAAAGGCTTATCAGTTGCAACCAAGGCACCGTGTACAACTCTCTGAACAATCATAGACTTCTGTTGAAGATTTTCGACTAAGATTTCTTTGTTAATATTGAAACCCTGTTAGACAGCTGCTTTTCCATGAATGAGGCGCAATATCTCATAAATAAAGCTCTTGAAGAGGGAGGTTACCTTGAAATTCGCTACCAGGAATAAGTGCTCAAAATGAGCATCAAGACGAGTTTCTTTGGAGAACTTTTTATTTGATTCACAGACATTGTCAGTGACAAATCGCTTTTACTCTGTTTTGATGTCATCAGCAGCTTTTCTATAGACACAAGTTCTTTCAGAAGGATCTCAATACTAGACTCGTACTTGGATGCATTCAACATCACATTTAGATTCAAACAGCTGAAGCCTTTAACAACCAAGTACTTAAGAGGGCTCCTCGTTGATTTTTTTTTCTACAGCTATGAAGAAGTTCACTGCTTCCTTCCAAAACTGAAGAATGTCAGTGTTGGTCAGTTGTTCTCGAGCTTTTCTAATCTCTTCTTTAACAGCGAAGCCGAGATCCACTTTTTCAGCAGGTAATTAGTGAGATGGATTGGTTAAATCCAGACAACTAAGCTGCTTGAAAGATTTTCCTGCAACTAAATCTTTCTTGATAAAACGTAGCAAGAGTCGACAGCATGGCTCACAAATCCTTGAAAAGGAATGTCATCATTGGGTAGTGGTAGTGAGTTTGATACCGGACCAGAAATCCTTCCAATTCTGATGAAGTCTTCAGAAAAAAGCGATCTTAGCAGATAGAAGCTTAATGCACAGAGCCTCTTTCATCGTGACATATGATGCACTTTTTGGACAAAAATTTGCCAACATTCAAAGAAACGTTCCCATCAGCAAACTTGAAGCTGTCAGAAACTACATGCAATGAGCATGTGCCACAATCAAGTAGAGGAGGAGAATTGCCACTTCTTTCAGCATTCAACAGCCTCAGAAACTTATGGTTAATGTTTGGGCCATCCATTGATACCTGAATAATTTTTGATTGGTCGAGATTTGATACCCCTTCATTAAAAGCTTCTAGCGTCTTCAGCTCATCCTCTGCTTAGAAAAACTGAAGAATGAAGAGGGGTCTGACAGGACAGCAGAGGGCAGGTGAAATGAAAACAGAAAAAGACCTAGGCTGGGGCCTGAGTGGGTGCCGGTCTTCACTACATGCAGTTGACCAGAAAGCCAATTGTACCCCACACAAGTAAAATTATGCAACAAAGAATAGCAAAAAAATAAAACGTGTAATAAACATTATGGGACATTGATGAAGGTAAGGTATTTAAGGAAAAAATAGGTTATAAGCAAAGCATAATCAAAATCAACTCACCAGTGCAAAAAAACAAGAACAAGGTATCTAAGTAACAGTCACAGAAGTATAGCAAGCATCGAGAGTATGAGGGCATCCATCATAAAATACAATGCATCCAAAGCATAATTATGTTCACTCACATTAGTGAGTAGATTAACTTAAATATTACTATTTTCCTAATAGACATTAAAAAGTATATAAATAGTGAATTTGAAAAATCATTTGAACAATCACTGAATTATTTATTTTTTAAATTCAAGGTCCATCTACCTTTTTCATCAAATTCAAGGACTTTTCAAGGATTTCAAGGGAAAAAATAAATTCACAGGCAGTAGACACCCTGAATGCATGGGGGGGGGGGTAGTTTATTTTCTCAATTGCCTTGTGTTTTTTTTATAGGGCAGTACCTTGGCAACTGCCTGCAGTGGCAAGTCACAAATTATATGGTAGCCTAACTTTATGCTTGGCACCAGGCCTCAGGGAGGTCAGGGTCACTACCCCAAACATCTATTTGATGAGGAGCCAGAGTCGTATTTCAGTACAGGCAGTAGAAGGGGCCATTGAAAGAGGATGAAGATATAATGGTGGAAAGGGCGCATAAAAGAACCGGGGGCATGCACTAACTTCCCTTAGATGACCCAGAATGGAGGTTTTCTTTGCGTCGGGTCTATCTTGTGGGGACAGGCCGAGACGACGTGCTGCCCCACCAAGTACACAGGAGGGTACTTCCCTATGTTTCCCCTCCAGGTTTCCGTGGTAGCAGGGGGTTTCACCCTGAGATATATCACCAACCTTCTTGCAGGTAGACAAAAGGTTGAGGGGATATCGCTGATAGGGAGCGAGGGGGAAGCGTACCAACAACTTTCCTAGGCCAAATCAAAGTTCAAGTCAACCCAGTGACAGAGTGTCCCTAATTTGCATCAGGCGGAGGATGTACAACTCCTTCAGGTACCAAGAGTACTACTCAACACAGGGTACCCTATTACGGGACCTCGGACATATGTGAAGGAGCTCAAGCTTTCTTGTTGCTACCATACTTTCGAGGAACAGAATTTAGAAGTGACGGGAGTCTAACGAGTCATTTGAATTTTTCAAAGGGGACGCGCTGAGAGGGTGGCTTTAGGGAAGGGGGGGGGGCTCGAATTGCTGCCAGCTCTACCAAGGTGGCGGCGGGGAAAGGTAGAGCATGCAGAAGGGTGCCACTGAGCAGTTTGCGCAAATTTCGGATTAACCCAACTTGCACGTAAGAGAGTTCGATTAGTATGGCTGACGCAGTCCTGCTCCTCAACCGAGGGAGGAGCAGGAACGAATAAAAAGGGGCAGGGCATTCTACAGTCTGGGAGCACAGACCGAGAAGGCGCAGTCCTCAATGGAGTGAATGAAGATGGCTATGGGAAGCTTGCAAGAGAGAGGTAGCGCCGGATAGCAGTGTTCGTGCGGGTTAATCAGAGAGAGGAGAAGCATTCAGGGTTTGAGTGGAACGGATGGGAAGTCATTGCAGACTGAAAGCATCGGTATTGCCCGGAAGAAGCGGCTCAGACGGAGAACGCGAGTTGCAAGTTTTGCAAGAGTGGAAGAAGATGAATAGTAGAGGTAAGGGCACAGGCAAAAAGGAAGTTACAATAGTCGTGGCGATAGGTGACAAATGGATGAATGTCAATCTAAAAACTAATATTATCGAAGTGGGACGAATCCGTCTGAGATTACGGAGGAATTGGATAGCGAACCGACATACAAGGGAAGTGTGGGTATTGAAGGACAATTGACCATCAACTATGACACTTTTCTGACTGTATCGGGAGAAGAAACTAGAGGAAAACCAAGATTTATGGGACTCTATAGCTTTACAGCGGGCCATATCCGTAGCAGTAACCACCAATAAACCTGTTTTTCCATGGATGAGATTTAGGAAGTTGCTAGTCACTAATTAAATGGGCCATATGTAGAAAGTAGAAAGGACGGTTCAACATTTTTTTTCAAGAGCATTCTGCTGGCAAAGGAAGGTTCTGAATCTCTGGGAAGGTAGAGGGGAGGAGATAGATCCGAGTATCACAAGCATCGAAATGAAAAGAGATGCCGGGGCGACGCAGGAGAATTCTGAGGAGGAAGAAAGTAGATGCGAAACAGTAGGGCACCGAGACAAGAGGCTTGAGGGACATCACAAAGTACCTGTGCAGGCACATAAACATCACTCGATATGCGCCGACTGGGTGCGGGAAGGAGAGGGACGAACGGAACCAATGGAGCGCAGTACCAGAAACACACACGAGTTCTCGGAGACGACAAAGGAGAATACTGTAAACCACAGTTGGCATTGACAATTTTCAAAAACGCGAAAGCCAATGGAAGAAACTTTACCTGGGACTGGGAAGGGCACGACTCTCTTTACTCCGCCTACCTATTCCGGAACGCAATTTACCTTGGTAGGGTTGGTAAGAGAAAGAAATTTATTGTAAAAAAAAAATGATCGTAGGTACCTGGCCTAGGAAATCCTTGTAGATAAGGCAGTTGTTCAACCACGCCGTTGCTTCTTTACTCCATACATTCTCGGTTATTCCTAGGCCAAAGGAAGCCGGCTTAACCTCGCTCAGAGCGCAGGGCACAGCAAGCATTGGAATAGTCAACAACCTGCAGGGCAAAACAACAAGATCACCCTTATTAGTCCGAAGGAAAACAAAAGATGGGATTAGTGTTTGCAGATGTTTGGAATGAGTTTTATGGGAATAAGGCATTGTATGCATTGGATGGACTCCATCTAAGCCAGGCTGGGGTTGACATGTTGTGGCAGGAGTTAGATAGTGTCGTTGGGTCTTTGCAGGCTGGAAACTAGTTACTGATAGTGGTCAGGGAAATATAAGAGTACAGGGTGGGGCAGGGAAAGGAAAGAGATGCAGAGGAGATAGAGTGGAAGTTAATAAAACAATCACAGCATGGCTTTAGTAAGGGTAAATCCTGTCTGACTAATTTGCTGTCTTTTTATAGTAAGGTGTATAAAGCAGCAGATAATGATGAAAACTATGATATTTTATACTTGGACTTTAGTAAGGCTTTTGATCGAGTGCCACACTTATGGCTTCTGAGCAAAGTTAAAGCACACGGGATCGATGGCAGTATATTTAGGTGGATTCAGTCATGGCTAGGTGACAGACAGCAAAGAGTTAGTATAGATGGAGTTAAATCTGAGTGGGGGTGTGTTAGCAGTGGAGTTCCGCAAGGATCTGTTTTGGGTCCCTTGCTATTCTTAATTTATATTAATGATCTTGACATAGGTATAAGTAGTGACCTGAGTAAATTTGCTGATGATACTAAGTTAGGTAGGGCCATTAGGGCTGATTCTGATGCTGTTGTAATGCAGGAGGAATTGACCATTCTGTCTAATTGGGCCGAGAAATGGCAAATGAAGTTTAACATAGACAAATGTAGTGTACTTAGTATAGGTAGAAATAATCCATTGAATAGTTATAAATTAAATGGGAGAATTTTAGGGAGGACCGATTGTGAGAGGGACTTGTGTATTTTGGTAAGTTCAGACCTTCGTCCTAGAAAGCAATGCCTAAATGCTAAGATTAAAGCTAATAGGATATTGGGATTCATTAGGAGGAGTGTAAGCAATAAGAGTGCTGAAGTCATTCTAAAACTGTATCTGGCGCTAGTTAGGCCTCATCTAGACTATGCAGTACAATTTTGGTCACCATATTATAGGAAGGATATTGATTTGCTTGAGTCTGTGCAGAGAAGGATGACAAAGATGATTGGTGGGCTAAGGAACTTACCTTATGGTGAAAGGCTCAGAAAACTAAATCTACATACATTGGAAAGGAGAAGAGTCAGAGGGGAATTGATTGAAGTCTTCAAATGGGTAAAAGGATATAATAAAGGGGATCTGGGTAAGGTTCTTATACTTAGTGAACATGACAGGACACGCAGCAATGGGTTTAAGCTTGATAAGTATAGGTTTAGGAAGGAGATTGGGAGGAATTGGTTTACAAATCGTGTGGTAGATGAATGGAATAGGCTCACTGGACATGTGATAGAAGCCTCCTCTCTGGGTAGTTTTAAGAATAGATTAGATAAATATATGGATGAAGCTGCTAGATGGGACTGACTTTTTTATATGTACATATGTATATATTTTTCTAAGGAGTGGGGAGATTATATTTTGCGGTTGCATGAATGGACATAATCCTTTGGATGCATTTTATGTATATTCTAAGATTAGATCTGACGAACTCCTGTAAAGGGTGACAATGTTGATGACTTTTCTCTGGTAAGAAATGTTTTGTGTGTTGACTGGAACAGGAGCTGCCAAGTGTAGGCCATGAATGGTCTTTTGCAGTCTCCTTCTTTTCTTATGTTCTTAAGGTATACATTCTAAGAGAGGTGCTTCAGGGATAGGAGGGCTGAGTGGTCTCTATACCACATGCTCATAGTCTTAGAAGTAAGAAAGATGAGTTATTTAGTTATATTATGTGCAATAGAATCATGGGTTAATGAAAATAAATTTAATGACAACATGAGTGAATTTGAACTACAGGATTATGATATGTACATTAGACAAAGGAGATTGATTATTTATATCAGAAATAGCATTTCTTCAAATCTATATAATTCTATAGAAGAAGTTGAGTCACTGTGGATAACTATTAGGGTCAGTAAAAATAGGATAATACACTTGGGGGCCTTTTACAGACCAACTGGACAGACAGACTGTATTGATGAACTAATGATCAGGGAAATAAGGAAAGGATGTGAAGTAGATACAGTTATTCTTGGTGACTTTAATTTAAATTCTGTGGACTGGGAAAATATGATAGGAAGGGATAGAGCAAGTTGTAAGTTTATAGAATGCTTTGAGGATAATTTTTTGACTCAAGAAGGGGTGCCAATATCTTAGATCTGGTTCTTTCAAATGATGATCACTTGGTTCAGGAATTGACTGTTGGGGAAGCATTGGGAAATAGTGATCATCAGATGGTAAGTTTTAACTTGGGAATAGTGAAACTCCACAAAAACTCCAAATTTTTATAGGGGAGATTACGATGAATTAAGAAACTTGCTAAATCAGATTAGGTGGGATATAGAATTCAAGGGAAAGAATACTTATGAGATGTGGGACAATTTTAAGACTATATTAAACATAATCCATTTTTTTATATTTTTTTTTTAAGAGGTCATCTGGTGACTGCCTACATGGGCATTAGTCGCCGAATTAAAACTGGCCTAGTTCTAGGCTACTTTAAAATAAAATTAAACTAAAAAAAACACCCCAACTGGGGAAAAGGAAGCAAGCTCCTGCATCGGGGGGAGGTCCCCCCGGCGCAGGAGCGTGCAACCTAAAGGAAAAAACAAACAAAAAGAACAAACCCTGCTTAAATAATAAGGAGAAGGCCGGCCTCACCCCAAAAGTCAATAAGTCCACCAGTTGATGTGCACGCACTCATCCCGAGTACAAAGGACAGGCGGTAGCAACCCCACCCATCCAGGTACCGGGACAGGTGTCATGCGCGAAGATCACCCAGACTGGGACATTCAACAAGAATGTGCAGAACAGTCTGGGGAACGACGCAGTCGTCGCAATAGGGCGCTGGCGAGCGCTCCATCACATAGCGATGCGTCACACGAGTATGTCCGATTCGGAGACGACAGAAAGCGACCTGAAGCCGTCGCGACATTGGGGGATAGGTCCATGGAAACAGTCGCGGCGCAATGGCACGCAACTTTAAGTTCCCTTCGACCGTCTCCCATCTTCTTTGCCAAGCAGTCCGAAGAGCTGCCCGTATTCCTGCCATGTAGTCGGTGTGAGGAAGAGCGAAACGCTGGTCCGGTTGCAGAGTCCTCGCGGACTCTTTGGCGCCCTAATCGGTGCGCTCATTCCCCGCAATTCTTACATGTCCAGGAACCCAGCAGAAGATAATCTCGACATCCGCCCGGCTCGCCAAAATCGTGGCATCACGGATATCGCGAACCAGGGGATGAAGTGATTCCAATGTACCGAGAGCACTCAGGGCGCTCTGCGGATCACAATCCGGTCTCCGAACCGGGCACGTCGCGTAATCTCCCGTACCGAGTTGTGTATTGCCACCAGCTCAGCCGTCAAGACAGACGGAGCGCCTGGCAGAGCCCCGCTGACTTCAAACAGAGGGGATAAGGCGTGGAAGCCGACCCCCTCTTGGGACTTGGAGCCATCCGTATACACTGGCACAGTTCCAGCGTGACACGAGGTGTGCTCCAAAAAAGTCAAACGCAATACTCCAGCCGCTGTACAAGCTTTTGGAGCAGAGGCGTGGCGACAAATAGCCAAATGTGGCACCCTCCAGGGTGGCGTCTTGGGCAGAAACAGGGGTGCCACCGGCCCGAGAGCTATACCTAGCTCTCGAAGGAGTTTCCTGGCCCTAAACCCAAAGGGCTTAGGGTATGTCTGCCGTCTCTCGGCGGCATAGGCACCATCGAGATCAGCTGCGGATGCAGTGAGAGCTGTTGGCGTTTGAGGGAGGCGCCGGGCTCGCGTGTACAGGCGTGTGATGCACTGCACGCGGCGCAGATCGAGTGGCATCTCCCCAGCATCGACCAACAGGCTCTCAATGGGGAAAGTGCGGAAGGCACCGGTCGCAAGGCGAAGGCCGGTGTGATGGATCGAATCCACCTTCCACAATAAACGCTCGGCTACGGATTCATAAAACTCGAATCCGTAGTCGAGCTTCGAACGTACAAAGGATCGATAAAAAAGTAGGACAGTAGCCCTATCAGCGCCCCAAGCGCTGAACGTCACGGAACGGAGAATGTACATAGCGCGGGTACAAGAGACCCTAAGGCTGCGAATATGAGCCTCCCAGGTGAGGCGTCGGTCGAATACAAGACCAAGGAAACGGTGCGACTCAACCACATCCAGGCGCACCCCATTAAGAAACAAATCTGGGTCGGGGTGAAGCCGTGGATGGCGGCAGAAGTGCACCACCTTAGTCTTGGCCAAAGAAAACCGAAACCTGTGCGCTTCGGCATAGCGAGAGACGCGGTTCAATGCCTGTTGGAGTCGACGCTCCAGAGTTGGCATCTGGGCCGCGCCAAAAGAGATCGAAAGGTCGTTCACGTAGAGCGTAGCGAGAACATCTTCCGGCGGCACCGCGGTGATGCCGTTGATGCTCTGGGCAAAGAGTGTGACACTGAGGACACTTCCCTGCGGGACACGCTCTTCCTGCTCCTTTGGGCCGGAGAGGGCTCCCCCACCCGTACGCGGAATCGACGATCTCGCAAAAATAAAGATATAAACATTGGGAGGCGTCCCCTCGCCCCCATCGTGTGGAGAGTCTCCATGATGCCGTATCGCCATGCGGTATTATAGGCCTTCTCCAGATCGAAAAACACCGTGGCGTAGTGCTGTCTACGAAGGAAAGCCTCGCAGACGGCATTTTCAAGTCAGAGCAGAGCATCCGACGTGGAGTGGAACTTGCGGAAGCCGCACTGTGCGGAAGACAGATGGCCTCCGCTGTCCAGGAAAAAGGCTAATCTAACATTTACCAATTTCTTCATCAACTTGCACACACAAGAGGTTAGAGAGATTTGGGCGGAAACCGGTCGGAGTAGAGTGATCTCTCCCCGGTTTGCGAAAGGCGAGCACAGTAGCGATTCGCCAGGAGTCTGGGAGAACACCTTCCACCCAGATCCTGTTGAACAAATCTAACAGAAAGGGCATGCCTCGCTCACCTAGATGTCGAAGCATGGCGTACGGGACATCGTCCGGACCATGGGCGGTGTCCGCGCACGAAGCAAGAGTGGAACGCAACTCGCTCACAGTAAACTTGTCGTTGAAGGGTTCTCCGCCTCTGGAGGTAAAGCCCAGCCGGCGGACTTCCGCGACATCACGACGTGCATTAAATGCTGGTGGAGCAGCATCACGGCTAGAGAATGCGGAAAAAGCGGTCGCTAAGGATTCCGCCACGGACGCGGGGTCCGAGATTGCGGTCCCTTTCTCCTGGAGAACGGGAGGGGGGTCCTGCGAGAACTTGCCCCGAATCCTTTTGACTCACTTCCACACCTCAGCTAAAGGGGTCTTCCCGTTAAGTGAAGACACGTATGCCCGCCAAGAAGAGCAGCGGGCGTGCTTCGAAATATACCGGAACATAGCCCTAGCCCGACGAAATTCAGCGACAGTGAAATCGTTCGGGCGGCGCTTATAGCGCATGTAGGCATAACGCTTCTGTTTGAGGGCCGTCTCACACTCGGCCGACCACCATGGGAGTGGTCGGCGTGCAAAACGGCCAGACGTCCTAGGAATAGTAGTCAGGCCCACGGCGATGAGGTTGCCAGAGAAGAACTCAACGGCCTCATCTACCGAAATAAACTCCTCGACTGAGATAGAAATTCAGTCATTTCCTGAAATGCAGGCCACCACGCCCGCGCCAAGCACCACCGAGGTGGGCTCTCAGGCGGCAGTTGCCCTGAAAATGATATTGGAATGGGAAAGTGATCACTACCATGGACGTCATCGACCACCCCCCAATCAAAATCAGGCTGTGCATCCGAGGAGCAAAGAGATAGGTCAAGGCAAGAAAATGAATCGGTTCTCGGACAGTGATGCGTAAACTCATCCACGTTTAGGACACCCATCTAAAGCTCTTCGATTAGATCGGCAAGGACTTGTCCCCTGGGATTTATAGAGTAATCTCCAACGAGAGGATGCCTGCCGTTCAGATCTCCAAGCAAGAGATAGGGCCTCGGCAACCGTGCCACGACGCAGCGGAAGTCCCCCGCGTCGAAGTCAGCTGACGGTGGAATGTACGCAGAAATGATAGTATACCTCCTATCCAGGTGCAGCTGCATAGCCACTGCCTGAAAGGAGGTATCTAAAGAGAAAGGAAGAACGGAGACATCATGCCGGGTGTAAACCGTGCATCCCCCAGCCCGGCCATCCCGCGGTGGTGGGGTCGCAAGACCCTTATATCCCGGGAGGGCGGGCCTAGCATGGTCTCCTGCAAAAAGATAGCTAACGGGGAACGGGACGAGACGAGCCTCCGCAGCTCCTCCCAGTTGGCCCAGAGTCCACGACAATTCCATTGAAGGAATATGCTCTCCAGGCCTAGCTCGGAGCAGATGAGGGGGCCCCCCTCGAACTAAAGACCCTCACGGGAATGGCCGTACGCTTCCCTGGGGCAGAACCCCGGGGCGCTGTTGTTCGGACAAAGCGCAGAAGGCGCTGTCGCCTTCGAGGACTTATTGGGGGAGGTTGGGCTCGCCATGCGAGTCTTTTCCTCCCTCCGCCTCGAAACATTAGGCGGGCGTTGTGGCTTCGGAGGCGGGGGGCCCTCTTTTCGAGGAACCACCGTCTCCGAGCCACTCGCTCCACCTCGGGGCGTGGGCGAAGGAGCTGAAGCTCCTTTGTTGCAGTTCTCCTTTCGGGGGACGGCTTTAAGAACCCCGGAAGATGGCCTAGCGACCATCTTCAGGGGTGTTGCCTCCTGTGAGTCTAACGACTCGGTGAAGGCGCGTGGCCGTTTCGCCTTACGGGAAACGGTCACGCTGGGGAAAGAGGGGGAAGCCCTGGTTTTAGCCGGGGCTGGGTAGGAACCCTTTTTGCCGCCAGCTTTAACAGGGAAGCGCCCGGGTTGGGTAGAGCCCGTAAACAACCGTGCTCGTTGGCCTGGATGGGCCAGGAGCAGAGGGTGCCTTTCTAACTATTGAGGCATATGATGTCCCAGGCAGAGCCGGGCGTGCCAGGACCAAGTCCTTAGCCTCGCGGAATGAGAGTTGATCCTGGGCCTGAACGGCCAGGATTTCTTTCTCAAGGAGATATGCACCACATTGCTTCGAAGAAGCAGGGTGCGGTTCTCCGCAATTGACACACTTGGCCACGCACGATTTGGACTTATCGTGTGCGACCTTGGAGCAATTTACACAGACTTTGGGTGACCCCAACTTTGCATGTCTACATGAGCGATTCATATGGCCGAAGCGGTGACAGTAATAGCACCGCCGCGGAAGTGGCACGAATGCCTTCACGCGGTAGCGGTACCAACCGGCACACACCGACTCAGGGAGCTTGTCACAGTCGAACGTGACGAAGAGTGTAGGGGTGGGTCTCGAGGCCCCTCCCTGTTTTCTCATCACACGTTCGACCTTGACCGCCCCATGGTCGGCCAGCTCTAGGGTGATGTCCCCAATGGAGTAGTCAACGAGTTCCCTCGCATAAACTACTACTTTCACAAAGTTCATGGTAGAGTGCGGCGTCACACTCACCGGGGTGCCATGAAGTGTCCAAAGAGCACTTATCTTGGCCGCCTCGGCGGGATTCGCCAGAAGGCGCCCGTCCGAGAAACGGGTCACCTTCGGCTCCCTACCAATTGAACTAGCTAATCCTCTCCTCTGATGGATCATGTTGCCCTTGGACAACATGGTGCCATCAGTGGAGCGAATAACGAGGAAGCGCTTGAAGCCAGCGGGCTCGAAAACGCCAGGTAACCTCTGAATGAGGGGTCCCGATGTCATCGAGGCTCCGCCCTGTGCACTCTTGGTCGTAGTCTTAGTCAGGGGCTCCACAACCGGGGAGGTAGAGGGGCCGGATGTGCCGATCTTGGCTTGGTCGCCTACCAAAGTGGCAGCAGACCCATCCGTCCCCGCAGCCCCTGCGGATGGAGAGGAGCCCCAAGTCTTCTTTGTCTTTTTAGTCTTTTTCTTTTTTTGGAGAGGAGGTCGGGGAATGAACCCGCTTCTCACCTCCTCTGGCAGAAGCCCCCATGCCAGATGGGCCGGCCTCAGCCAGGTCCCTCTCCGAAATAGAGAAGGTCCTGGTAGTCGTAGGGGCACCTGTCGGAGGAGATCCCTCCCCTCCTTGTACTGCCTCGGAGCCCTCAGCCGTTTGAGGGGGACCTTGAATAGGGGCAGATTCGGGTTCAGTGCTTGGCGCCGAGCCCGGATTCGCCACCATGGAAGGCCCTACCGTCTGAGGCTGGGTCTCCTCAAGGACCATGTCTATCACAGGAGGGGCCTCCAGTTGGCCATCCCCTCCCAGGACATCGCAGGTCTCCTTGGCAGCGTCAAGAGTCTTTTGTGGGGAGGCACAGGCTTTAACCCCAGCAAGGTTCAATATCCTTGCCAGCAGGTCCTTTGAGGGAAGCGACCGAAGGGGCCTGGCTTCCCTCTCCTCCCTAAGGGGGTTTGCCCTACCGAGCCGCTTCGATGGGGAGCGGCTGGCTAAGGGCTGCCTGCTGGCTTTCTTGGCAGTCCCCTTGGAAAGAAAAGAGGGGACTGCCGCAGGAAAAAGGGAGGCGCCCGAAAGCACCCCCAGAGAAGGGGCTGAGGGGGAGTCCCCTGCACCCGTAGGCGAAGGAGAGGAGCAAGCCTTCTCTCCAGGTAGAGAAATATGGAGGGTCCCCTGCGCAAGTGCAGGGGGAGGGAGACCTCCATTTTTTTGCTGGAGCTGCCCAAGGGCGGCTCCATCGCTGTTTCAGGGGTTGGGTTTTTTTTTTTTTTTTTTTATACATGGGCATGGCGACCCTCTTTTTAATACGGGACGCAATAGCTCATCACCTCTTGCAGGTGCCCGCACTGCAAGAGGTGCTTACAGGCCTGGCAGAGCCAGGCGCCCCCATTTTGGACCACCCCTCCCGCCTGGATGCCTGGCAGTCCATCGGCATGGCGGCTCCACCTTAGACGCGGCGTAAAAATGTATAGAATGTGAAGAGGAGAGGAAAAGGGATGTGAGGTAGGTATGGGTGGGGATGAAGCAGGTTGTTAAAAACCAACCACCCCAGACCGGAGCTCAGGGGTTAGGGAACATTGTTCCCTCTCCCCTCAGCCCCGATACGGGACGGTTGGCTGAGAGGAAGGTCAGAATATACCCTGTGAAATTAGAGGCTGACCAGAGAAAGTTGTGGGAGAGGTTGTATGAAAAGCGAGGAAACAAGTGTTTTGAAGGAAGAAGAGGCTAAGCTGGGGTCGGATGGGGTGCTGAGTCCCGTCAGCAAGGCGGCCAGGAAGGCAAATCGCCACGCCCCTTACGGGGTAAACATAGTCCAGGAGCAGTGTATTCCAATGAAGGCTATTAGGAAGAAATGTGGGAAGCCGTTGTGGTGGAATCAGGAGATAGCTAGGAAAATTGCTGAGAAGAAAAGGGCATACCATAGATTACAGAGAGAAAGAACTTTTGATAATTTAAATCATTATAGGTCAACCAGAAATGAGCTAAATAAGATTATTAAGAAAAGCAAATGGGGGCAGAAATTAATTTAGCTCAAAATAATAATAAAGATCCAAGAAAATTCTTTAGCTATTATAGAATTAATAACAAATCTAACAGTGATAAAATTGGGCCTATTAGATTTGAAGGGGGTTTGAAAGAATCTGATGAGGAAATAGTAGAGGTTCTTAATGACCATTTTTCTTCAGTATCTACAAGAGAATTAAGATAGATTAATTGATGATAATTCTAGGTCAAGGGAAGTAGTGTTGAATATTGTTAATGTGAACAGCGCTTATATTGGAGTTAAATACTAGTAAGTCATCTGGCCCAGACAACATTCATTCTAAGTTACTCAAAGAAGGTGTGGATAGTATTGCAGTAGCTCTTGAGAAGATATATATTAGATCACTAGAGTTTGGAGAAATACCTAATGATTGGAAATTGGCAAATGTAGTGCCAATTTTTAAAAAGGGAAGTAAAGAGGACCCAAAAAACTTTAGGCCGGAAAGCTTAACTTCTATCGTTTGTAAAATTCTTGAGAAGATAGTTAAGAAGGGAATTTCTGACCATCTAGAGTGTGGTAGGTTAATAAATGATGCTCAGCATGGGTTTAGAAGAGGTAGATTGTGTTTAAGAGATTTACTGGATTTTATGGATTATGTTACTAAACAATTAGATAAGGGAGAGAATCTTGATGTAATTTACTTAGACTTTAGCAAAGCTTTTGATAAGGTTCTACAAAGGAGATTAGTTCACAAATTAAAAATGCATGGGATATGTGGTAGAGTTTTGAATTGGATAACTCAGTGGCTGAAAGACAGGAAACAGAGAGTTGTGCTGAATGGGGTGAGGTCACAATGGAGGGACGTTATCAGTGGCGTACCTCAAGAATCCGTTCCAGGTACTTTATTATTCATAGTTTATATAAATGATCTTGAGGAGGCTGTAAATAGCAAAGTATCAATTTTTGTTATTAGCTTTGGCTCAGAAGTGGCAGATGACCTTTAACTTTAAAAAATGCAAAGTTCTTAACATGGAAAGGGATAATAGGAAATTTAGCTATGAAGTGGATGGGCATTGGCTGAATTCAGTTGAGGATGAGGACTTAGGCATAGTAGTAGATAGGTCACTGAAGTTTTCAAAGCAGTGTTTTGAGGCAACAAATTGAACAAATAGGGTGCTAGGATACATTAACAGGAATGTTAGCTACAAGAGTAAAGAGGTTATCTTTAAACTCTACAACTCGTATGTTAGACGACATTTAGAGTACTGTATAAAGGCATGGTCACCAGATTTTAGAAATGAATGAACCTGCTAGTCAGTACAAAGGAGAGCAACAAAAATAATACCTTCCCCGAAGCACCTTGAATATGAAGATAGACTGAGGGTATTAAATATGTTCTCATTTGAAAGAAGATGTGTGAGGGGAGATATGATTGAACTTTTTAAAATCTGTTCTGGGATGGATAAGTTGGATTTTAGCAAGTTATTTGAGTTGGAAGGTAGTAATAGGACTAGGGGGTCACCACTTAAAAATGAAAAAAACAGAGGTGCAGGTTGGATGTTAGAAATGTTTTTTTCACCAATACAGTGGTAGATTACTGGAATAGTTTGCCATCTGAGATGGTAGGCAGTCCAAACTTGAATGTATTCAAATGCAGATTAGATGATTATATGGGAAGGGAGGGTTAAATTTGTGGGGTATTCTGGACTCATTTTTGTGGATGCAGTTTTTTATTATTGTATATTACGATTGATTTGTATTTTGGCGAGTCTCGATGATAATGCTTTTTGTTTTTGACACATTACTGTGCATAGTTCAAATTGTATATTGTAGATGCATGATCGGACACAATCATCTGGCTCTGGATTTTTTATATTGTATATTGTAGATGCATGATCTGACACAATCCTATGGATGCATTTTGTGGGTGGGTTTTGACAGATGCGGATGACCGTTAATAGGCCCTTGTGGCTTTTGTCATCAGTGAAATTATGTTATGTTATGTCATCCACCCACCCCCGATAATTTCTATTTGAGAAACATATCGCACTTGTTTACGCATCAATTAGCGACCAAGTGAAAATCCCTGCATCCTATGCTGAAAAAAGTCACATGGGTATGATCAGTCATCGGATGAGACCGATTTGGGACTGCCAATATGTAGCGAATCATGGTTTGGATACCATGTCAGAATATAGATCCCCAATGAGATATTATAACGCCGGGCATCGGGAGCGAATCATATTGTACATCCTTCCCTCTAGAACGATCTGTTGGGTTGGTGGTACAGGAGCAAAATCTGAAGGCTAACACAGGAGGGATTGAATAAAATAGAAGGTTGGAAAAATCCATGCTCGGGTAATTCTGAGAGCAAAGGGGTAAGCAACCATATTCTTGAGAGAATCCTACAGAAGGATGAAACTAAAACAAAAGTTAACTCACCCTTCAGTCAGCGGTCTTAACTTGGTAAATGGAACAACACTATTGTTGCCGTAATCCACAAAATAGACCTGTGGAAGTTGAAGGATTATCGACTATTCCGCAAGAGGAAATGTGTAGCAGCGATTAATGTCAGAGGGGGGCTTGGCACTTCTTAGGGACCAGAGTACTACACTGAGGTTAGTCTACCTCAGGCAAGTATAGGGATCTGGCCAACTAGGTGGCTCTAGTGTAGGGTCTTGAATGACCTCTCAGCATCACATGTATAAAAAGTGTTTGTGAGAAATGAGCATAATTAGAGGCAAGAGGAAAAGTGAAGGACAGGTAAAGATAAAATGATAGTAGTGAGATTGGATTTATCAAGAGAAAGTAAGATAAAAATGGACTGTTTAGTTGGGAAAAAAAAGTGAAAAATTAGTCCGGTGAGAAAAGTGTAAAAAAAAGAAGACAAAAAGTACAAAATGAGAGGCTGTAATGTAAAAATACGTAACTGAACACATGAACTTAGACTAGGTGGGTATAAGAAAGAATTATCTAAGAACACCAAAGAAACTTGCCACTGGAAACTTAAATCATACCAAGACTTGGGTGTTGTTCTCATCAATTTCTTCAATTTGGGCTCGATAGTAATTCTCTTGAAGAGTTTCAGGGTCAGTAAATGGCGCCAAGCAGGCCAACTTTGGCGACAACATCTTCTGTGTAAGAGGACTCGAATTCTTGGCCATGTCCATCTCGATCAAACTGTGGATGTAACTCATGTGTTCACTGCATTGAGCATTGTTAGAGATGCCCCAGAAGCGCGCAGGACTTTCCGCCTAAAAAAAAAACATGTTTTTCATTGAGGGTAAAAGAAAATTAACAAAATAAAGAGAGCAAACAAAAATTCAACAGGAGCCCGCAACCCAGCATGCTGCAATTTACTCTCATTATCAGATTGAGAAAGCAGCAGATACCACTGTCCAGCACTGGGGAAGGGACTGCAAGAAGCCCCCCCACCGAGTCGGGCACACCAACAACAATGGCATTCAGTGTGGTGGATGAGCGAGTATTTGAGTCAATTTTTTTTTTCCTTACAGCAAACATCTAGTGACTGTTCAGCTTAGTACTAAACTAATTTAAAATACACACACAAAAAAACAAAACCCAGAGAAGAAACGCAAAAAAAATAACAACCCACAACAAAGGAAAGGAAGCATGTTCCAATGTCAAGGAGAGAACTCCCCTCACACAGCACAGGATCAAGCGACCAACATCAAAGTCAAATAAAATGGAGAAGGCCAGCCTCCTCCAAAAAGTTAAATAACTCATAAGTCTGTGTACACGAACCTGTCCCGAGTAGAAGGGACAAGTGGTAGTGACCACACTCCACTAAATATAGGGAGAGGCAGGGATGTGGAGCCGGAGCCAGAGCCGTGCACTTAAATATTATGGCTGCAGAGGTTTATTTTACCGTTATAGTATACCAAAATTTCAAATTATCCATTGACAATACAACTTACCAATAAGTTGGGCTTTAATAGTTTAATTTGTAAAGTTGATAATGTCTATTTTGTGCACGCAACATATTAGACATAGTTTTACCGAAAAATAATGACACTACTTTAATGTTAATTAATAATAAAGAAACATAATTGCTAATTTGATTGATATATGAAAATGTATTTCCCAATTTTTGAATACATAAGTATTAATTTTATCTATGTATAAATAATTAACTAATTATTTGTGGTAATAATAATATGACGTTAATTTTGTAGTTTGCAGTAGTGTTGCCTTAAATTCCATTTTTTTTTTGTTACTCGCAGAATGTAAAATAGCGTAAGTACTAAAAACAGATCTGTTTTGAACCGCGTTGTTAAAACTTCAAAAGTTAGTATGTATTTTGGAGATTTTTGTTCTGTGGCCTTTTTGAAATGTTTCCAAATACAGTGATTCAATCACAATTAAAAATATTAATATTTGCTAATTACTATGTTTGGAGCGCTTGATATCTGTGACGGCGATGACCCAAACATTTTTATTTATAACTTAGGTTTCAATTTTGCTTCTTAGCAAACTGGAAATTTTGAATAATGAATTCTTTTTCATAGTTTGAAACTTGAAAACTTTTACAAGTTGATAACACTATGCAATAATAAGTTTCTCCATCTTGGGCCCTGTAATCTACGCAACAGTTGGAGTGCAGGCTGCAGGGCCAAGAGTCATGTCTACAAAACGTTTTTGGTTGACAGTTCGATCATTCTACTTTGCTCTCTAATTGAGTTATTGTTCTATCATCTTACATATTTTATAATAACTGAGAAAAGAGAAAATGTTCTATTAAACAATGACAATGTTGGCGGCTGTTTACATTGATCCCAAATATAGGTGACTTTTAACATCTGAACAAGTAACCAAAGCCAAGAATGCCCTTTGCAGTATAACAATTAGAGTAAAAGACAACTGAGACAGCTCAAAAGAATAATCTCTTTAGTCAGAGTAGGAAATGATCTAAGTGGAACATTTTCCAAAATTGAAAGTTTGATCACTCATCAAAACTGATCGTAAAAGAGACATTAGGAAACTATCCATAAAATATAGGTAAGAAAAGTGTCACAAATTCTAGTTGCCATGCCATACCCAAGTTAGCGTTGAGAGACCTTTTTCAGCTCTCAAAATAATCAAATCTGACTTAAGAGTTAAAAGATGATTTGATCATTTCAATTTTGTTTTCATGAACAAATTTGTTTAGCTAGGCATATCATGATATAAAAGGAGACTTTCATTTTGAAGGGATTCATTAAGGCATATAATGAATTAATGATATAAAAGGAAACTTGAATTTTGAAGTGATTTATTTAGTTTTAATTTTGTTATGATTTTAATTTTAGTGAGAATATTATTACTAAAAAAAAATTATATTACTGAAAAGGAATTTTATTTGATAAAAAAGAATAAATTCATTATTTTTTTTTAGTCATATAATGTATTTAAAAAAAAAATTACAACTCATTATGCAAATGAAGACTTTTACTTAATCCTTTCATTATTAATATTATTAATAAATCTCCCCCCCCAAAACTAAATTTTATGGTCCTAAGGACCCTCCTAAATTGATTCCAAGATTTACCAAAGTTCCTAGTCCATCAAAGCCAAGAAACTTCCATCCATCTGAACACTGAGACGTTAAGCCCCTCGTTTCTTCTCCCCCGGTTGTGCCGTACCAAAAGAACCCGATCATCTGCTACACCTGCGGAGTTCCCGGCCATTAACGCACGAACTGTCCTCAAAACTCCCGATTCACAAACTTTAAGTCCCACCAAGTGTACCAAATCTGGGCCCCCCCCTGCAACGCCTCCGTCGCCTCAGGAGATCCCTGATCCTCCCTCACCCGCCAAAGTTCCAGACCATCAGGTAAACTTCCTCTTTAATGAGAACAACCCTGGTGTATTGAAATTCGAGAACGGAACCGTGAATGGTTGCTGAGTATCCATCCTCGTTCGTGACACCGGGTGCACCTGCATCGTAGTGTCTGAGGACCTACTTCCCCCTGTTGGCCCTGACCACAAGAGGTTTGCGGTGGTCCACGACTACCTTGGCCGGGCCAGTTGTTTCACAGTAACTCGTTGTCACATCAAGTGTGACTATATGTCCGGTTGGGCCGAAGTGGTAGCGGCGCCAATCCAGTTCCCAGTTCTGCTCCATTTTGATCAATCAGAGCCCCGTAATCCACGACCATCCCGTGGCCCAGCCCATGATTATCCCCTAGAAACCCCTATCGATCCGGAGTTCCAAGCCCTCCGGAGCGAAAAGTTTGCCAGTGCCCAGGAGTGCGCAACTCTCCTCCTCTGGGAGAATTCTAAAAGGGTCATTCCATATGAAATCAACCAATTTTGGGGGAAATTTTAAGTCACCATCACCGATTTTGATGAAAATTGGGAAACAGGTTGAATTCGATGAGAGAAAAACAATGAGACACTTCTTCTCAGCCCTCAATTTTGAATAGCTCAAAAGTTATAACCTGTCAAAGTTGAGAAAAATGGTCAAATTTCTTGATACCAGCATTTGAAAAAAAATTATTTCTTCCTTATTATAGCACATAAAACAATGAATTATGTATTTTTTTAAAGCTTAAGGGTTGCTCTAAACATTTTTAACAGCAAAATTAATTTTTTAGAAAAAAGTTTTTTTGACCTTTAAAAAAATATATTGGTATCAATAAATTTTTGTGTAATTTTTTTTATAAATATATATGCCTTTAGACTACAATATAAGATAAATTTCATTCTGGGTTTTTCATTATATCAGGAGTTATGATCAATTTTGTAACCATTGGTATGCCAATTTTTACCTATTTTTATGTTATAAATTTTACCCATTAGGTGTTACTTTATAAACTATGAAAGCTAATTTAAAAATTTTCCTTTTTGTTCAGAAAGTTTAGTATTTAGATAAAAAAGTAATTAATAATTTGCATTACCAATTATTTGTATTTTAACAAATTATTATGGATGAGAAGAGAAAGCATTTTTTAAATATTAAGTATTGCTGCGATCCTTACAAAGGTCACAAAAAATTAATAAAGAAAAATCTGACACTAATTTCAGAAGACTTAATAAGAGAATATCCAAAATTAAAAAATTTTAAGGACCAAAAAATCTGTGATAACTGCAGAAAAAAGATAGCTGATGATGATAGTTCTTCATCTCAAAATATGAATCCAAGCCTTTCAGAAGAAAGAATGGAAATTGAGCCAATTACTGAACAGGAAGAATCACAAGAAGCATTAACTGAATTAAATAAATCATTAATAGCTATTGGAGAGTCACCAGTCAAGAAATTTAAAATGGATGTAGTAAAAAAATAAAGTTCAGATAAAATGAATAAAATTCAAAAATCCATTTCAAGTAAACTCAGAACTGTAGGCTCTGCAACAAAATATCCATTACCCTTGGATCAAGACCCAGATCTCTTCTAGAACAGAATCAAGTAAAGATGGTGAAGAAATGATAAATCAACTGAAGGAGAAATTTCAAACTACTAGTAAAAGGTCTGAGCAGCTGCAAATCTTGACTGTTTTGCCAAAAAGCTGGAGCTTATCCAAAATTAAATCTGAATTTAATGTTACTAATTACATGGTCAGACAAGCTAAAAAACTAGCAATGGAAGAAGGAATAATGTCATTGCCAAGCAAAAGAAAAGGTACATTTCCATCAGAAACAATTAAAGTAGTAGAAGACTTTTATAAAAATGAAGAAGTAAGCAGAATTATGCCAGGGAAAAAAGATTTCAAGAGTGTTAGAAAAGATGGACAGAAAACTCATGAACAAAAATATAATTTTGGGAAATTTAAAAGAAATTTATCATTTATTTAAAACAAAATACCCAGACACTAAGATTGGCTTTTCAAAATTTGCTGAGCTGAGACCCAACGAGTGTGTATTAGCTGGTGGTGCAGGAACTCACAGTGTGTGTGTTTGCACACATCATCAAAATGTTAAACTGATGATTATTGGTACAAGGCTACCACAGTTGACAAAAGACAGTGACCTGCATTTAGATGATTACAAAACATGTCTATCATTCATTACATGTGACCCTCCAACTTATGAGTGCTATTTTGATGAATGCTCAGAATGTTTTTCTAAAATAGACGAACTAAAACTATATGTTACTAAAATTTTGGATGACAATATAATTGATGAGGTAAATTACAAGCAGTGGCTCTCAACTGATCGCTCAACTTTAGAGCTTGTTTCAAGAACAACTGAAGAATTTATAGACACTTTTACCTTAAGTCTTCTCAATTTAAAAAAACATGATTTCATAGCAAAAAAGCAGGCACAATTTTGTTCAACTAAAAAAGAAGAACTAAAAGATGGTGAAATCTTAGTAGTATGTGATTTTGCTGAAAATTACTCATTCCTTCTTCAGGATGCAGCACAAGGGTACCACTGGAATAACTCCCAAGCTACATTACATCCCTTTCTTTCCTACTACAAAGAAGCTGGGGAAACACAACACATAAGTTTTGTTGTGATTTCAAACTGCTTGAAGCATGACACTGTTGCAGTCCATTTATTTAAAAAAAAACTTATTGAATTTTTTAAAAAAGAACTCAAATTCCCAATAACAAAAATTATATATTTTTCTGATGGAGCTGCGTCACAATATAAAAATTTTAAAAACTTTATTAATTTATGTCACCATAAATCAGATTTTGGATTGGAAGCAGAATGGCATTTCTTTGCTACATCTCATGGAAAAGGACCATGCGATGGTGTAGGGGGCACAGTAAAAAGACTAGCAGCAAAAGCTAGCCTGCAAAGAGCATATAATGATCAGATAATGACTCCTCAACAGCTCTTTGATTTTGCTGAAAGACACATTAAGGGAATCAAATTTTCATATGTCCCAAATAGTGAATACATTGAAGAAAAAAATTATTTGCAAGAAAGATTTGGCCAGGCCCCTGCAATAATTGGTACCCAAAAATTACACAGTTTTGAGCCAGTTAATGAAAATGAATTAAGAGTGAAAACAATATCATCTGCATCAGAATTCAAGAAAGTGAAAATATCCTATACAGAGGCAATATTATTGGAGGATGTAAAAGGATTTGTCACTGCTAAGTATGATGACAAATGGTACTTAGGGTGTGTATTGGATACCAATGTTGAGAAAATGACTGTTAAAATAACATTCCTAGAACCAGAAGGACCATCAAATTCATTTAAATATCCCAGAAAACCAGATTTTTTTTTTTTTTTAAATTTTATGGAGCCCATCTGGCAACTACCCACTTGGGCATAAGTCGCCGAAAAACACGACAGCCTAGAACTAGGCTACTTTAAAGTAAAAATATGAAAACTTAACAATGATATAAAGTGGAAAAACAACAATCGAAGCAATCTCCGGCAGCGGGGGGAGGTCCCCCTCACCCCGGTGCAGGAGAGTGCAACCTACAAACAAAACAATAACAAAAAAAAGGAACCTTAAATAAAGGGGAGAAGGCCGGCCTCCCCCAAAAAGTCAATAAGTCCACCAGTCATGGTGCACGCACTCGTCCCGAGTACAAGGGACAGGCGGTAGCGACCCCGCCCATCCCGGTACCGAGACAGGTATCGTGCGCGAAGATCACCCAGACTGGGACATTCGACAAGAATATGCCAAACAGTCTGGGGGACGACGCAGTCGTTGCAATAGGGCGCATGCGAGCGCTCCATCAAGTAGCGATGCGTCACACGAGTGTGTCCGATTCGAAGACGACAGAAAGCAACCTGAAGCCGCCGCAGCATTGGGGGATAGATCCATGGGAACAGTCGCGGCGCAATGGCACGCAACTTTAAGTTCCCTTCGACAGTATCCCATCTTCTTTGCCAAGCAGTCCGAAGAGCTGCCCGTATTCCTACCATGTAGTCGGTGTGAGGAAGAGCGAAACGCTGGTCCGGTCGCAGAGTCCTCGCGGACTCTTTGGCGCCCTCATCGGCGCGCTCATTCCCCGCAATTCCTACATGTCCAGGAACCCAGCAGAAGATAATCTCGACATCTGTCCGGCTCGCCAAAACCGTGGCGTCACGGATATCGCGAACCAGGGGATGCGGAGATTCCAATGCCCCGAGAGCACTCAGGGCGCTTTGTGAGTCGCTATAGATCACAATCCGGTCTCCGAACCGGGCACGTCGCGTAATCTCCCGTACCGAGTGGTGTATTGCCACCAGCTCGGCCGTGAAGACAGACGCAGCGCCTGGTAGAGCCCCGCTGACTTCAAACAGAGGGGATACGGCGTGGAAGCCGACCCCCTCTTGGGACTTGGAGCCATCCGTATACACTGGCACGGTTCCAGCGTGACACGATGTGTGGCGACAAATAGCCAAATGTGGTACCCTCCAGGGTGGCGTCCTGGGCAAAACCAGGAGCACCACCGGCCCGAGAGCGATATCTACCTCTCGAAGGAGTTTCCTGGCCCTAAACCCAAAAGGCTTAGGGTATGACTGGCGTCTCTCGACGGCATAGGCACCATCGAGATCAGCTGCGGATGCAGTGAGAGCTGTTGGCGACTGAGGGAGGCGCCGGGCTCGCGCGTACAGTCGAGTGATACACTGCACGCGGCGCAGAGCGAGTGGCATCTCCCCAGCATCGACCAACAAGCTCTCAATGGGGGAAGTGCGGAAGGCACCGGTCGCAAGGCGAAGGCCGGTGTGGTGGATCGAATCCACCTTCCGCAATAAACGCTCGGCTGCGGATGCATAAAACTCGCATCCGTAGTCGAGCTTCGAACGAACAAGAGACCCTAAGGTACAAGAGACCCTAAGGCTGCGAATATGAGCCTCCCAGGTGAGGCGTCGGTCGAATACAAGACCAAGGAAACGGTGCGACTCAACCACATCCAGGCGCACCCCATTAAGAAACAAATCTGGGTCGGGGTGAAGCCGTGGATGGCGGCAGAAGTGCACCACCTTAGTCTTGGCCAAAGAAAACCGAAACCTGTGCGCTTCGGCATAGCGAGAGACGCGGTTCAATGCCTGTTGGAGTCGACGCTCCAGAGTTGGCATCTGGGCCGCGCCAAAAGAGATCGAAAGGTCGTCCACGTAGAGCGTAGCGAGAACATCTTCCGGCAGCACCGATGTGATGCCGTTGATGCTCAGGGCAAAGAGTGTGACACTGAGGACACTTCCCTGCGGGACACCCTCTTCCTGCTCCTTTGGGCCGGAAAGGGCTCTCCCCACCCGTACGCGGAATCGACGATCTCGCAAAAATTCAGATATAAACATTGGGAGGCGTCCCCTCGCCCGCATCGTGTGGAGAGTCTCCATGATACCGTATCGCCATGCGGTATCATAGGCCTTCTCCAGATCGAAAAACACCGTGGCGTAGTGCTGTCTACGAAGGAAAGCCTCGCAGACGGCATTTTCCAGTCGGAGCAGAGCATCCGACGTGGAGTGGAACTTGCGGAAGCCGCACTGGGCGGAAGACAGATGGCCTCCGCTGTCCAGGAAAAAGGCTAATCTAACATTTACCAATTTCTCCATCAACTTGCACACGCAAGAGGTTAGAGAGATTGGGCGGAAACCGGTCGGAGTAGAGTGATCTCTCCCCGGTTTGCGAAAGGCAAGCACAGTAGCGATTCGCCAGGAGTCTGGGAGAACACCTTCCACCCAGATCCTGTTGAACAAATCTAACAGAAAGGCCATGCCTCGCTCACCTAGATGTCGAAGCATGGCGTACGGGACATCGTCCGGACCATGGGCGGTGTCCGCGCACGAAGCGAGAGCGGAACGCAACTCTCTTACAGTAAACTTGTCGTTGAAGGGTTCTCCGCCTCTGGAGGTAAAGTCCAGCCGGCAGCCTTCCGCGACATCACGACGTGCATTGAATGCTGGCGGAGCAGCATCACGGCTAGAGAATGCAGAAAAAGCAGGCGCGAAGGATTCCGCCACGGACTCGGGGTCCGAGATTGCGGTCCCATTCTCCTGGAGAACGAGAGGGGGGTCCTGCGAGAACTTGCCCCGAATCCTTTTGACTCGCTTCAACACCTCAGCTAAAGGGGTCTTCCCGTTAAGTGAAGACACGTATGCCCGCCAAGAAGAGCGGCGGGCGTGCTTCGAAATATACCGGAACCTAGCTCCAGCCCGACGAAATTCAGCGACAGTGAAATCGTTCGGGCGGCGCTTATAGTGCATGTAGGCATAACGCTTCTGTTTGAGGGCCGTCTCACACTCGGCCGACCACCATGGGAGTGGTCGGCGTGCCAAACGGCCAGACGTCCTAGGAATAGTAGTCAGGCCCACGGCGATGAGGTTGCCGGAGAACTCAACGGCCTCATCTACCGACCTAAACTCCTCGACTGAGATAGAGAATTCAGTCATTTCCTGAAATGCAGGCCACCGCGCCCGCGCCAAGCACCACCGAGGTGGTCTCTCAGGCGGCAGTTGCCCTGAAAATCATATTTGAATGGGAAAGTGATCACTACCATGGAGGTCATCGACAACCCCCCAATCAAAATCAGGCTGTGCATCCGAAGAGCACAAAGATAGGTCAAGGCAAGAAAATGAAGCGGTTCTCGGACAGTGTTCGTAAACTCATCCACGTTTAGGACACCCATCTCAAGCTCTTCGATCAGATCGGCAAGGACTTGTCCCCTGGGATTTATGGAGTAATCTCCCCAGAGAGGATGCCTGCCGTTCAGATCTCCAAGCAAGAGATAGGGCCTCGGCAACCGTGCCACGACGCAGCGGAAGTCCCCCGCGTCGAAGTCAGCTGACGGTGGAATGTACGCAGAAATGATAGTATACCTCCTATCCAGGTGCAGCTGCACTAGCCACTGCCTGAAAGAAGGTATCTAAAGAGAAAGGAAGAACGGAGACATCATGCCGGGTGTAAACCGCGCATCCCCCAGCCCGGCCATCCCGCGGTGGTGGGGTCGCAAGACCCTTGTACTCCGGGAGGGCGGGCAGGGGGCACGCGCCTAGCATGGTCTCCTGCAAAAAAATAGCTAACGGGGAGCGGGACGAGACGAGCCTCCGCAGCTCCTCCCAGTTGGCCCGGAAGGAATATGCCCTGCAGGCCTAGCTCGGAGGAGATGCGGGGGCCCTCCTCGAACTGAAGACCCTCACGGGAATGGCCGTACGCTTCCCGGGGGCAGAACCCCGGGCGCTGTTGGCCGAACAAAGCGCTGGAGGCGCTGTCGCCTTCGAGGACTTATTGGGGTAGGTTGGGCCCGCCATGCGAGTCTTTTCCTCCCTCCGCCTCGAAACCCTAGGCGGGCGCTGCGGCTTCGGAGGAGGGGGGGCACTCTTTTCGAGGAACCACCGTCTCCGAGCCACTCGCTCCACCTCGAGGCGTGGGCGAAGGAGCCGAAGCTCCTTTGTTGCTGTCCTCCTTTCGGGGGACAGCTTTAGGAACCCCAGAAGATGGCCTAGCGACCATCTTCAGGGGTGTTGCCTCCTGTGAGTCTAACGACTCGGTGGAGGCGTGTGGCCGTTTTGCCTTACGGGAAACGGTCACGCTGGGGGAAGAGGGGGGAGCCCTGGTTTTAGTCGGGGCAGCTTTACCAGGGGAGCGCACGGGTTGGGTAGAGCCCACAGAAGGGCTCCGAATGGGCGCGGAAACAACCGTGCTCGTTGGCCTGGATGGGCCAGGAGCAGAGGGTGCCTTTCTAACTATTGAGGCATATGACGTCCCAGGCAGAGCCGGACGCGCCAGGACCAAGTCCTTTGCCTCGCGGAATGAGAGTCGATCCTGGGCCTGAACGGCCAGGATTTCTTTCTCAAGGAGATATGCACCACATTGCTTCGAAGAAGCAGGGTGCGGCTCTCCGCAATTGACACACTTGGCCACACACGATTTGGACTTATCGTGTGCGACCTTGGAGCAATTTACACAGACTTCGGGTCACCCCGACTTTGCGATTCGTATGGCCGAAGCGGTGACAGTAATAGCACCGCTGCGTCAGTGGCACGAATGCCTTAACGCGGTAGCGGTACCAACCGGCACGCACCGACTCAGGGAGCTTGTCACAGTCGAACGTGACGAAGAGTGTAGGGGTGGGTCCCGAGGCCCCTCCCTGTTTTCTCATCACACGTTTGACCTTGATTGCCCAATGGTCGGCCAGCTCTAAGGTGATGTCCTCAATGGAGTAGTCAACGAGTTCCCTCGCATAAACTACTCCTTTCACAAAGTTCATGGTAGAGTGCGGCGTCACACCCACCGGGGTGCCATGAAGTGTCCGAAGAGCACTAATCTTGGCCGCCTCGGCGGGATTCGCCGCATTCGCCAGAAGGCTCCCGTCCGAGAAACGGGTTACCTTCGGCTCTCTACCAATTGCACTAGCTAATCCTCTCCTCTGATGGATCATGTTGCCCTTGGACAACATGGTGCCATCAGTGGAGCGAATAACAAGGAAGCGTTTGAAGCCAGCGGGCTCGAAAACGCCAGGTAACCTCTGAATCAGGGGCCCCGATGTCATCGAGGCTCCGCCCTGTGCACTCTTGGTATTAGTCTTCTTTGTCAGGGGCTCCGCAACCGGGGGCGGATGTGCCGATCTTGGCTTGGTCGCTTGCCAGAGTGGCAGCAGACCCATCCGTCCCCGCAGCCCCCGCGGATGGAGAGGAGCCCTGAGTCTTTTTTGTCTTTTTCTTTTTCGGAGAGGAGGGCGGGGAATGAACCCGCTTCTCACCTACGCCGGAAGAAGCCCCCAGGCCAGATGGACCGGCCTCAGCCAGGTCATTCTCTGAAATGGAGAAGGTCCTGGTAGTCGTGGGGGCACCGGTCGGCGGAGATCCCTCCCCTCCTTGTACTGCTTCAGAAACCACAGCCGTTTGAGGAGGACCTTGCATCGGGGCGGATTCGGGTTCGGTGCTTGGCGCCGAGCCCAGATTCCCCCCCCTCATGGAAGGCCCTACCGTCTGAGGCTGGGTTTCCTCAAGGACCATGTCTATCTTAGGGGGGGCATCCAGTTGGCCATCCCCCCCCAAGACATCGCAGGTCCCGTTGGCAGTATCGTCACTAGTCTTCTTTGGGGAGGCATGGGCCTTGACCCCGGCAAGGTTCAGTATTCTTGCCAGCAGGTCTTTTGAGGGAAGCGACCGAAGGGGCCTGGCTTCCCTCTCCCCCCTAAGGGGGTTTGCCCTACCGAGCCGCTTCGATGTGGAGCGGCTGGCTTTCTTGGCAGTCCCCTTGGAAAGAACAGAGGGGACTGCCGCTGGTAAAAGGGAGGCGCCCGAAAGCACCTCCAGAGAAGGGGGTGAGGGGGAGTCCCCTACACCCGTAAGCCTCCTCTCCGGTTAGAGATATATGGAGGGTCCCCTGAGCAAGCACAGGGGGGGGGGGACCTCCATTTTTTTGCTGGAGCTGCCCAAGGGCGGCTCCATCGATGTTATAGGGGGAGTTGGGGGTTGGTTTTTTTTTTTAAACTCATGATTGGGCATGGTGACCCTCTTTTTGACACGGGACGCAATCGCGCATCACCTCTCGCAGTAGCCTGCACTGCGAGAGCCAGGCCTCGCCATTTAAGACCACCCCTCCCGCCTGGTGGCCTGGCAGTCCATCGGCATGGCGGCTCCACCTTGGACATGGCATAAAAATTAATAGATTGTGAAGAGGAGAGGAAAAGGGATGTGAGGAAGGTATGGGTGGGGATGAAGCAGGTTGTTAAAAACCAGCCATCCCAGACCGGAGCTCAGGGGTTAAGGAACATTGTCCCCCAACCCCTTAGCCCCGATGCGGGACAGTTGGCTGAAAGGAAGGACAGCATCTACCCTGTGAAATTAGAGGCTGACCAGAGAAAGTTGTGGGAGAGGTTGTGTGAAAAGAGAGGAAACAAGTATTTTGAAGGAAGGAAGAGAGGCTAAGCTGAGGCTGGACGGAGCGCTGGATCCCGTCAGCACGGCGGCCAGGATGGCAAATCGCCGCGCCCCTTACGGGTCCAGAAAACCAGATGTATTAGTATTGCCATTAGATGACATATTGAGCATTGTTGAGCCTGTAACAGCAACAGGAACAACTTACAAACTATCTAAAAATAAACAATTAAAATCAACAGAAATAATGCAGAAAAATAAAAATGATTCCTAAATTATTATAAAAAGAATAAATTCATTTTGGGAGGTTGGGTGCGACCTGTGGCTTTTTTGCTGAGCTATCAGGAGTGGCCCCTTAGGCCATGGGGATACCAGCAGTTATGCAGGTATCTTAACTGTTGGTAGTGGCTCTGCCACCATTGACCATAGCAAATTATAAATTAAATACATAGGTAGGTAGCTTTAAAAATATTTATAATTTTAAATAAAAAATTACTGAAAGTTCATTTTTTCTTGTGGGTAGGATTTAACACATATCTATAGAATTAATGATTCTAATACACGAGTATATATTAAAAGCATTCAAATATAATACTTAGGCATCTAATAATTGATAACTAACTCTGTGAATATGATGTAACTCTGTTAATATGACAAAGATGCATATAAAAAATTTTATTTGTGAAGATAGCAAAAAATGGCCATACCAGTGGTTACAAAATTGATCATAACTTCTGATATAATGAAAAACCCAGAATGAAATTTATCTTATATTGTAGTCTAAAGGCATATAATATTTAAAAAAAAAATTACACAAAAATTTATTGATACCAATATATTTTTTTTAAAGGTCAAAAGTTGACCTTTAAGGTCAAACAATTTCTTTTTACCAAAAATTAATTTTGTTGTTAAAAATGTTTAGAGCAACCCTTAAGCTTAAAAAAAAAATACATAATTCATTGTTTTATGTGCTATAATTAGGGTGAAATAATTTTTTTATCAATGCTGGTATCAAGAAATTTGACAATTTTTCTCAACTTTGACAGGTTATAACTTTTGAGCTATTCAAAATTGGGGGCTGGGAAGTGTCTCATTGTTTTTCTCTCATCAAAATCAACCTGTATACCAATTTTCATCAAAATCGGTGATGGTGACTAAATGTCCCTTGTTGAATTCGGATGGAATGACCCAAAACCTTCGAGCGTGAGTCCACCTGAGGTAACAAACGAGTGTCGTATCTTGCGAAGGACTTATTGTATCGTGCCTGCTCGGAAGTCACAGACCAAGAAACACATGTCTTGTGTGTTCCCTGTGAATACGTCCCGCAAGTATTGAAGCTCTCCCATGACAGTTTATTTGCAGGCCATTTTAGCCATAATAAGACTGCAGCAGTGACAACTGTGAGCAGACAATTTGAGTTGTAACCCGGTGGCAGAAAAAGCCGATGAGCCACTAAATTAAATAACTGTAAATATGGTATTTCTCCTATAACCTAGAGGTTAAATGCTTGACAAAAGTTTGCCAATATTATAATCCCTTATGTATATATTATCTCATTAATGTTCTTAATTATGATTTTTTGGGGGGTCCACTAAGTTGTTTAGTCATTAGTCCCATATTCATGCCTCCATTTAATTGCATCCTTTTTTTTTTAGTTCCACTGAAATGTCGCCAATGTTCTCCAGTGATTTTTTTAGTTTAAAATTGTGCTAGTTAAATTGTCTCTAGAATTGACCCGTTTAAGGCTTATGTCCGTAAATTATCCGCTGAGCTCAGAGTCACGTATTTTTTGTGTGTGTACACCTGTCGTAGCAGGTCAGAATTTCTCTAGACCCTTGATAATTCTAGTTTGACGGGTGGGATGATCTTTTCCTACACAACTGCTCTGTAAAGCATCATCTTTCGGATGGGAGATATGTGGGGGAATTCCACATGCAATTTCTTTTCCAGCACAGAAGTGACGTCCATGCGTTAAAGAAAATTCTAGAATTTGGTTAGGCTTAAATTGGTAAGCTTTCCCCCCTCATCCACAAGCGGAAGCCTCGAACCGCGTCCACCCCGGACCACCTTTTCACAGGTTATAATATCCTGGGCATGAAGGTTTGAGGCCATTCAAGAGTAGCGCTGGCCAAACACCCCATGTTTCCCCCACCCCTCCGGGGGGAGCCTCGGATATATAGGGCTCGTCTTCCAGGTGGGAAATACAGAGTTAAGGGCCCGCCAGGATCCAAGAAGCATTCCCCCTAGTTCCAAGTCAGGTGCTTAACAAAGAAGCAAAGTGACGGCTGAACTTTTAGTGTCGTTGGAATTAGCCCAGCCAGTGAGGTAACAAGGAAAGGAAGTACCCTAGGAGACCTTACGGTCCATTCAAAGAGGGTACCTTTGGACTAGCAATCGAGCGGGCACATGGCTGCTCAATTGTTTTGCATCCCTAAACGGTCCCTTTTCAAGACTTTGTCTAGTCTTGACTTGAACTGATCAACAGATTCACTGTTGACAACTTCCACTGGAAGTGCGTTCCACTTACCGCAAATACTGTAGGTGAAAAGATTTCCACACAGATTGCGGTTGTAACGCTTCAGTTCAAGTTTGAAGCCGTGATTGCACGTTCTGTTCTCACTCAGTGTGAAAAACTCCCGGTAGTCAACATTGTCGAGCTGACCACGCAGTCTACGGGTTTCTAGCGAGAACAGATCTAATTCCCTTAGTCTATCCTCATACCTTTTATGTAGGATAGAGGGAATCAGTTTGGTTGCCCTAGCTTGTGCGCGTTCCAACCTTGCGATGTCCTTTCGAAACGGACTCCAAAATTGTACGGCATACTCCAGGTGCGGCCAAATGAGGGAGTTGTATAGACAAAGTACTATCTCCTTGTTACGGTATCCAAACTGGCGCTTTATGTAGCCTAAGATCCTTTAGGCTTTCTTCTCTGCCTCGCTGCACTGTTTCGAGAACTTGAGGTCGCTAATGATAGTAACACCCAAGTCCTTCTCAGTGTCACTCGATTCAAGGGCAGTTCCCTTAAGGAAGTACTGAGATTTGGGGTTTCGGTGGCCGATATGCATTACTTTGCATTTGTTCACGTTGAAAGGCATTTGCCACGTGTCCGACCACTCCACAATCCTTTGAAGGTCCTCTTGGAGGCTCGCAGTGTTCCCCTCCTTTGCCACATTGATACCAAGCTTGGTGTCATCGGCAAATTTGGAGATTTTGGCAACCATGTCTCCGTCCATGTCGTTGACATAGATAATAAACAGTAGTGGTCCCAGGACGGAACCTTGAGGGACACCGCTAGATACGGGCGCCCATTCACCACTACGCATTGCCGTCTGTCACTTAGCCAGCTCTCTATCCAACCTGCTACCTTGCCGCCTATGCCCTGCGCACGCACTTTGCGGAGAAGGCGGCGGTGTGGTACCTTGTCAAAGGCCTTTTGGAAGTCAAGGTACACAACATCCACCGCCTTGTCTCGATCATGCTCACTGAACACGAAGTGGAAGAATTCCACAAGGTTCATCAGGCATGACCGTTGCCTTCGGAAGCCGTGCTGGGAACTCTTCAGTAGCAGGTTTGACTCTAAATAAGACGTTATCTTGCCCACTATCATGCTTTCCATGAGTTTATCGACTATCGAAGTCAGACTGATGGGTCGGTAGTTTGACGGCTGGCTGGGGTCTCCTTTCTTCAAGATCAGAGTCACCTCCGCCTCACGCCAGTCTCTAGGAACGCATCCAGTCCGGATTGACATGTTAAAGATAGCGCACAGATGTCGTGATACTTCATCGCCCACTTCCTTCAACACCTTGGATAGAAACCCGTCCGGTCCGGGGGACTTATTCGTCTTTAGGTCAGCGATCTTTTTCTTTATTTCACCTTCGGTGAAGTCCATTACCTCCAGCTTTTCCTCCCCCGAGTAGGAATCCGTGGGCTGTGGGATGGGACCACACTCTTCAGTAAACACTGAAGAGAAGTAGTCATTGAGCAGGTTAGCATTTTCTGCACCCTCCTCGTCCACTAAGGGCCCAATCCTATGATGGATTGGTTTACGGCTATTTACATAGCCGAAGAACTCCTTGGGATTCTCCTTGCAAAGTCTCGCCACTCTGAGTTCCTCAGACCGCTTAGCCGCCCTTATGCTGGACTTCACTCTTCTGGCTAGCCTCCGGTACTCGTCAAAGGCACCCGAGATCTTCGATCGCCGGTACGCATTTCTCTTTTCCCTAAGCAATTGGCCGATTTCTCGATTAAACAACTTTGTTGAACAGAAGACCGACGGAGGCATTTCAGAGGGATGCAACTTGATTGAAGACTCATTAACTTATTTTTGAAATTGTTCCACGAATCCTCAACATCTTCGCATACCGCTAGCCTTACATCAGTCAGCCCAGCACGAAGGCTCACAAAGTCTGCTCTTCTCAAGTCAAGTTTCCTTGATTGACTGGCAACAGACCTTACCTTCGGGATCTTGATGGTAAATCTAATTAGCTGGTGATCACTGCCACCAAGCTCTTCGCCTACAGAGAGATCCTCAACGATATCATCCTCAGAGGTGAAGACCAAGTCGAGGATATTGTCTCCTTTCGTCGGTTCTCTGACCCATTGAGTGAGGAACTCGTTGTTGGCGAACTCCAGGAGTAGCGCGCTCTCGCCACAGGCTTCTCTGGTTTCCCAGTCAACTTGTCTGTTGAAGTCGCCCATAAAGATGCACACTCTGCCTCGAACAAGCTCACCTAGCAGCTGGTACAGTTCCCTGTCCTTCTCAACGGGTTGGGAAGGGGGTCTGTAAAGCACCAGGGTCCTGTATCTGACAGGACCTATCTCTAGGTCAACGCCTACAAGCTCGTGATCGGATATAATGTTGGAGTTCGTAGATTTGATTGTATCCTTTACATACAACATTACACCGCCACCGTGAATTCTCCTTCAAAGTCTCGGTTTGAGGTTTTTAACCACGATTCTGTTATGGCTACCATTTCGGGTTCTTCCGTCGCTACGAGGCCACGGAGTTCAGGAAACTTGTTCCTGATGGACCTCGCATTGAACAGAAGAACTTTCAGGGAGTCCCCTAATGTAGGACCCCCTATACTCTTCCGTTTCCCGGCTTCTTGGTTGTCGCGGTGGAACCATTTTTGACAACCTCCGAGAAGGTTGTTTGGGGAGTGACTCGGGTGTACTGGCGTACGTCCGCCTTCCCAATGGGCCGGACACTCCTTTGGGTGCGCTCCACGACATCCTGGATGAGGTTGGCTAGGAAAGCCTTGCTCTTAAAGGAGAGGTGCACCCCATCCCTTTGGTAGAGGTCTTTTCTACCATAGAATACGGCGTAGGGGTCGACAAAAAAGACCCTCCGCCGTACAGAGGTCTGCAAGGCGCCGGTTTAGCGACATGTTCCTCACGTGGGAGTCCGGCTTGGACCCCACCTCAAGAGCATCCCCACCACGACGCTTCTGCGGGTTTTCAATCCACAGTCGTCGACAGCGCCCATAACCGTCTTTATAATCTCGCCTGTAGGGCCTACCCTACCTCCTCTGAGGTAGAGGTCGTTGCCACTTACCATAAGGGCAACGACTGAAGTCTCAGAAATCTGAGACTTCACAGCCTCAGCTCTTACCTGCTTATTCCCACAGCCTGGGAGGCAGCTCACATTAACGCTTGTGCGAAGGCGGGCCGCTAGCAGGGGCTGCAGGCCCCGTGCCTGGGAATCACCCACAAGGCTTATCCTGGCACATTTGCCTGCTGAGCTCGGAGTCTTTATTTTCTGAGGCAAGCTCTCCAATTCCTCCCTCTTCCCCGTCATGGTCTTTTCAGCCTTTTTATTTTCTTCTTCCTCTTCTTCTTCTTCTCTATCATCTTTTCCCCCTTGTCATCCTTTTTATTAACTTCTACCTTTTCTTCTTCTATTTCTCTCTCTTCCTCTTCTTTCCCTTTTTCTTTTTTCCTTTTGGCGTTTCTGCCACATTCGGGCCCGGCCTCTCTGCAGAGGTGGTGTTTGCCACAGGACTCGAGAGCTCGTTTAACTTCTCTTCGAGCCTGCGGATCTGGTGGGAGTGCTTCTCCTTGAGCCTCTCGATTTTCTTTTCGAGGTCTGTAGTTCTTTCCCTGTAGTAGGTCACTACTTCCTCCACTTCCTTCTTTAAGATGCAAGTGGTGCATACACTGCCTGGGTGGCATTTCGCATAGCAGCCCTCCGGAAGTCAACGCACCACTTGTCCATCTTAAATGTGGCACACGTGAATTTTAGAGCTGCTGGACCTTTCTTGCCTGCCATTTTGAACACTCTATATTTCTTAAGCTTGTGACCAATCAATATATAAAAAGGGGGTTTGGTGCGTTCTCCCCGCGTGAGTCGCTCCCGCCTATTGATCGGAGTCGTTTCGGAGTCTTCCAGAAGGCACGCTCCATGTGCTGCTGTTCGTCCGACCGAGTCGTCAAGCCTCGGCGTGCCGTGGCTCCCAACCCAGCAGCACAGACGGTCCCCGAAGGGGCCATCGATTTGTCACCAGGTGAACAACAGCGAAGCACGCCCCTTACTAAACTCCTACTAGTTCCCTTCACAACGGCCAAGATCTCGGAGCAGCGTTCAATGGATATCCCGCCCCACCAAGAGACTCGACCCAAGGCTTTTTATTGGCCTGGCAACCAACCTGGGAACAAAGGGCCATCACCTCGGACCGATGGTACCAGAGGCACCCGCCAAAGGGCACTGGGAACTGGTCAATAATTACGCGCCAGGAAAGGGGTTAACGGGGCACTACTCTCATTCCATTCATCGTGCCTCAACGCCTAGGACACCTCCAGTCCTAGTCTCTCGCAACCAGTGAGCGTCGATTGGCGTTGTTTATAGAGGTTCTAAAGCCTCTCTTCTGACGTGTGAGGTAGCTGCCAGGTCCTTATATGTAGATAGAGGGAAAAAAGGGAAAGAGTGACATGATAGGAGTAGGGTTTTTTTTCTTTTTCTTTAAGTGGGAGAGATAGGATAAAAGTTAAAAAGGAGAAGGATAGAGAAGAAAAAGGAAGGAATGACGCACTTAGTCTGGATCCTCGTTTCCGACCAAATCGACAAGGAAAGCCCTACCAGGGGTACCCAGAAGAGGTACCCCCGCCGACATAGCTCGAAAAGTCAAAGGTACACACAAGGTCTCTTCCTGCAACAAGGGGGCGTCACCTCTCTCTCTCTACTTTCTTTAATTCCATTTGACGATCGCCACCGAGCGATTTTTCCGACTCCACTCATCAACTCCTATGGAAGCCCTCCTCGTCTTCGGGTGGCTGAAATACTCTCCTGGACAAACACCCCATGTTTCCCCCACCTCTGTGGGGGGGGAGCCTCGGATATATAGGGCTCGTCTTCCAGGTGGGAGATACAGAGTTGGAGTCCCGCCAGGATCCAAGAAGCATTCCCCCTAGTTCTAAGTCAGGTTCTTAACAAAGAAGCAAAGTGACGGCTTAACTTTTCGTGTTGTTGGAATTAGCCCAGCCAGTGAGGTAATTCCCTTTGACGATCGCCACCAAGCGATTTTTCCGACTCCACTCATCAACTCCTGTAGAAGCCCTCCTCATCTTCGGGTGGCTGAAATACTCTCCCCTGGACTGGACGTTACTGCCCCCCCCCCCTTAGAGAACCGTCATCACGTCAACTTCCCGCTCAGAAGCTCCGAGTGCCCTCACCCTCACATTTATTGCCTGCAGAAGACATCCGTGAAACGTTACCCTGACATCTCACTCGGAATCCTTCATATGCCAAACCCTCCCCCCCTTCAGCAGCCCATTTGAGTTAATCCTCCCCATTGGAATAGTCTCCTTCTGTAATGCATTAATTTCTAACTTCAGAGTCTGATGCATAACTCTGCAATTCCTCCCCTCAATTACCAATATAATTTTGCCCATTGATTCTCTCATTTTATGTGTAATTATATTTTTGTACATGCCTCTTTAAATAACCTTGAGCTGTGCCATTGCCCAAATTTTACCTGACCACATTTTGCACTCTATTCTCGTGCTTTGCGCGTCGAAACTCGTGGCGTTCCGCCCCTTTGTCAGTTCGCCTTTAAGTTATTAGTCCCTTCCCCATAAATATAATATGGTATTGATATAATATAATGTCACACCACAACATGGGCAAACTGCAGCCCGCATTTCATTTCAGAATTTGACAAAATATTGAAAATTATTGAACATTTTACCCAAATCTCACCTTAAACACAAATTCTGTCACATTTGATTGCAATATTAACAATTTCTACATCTGAGCTGAGTCCTGAATTTGATGGACTAGTTAATGCCCCAAATCGTACCTATCCATCTCATTATTTATATAAGTACTAGATTCTTAAATGAGTCATTTTCAAATATATTTCATTTGTAGATAAAATGTTCTTATAAAATATAATACTTTATAAATACTTATTCTCATTACCTTTATCTGTAGGTCCCCACTCTGATATAATTCTGGAAAGTTTAAAAGTGGTAGCAAAACTATACCCCCCAAAATTACCCTTATTTATTAATGTATAGCTATATCTATTATAGTACATGCAAACAAATGCACAAAGGTAATTTCAATTAACATATGTATTCAAAATTTGCATATCTTTTTAAGTGCGGCCTGCAAAGCTTTATACAAGCTTCAATTTGGCCCGCTGTTTAAAATTACTGCCCATCTCTGCCTTAGAACCTTTGCATGCACTTGGAATTGTATCTTCCATATGTCGCTTGCCCATCTTAGACGACTTCAAGGGGACAGAAACGGATCTTTCATACCTATATCTGATGAGGGCAATGAGGAAGCCAGGCTCATATGCTCATTTTAGTGAATGCTAACCTAAATGAATGGGATAAGGCCGAAAAATAATTACATGAGTGACACGAAGCTTCCAGAAATTACACGTAGGCGGGGGCAAGACCGGAGGAGAGAAGACAAAAGAAGAACACTGCACCACCCTCTCTCTCTTCTTGGTGAAATCAGAAATGTCCTTTTTAGCTACCATACTCTTCAGATGTTCCGCAGTTTCTTCAGGGCTGAATGGGGGGGATATAATTTTGTTAAATGCAAGCCAACAAGAAATCTGCAAGCGAAATTCATGAAAGAACAGATATGGATATACTTGTACCAAGTTTTTTTAAGAATGTTTAACAACCTCTTTCACCCTTTGCTGGGTCTAAATGGGCACGAAAAGGATAATGAGAGATTTAAAAGATGACCCAAGAGAGAACGCCCCCTTCTCTTGGGGCAATGGGGCCAGGAGAGGGTGCTGCTACTGGAGGGTTTAGTTCTAGTCACTGGTAGGTGCATTTGAAGTGTATAGAGAGGAGCAAGCTTGTAATTAAAAGGATAATAGAGCATGAAAAAAGTGGATAGAGAGAATGAGTGGATGTGGGTAGGCTGAAAGAATGGGTGTAGTGACTCGAGGGTTGTTTTAAAGCCCACAATGTAAAAAATATGGGCCAAGATGAAGAAGGGTGTGGAGACGTAGGTGGAAAGGGGCTGGACATTGGGGTGGCGTTGCTAGGGTTTGAGGATGCTCCACCCTTGGTCACACTAAAAAGTGAAACTGGATTGTATTTTTGAAAAAGAAAAGATAAGAAATATGTCCAAAAATACTTTGAAGAGCACTCATTATCCTTCCTGTCATCACAACACAACATGTGCAGTGTGCACTCTTCTTCATTTTAGAGCCCTGCCGAATGGCAACTCATATCTACATACCACTGACATGGAATGGGTCTGTGGTTACATTTATGTGACAAAGGCTACAGTGTCACATAAATTAACCTTTGTCACAAAATAAGGCTATATTAATGAGACAAAGGCTACATTTATGTAAAAAAAAAGCTATATTAATGCAACAAAGGTTACATTTATATCACAAAGGCTACATTTCTGTTACAAAGGCTACATTTATGTAACAAAGGCTACATTTCTGTGACAAAAGTTACATTTATATGACACAGGCAATATTATGAGACAAAGGTTACATTTATATAACAAAGGCTACATTTATGAAACAAAGGCTATATTAAAGAGACAAAGGCTACATTTATGTAACAAAGGCTACATCTATGAGACGAAGGTGTCCAAACCTGAGAAGTTGAAGATGTAAGGTTTGCTTGATGCGGTGGATGTGCTTCATTTTCAGAGCGAGATACATGGCTGTTGGGTATTCACCAGGAATAGACTTCATCTGCTCTTCATGGAGTTTTTTCCTCGGGAAGGTGATATATGCCCTATAATGCAATACCATCTTTTTAGAAGGAAGATGGATATAATCTCATCAAGACAATTACCCCCCCCCCCCCCCCACCGATAGATGTTAGTGAGATGACAAAATGAAATGCATTCATGGGATTATTATGTCCTGACTCCAAACCCAGTGTCCATGCCAATTCCAATGATGGATAGAGCTGGCACCACAATACGGGTTATTTTACTTTCTCACAATAGCTAACGGGAGGGATTTTATTTTTTTTTAAAGGGGTTATCTGGCAACTGCCCACTTGGGCATAAGTCGCCGCAAACAAACAGCCCAGTTCTAGGCTACTTTAAAATAAAAATTAAAAAAAAGAAGGTAAAATGATAATTAGGAAGCAAGCTCCAGCGTCGGGGGAGGTCCCCCTCCCCAGGCGCAGGAGCGTGCGACTTACAAAGAAAACCAATAACAAAAAACAACAAAATGTAATTAGATAAAAGGGAGAAGGCCGGCCTCCCCTCAAAAGTCAACAAGTCAATGTGCACGCACTTGTACCGAGTACAAGGGACAGGCGGTAGCGACCCCACCCATCCAGGTACCGAGACAGGTAACGTGCGCGAAGATCACCCAGACTGGGACATTCAACAAGAATGAGCCAAACAGTCTGGGAAACGACGCAGTCCTCACAATAGGGCGCAGGCGAGCGCTCCATCAAATAGCGATGCGTCACACGAGTGTGTCCGATTCGGAGACGACAGAAAGCGACCTGAAGCCGTCGCGGCCTTGGTGGATAGGTCCATGGTAACAGTCGTGGCGCAATGACACGCAACTTTAAGTTCCCTTTGACCGTATCCCATCTTCTTTGCCAAGCAGTACGAAGAGCTGCCCGTATTCCTGCCATGTAGTCGGTGTGAGGAAGAGCGAAACGCTGGTCCGGTGGAAGAGTCCTCGCGGACTCTTTGGCGCCCTAATCGGTGCGCTCATTCCCCGCAATTCCTACATGTCCAGGAACCCAGCAGAAGATAATCTCGACATCCGCCCGGCTCGCCAAAATCGTGGCGTCACGGATATCGCGAACCAGGGGATGCAGTGATTCCAATGTCCCGAGAGCACTCAGGGCGCTTTGTGAGTCGCTATAGATCACAATCCGGTCTCCGAACCGGGCACGTCGCGTAATCTCCCGTACCGAGTGGTGTATTGCCACCAGCTCAGCCGTGAAGACAGACGCAGCGCCTGGCAGAGCCCCGCTGACTTCAAACAGAGGGGATACGGCGTGGAAGCCGACCCCCTCTTGGGACTTGGAGCCATCCGTATACACTGGCACAGTTCCAGCGTGACACGAGGTGTGCTCCAAAAAAGTCAAACGCAATACTCCGGCCGCTGTACAAGCTTTTGGAGCAGAGGCGTGGCGACAAATAGCCAAATGTGGTACCCTCCAGGGTGGCGTCTTGGGCAGAAACAGGGGTGCCACCGGCCCGAGAGCTATACCTAGCTCTGGAAGGAGTTTCCTGGCCCTAAACCCAAAGGCCTTAGGGTATGTCTGCCGTCTCTCGGCGGCATTGGGCCCGTCAAGATCAGCTGCGGATGCAGTGAGAGCTGTTGGCGACAGAAGGAGGCGCCGGGCTCGCGCGTACAGGCGAGTGACGCACTGTACGCGGCGTAGTCTCTCTCAATGGGAAAAGTGCGGAAGGCACCGGTCGCAAGGCGAAGGCCGGTGTGGTGGATCGAGTCAACCTTCTGCAATAAACGCTCGGTTGTGGATGCATAAAACTCGCATCCATAGTCGAGCTTCGAACGAACAAAGGATCAATAAAAAAAGTAAGGCAGTAGACCTATATGCACCCCAAGCGCTGAACGTTACGGAACGGAGAATATCCATAGCGCGGGTACAAGAGACCCTAAGGCTGCGAGTATGAGCCTCCCAGGTGAGGCGTAGGTCAAATACAAGACCAAGGAAACGGTGCGATTCAACCACTTCCAGGCGCACCCCATTAAGAAACAAATCTGGGTCGGGGTGAAGCCGTGGATGGCGGCAAAAGTGCACCACCTTAGTCTTGGCCAAAGAAAACCGAAACCTGTGCGCTTCGGAATAGCGAGAGACGCGGTTCAATGCCTGTTGGAGTCGACGCTCCAGAGTTGGGATCTGGGCCGTGCCAAAAGAGATCGAAAGGTCTTCCACGTAGAGCGTAACGAGAACATCTCCCGGCAGCACCGAGGTGATGCCGTTGATACTCAGGGCAAAGAGTGCGACACTGAGGACACTTCTCTGCGGGACACCCTCTTCCTGCTCCTTTGGGCTGGAGGGCGCTCCCCCCACCCGTAGGCGGAATCGACGATCTCGCAAAAATAAAGATATAAAAATTGGGAGGCGTCCCCTCGCCCACCTCGTATGGAGAGTCTCCATGATACCGTATCGCCATGCGGTATCATAGGCCTTCTCCAGATCGAAAAACACCGTGGCGCAAGAGGTTAGATAGATTGGGCGGAAACCGGCCGGAGTAGAGTGATCTCTCCCCGCTTTGCGAAAGGCGAGCACATTAGCGATTCGCCAGGAATCTGGGAGGAGACCCTCTACCCAGATCCTGTTGAACAAATCTAACAGAAAGGCCATGCCTCCCTCACCCAGGTGTCGAAGCATGGCGCACACGACATCGTCCGGACCATGGGCGGTGTCCGCGCACGAAGCGAGAGCGGAACGCAACTCACTCACAGTAAACTTGTCGTTGAAGGGTTCTCCGCCTCTGGAGGTAAAGTCCAGCCAGCGGCCTTCCGCGACATCACGACGTGCATTGAATGCTGGCGGAGCAGCATCCCGGCTAGAGAATGCGGAAAAAGCGGTCGCTAAAGATTCCGCCACGGACGCGGGGTCCGAGATTGCGGTCCTATTCTCCTGAGAAGGGGAGGGAAGTCCTGGGAGAACTTGCCCCGAATCCTTTTGACTCGCTTCCACACCTCAGCTAATGGGGTCTTCCCGTTAAGTGAAGACACGTATGCCCGCCAAGAAGAGCGGCGGGGGGGCTTCGAAATATACCGGAACCTAGCCCCAGCCCGACGAAATTCATCGACAGTGAAATCGTTCGGGCGGCGGTTATAGCGCATGTAGGCATAACGCTTCTGTTTGAGGGCCGTCTCACACTCGGCCGACCACCATGGGAGTGGTCGGCGTGCAAAACGGCCAGACGTCCTAGGAATAGTAGTCAGGCCCACGGCGATGAGGTTGCCGGAGAACTCAACGGCCTCATCTACCGACCTAAACTCCTCGACTGAGATAGAGAATTCAGTCATTTCCTGAAATGCAGGCCACCGCGCCCGCGCCAAGCACCACCGAGGTGGTCTCTCAGGCGGCAGTTGCCCTGAAAATCATATTTGAATGGGAAAGTGATCACTACCATGGAGGTCATCGACCACCTCCCAATCAAAATCAGGCTGTGCATCCGAAGAGCACAAAGATAGCTCTAGGCAAGAAAATGAAGCGGTTCTCGGACAGTGATGCGTAAACTCATCCACGTTTAGGACTCCCATCTCAAGCTCTTCGATCAGATCGGCAAGGACTTGTCCCCTGGGATTTATGGAGTAATCGCCCCAGAGAGGATGCCTGCCGTTCAGATCTCCAAGCAAGAGATAGGGCCTCGGCAACCGTGCCACGACGCGGCGGAAGTCCCCCGCGTCGATGTCAGCTGACGGTGGAATGTACGCAGAAATGATAGTATACCTCCTATCCAGGTGCAGCTGCACAGCCACTGCCTGAAAGGAGGTATGTAAAGTGAAATGAAGAAATGAGAAATCATGCCGGGTGTAAACCGCGCATCCCCCAGCCTGACCATCTTGTGGTGGTGGGGTCACAAGACCCTTATACTCCGGGAGGGCGGGCAGGGAGCATGCGCCTAGCATGGTCTCCTGCAGAAAAATAGCTAACGGGGAACGGGACGAGACGAGCCTCTGCAGCTCCTCCCAGTTGGCCCGGTGTCCACGGCAATTCCATTGAAGGAATATGCCCTCCAGACCTAGCTCGGAGGAGACGCGGGGGCTCTCTTCGAACAGAAGACCCTCACGGGAATGGCCGTACGCTTCCCGGAGGCAGAACCCCTGGCACTGTTGGCCGGACAAGGCGCTGTCGCCTTCGAGGATTTAATGGGGGAGGTTAGGCTCGTCATGCGAGTCTTTTCCTCCCTCCAACTCGAAACCTTAGGCGGGCGTTGCGGCTTCGGAGGCGGGGGGGGGCCCTTTTTTCGAGGAACCACTGTCTCCGAGCCACTCAGCCCACCACTAGGCGTGGGCGAAGGAGCCGAAGCTCCTTTCTTGCTGTCCTCCTTTCGGGGGACAGCTTTAGGAACCCCAGAAGATGGCCTGGAGACCAACTTAAGGGGTGTTACCCCCTGTGACTCCCTGCAATTGACACACTTGGCCACACACGATTTGGACTTATCGTGTGCGACCTTGGAGCAATTTACACAGACTTCGGGTCACCCGACTTTGCACGTCTACATGAGCGATTCGTATGGCCGAAGCGGTGACAGTAATAGCACCGCCGCGGAAGTGGCACGAATGCCTTCACGCGGTAGCGGTACCAACCGGCACGCACCGACTCAGGGAGCTTATCACAGTAGAACGTGACAAAGAGTGTAGGGGTGGGTCTCGAGGGCCCTCCCTGTTTTCTCATCACACGTTCGACATTGATTGCCCCATGGTCGGCCAGCTCTAAGGTGATGTCCTCTATGGAGTAGTCAACGAGTTCCCTCGCATAAACTACTCCTTTCATAAAGTTCATGGTAGAGTGAGGCGTCACACTCACCGGGGTGCCATGAAGTGTCCGAAGAGCACTTATCTTGGCCGCCTCGGCGGGATTCGCCGCATTCGCCAGAAGGCTCCCGTCCGAGAAACGGGTCACCTTCGGCTCTCTACCAATTACATTAGCTAATGCTGTCCTTTGATGGATCATGTTGCCCTTGGCCAACATGAACGAGGAAGCGTTTAAAGCCAGCGGGCTCAAAAACGCCAGGTAGCGCTCTTTTCGTCTTAGTCGGGGGCTCCGCACCCAGGGGGGTAGAGGGGCCGGATGTGCCGATCTTGGCTTGGTCGCTTACCAAAGTGGCAGCAGACCCATCCGTCCCCGCGGATGTAGAGGAGCCCAGAGTCTTTTTAGTCTTTTTCTTTTTAGGAGGAGGGCGGGGAATGAACCCACTTCTCCCCTCCGCCGGCAGGAGCACCCAGGCAAGATGGACTGGCAATTGTAAGGGCACCGGTCGGAGGAAATCCCTCCCCTCCTTGTACTGCCTCGGAAACCCTAGCCATTTGAGGAGGACCTTGCATAGGGGTGGATTCGGGTTCGGTGCTTGGCGCCGATCCTAGATTCCACCCCATGGAAGGCCCTACCGTCTGAGGCTGGGTTGCCTCAAGGACCATGTCTATTCAGGGGGGGCCTTCAGTTGGCCACCCCCCCCAGGACATTGCAGGTCCTGTTGGCAGCATTGTCACTTGTCACGTGTGGGGAGGCACAGGCCTTGACCCCGCAAGGTTCACTATTCTTGCCAGCAGGTCTTTTGAGAGAAGCAACCGAAGGGGCCTGGCTTCCCTCTTCCCCCTAAGACGGTTTGCCCTACCGAGCCGCTTCACTGGGGAGCGGTCGGCTATGGGCAGTCTGCTGGCTTTCTTGGCAGTCCCCTTGGAAAGAAAAGGGGGGACTGCCGCTGGAGAAGGGGAGGTGCCCGAAAGCACCTCCAGAGAAAGGGGTGAGGGGGAGTCCCCTACACCCGTAGGTGAAGGAGGGAGGGGGACCTCCATTTTCCCTGTGGAGCTTCCCGAGGGTGGCTCCGACGTTGGATGTGGGAAAATTAAGGGGATTTTGTTTTTTTTAATACTCATCATTGGGCATGGTGACCCTCTTTTAATTACGGGATACAATAGCTCATCACCCCTCGCAGTAGCCTGCTATGCAAGGGGTGCGTATGGGCCTAACAGAGCCAGGTGCCGCAAATTAAGGCCACCCCTCCCACCTGGTGACCTGGCAGCCTTTCAGCATGGCGGCTCCATCTTGGGCCCATCATAAAACCGATAGTGTGTGGAGAAAAGGAAAGGTGATTTGAGGAAGGTGTGGGTGGGGATGAAGCAGGTTGTTAAAAACCAACCACCCCAGACCAGAGATCAGGGGTTAGGGAACTTTGTTCCCTTCCCCCTCAGCCCCGATCCGGGACTGTTGGCTGAGAAGAAGGTCAGCATCTACCCTGTGAAATTAGAGGCTGACCAGAGAAAGTTGTGGGAGAGGTTGTTGGGGAAGTGAGGAAGTAGGTGAGAAATACAGGCTATCTGAAGGAAAGAAGAGAGGCTAAGCTGGGGCCTGACGAAGCGCTGGATCCCGTCAGCACGGCAGCCAGGATGGCAAATTACCACGCCCCTTACGGGGATAATGGGAGGGAAGTGGGAGGGTGGGGTATTTGTGCTAAGATACCATTTGAAAGGGTATGATGCGTTTCAAGTGTTATGGCTTTATGATAAACCACTGAGTGTAATCACAACTGATGCCTTTAAGTTGAGTAATGTGCATGAACAAGTCAAAGGTCAAAGTGTGCGACAGGTATATAACAGAGGGTGATTTCAGCTTCCCAAATTTATTTCTCTCTCACTCATTTTTACATTCTCTGCACTTAGAGCTGTTGCTAGCCGAATGGATATGGCGTTGGTCCACTAACGTCGCGCTACTGGGGTCGATTCCGGCAAGAGTGGAAACAAACATCAGTGCTGTGAAAGATTTGGCTACCAAATGGGATGGATCTTCACTTCTTATCATTGCACATATAGCCAATTATAAGACTGCTTTCTTTTATCTCCCATCTTTGCAACACAACACACACACACTGTTCCAAGAAATCCTGCTGATGAGTATCTATATCCACATACCTCTAATGAAGGTTGCACCTGAATGCTGTTTGGTGTCAAAACTATACTTCCTGGCACCTCTCCCCAAAGAGGACCAGCCCCTGTTGCCCTCAGACTCACCAGTGATTGTCATACCTACCTTTATGTCTATTTCATTATCCAGTCGGGATCCACCTGTATAAAGGCAAGTTAGCAAACCACTATTACTACTACACCTTAAGCATTGAGACAATGATGAGTTGAATAGATAAAAAACAATGATTGTAACAAGATCTGACTGACATTACTATGTAGTGGGAATGGAATGGCCCTCCTACAAGCCCCCAAGAGTTCTCTTCCCCTTCCGCAAATTATAATAATGCAAATATTCACCCACAAAATGGAGGTCAAAAAAAGAGTCAGTGAGGAATGAACTGTTGGCATTTCAGGTGAGCGCTGAGGGAAGTTTTTTCTCTTGAATTCATAGCCAAATACAAACGAGGGTGTATCATGCAGAAAGTGGGTAAGAGAAGATCTGTAAAGTGACGATGGAGGTCGTGCAAATGAGTGGAAGATATATAGCCACAGATTCTTCTGTAGGCATTAGGGCAGAGGGGGTAAAATGTGGGTGTTGGGGACCAAGAGGACAGACAATACCCTGGGTACGTAAAAAGTTGATTTTTTTTTTTAATTACCCCCCTCCTGGTGACTGCCTATTTGGGCATAAGTAGCCATAATTCCTTCAAAAGTCTAATATTAGGAAAGATTAAAAAAAAAAACATGTAAAAGGCACCTCCCCATAAAAAAGGAAGTTCTGGCATTGGGCGGAGGCCCGCCGCCTTCCCCCAATGAAGGTAAATGGGTCCAATACCAAAGAGAGTAAAATAAAATGGATTTTTTTTCTAAGGGAGAGGAAGCATCTGGCGACAGACACTGAGACTCCCCATGTAAAGCCTCGCCACTACTCCTATTTTCTTTGTTCACAAAGCTGTATGGAGCTCTTACCTTTATGTGGAACAAATAAGTCATGTACTCCTTATGGAGTAGTAGAAAGCTAACAAATATTCCCATGTCTGAGCCTGAAATTGGCAGAGATGCTAGGTTGGAAGCTCACTCTGGATTAATAATCCCACAAATGCATTAAATTACCTAGTATTGTTTCGAGTGATGTCAGCATCAACCTACCCTTTGGATGGTGTATTCTATAACTTTTTTTCTCTAATTCAAAAACCACTGATTATTCCGCCATCTTGATGCAAACCAACAATGGCAAGTAATAGGAGAATATAGAGGGTGCGTTAGTATTTTGAAGAGATCACTTTGAATAGCTTTCTTATAACTAATTTAAAGGAAAATAATTATCAGATTAATAATGAATAACATTAAAGTGTAGAAGCAAATGAAAAGAGATGCTGTAATCTGTAATTGTTGCCATAAAAATTTAGCATAATAAGACAGATTTCTATCTTTCTGAAGGTTGCATGATCCATTGTTACCAGAGTTAGAAAAGACCTGGAAGCTGCTGATAGGGATACAAAATTAGAAGCAAAATGCAAAAGACATGCAAAAGGTTCTAATACCGACACAACCTAAAAATTTGTGTAGAAAGTACTGGAAAAATTCAAGAAAACCCTGGAAAGTCAATCAGAGCACTTGCAAAGAACTTCCAAGGTTTCAGAATGTCCCATCAGAAGAGTTGTGCATGAAGATATTCGTCATAAGTTGTATGTGATGCAGAGAAATGAGTTATATCATGGAAATGAAAGAGAATCATTTAATCTATGCAACACGCTTGCTTTCTATATTGAAACATCAAGAACTGGAATGCTTTGTTTTTTCTCTAATGAGAAAAACTTTAACCAGAACCAAAAGGTAAACTCAAGGAATGACAGATGGTTATACAAAGTACCAAGAGAGGTTCCAACTGTACTGCATCCCAAGTTTCCAGCAAGTGTGATGGTCCTGGGAGTTACTAGCAGTGAGGTAGATGTCATGCCTACACAGAGGTTTTGGAGAAAGTTGTGATGCCCTAAATAGACAAGAGTATGCAATGGAAGACCTTACATCTTCCAACAAAACTGAACCATCTCATAAGTCTTGAATAACCCAAGCATGCATGTGCGCCAATTTCCACAACCATGTTCTTCATATGGGGTATCATCGATAGAGATTAATCACTCCCCCCCCCCCTATAACACCATTCAATCTCTCAAGTTGCTATAAAGACTACAAAATTGATAAAGATCATCTGATTCAGGTTAATGTTGGATTTGTTGAATAAGCACATTATAAGGATTTTAAAAATTATTTGTACCAAATTTTCATTTAAATGCAACTTTTCTCTACACTATGCATATTTTTCTACATTACTACAAATGACCTCAAAATAATGATGGACCCTGAAGTTAAATGGACAATTTCAACAAATCAAACATAGGTGAATCATCTAAAGAAAGAAAATACTGCCAGTGTCCTACTTGCTGCCTTCATAGGAGACTTTTAGGTTGTTTGAGCAGTTCTTAAACAGAGTTTTGATTTGGTTGTCATACAGGAAATTGGTTTCTGTAGGTAACCCGCTCACCACCAGAGATGAGAAAGGGTCGTGCCCACTGAGTTCCCGGCAAATGGTCATCTCATAGTCATCAGGCACAGAGTGTTGGAAGTAGTTGGGGTAGAAGGCCCCAGCGATGCAAATCTGAGGAAACAAAACCATTGGGAATGTAAACATTAATTTTTTGCAAGGTTAAAAGTGGAGAATAGAAATAAGTGTTATCAGAAATTTATTCCCTGGAAAGTACCAAACAGTTTCCCTGTTCTGACATAAAGGAGTTGGTTTTCATTCACTTTTACCTACATTTAACCAATATTCATTCATGTGGTTACACTTTTTGTCATTTTGTACCCAGTATTCCTATCCACCATCTACAGTTGATGTAGGAAGAGGAGCACCAGTCCCCTTTTAACATCTTAAGTGGTGGCTGACAACGAGGGTAAGGCCAATGATAAAGTGACTATGACCTGACCACAGCACCTGGATGCACTCATGGTATGGGACCACCTTGCTTGGATGCAATCTGTGCAATTAAACTTCAGTTGAACTCTCACTTCTTAACTGGCATGAATGAGTGCGAGCACAGGGGTGGGAAGCTATAAAATTCCCACAGCATGCAACAGCCTCCCTCCACGCGAACCTGGTCCCTCAGGACTGTCTTACAGAAGGTGCAGCCTCACATAATTGGCTTTCTCCCTTAATCTCCCAAGCGGTTGGGGAAAGCAGAGGTCTCTACCCCACCTCCTTGTAGGAGCCCATCTGGCGACTACCTACTTCGGCATAAGTCGCTGTACACAACACAGCCTACAACTAGGCTGTATTAAAAAACAAATAAAAAAACTCCCAAGTAATATATAAATAACAAATAACCAATAAAAAAGGACAAATGTTAAAAAAATAATGAGAAAAAACAAAAAGGCAAGAAGGAAGCATGCTCCGGCATCGGTGGTATGCCCACCTCGCCCCCTGGGCACAGGAACATGTGACCTGCGTGCTTTCTTGGCAGTTCCTTCTGAAAGAAAAGGAGGGACTGTCGCTGGAAACGAGCCTCCAGAGAAGGGGGTGAGGGGGAGTCCCCTACACCAGTAGGCCTGGCAGAGGAGTAAGCCTCCTTTCGGGTAGAAGAAATTTAGAGGGTCCCCTGATAAAACACAGGGGAGGGGGGCAATTTTTGCAGTGGAGCAGACTGAAGGGGAAGGGGGGGGGGAGTATTTAAATTATCATTGGGCATGGTGACCCTGTAATTGTCACAGGATGCAAACGCTCATCAGCCCACGCAGAAGCCCCCTCTGCGAGGGGTGAACACAGGGCTGGCCGAACCATGTGCCACCATTTAAGGTCACTCCTCCTACCTAGTAACATGGCAGCCCATATGCATGGTGGCTCCACCTTGGACACGGCGTAAAATTGAGAGAAAGGAGGAAGAAAGGGTATGTGAGGAAGGTGTGGGCGGGATGAAGCAAGTCATTAAAAACCCACCTCAAGTTGGAGCTCAGGGGTGAGGGAACGTTATTCCCTCACCCCTCAGCCCCAATCAGGGATAGTTGGGTGAGAGGAAGCTGGTCGGCCTCTACCCTGTGAAATTAGAGGGTGACCAGAGAAAGTTGTGGGAGAGGTTGTAGGGAAAGTTGAGGGAGAAGTTGTATGGAAAGTGAGGAAGCAGGGTAAAAACACGTCAGAAAGGGGAAGAGGCTAAGCTGGGGCCAGACAGGGCGCTGAGTCCCGTCAGCACGACCGTCAAGAAGGCAAATTGCCCCGCCCCTTACGGGAAGCAGAGGTCTTCAGGTCCTAGGGAGCAATGCAACAACAACAGAGCAGAAGCTTCCCCGCACTCAATCAAAAAAGCGTTGCCTCTCTCGATTGTATCCGATTCTGACACAACAGAAAATGACTTGGAGAGCATTGGAGGTAAGTCTAAAGGAAAAGTAGGTGTGCAATAGCACCCAACTTTAAATTCCCTATCCACTGTCTCCCAATTTCTTGGCCATGAAGCCAGAAGGGCTGAGCAGATTCCTGCCATGTAATCAAAGAGGGAGAGCAAAATGCCAGTCTTGCTGCTCAGTCTGTACAGACAGCCTGGCTTACTCAGTAAACTTGTTCCCAACAAGCCACCTTTACATATCCAGAAACCCAACAGAAATCAATCTTCCTGAGACGCAGCAGACAAAATTGTGGATACTGCAAATCAGTGTAATTGAAGAAGCAATGCCTCCATGACATACCATGATCTGTGTTTTTATTTTTTTTATTTTTATTTAAGGGGCTATCTGGCGACTGCCGACTTAGGCATAAGTCGCCGTAAACAAACAGCCTAGTTCTAGGCTACTTTAAAAATTGAACAGGAAACAACAATAAAAAGAAATAACAATAACAAAACAAAAACAGTAACAAAAACAACAATTAAACCTGGTTAAATGAAAGGGAGAAGGCCGGCCTCCCCCCAAAAGTCAACAAGTCCACCAGTCAAAGTGCACGCACTCATCCCGAGTACAAGGGACAGGCGGTAGCGACCCCGACCATCCCGGTACCGGGACAGGTGCCGTGCGCGAAGATCACCCAGACTGGGACATTCTACAAGAATGTGCCGAACAGTCTGGGGGACGACGCAGTCGTTGCAATAGGGCGCAGGCGAGCGCTCCATCAAATAGCGATGCGTCACACGAGTGTGCCCGATTCGGAGACGACAGAAAGCAACCTGAAGCCGCCGTGGCATTGGAGGATAGGTCCATGGGAACAGTCGCGGCGCAATGGCACGCAACTTTAAGTTCCCTTCGACTGTCTCCCATCTTCTTTGCCAAGCAGTCCGAAGAGCTGCCCGTATTCCTGCCATGTAGTCGGTGTGAGGAAGGGCGAAGCATGATCTGTGTGTGAGTTGCTATGAATGATAAAAGGGCTTAAGAGTTGGGAGCACAGGCACAGTAAAAACAGTTCAGAGGTGGTATCCTTGGCACAAACATATGCATGGATGGCCCAAGCTATGTCAAAGTTTGCCCAACACTAAATCTGAAAGGCTTAAGGCACAATTGGCATCTCTCATTGGCATATTCACAGTTGAGATTTGCTGCTAAGTAAATGAGAGCCATGGGTGATGAGAAGTGCTGGACTCATGTGTACAAGGAATTACATTATGCATGCCGTAGAGACAGGCATACCCTTTATGAGGCTCTCTAAAGAGGAGGGGTGGGAGACTGGTATGGTGGCTCAAATCTACCTTTCGCAGTAGACTTACAGATGTGGAGGAATAAGACTTGAACCTGTAGTCTAGTTAAAGCAAACAAAGGTAGATAAGTAAAGGGGTCGTCCTATCAGCTCCAATGTTAACAATTTGCATAGTGCAGGTGTAAGAGTTCCTAAGACTGCAAATATGCATCTGCTGGGTGAGGCGTCGATTGAACAAGGCCAAGGAATTGCTCATATTCCACCACATCCAGGAACAGGTTGGATGGTGCCTCTGATGGCAACAGAATTGCACCTTTGTCTGGGTTCAGAGCTTGTTGGAATCATCACTTGAAGTAGAAATTTGAGTGGCAGCACCAAAGTGATACTATTGATGTTCAGGGCAAAGAGACTTGACACTTCCCTGAGGAACACACCCTTCTTGCCGAATGGGCCTGGAGGTTTCCCCTGCCCGTATGTGGAGTGGAAATGATGCTCTTGAACAAACTTAGACAAGAATATTGGGAGGTGTCCCCTTGCTCTCATAGCATGGAGGGTTTCCAAGCTCTATCATTGGCCTTTTCCAGATCGACAAATACAGTGGCAAATGCTGCATACAAAGGAAGGCAGAGCAGAATATCAAAGTGGAGTAGAACTTATGGAAACTGCACTGTTCAAGAGACAGGTCACCTTTGTTATCCAAGAAATAAGCTAACCTGACATTTACCGCTTTCCTCATTAACTAGCATACTCAAGAGGTTAGAGAAATAAACAGTTGGGTTGGAATGAGAAAATCAAGCACAGTAGCTATTGGTCAAGAGTCTAGAAAGATACTTTCCAATCAGATTGTGCTGAACAAAGTTAGCAGTCTATACCTGGCTCACAAAGTATTGAAGTATATCATTCAGTGGAAGAAGCGAGACAAAACAAAGCTCATTTAACAAAAATGAGTCATTGATGAGTTCACTCCCTGTGGAGGTGAAGTCCAGTCGCTGAACCTTAGCATCCAGGCAGCTGAGTTGAAATGCTGTTGTAGCACCATTCCAGTGTGAGAATGCAGACAATGCAGGAGTTAAGGATTTCGCCAAGGAAACGGGGTCCGAGATGACACCCCCACCTACCTGGGGGACAAGAGGGCTTCTCACATTTAGTGACATGTACTTCGGTCAAGAAGAGAGCCAAACATGCATCAAAATGAAATTAATCTCTCCCTCAGCCATGAAATATAGTGTACTTGCCCCTACAGCTCTTGTAGCAATTCTGAGAACTGTCCCACATCAACTGACCACCAGGGAATTGAATGCCATGCAAAAAACGGTCATGGTTTCGAGAGAAATGAGGGTGTTGGAGAAAACTCAATGGCCTCATCTACCGACCTAAACTCCCAATATAGACCACTGCGCCCAATCCATACATCACCTAGCTGGCCTATTGGATGACAGCAACCTGACTAAAGATTATTTAAATGGCAAAGTGATTATTGTAAAGTAATCAACCACCCCTATCCAAATTCTGCATGAGCACAGGGACAGATCCTGTAAAGAAAATGAAGCAATTCTTAAACAGTGGTATGTGCACCCATCCACATTAAGGACACCAATCTCCAATTCTTGATTCAGGTACTTAGGACCTGATCCCTGGGAGTGATCGTGTAATCCCTACCGAAGAGGTGCCTAACATTTAATTCCCAGAGAAGAAAGGGACCCAGCAACCGTTTTATGACATGACAATTCCATCCGCCTCAAGGTAGTCTGGCAGTGGGATTTAGGTACAGCTGCACTGCTACCGCCTGCAAGGAGGTAATTAGAGGCAAAGAGTGAACGGAGACAACCCACCTGGTGTAAAAAGCTTCCCTGCCCAGGGTAAAGGGGAGCCCCTTTCCAAAGCGAGATAAGTGAGGGAGAAACCCCCTCATCATCAGGAGATTGTTTTTTATAACTTTTATGCAATAGGAGGGCAAAAAGAGCTTTTCTTTTTAAAACAGGGGACACACATGCTTAATGCCCACCCTGGTTGCTCATTCTAAGGGAAGGTAGGGTGCATAAGGGTATAAGGCCACCAAATGAACCAACTTAACACCTCTCCAGTCCAGTGGCCAAACATTCTGTGGCATGCCAATGGGACTAGGACAAAAAAGTATAACCTCCAAATTGTAAAGGTTTTACCTTTGATCTCCACTCATTTGACATTCCTTATTTCTCCATAGGGACCTGCTGATTAATCTAGATTCTGAACCACAATGTTTGGTAGCTGCTGTGAAGGCGATCTGAATTGGGACACCATCCAGTGACTTACTACACCCAATGTGGCTCAACTTTGATGAAATTGGAAGTATGTTTCCACTCAGCTAAGCCTTAACCCAGTGGTTTTCAGTTAGTTGGCTAGAGCCAACTAACGGTGTTGTGGGAGCGACCAGGAAATAATTTTTAAAAGGCCTAAATAGAAAAAAAAGTATAAAATATATAGAAAAAAATCTAACAACACTATATTGAAACTAGATTCTTTGCATTGTGCAACATAAAAACAAAAGGAGAAAGATTGGAGACAGTGAATGAAGAAATGAGAATTGCCTTGTCAACTAAACATCCTAATAAATATTAAAGAATTATGTTATAATCATCAAGCTCAAATTTCCCATTAAACTTTTTAAAAGTAATATTTATTTATTTTCAAAATTTTGTTTTATTTCAATTAAATAAGGTTAAATGTCAATCGTGGTTAATTTTGAAGTGATTTCCAAGTAATTAAGTATGAGTAATTATACATAAATTATATTGGGCTGCTTCCTGAGGACAAGTAGGGTGCCACTATCGTAAAAAGGTTGAAAACCATTGCCATAGCCCATAGGGTACTAGGAGAGAAAAGGAAAAGGAAGACAGAAGGCAGTTAACCTACACACCAAACCGCCAGAACCAAGAAGCAATGGTATTTGATTGAATCACCAGCGAGAAAGAGGCGAGTTTATCATTGATAAGATGAACATGGTGCAACCCAATGGGATGTGGTGAATATGGAATATTTAGAGATGAAAGAAAGAAAATGAGAACTAAAAAATAGAAAGTGAAAATAATCAAGGAGTCAAGGATAACTTACCGGTGGGCGACCTTTAGGAAGGCTACCACACTACCTGTGTGGGTCCATAAGTCCCGATAGTGTGTTTGTGTGAGGTTTGGACAGTTCAATGTTGTCTGGTTTGGGGTGAATCCAGTGCATGTTAGTGTTCGGACAAAGTTTATTCTGTTTATATTTTTTGAAATATAGTGGAGTTTAGTGGAGTGATCCAACCTGAGATAGGATTACTTATTGTTCTATAATAATTGAAAATCACATGACATGTGATATATAATAAATGTATTTTAAAGGCCCAAAGAAATGAAAACTGATAACAACTCAGGAAAAATGCTAAGGAAATTATTATTACGTGTACCATTAAAGCTTAAGAAAGAAAATGGGATATAGTAACAGAAAAATTAGGGGCAAACTATTTTAATTGTTATAAGGAAATGAATAAAGGAGTTTGGATTTGATCATGTGTCATTAAGCACTCTTCACTAAAATGACCACGCCGCTCATTTTAGCGAAGAACGCTTAATGATACAGGTTCAAATTCAATTCCTTTATTCATTTTCTTTTAACAGTTAAAATAGTTTGCCCCTATTTTTCTGTTACTATATCTCCCATTTTCTTTCTTAAGCTTTAATGGTACATGTAATAATAATTTCCTTAGCAGTTTTCTGGGTTGTGTTACCAGTTTTTATTTCTTTGAGCCATTATTGTTCTATGCATGATTTCTCTGATTGGTTTATTAAAAAAGGAAGGGGGGGGGCTCATTTAAGTGTTTGATGGTAATGTGTTCGAATGTCTTTGGGTGAAGCTAGAGTGGATGTGTTTGATTAAGTTAGGGTTTGGTAGTGGAAGAGAAAGGTAATTGTAGAGGGGTTAGAAACAGTGTGCTGGGGCTTCTTTCTTGTGTATGGGTGGTGAGGGCTTTGCTGTCAGGTAGCGGTTTAAGTGAGGATGGGTTAATTCTCTGCTGAAGTGTTAGGTTCCAATCATGTCAAGGGTGATTTTGATTGGGAGTATTTTTTTTCAGTATGTAGGTGTGGGTGGTGTGTGGTGTGTGTGCATCCTGTGATTATTCTGAGTGCATTGTTTTGTGTGGGATGTGACTACAGTTGGGTGCCATGCTGATGCTGCCTAGTTGAGGGTAGTGAGGATGAATTGTTTGTATAGAGTAGTGAGAGGCTGTTTCTGTTGTCCAAATGTAATGTTTGAGAGGACTTTTAGGATGTTGATTTTTTTGTGGCCTTGTTTGCAATGTTTATGTGGGTTATGAATGCCATGTCGGTATCTGGTGTGAGTCCTAGGAGGACAGAGTTTTTTTTTAGTGGTAGATGTTCTCCGTTTAGTATGATTTTGTGGTGTTTGTTTGATCTGTGATAGTCAGGTGTGAACAACATTACTGTTGATTTGTTGGCTGATACGGTGATGTTATCCAAGTGTTATAGTGTGTTTATATATTGTTAAAGTGTCCTGCTTGCTGTTATGATTGAGGAGTGTTGTGCTGTGAGTGAGATGTCATATGCATAGGTGTTAGGGGTTGATTAATGGGGTTTGTGGTTGTGGGATATGAAGAGGTTGTATAGTAGGGGTGTATATTATGGGGTGGTTGGGTCAACGAGTTATGGGTTTGGTCAGTAACTTTGGTCTGCATGCTAAAGATGAAGTAAATTAGTCCCTTTTTGTCATTTTTGGGGTTTGATGTTTAAGATTTTGTGTGCTAGGATATGTTTTGGTACCGTATTGAAGGATTTGTTTATGTCTATTTGTATATGAGGGGGTAAAGGCTGGTTAAAGCCATAAAGTATGTGTTGTTTGAGGACACCAGATTGAGGGGAATAGTGTTGGTGAGGCAGAGGGGGCTAAAAATTTCTGTGATCGCTGAGATTGTTGTTATGTCTAGATGCTTGAGCGACACCTTCCAAATTGTCACGGCTTTGAAAGAGGAATTCATTCTTCCAAAAAGTTAATTTTATTTCATTTATTCCAGAAAATTTTTCTAAAGCTCCCTTTTAAAGTGGTGAATTATGAAATGTGTGGAAGGTACATGGTACACAGACTTTTTAAGGCCTTCATAATGGGGTAAAACAACATGAAATTACCTTGATAAAGAACGCTTGAATCTCCTTATCCTGAGGACTGGTATCGTGCCTCTTGGTGATCTTTAGTTGATCAAGTCTCTGGTTCAGCTCTTTAACCAGTTTATCTACTTCCCTCAAGGCCTCAAGCTGGATGTACGAACTCCGCGCCCACTCCCTCTCCTTTGAGGATCCCGTAGGGAGGAACTTTCCTCTCAAATTATGGTTTTCCCAAACCTTTGTGAAAAAACAAAAAAATCTTATAGTAATCAAAATGGCTACTAATATCACTGGTTTTAATGACCGATCCAAGGTTGTACAACACTTCTCATAGGCACTTAATAATGAAGATAAGTTGATGGTAGCCAGAGAGACCCTTCTGGTATCAGTCAGGTTCCTAATTCTTCATCCCCAGCACTCTTTTCCATTATGCAAGAAATGAATAGTACCTAATACAACTTTTAAGTCAGTTCTTACTTAGTTGACCAGTCTTTGGCATGGGAGTATGGCTATCACCCAAAACGGTGGTCAGCTGTACAAAGAAGCCAACTAAATGCAACCTCACCCATGAGTGTGACCATGTTGCTGCCTGGTTTAGAATCCATTCTCCTACATAATAAGTCCATGAATACATTCAATATCTTTAAATTAATTTGAAGGACTCACTGGCCTGTATCAACCTTAAATGGACTTATTCTATGGGGGGCTTTTTTCATCACATGGCAGTGGATGCCATACCTATTGAGGTTGTCTTTCTGCCTACAGGATTTAGGGATGATGGCGATGTGCATCTCAGCACTGTCAGCAAACAGGGCACAGCATTGATATCAGGGCCATGACTTCAATTTGGCAAAAGCTCCAGGATATGTCTCAACCACACCTTCCAGTTGCTTTTGGTGAAAGTGTGTCCATCCTCCATGCCTGAGAGGAACTCAGATGTTTAGCCCAGATAGACCTTTCAACACACAATCACTCCCAATCCTACACCTCCCCAAAACAAGCATCATCGCCCTCAAAGCACAAAAAATCTGGGACAAAACGGGCCCACATTATATGTTCGCCTCCTGAAGACTGCCCTGTAAAAATGAACAAGCCACAAGCCATTGTGCAAGTTGCAAAGGCAGGTCCCATTATACAAGCTGTACTAGTTTCCTAACTACTCTTCCTCAATAAACTAACATACCTCACACCTACCACACACACACAAGCCCTGAAACATAGGGATGCACAGAACCTCCAATGTAAACAGGATACATAAAAAATGGAACTCAAAGATTCCTCACCAGCCACAATATACATCTAGCTTTCAGGCAGGATTTTTTTTTTTGTCTGAATGCACAAACCAGTCCCGAGTACAAGGGGCAAATGGTAGCAACCCAACTCATCCCAATAAAGGGACAGGTAATGTGCCCAAAGATCTCGCAGACTGGACATTCAACAAGAATGTGCTGAATAGTCTGGACCCCGGGGGACAACGCAGTTGGTGCAATAAGGTACAGGCAAGCACTCCATCAAATGGTGGTTCGTCCTGCGAGTGTGCCCAATTTGAAGATGACAGAAAGTGACCTGAAGCGTTGTGGCATTGTGGGTAGGTCGAGGGCAACAGTCGTGGCACAAAAGGGGACACCGGCCTGAGAGCTACACCGAGTGACATCACACCAGCATTGACAGGTAGGCTCTCAATCAGGGATGAGCAGAAGACCCCAGGCGACAAGTCGAGACTGGTGTAGTGGATTGAGTCCAGCTTCTATAATACATGCTCAGCTGTGGGTGCATAACACTCATTTGTAGTTAAACTTCGAACAAACAAAGGATCCGTATAAAAGCAAGATAGTAACCCTATCAGCACCCCCAGGTGCTGAAAGTCACAGAACAAATAATGTTCATGGTGAGGGTACAAAAGAACCTAAGGCTGTGAATACAAGCCCCTCAGGTGAGGCACTGGTCGAAAACAATACCAATGAAATAATGTGAATCCACCACTTCCAAGTGAGCCCCATTTAGGCATAAGTCCGGGTCGGGGTGGAGCCATGGATGGCAGCAGAAGTGCACCACCTTAGTCTTGGCCAAGAAAAAAAACCCCTGTGGGCTCTAGAATTGGCATCTGGGCTGCACCAAAAGAGATCGAAAGGTCGTCCATGTAATGTGGCGAGAACATCTTCTGGCAGTACCGAGGTTATACCATTGATACTCAGGGTAAAGAGTGCGAGACTGAGGACACTTTCCTGCAGAACAACCTCTTCCTGCTCCATTGGGCCAGAGAGGGCTCCCTATCTATATTACAAGACTCGAACGCTGGCTACAAAAGAACCAAATTGCCCTCACCTTAAAATCTCTGTCTACTGTCTCAGGATTACACAAGATACAGGACTAAATATCCAACACACAAGAAACATAGTAAACAAAGCTACCACAAAAATCAACACACTGCGAGCACTCATAGTGACTATATTTGGTCAATCTAAGGAATCCATCACTCACACATACAAGCAATCCACTCCTCGCTTGCCTATGCCAAAACAGCCTGGGTTCCAAACTTTGCACCCATCTACCTCAACAGGTTGCATCCACAACACCCTGATTAACCACCTACATCATGAAACAACGGTTGTTCTACTAAAGCAACATCTTGACCTCTAAAGAACACAATTTTTCCATAACACAAAAAACCCAAACCACCTATGCCACTACATGCAAGCCTCACACCACTCTCTTCCACATGACATGCTAAAAACTCATAGAAATTCCTCTACCCCCAACACAACCTCCCATTACACAGTAAGGCATACAATCTCTTCATCCAAACCACCACTTGAATGCCATTCTACCGGACATCAACCCTAAGGAAAGATCTCTCCTACACTATAATGAGTCACCTAAAGTGCTGCACAAGCCTGACTGACCAATATCTGCTTTCACTGCCACCACTTATTTAAAACATGAACAACACAAGCACATCTAAGACAAATCCTACAGACACATCAAATGTGGGAGAACGGTAATGGTCAGCAAAGTCCAACATGGCTGCCAACCTAGGGCAGGGACCCTACCCGGAGGCAACATAAGAAAACTATCTTTATCTCTATGGAATGCAATATCTCCATAATACATGAAACTCAAGCTACCCATGTATTAACTGCAAGATCGACACCATCCTCCAAAAACAAGATTCCAAGAATATACTCCAAAGAATCTTACCTACTTATAACTAGAACACCATTACCTACAAAATTCACTCAAACACAACAAAGCATAACATCCATTATCAAGATCTAAATCACCTCTTGAATGCAATTTTACACAATATCAATCCAGAAGAAACATCCTTCCAACATTATACAAGCATAGTTACCCTGGAAAGTCTTGGGTACAGTCTTCTCTCAAGACTAAACACATGGTGGACTGGCCTGACTGATGCAGACATCTGTCCCAGGGATTGACACAGTTTAACACATTCAAAAAATATATGGCATATACAAATGAGACAAAATATACAAATATGCAGAGGCCTGGATTTGTGGCAAACACTATCTATCTAGTCAGCTGAGTTTGTCCATTGTTGGCATAAAGGATAGATCTTAGACAGGGGATTACCTAAATATTAGCCATTTCAGTTCCCTTTTTGGTGAGACCTTTTGATTAAGTTCATTTGTCTCCTGACCTTTTTTAGTGAATACTTTTCACCTGATTTGCCAATGCTAATTAATCTAACCTGGCATCACTCTAGGGCAGGAGAGGGAAACCTATGGCGTGCAAGCCCAAAATGGCACAGTATGACATTTTTTGGCAGCAATACTCAGGCTCATCTTTAGGGATAAAATCAAACCATCACTATGGGTTTCACCTCAATAAAATACAATTTTATGAAGAATGAATAAAAGAATATGTATTTTTTGTATTGTGCTTATGTAAAGCAAAAACAATACCGTTCTCTGAAACTTTGAATGGCACATCAGGACTTTTTTGTTTTTAAGAATTGCTCGATTTTGGAGCGTATATACATACAAAATAAGTTGTTCTGGGAGTTTGTGTATATGTACTAAATAAGTGTTCTAGGGAGTATGAGTATACTGTGTGTATATGTACAAATAAATGTTTTTTTCAGAAGATTGTAATGTACAAGATTGTATGTACAAAAATAAGTGTTGCTCTAAGGGATTGTGTGTATATGTACAAAATAGGTGTTGTTCTAATGGATTATGTATATACATACAAAATAGGTGTTGTAAATAGCCAAGCAGTCGGAGAATGAGGCGTGGGCCCATGACACCTTGGAGAGGAAGGCATTCAGTTCATCTTGGAAGGGGGAAGAGTGGAAACTTCGGAGAGAAAGACCAGCGGCTGAGGAGGAAAAAATAAAAACATTTACTTTTTCAGCTTAATCATATCCATTAAATGGGTGTTGGCACACATCAATGCTACATACTGATAAAAAGATAGGAAAATGAACTTGTAGAGATACAAGACCTAAGGACAGGATAGAGCCCCCACCCTATACTAAACTATAGGGCTTGCCCCCTCCCCCCAAAAAACCCACGATTTTTTAAAATAAAAAAAAAAACTAGAAGGAATGTTCATGTCCCTAAGGAAAACCTGTCTCCTTCAGAAAATTGAGGTCAGTCCTAAGGACTAAGGACAGATGGCAGTGACCCCTCCCATCACTCTAATGGGACAGGTACTGCTCCCAAAGTGCCCCCATATTACAACACAACCAAAAAGTGCCTGAATGTATGGGCTACCAGACAATCTTCAGGGAGTTCTCCGTCCAATGGGTCTGAGGCCCTCAAATATGTTTATTCAGAGGCATAAAATAATAACTGGCACCGCTGATGCATTGAGTGATGGGTCATGCAGCTCAGAGGGCTGTCTTGACCCCTGTGCATTGTAATCAGTGTGGGGAAGAATGAAACTGCTTCAGTGGATCAGTCTATGCAGACAGCCTGGTCCCATCAACAGCAGGCTAGTTCCCAGCAGCCCCTAGTTGCACAAAGGGCAAGCAGAAAATAATTTTGACATCCCTCTGACATTCAGTAGCTGAAGTGTTAAATATGCTGTGAATGAGATGAGATGCAGAGATTACAATGCATAAAAGCACTCAGTGCGCTGTGAGTCACACACTTACTCTTACATGTAACATCTTTAACATGTAAGGTGTTAGAGTAGTTTTCTCACATTTACAAGATTCATTTGTGGCAAAAGCAATGGTAATACTTTTGCAGTAAGAGTGCAAATTCCTTCAAACAGTACTGTTAGGAGCCAGTATGCACTGACACAAGGAAGTCTATTAAGGTTGAAAGTGACACAGAATATTGGATTGAGTCCAGAGACCCCTTCCTGCTTCATCCCTCGCTCAACCCTGACGGCCCCCTGGTCCAAAAAGTCTTCCATAATATCCTCGAGAGATTAGTTTACCAGTTCCCTAGCATAAACTACCCTTATATGGTTTGCCACATTAACCAAGAAATGGATGATCCTGAGTTCCCTATAGAGGAATGCAGCCTGGATTTTGCATTGACAAAGCATATGTCCTTTGGACAGCTTTCCCCCATCAATAGTGAGGAGAAAGAGCTTTAAAACTTGTGAAAGCTTCCCGATGAGTAGCCCAATGGTCCCTTTTAGGAAGAGGGTGGGAAATTCACCCCTTGCCTGTTGGCCTGCAAGGCTGGATGGACCCGTCTTAGCCTTTCTCCACCAGAGTGACTTGATTCCTGCCATGTAGTCAGTGTGAGGAAGAGCTAAACTCTGGTCTGGTCACTCAGTCCTCTTATCATTAGCAAAACGCTTATTTCCTGCAATTCCTACATGTCCAGGAACCTAGCACAAGATAATCTCATTATCCACGTGTGGCGTCATGGATAGTGCAAACTAGATGGTAAGGAGATTCCGACGCCCCAAGAGGACTCAGGATGCTCTGAGTTATCTACACCAGTTCCTGGTCTTATGGAGTGGCCTCTGGGAAACTGAGGCTATCTCCCCACTAAATAGAGATCCACTTGAGGGTGACTCCCAAGGAATGGGGCAATGGGCAAGCAAGCCCCTTTACCCATATGACTAGGATAAAGGGCAGATCTTAAGAAAGGCTGGTAAAGAGAAAGCTTTTTTACCATAGGTAGTGATAAGTATGCTTATCCATCATATCATGTGCTATAGCTACCCACTCCTCCTGGCACCAAGGTGGGGTGCGGCCCCACTTATAAATGGCTCCTCTCTTTGGAAAGCTTTTAAGTTTGAGAAAACAAAGAGGACACTTCAAAATCTTTGATAGATTGTGACCAGTAAAAAAATAGGGAGGGGGGGGGGTCAACTATATTTCACATTCAGCCGCTTCTGCCTTACATTAAAACAGTGACCACTACATGTGCACAATGTACACTGACTGGTAGTTGCTCACTCTTCTAAGTCTGCAGCTCCCAACTGCTAAGCCAGAGAGGCAGGTGCATCAGAGTGAATCCTTTACTAAGACTTACATGTCAAAAGACAGCCAGGAACCAAAGATGTCGCGTGACAGACCTAGAGGTGGGATCAGAGATGGCATGGCAGCAAACCAGGCATTAATGCCCAAGTTGCCATAAGCAGTACAGCTTTACAGACCTGGGAATAGTCACAATGGGGTGGTCGACTCATTACTTGCAGGGATGGGATTACTTGCGTACAAACCACTCATCCCACTAATCAGTCCCCAACACCCAGGTTCCTTCAATCCTGGTCTCTTGCAACCAGATGTTAAAAGGCCATTGTTTGTAGTTTCCAATGCCTCCCTTTAGACAGTGCAAGAGGTCACTGGTCAGGTCCTAAATACTAGGGTGGAGAATGGGGAAATGACAATTTAAGATTTTAATGAGTGCAGACGAAGGACCTGAGGGAAAATGCCAATTTCTCAAAGCAGTGACAGTATGTAGTGATGTTACCACAATCATCAAAGCCTTCTTTCTGCGTGTTGGGGCCAGGAGGGCACAAGGTCCTCTGTCAGCTGTGTTACAGTTTTGCATGGTACCCCCTGCCCCCCCCCCCCCCCTTCCCCTGCAGATATCAGAATGAGTGAAAAATAGTTGGGAGATTTTAAAGAGGTGCAGAGGGGAGACCTAAAAGAGTGGCAGTTTTTTTAGTCAGTGTATGGTAGCGGTGAGTTACCCCTACTATCTTCACCTTCCTTACAGCTGATGTTGCTGGAGTGCCACAAGTTCCTGTCAACTATGCTATGTTTGCCCATGCTCCACCTGGCATTCCAGTGTGCACTGGGGCTGAGAGAACATCATGTTTCTCAGATTATATGGGTAACAGTAAGCAGGGCATCCCCTTCCATGGTTTAAAATATACAAATAAAATACTTAAAGGCACAGTGTCACACTAGATACAGAACTAATTTCCCAACAGACAAGAAATATAGCTAATGTAAAAATGAACACACCAAGCACTCTCAGGAATCATCTTCAGCCAATTTCAAGGAATGCAAAAGTAATAAATCCATCCCTCACTTACTTTTGCCACCACAGCCTGGGCACCAAATCTCACAACCTCTCACTTAAGTGAAATACAGACAGAAAAAGTACACTGCCATAGAACAGGTTGCACCCGCAACTCCACAATTAACCACCATCACCATCAAGGTCATGTTGCTAAAACACTACCTCAACATCCAGGAGAGACAATTTATTCATTGTACAAGAAACCAATACCACTACACGCAAAACACACCACCCTCCACATAAGCAAATCTCCAAGGACATACTGCTCTGAGATCCCCCCCCCCAAAAAAAAACTCCACCTAGAAATCAGGTTCCATTCTCACACATAATTCAGCAAGGCATACAATCTCAGCCCAAACCACCCTTTCAACACCATTCCATAGAACATCAACCCAGAGGAAAGATCCCTACTATGCCGCAAACAGTTTTTCCTGGCATATTTCCAGTCATCAGCCAAAATTATGCATACAACTACTTCAACAAACTGACTTGCACACATCCACTCCCAGCAGGAACCAGACACTGCTCTACACTCATTTACAAGATGATTAACACAAGCCCAACTGAGACAAAACCTCCAGATACCCTGACTAATCAGTGGAGTTTATAAGGGTTGCTGGACTAGGCAACATAAGAAACGGTAAATGCTAGAAAGAACTACCACATTTAAATGATCTGAAGAGAAATATGCAACTTTTCACACCAAGGGGATAGAGGTTGTAGCGGACAGTCCCGAAAACCACTCACCACAAGGGAGTGCTCACTCGCTCATGAGACGCCTGTTAGATGGGAAGGAGGGCCAAGGAAATGTGAATACTAAATTTTCTCTATTTTAAAAATCTTCAATATATATATATATATTTATCCCCCCCCCCCCAAAAAAAAAGAAAAAAATATATATACAGAATAAACAAGAAAACCCCAGAAAACACACTAAATTTCCACCTAACACAATCCCAGAAAATATATACAAAAATAATTATGAGAAAATATGCAAAAAATACTGACTAGAGTAATAATATTAAGTGCATATAAGACAAATTAAGGCAATATATATGAAGGTCTACGCACACAATCTCGCTCTCCCACACAAATGCGGTTTTGGCCCAACCACAGGTACAAGCTGCCTCGACTTTGTGGCCACTAATTTGCCCCGGGGCAGGCTCTTTAACATTCTCGTGTGTTTATCGTGAGCCCTCTCACTCTCCTCGAGTGTGGAGCGGGAGGCTCTGGCGTCTGGGTAGATCTATCTCATCCTCGTGTTCTTCTCGCTAATGACAGACCAGGGAGGACAGCTAGGGTACCCAAATCGCGGCACACACAGAGATCTCCCAGTTCCACACTCCAAAATGAGAGCAGTCAGTGGTATCTTAAGAGCTGGAAAAGGGGGAAAATAAATTACCCCCTGCTCGCTCTTTGGTGGTGTTACATATCCCCCCCCCTCCCTTTTATAAATACACCCCTGCACATACACACCAGGATTTCAATCCAGCTCCGCTTGCCTTCATGCACCTGCTCATAAACAAAAGTTTCAAAAGTCTCTTTTTTTTGTTTAAATTTCACAACTGTTTCACAATTACTTTCAAATTCTCATTCATGACCTGTGGGAGGGAAAGGATCAGTCTCCAGCGAGCCCGATGGAGCCCGATACTGCTTCCAGGCAGCTTGTCTTCCCTCCTTCTCGGGTACCTGGAATAAAAGGTGGGAGCAGGACAGTTGAGAACCCCCCCACCCCTATGGCAAGGTAATTTTATGGCATGAGAAATTGAATAAATCCAAATCCTTGTGACCTTCAGAGGTGAGAAATAGATACTAAAATCAAAATGCAACGGACCCCCAAACACATGTCTATACCACTAAAGAGAGTGTGAGGTTAACTGGGAGACCAAACGGACCTCAATGCTCAGTAAGACTTAGAAAATCCTCAACTGTCTCCCCTGAATCCTTATCCTCCTCTAGATTATTGCAGGAGAGGTTACTAGAGAATATAAAATATGCTTATCTTTCTAGATAATTTATGCCTATTTAAGTAGCGTTTCTCAAGTTTATGATGAAGATCCGTTCTTAAAACAAGTTAGAAACCAGATTTTGTCGTAAGTCGGATATTAACCTTAATTTTTTTTAAAATGGAATAGAAAGCTAATAATTCCTTACCTTTGGCATAATGAAGGGCAAAAAGTTACAAAGAAGTAATAAAAATGTAATACAATCACATGTTAATATGAAAAAAACACAACTGTAATGGCGCTTTAATAAGCAAAAAATGGCCCACACCTGACAACAAAAAACTAGTCCTACATGGGCATTCATATTTACAATGCTGGCATTGTAATATATTCCCCTTCTTTTGTTCTACGTAATTACCTATTCATTTATTTAAATTTTGTTTCTTTAGATATTTAGATTAGATTATTGTTAGAATAATTTCAATTAAATAAGTTCCTTTAGTTTCAGAGAAGATATCTGATAATTACCTATGATAGTATTAAAGGATCCCAAATTGTAAATTTTTGGTAATTAAATCTGTAAGTTCAAAACTAGCAAATAGGGTAAGTTATTAGCTAGTTTTGAACTTATCTATTTTATTATTTACCTGTTAGAAAAATTAGATTATTTAAATTTGTGATAACTCTTAATTTAGTTCAATTTTGTTGAGTATGTTTTTGTGCAAAATGGAGGTTTCTTCACCTCATGAAGTTTTCTGTTGTAAATTAATAAACCTCCAACTTATATTTATTATAATTTATAGCAATAGATTTACATTATTATATTACTAAATTTATAATCATTGCCTCCATTTCATTATTAAATTTCCTTTAGAAGAATTCTAGAGTCATATCTTTAAAAAAACCCTACTTTTTGGTTCTAATCTTGGACGCAAAAGAATTACTCCATTCTTGGACTGATTCGAATCTTGGGTCTATTTGTGGTCTGACCGAAAAATCTTTGGTGTTGCTCCAATTGTAAATATTCTTTTGTATAGTAATTAATTCCTAAATAAATCTATTCTTATAACCCTGTTGTTAATAGCAACCCAATTATTCAAAATCTCAAACTTCTGCCTCTTGTTTCCCTTTTTTTAAGTCTGTCCTTTGCTCCCTGATTTTTCCAGTTCTGCATAACCTTGAATACCAAACTGTTCATCTTTTTCTTATTATCACTCTTCTACCGTCTCTTTTCCTATTTCCTTTGTGAATACTCCATCTCTGAGTGGTCATTTAGGCTGGATTTATGCCCCAGCCAAGAAGTCATGAGAGCAACTCACCCTATCATCTTATGTTCCGCTGACCCAATCTGAGCGGCAACATAAATTGGTCCTTCGAACCGGATAGATACTTTGAAGAAAGGAACCATATTCTAGATTGTGAAGAATATCATTCTGGATCTACCAAGATGACTCCATAACTTTTCTGTACCCTAATATTCTTCAATGGAGTAATTGGAAAAGTAGTAGTAGCCTGTATTCTATAATCCCTTAAGAGAAATTTTAGTCTGTAAGTTCAATTAATTATAAGTACTAATCTGTAAGTCCCTATATTTCTATTGGTAGTACTATTATTATTATCTATTAAAGATGTAAAGAATAAGTGGAATTTCCAAATTTCCCATCACTTCAGTCCCCTCCTGTACAATAATGTGAGTTGGGTCAACGTACATCCACACCCCTTGACAGTTAATCTCCTCTCAGATGATGGTATTACAGTACCTGCACCTCAAGCATCAGTTAATACTTTATCATCGCTTGATCAGTATCTTGAGAATCCTGGTGGCATTTCAACCGCTCCTGAATCCATTACATTTCCTGATGTTAAAAATGTCAACCCTGACCCTATTCATCTGCCTGCTGAGAATGATTTATGCCTAGAGGTGCGAGACAAAAAGCATCCTCTGCAACGCATCTTATTGACTATGAATATTCTGCTCCTGAACCACTGCCTGGAGATTCTCTACAACTTATCTCCCAAACATTGGCAGTTTTGGCCCAATTGATGGCTCAACAGGCCAAACCAAGGATTCAAAAGCCAAAGAAATGACCATTCTGATCGGTATTCGTTTTCCGAGTTTCTGGCGCAGTTTGAGGGCTATCGTCAGTGAGTTTCCTGGAAATTATTCGCAGTGGGGTATCTCACTAGAACAGTCTCTGAATGGAACACTTTTGGACTTGTATAAAGTTGGCTGAAAAATGCCACCCCCAATATGATGATTTTTTTTTTTTTTTAATTAAGGGGCTATCTGGCGACTGCCGACTTAGGCATTAGTCGCCGTAAACAAACAGCCTAGTTCTAGGCTACTTTAAAAATTAAACAGGAAACAATAAAAAGAAATAACAAAAACAACAACAACAATTAAACTGGGTTAAATGAAAGGGAGAAGGCCAGCCTCCCCCCAAAAGTCCAATAAGTCCACTAGTCATGGTGCACGCACTCGTCCCGAGTACAAGGGACAGGCGGTAGCGACCCCGCCCATCCCGGTACCGGGACAGGTATCGTGCGCGAAGATCACCCAGACTGGGACATTCGACAAGAATGTGCCGAACAGTCTGGGGGACGACGCAGTCGTTGCAATAGGGCGCAGGCGAGCGCTCCATCAAGTAGCGATGCGTCACACGAGTGTGTCCGATTCGAAGACGACAGAAAGCAACCTGAAGCCGCCGCGGCATTGGGGGATAGGTCCATGGGAACAGTCGCGGCGCAATGGCACGAAACTTTAAGTTCCCCTCGACCGTCTCCCATCTTCTTTGCCAAGCAGTCCGAAGAGCTGCCCGTATTCCTGCCATGTAGTCAGTGTGAGGAAGAGCGAAACGCTGGTCCGGTCGCAGAGTCCTCGCGGACTCTTTGGCGCGCTCATTCCCTGCAATTCCTACATGCCCAGGAACCCAGCAGAAGATAATCTCGACATCTGCCCGGCTCGCCAAAACCGTGGCGTCACGGATTTCGCGAACCAGGGGATGCGGAGATTCCAATGCCCCGAGAGCACTCAGGGCGCTTTGTGAGTCGCTATAGATCACAATCCGGTCTCCGAACCGGGCACGTCGCGTAATCTCCCGTACCGAGTGGTGTATTGCCACCAGCTCGGCCGTGAAGACAGACGCAGCGCCTGGTAGAGCCCCGCTGACTTCAAACAGAGGGGATACGGCGTGGAAGCCGACCCCCTCTTGGGACTTGGAGCAATCCGTATACACTGGCACGGTTCCAGCGTGACACGATGTGTGCTCCAAAAAGGTCGAACGCAATACTCCCGGCGCAGTACAAGCTTTGGGAGCAGAGACGTGGCGACAAATAGCCAAATGTGGTACCCTCCAGGGTGGCGTCCTGGGAAGAACCAGGGGCGCCACCGGCCCGAGAGCTATATCTACCTCTCGAAGGAGTTTCCTGGCCCTAAACCCAAAGGGCTTAGGGTATGACTGGCGTCTCTCGGCGGCATAGGCACCGTCGAGATCAGCTGCGGATGCAGTGAGAGCTGTTGGCGACTGAGGGAGGCACCGGGCTCGCGCGTACAGGCGAGTGATGCACTGCACGCGGCGCAGAGCGAGTGGCATCTCCCCAGCATCGACCAACAGGCTCTTAATGGGGGAAGTGCGGAAGGCACCGGTCGCAAGGCGAAGGCCGGTGTGGTGGATCGAATCCATCTTCCGCAATAAACGCTCGGCTGCGGATGCATAAAACTCGCATCCGTAGTCGAGCTTCGAGCGAACAAAGGATCGATAAAAAAGTAAGGCGGTAGCCCTATCAGCGCCCCAAGCGCTGAACGTCACGGAACGGAGAATGTCCATGGCGCGGGTACAAGAGACCCTAAGGCTGCGAATATGAGCCTCCCAGGTGAGGCGTCGGTCGAATACAAGACCAAGGAAACGGTGCGACTCAACCACATCCAGGCGCACCCCATTAAGAAACAAATCTGGGTCGGGGTGAAGCCGTGGATGGCGGCAGAAGTGCACCACCTTAGTCTTGGCCAAAGAAAACCGAAACCTGTGCGCTTCGGCATAGCGAGAGACGAAGTTCAATGCCTGTTGGAGTCGACGCTCCAGAGTTGGCATCTGGGCCGCGCCAAAAGAGATCGAAAGGTCGTCCACGTAGAGCGTAGCGAGAACATCTTCCGGCAGCACCGAGGTGATGCCGTTGATGCTCAGGGCAAAGAGTGTGACACTGAGGACACTTCCCTGCTGGACACCTTCTTCCTGCTCCTTTGGGGCAGAGAGGGCTCCCCCCACCCGTACGCGGAATCGACGATCTCGCAAAAATTCAGATATAAACATTGGGAGGCGTACCCTCGCCCCCATCGTGTGGAGAGTCTCCATGATACCGTATCGCCATGCGGTATCATAGGCCTTCTCCAGATCAAAAAACACCGTCGCGTAGTGCTGTCTATGAAGGAAAGCCTCGCAGACGGCATTTTCCAGTCGGAGCAGAGCATCCGACGTGGAGTGGAACTTACGGAAGCCGCACTGTGCAGAAGACAGATGGCCTCCGCTGTCCAGGAAATAGGCTAATCTAACATTTACCAATTTCTCCATCAACTTGCACACGCAAGAGGTTAGAGAGATTGGGCGGAAACCGGTCGGAGTAGAGTGATCTCTCCCCGGCTTGCGAAAGGCGAGCACAGTAGCGATTCGCCAGGAGTCTGGGAGAAGACCTTCCACCCAGATCCTGTTGAACAAATCTAACAGAAAGGCCATGCCTCGCTCACCCAGGTGTCGAAGCATGGCGTACGGGACATCGTCCGGACCATGGGCGGTGTCCGCGCACGAAGCGAGAGCGGAACGCAACTCACTCACAGTAAACTTGTCGTTGAAGGGTTCTCCGCCTCTGGAGGTAAAGTCCAGCCGGCGGCCTTCCGCGACATCACGATGTGCATTGAATGCTGGCGGAGCAGCATCACGGCTAGAGAATGCGGAAAAAGCGGTCGCTAAGGATTCCGCCACGGACGCGGGGTCCGAGATTGCGGTCCCATTCTCCTGGAGAATGGGAGGGGGGTCCTGCGAGAACTTGCCCCGAATCCTTTTGACTCGCTTCCACACCTCAGCTAAAGGGGTCTTCCCGTTAAGTGAAGACACGTATGCCCGCCAAGAAGAGCGGCGGGCGTGCTTCGAAATATACCGGAACCTAGCCCTAGCCCGACGAAATTCAGCGACAGTGAAATCGTTCGGGCGGCGCTTATAGCGCATGTAGGCATAACGCTTCTGTTTGAGGGCCGTCTCACACTCGGCCGACCACCATGGGAGTGGTCGGCGTGCAAAACGGCCAGACGTCCTAGGAATAGTAGTCAGGCCCACGGCGATGAGGTTGCCGGAGATGAACTCAACGGCCTCATCTACCGACCTAAACTCCTCGACTGAGATAGAGAATTCAGTCATTTCCTGAAATGCAGGCCACCGCGCCCGCGCCAAGCACCACCGAGGTGGTCTCTCAGGCGGCAGTTGCCCTGAAAATGATATTTGAATGGGAAAGTGATCACTACCATGGAGGTCATCGACCACCCCCCAATCAAAATCAGGCTGTGCATCCGAAGAGCACAAAGATAGGTCAAGGCAAGAAAATGAAGCGGTTCTCGGACAGTGATGCGTAAACTCATCCACGTTTAGGACACCCATCTCTAGCTCTTCGATCAGATCGACAAGGACTTGTCCCCTGGGATTTATGGAGTAATCTCCCCAGAGAGGATGCCTGCCGTTCAGATCTCCAAGCAAGAGATAGGGCCTCGGCAACCGTGCCACGACGCGGCGGAAGTCCCCCGCGTCGAAGTCAGCTGACGGTGGAATGTACGCAGAAATGATAGTATACCTCCTATCCAGGTGCAGCTGCACAGCCACTGCCTGAAAGGAGGTATCTAAAGAGAAAGGAAGAACGGAGACATCATGCCGGGTGTAAACCGCGCATCCCCCAGCCCGGCCATCCCGCGGTGGTGGGGTCGCAAGACTCTTACACCCCGGGAGGGCAGGCAGCGGGCACGCGCCTAGCATGGTCTCCTGCAAAAAAATAGCTAACGGGGAACGGGACGAGACGAGCCTCCGCAGCTCCTCCCAGTTGGCCCCTAGTCCACGGCAATTCCATTGAAGGAATATGCCCTCCAGGCCTAGCTCGGAGGAGACGCGGGGGCCCTCCTCGAATTGAAGACCCTCACGGGAATGGCCGTACGCTTCCCGGGGGCAGAACCCCGGGCGCTGTTGGCCGGACAAAGCGCTGAAGGCGCTGTCGCCTTCGAGGACTTATTGGGGGAGGTTGGGCTCGCCATGCGAGTCTTTTCCTCCCTCCGCCTCGAAACCTTAGGCGGGCGTTGCGGCTTCGGAGGCGGGGGAGCCCTCTTTTCGAGGAACCACCGTCTCCGAGCCACTCGCTCCACCTCGGGGCGTGGGCGAAGGGGCCGAAGCTCCTTTGTTGCTGTCCTCCTTTCCGGGAACAGCTTTAGGAACCCCGGAAGATGGCCTAGCGACCATCTTCAGGGGTGTTGCCTCCTGTGAGTCTAACGACTCGGTGGAGGTGCGTGGCCGTTTCGCTTTACGGGAAACGGTCACGCTGGGGGAAGAGGGGGGAGCCCTGGTTTTAGCCGGGGCAGGGTCTGAACCCTTTTTGCAGCCAGCTTTACCAGGGGAGCGCCCAGGTTGGGTAGAGCCCGCAGAAGGGCTCCGAATGGGCGCGGAAACAACCGTGCTCGTTGGCCTGGATGGGCCAGGAGCAGAGGGTGCCTTTCTAACTATTGAGGCATATGACGTCCCAGGCAGAGCCGGGCGCGCCAGGACCAAGTCCTTTGCCTCGCGGAATGAGAGTCGATCCTGGGCCTGAACGGCCAGGATTTCTTTCTCAAGGAGATATGCACCACATTGCTTCGAAGAAGCAGGGTGCGGCTCTCCGCAATTGACACACTTGGCCACACACGATTTGGACTTATCGTGTGCGACCTTGGAGCAATTTACACATACTTCGGGTGACCCCGACTTTGCACGTCTACATGAGCGATTCGTATGGCCGAAGCGGTGACAGTAATAGCACCGCCGCGGCAGTGGCACGAATGCCTTCACGCGGTAACGGTACCAACCGGCACGCACCGACTCAGGGAGCTTGTCACAGTCGAACGTGACGAAGAGTGTAGGGGTGGGTCTCGAGGCCCCTCCCTGTTTTCTCATCACACGTTCGACCTTGACCGCCCCATGGTCGGCCAGCTCTAGGGTGATGTCCTCAATGGAGTAGTCAACGAGTTCCCTCGCATAAACTACTCCTTTCACAAAGTTCATGGTAGAGTGCGGCGTCACACTCACCGGGGTGCCATGAAGTGTCCGAAGAGCACTTATCTTGGCCGCCTCGGCGGGATTCGCCGCATTCGCCAGAAGGCTCGCGTCCGAGAAACGGGTTACCTTCGGCTCTCTACCAATTGCACTAGCTAATCCTCTCCTCTGATGGATCATGTTGCCCTTGGACAACATGGTGCCATCAGTGTAGCGAATAACGAGGAAGCGTTTGAAGCCAGCGGGCTCGAAAACGCCAGGTAACCTCTGAATGAGGGGCCCCGATGTCATCGAGGCTCCGCCCTGTGCACTTTTGGTGTTAGTCTTGGTCAGGGGCTCTGCACACAAGGGGGTAGAGGGGCCGGATGTGCCGATCTTGGCTTGATCGCCTAACAAAGTGGCAGCAGACCCATCCGTCCCCGCAGCCCCCGCGGATGGAGAGGAGCCCCGAGTCTTTTTCGTCTTTTTAGTCTTTTTTGTCTTTTTCTTTTTTGGAGAGGAGGGCGGGGAATTAACCCGCTTTTCACCTCCGCCGGCAGAAGCCCCCAGGCCAGATGGACCGGCCTCAGCCAGAACGTCCTGGTTGTCGTAGGGGCGCCTGTCGGAGGATATCCCTCCCCTCCTTTTACTGCCTCGGAGCCCTCAGCCATTTGAGGAGGACCTTGCATAGGGGCGGATTCGGGTTCGGTGTTTGGCGCCGAGCCCGAATTCCCCCCCCATGGAAGGCCCTACCGTCTGAGGCTGGGTCTCCTCAAGGACCATGTCTATCACAGGAGGGGCCCCTCCAGTTGGCCATCCCCTCCCAGGACATCGCAGGTCTCCTTGGCAGCGTCAAGAGTCTTTGGTGGGGAGGCACAGGCTTTAACCCCAGCAAGGTTCAATATCCTTGCCAGCAGGTCCTTTGAGGGAAGCGACCGAAGGGGCCTGGCTTCCCTCTCCTCCCTAAGGGGGTTTGCCCTACCGAGCCGCTTCGATGGGGAGCGGCTGGCTAAGGGCTGCCTGCTGGCTTTCTTGGCAGTCCCCTTGGAAAGAAAAGAGGGGACTGCCGCAGGAAAAAGGGAGGCGCCCGAAAGCACCTCCAGAGAAGGGGCTGAGGGGGAGTCCCCTGCACCCGTAGGCGAAGGAGAGGAGCAAGCCTCCTCTCCAGGTAGAGAAATATGGAGGGTCCCCTGCGCAAGTGCAGGGGGAGGGAGACCTCCATTTTTTTGCTGGAGCTGCCCAAGGGCGGCTCCATCGCTGTTTCAGGGGTTGGGTTTTTTTGTTTTTTTTTATACATGGGCATGGCGACCCTCTTTTTAATACGGGACGCAATAGCTCATCACCTCTTGCAGGTGCCCGCACTGCAAGAGGTGCTTACAGGCCTGGCAGAGCCAGGCGCCCCCATTTTGGACCACCCCTCCCGCCTGGTGGCCTGGTAGTCCATCGGCATGGCGGCCCCACCTTAGACACGGTGTAAAAAAAAAAAAGATTGTGAGGAGAGGAAAAGGGATGTGTGGAAGGTATGGGTGGGGATGAAGCAGGTTGTTAAAAACCAGCCACCCCAGACCGGAGCTCAGGGGTTAGGGAACTTTGTCCCCCACCCCCTCAGCCCCGATGCGGGACGGTTGGCTGAAAGGAAGGTCAGCATCTACCCTGTGAAATTAGAGGCTGACCAGAGAAAGTTGTGGGAGAGGTTGTGTGAAAAGAGAGGAAACAAGTATTTTGAAGGAAGGAAGAGAGGCTAAGCTGGGGCCGGACGGAGCGCTGGATCCCGTCAGCACGGCGGCCAGGATGGCAAATCGCCGCACCCCTTACGGGGCCAATATGATGTTGAGAAGTTACCAATTCTATATGACATCTTTTGCAAAAATCTGTCCCAAGGTGTTTGTGATCAAATGATTCTTTATGAATCTGAACATTAGGGCCATTTCTACCCTGGAACCAATTAGTACCTTTAGCTGATGCCTACTCCAATTCAACCAATTTTACAAATACTTCCGGTCCTGTTATGAATTCTCATGAATCTTCTGTAATATATTACAGCATTGTATGTCAGAACCCAAATTTATGAATAAATACAAAATTGAGTCATAGTGGCGGATTGTCATAGGTGAGGTCCATCGTAACCCAGAGGCTTCCTGTACACACTCACCCTGACATAGTGTAACAAATCCAATTTATTAATTTGGGGTCTGTAAATAGTGTATGCGTATGAAGAAAATGTTATAGAAAATAATGAAATGTGACCACACTTCTTCATGAAAAGGGGAGAAACAAAGACAACTCTTACCAATGATGACTGTCTCCTTTAAGCAGCCAAAGAGGTATCCCATTACAATCAGCTTGGACAGTTTGGGATCAAGCGGTAAGTTGGCGGCGATACGGCCCAGGAATGTCAAGTTGCCATCAGTGTGAGACATCTTGTCCCCAGACTTCAGTTCGAGAGCCCCAATCTTTAGAAAATGGAAATTAAATTTCTCACAAAATCAAACAAGAGAATAATCACTTTAATGAAAAGTAAAGTAAATGTAACCAAGACAGAAAATGCAGGAGGCAAGAGGCAATAAAGTGCAAGAAAGGCTTTTGAAGATCCCTACAGGAGACATAAAATTTGGTGGAGTTTTTACTACTGCTCTGCATTTAAGATGACATTTCTCAGTAGGTAAGACATTTTAACGGGTTTAGAACAACATCTACAGCACTATGACTGCCACACCAACTGTGCTTTAACTTCACTGTAGTTGGAAGCAGCATTTCCACTTGGCTAGGCATACATAAGCACTAGAAAGTCCAAGCAATGAATTAAAAAGCAGCAAAGAAAAAGGAAAGGAATTTCCTAGGAGAAAATGAGAAAGAATATCACCTTATAAAACATCAAGCAAACACCATACTCCATCTTTTCCTCCCTCACCTGCTTCAGAGCAAGAACTGTTCTGTGAATTTCAGTTAAGTTGGGTGGATTGAGGGCTAAGGCAAGGAGAGCTTGCGGCTCTCCCATATCCAATTGTTTAATCTTGAGAACAACTTGACTCAGAGGTGTCCTTTGCATTTCTGGGGTGGTATGATCATCAAAGTCCTATTATAAAGACAAAAAAAATTAAGGTAATTTGGGATTTGGGGTAGAAATCACCAATTCCATTTCACAGGATATTGACTTGATTGCCCTAACCTTACACTTGCACACTATCACATCATGCAGGGACCTTTGGACCCACCCAAGGGACATTGTGGCATTGCAGGGGGCTGCCTGCCTCATTGAAGAGAAGTAAGATGCAAAGAAGTTGACTATAACCTCAAGTCTATTTACCTTGCTTCAGGAGGGCTATGGTTTGGTTCAAGTCAGTTGTACATGGCCAGTCTATAATTGCCCATGAACTACTCGACACTCCATTATGGGCCAATGCCTGTGTGCATCCCGAGTGAACAGATATAAAGGCAATCAATTTTGGGTCCTATTTCAAACTTTTTCAAGGTAAACAAAATTGCAATGAAACTTGTTTTTCATACATAATATTTTTCAAATAAAAAGTGAAAACCAACAAGCACATCACCATCAAATTTTTGTGAAGGATTTGCAAAGTCAACTGGAAGACTGGGAATGATAAGACACCTCGAGAAAACATGACTTAAGGATCTGATTTTGCCTTTACTGGCTCCATATGTTAGGCGGTTAATAAAATGGATGCATTAAATTATACATGCCAAGAATTGTTAAATTCTGGGTCTAATGAAAGAAAATTATATCCATGACAGCATAACTATTTAATGTCATGAAAGGTGGCTAAGACAATTAGAAAAACTTCTAAGAGGAGAAGGAGAGTACAAAACTTTTAAAGGGGTAGCTTTAATTTTTAGCCTCACTACCTTCTGTGAAAAGAGCAGCCACAAGAGCAGCCACAAGAGCACTTCATCCCATGTACAGGTTCACTGATCCCTTAGGTGATGGAGTGTGTTTTGTGGTGAGTCCAGTGATTGTTGAGAGGAGCGAGATAACTCTGCATGAAGTGGTTTGTTTGGTCCGAGGATGGGCATGATGCATGTGTATTTTGAGATAGTGAAGGGGGGGGGAGGAGTGTAATTAGGAGTGGTTGGAAGATATCTGCAAGTGAAGATACGCAGATGTAACTGTGGAGGCAAAGGTGTCTTAGGTGTGATCTGGGCTTGAGCTCGAGAGATTTTAAGTTATTTCACAGTCGGTGATTGCCGTGTCTTATGGGGTAATTTGTATAGGTCTTTTTCTGTTGTTGGCTCTTTTAAGTTAGTATATGCTATTTTGTTTGAGCGGGGAATGGGTTGAGCTAGTTAGCATGTGATCAGGATTGAGAGATGCTCAGATTGGAGTGGATGGAAGGTTTGCCAAGTAGTTCTAGTATGGAAGTGAAGGGGGGTAGAGGGTTATACTTAGTGTTGTGTTGTGTAGAGTTTGTTTTGAATTGGTGGGATGTGGGGTGCATCTTGGTGTGTGGGTACATGAGTTGGTACATGAGTTGCAGGTAAAAGGGATCTGTAAAATGTTTAGGGATTGTAAGTGGGTGCATCAGAGATGCTGCCATTTGTTGCATGAGTTGCAGAGGAGAGGATACAAGCATGAGTGGTAAACCTGTCAGTCAGAGAAGGCGGGGGGCAGGATTATGTTTAGTGTCTGACTAAGGTGAGGCGACAAATGGTTGCTGGGATATTACCTGTCATGATGAAGGAGGAGGACTAGGAAGAAGAGAGAGGCAATGGAGATACCAGGAACAGCACAGCCTGAAGCTGCATCCCTTTCCCAAGGATAGAGGAAAGTTTTCAGCCTTTGCAAGCTCTTTAGGCACTGCCCTTGATCCTTCTAGTTCCAGCATGAAGCTCCCATCTCTGGGGTGGGTGACATTTAACAAGCTTTGTGTATTAGGGCTTTAGGATGGTTGAGAAGCATGCCCTAAATTGCCAGAGGTTGGAGGTACATCTCTTACAAGAACACTAGGACTCTGAAAATTGTTATGTAAGAAACTGCCAGAGCACCAGGGACAAGCGGTCGCAATTCATTTCCACCATCAGAGACTGTGCACTAAACTCATCCAGAGTGGGCCAATCAAACAAAAAAATGGCTCACATTCTTCCATGACAAAGTCCTCACAGAAGATTATGTCAAATTTGGAGGTGAAATCTCCCAGATCTTAAGTCATTGAGTATTAGGGGATAAGTACAGGGCAATAGCTGAGGCATCATAGCAAGCATCTTCACAATCCTGGGATCCATCTTCTATCTTCTTTGTCAGGCAGCAAATAGAGCTGAGCTGATCCATGCTATATATTCAGTGGAAGGAAGAGCGAAATACCAGTCTGTGCAGACCTTCATTTCTTGCCTCCCTTTACATGTCCAGAGACTCAACAATAGACATCAACCACACTTTTCCAAGCTGCTTTTTTTTTAAACCCCCATCTGGCAACTGAAACTAAGGGTATAAGCCACCATAATTAAAAATTCAGCCTACTGCTAGGCTAACTTAAAAATTCACAAAAAAACAAGCAAAAACCTGCTGCTAAAAACAAGAAGGAAGGTCCGGCATTGGGGGGAGGCAAGCCTCCCTCTAGTGCAGTTGCATGCCACCAACCCCTCAAGCTGTAGTAGATATGATATCGCAAATACTATGGATTATTATTATTATAATTGGTGCCTGTCTATTACAACAGACCAGTTAGATAGCACTTCAACCACTAAGGGCTATATCGTGCAGAATCGTGTCAGGACGTATTGGAGCATGTCCATCAGGTATTCTACGATGTACTAAGTACATTACACAGGAAATGAAAGTGGCACATAGTCTGCAAATAAAATATGTGCAAATACTATAGAAGATTTTTTCTTTTTTAAGAGCCCATCTGGCAACTGACTCCTAGGGCCAAAGTGGACGTACTCACACCACAGCTTACTACTAGGCTAGAGTAACAAACAAATAACAAAGATAAAAAGGAACAAAGGCAAGACAAGACACAGGCTAAAAAAAAAGGCAACAAGGAAACACGCTCTACCATCTGGGGAGGGGATAACTCAATGTAATTTTATTACTTTTTATTTTAATATTTTATGACTTAGGCTATGTGTATACAGTATTGACATTATTATTATTATTGTGGATTTTTAAAAAATTTGACATTTCAATGCAAAAAGAAATTAAATCACTTTTGTCCTTTGTCAATAAATTTATTTCAATATAATATCACATAGCAACTATTTATCAGTAGGAATTAATAATTGATTTAACCTCCCTTTGCTCTCAGAAGTGCTTGAATATGCCTTAGCATGCCACTAAATAAAGTTTTGCCCAATTGTTTGATTCTGGCATAATGAAACCAAACCTTAAATCATTCTACAATGTCTGCCTTGGTCAAAATTGCGACTTTATGTAATTTATTCTTCAATGTAGACCATAAACTTTCTATGGGGTTCCTGCCTTAGGAATTTCCAGACCATGAGAGCAAATGCATTTCATTTTGTGCAAACTGTCTTTGCTGATCGAATAGTATGACATAGGGAGAAGTCTTGCTAGATTATCCAAGGTGTGTCACCATACCATTCCTTTAATTGTGGTCGAAGATGGCCTTTTAGTAACAATATATATATATATATATATTTATATACTTAACCTGGCGCATATTACCCTCAAAAGTGTAAGAGTTTCTGTCATACTGCAAGGAAATGGACCCCATAATTTTATGAGAAAATTTGACTATCTTCTTCAAAGAATCAGAGAGAAATGCCTCTTTTTGCTGCCTTCTGCACAGTCATGCAATAGTTGATTTGTTAGAGCAACTGCACATTCATTGCCTATACAGCAAGTCCTCACTGAATGATGACTCAGAGTTACGAAGGGTGTCATGACCAGTCCAATATTCATTTAACAAAAATCTCTTGAAGTTACGACATGCACATAACCTTCCTAGTGCCGAGATTGCCGCATCAGACTTGTTTATGCACATGTTTTTGTGTCTTCCGCATGAGTAAAAATTATTAAACAGTCCAATCAGTATTAGTTGAAATAAAGAGAATAAGTGCCAAGTGCCGATAACACGTGACTTCATTAATAGGCCTGATGCTATGCGTCGGCCAAGTTGTCAGTCAATGGGGGGGGTTCATTCAATGATGGAATCACTTAACAATGGGGTCGTTGGAATGGAACCTCGTCGTTAGGCGAGGACTTGCTGTATTGTTCCTACAATGTAGCCATATACCTAGTGTTATTATATATGCATACATTATTGCCAGTTACCATTTAATATTGTAGCAAAGTAAATCCGTTAACAATGGGCGAAAGAAATGTAATTTAACTTTTTGTATTGAAATATGCAATGAAAAAAATCAATAATGATAATACCAGTACTGTATGCATATATACCAACAGAAATAGTCAAGTGTAAAACATTTAGTCGATTTTTTCAAAACTATATCCTCCACCATTCTATATTTTTAGAACAGGATTTTTTTGGAAAGAAATGAAAAAAAATTTTTACATTTTTTTTAGTTAACGAATGAACCGGTATGTTTTTGCAGTTTTCTAAAATCAAGATATTAATATTATTATTATAATTGGTGAAGTTCAGAAAATTTATAAAAATTTAACCATGGTTACTTTTTAAAAAATTATTTTTAGGTATAACCAAAATTTTTATAGAAGTTATTTCTAAAATAATTATAATTTTAAGGGTAGGTGGAGCTCGTAGCCATGGCAGGCAGTCAACCTAAGAGAAGGATAACTGTTTATAAAACTCTGGAGCCACAGGCATAAATGCTTCTTCCAGAAGATCCTCTGTGAGAATTTATCAGTAGGAAATAGCCACTGGCACCTAAAACAAGAAGAGCTAAATGAGGAGTGGAGGCCGCTCCTTTTGTTTAAGGCTTTTCAACATAATAAAATATTTATAGGATGCTCATTAATTTAACTTACTCTTTAACGACAGAAGTGGGCAAACTGTGGCCCACACAGGCTTTTCATGTAGCCTGAATATCATTTCAGAATTCAACAAAATATTGAAAACTAATTATTGAACATTTTGGCAAAATCTCACCTTATACGCTAATTCTGTCAAAGTTTGGAACACCTTTGAAATATTAATGGTTTGCATTCCCCATCAAACTCACTTCATATAGGTCTAGTTTTATATTTTTGGTCATTATTTAAGTTTGGTAATATTGCACATTGCGTCAATAATTAATTGTAAATTGTGGTCAGATTCCATGTGAAGTTTTAAGTCTCTCCACTCTGATATAAGTCTGGAAAGAGTTTAAAAGGAGTGGCAAAACTATGCCAAAAAATTACCCTTAGTTATTAATGTATAGCATATCTATGACTATGTAGTGTATGCAAACATATGCACAAAGGTAGGTAATTGAAATTAGCATATATATTCAAAATTTGCATCTTACTCTTTAAGTGTGGCCTGCAAAGTTTTACATAAGTTTCAATGTGGCTCACTGCTTAAAATCTTTGCCCATCCCAGCTTTAGAGTAGCATCTTTTTATTAATGTGCAGCAGTGCTGCTGCATAGATTTCTGGTTTTTCATTTAATGTGTAAATTTGCTCTTTTCCCCTACTGACTTATTCGACACATCCCATCTGACCTCCATCCTCTGGAAACTACCTTGGATTGCTGAACCAGTCTCTCTGGTCCCCTACAATCATGATACCACTCCTCACTACACAAATACAAAACCAACGCTAACTGACAGATGACACCACTCATCTGATCCTCACCTGCCCTTTCTTCAAACACCTCAGAGCTGACTATCATGTGACCTAACTTTGAGACCTCTGAAGAAGACCACTCGCTGTGGCGTTATTCTCAAGTGATGCCAGGTTTGACTGAAGAGAGCCTGGCCAGAGGTCACAAGGCAAAATAATTATTTAATTCTTCAGAAAGTTTTGTAATTTGCTAGATACTACTTTTTTTAAGTACTTTGTACAGTTTATCATTTTCTTATCCATCTTGATATTGAGGAAGCTCTTTTCATATTGCTTCATGTATTACGCATATTGCTTCATGTAAGAATTTTTTAGAATGAGTTTCTTGCAAAAAGTTCTTGTTTATAGAAATTTTTCCACTTCATCATTCCTGTGTGAAAATCTTTATGTTGTGGAATGGCACCAATAGAGTTGTGAGAGTAGTCAAGTCAATGTTCCGTTTTCATCAGCATCAGATGCACAGAAATCCTTGAAAAAACCTTTGTTGAAGAAATTTCTTAAAAATTCATAAATTTAGTCCGTACATTGAGATGACTAAGGAGGCAGTTAAGCAACCAACATCAATTAGCAAGTCACAAAGTTTTAAATTGTTTGTTGCTCGCAGATGAATTAGATCAGAGTTGGCTCTAGTGGTTTTCATTATAGTCTCTTCCAAAATTTTCTTAGTAAGTTGTAGTCACTGGTATCATGGATGAGATGCCCCTCACTGGATAATGAAATGCATATAAAGATAAGAATGACAATCACTGGTAAGCCTTTAGGCACCAGGGACTGGCCTGTCACAATGTGATACAGTATTATAATATATTTATTTTATGTTGTAAATACATTAGGTTTGTTGACATGTGTATATTATTCTGTATATTTCTTTCTGATAATTATCTTTTTATGTATAATATATAATGCAATCTTTGAATAAGCTTCTGGTCTATCCAGATTTTAGGAACCAATGGGTAATAGTCCTCATCATTGCCTGTCACTTTATATCCAGTTTGTGCCAGTTGTGGTGTGTTTGCTTTTGGAATTACATTGCCCAGTGTGGGAATATTCTACTGTATCTAAAGAATCTCCCTGTTTGGGGATATTTAATTTGCTACCTCTATTTATCGATAGTTGTAAGTGTTTAATAATATTATTCTTAGGTGGTGGCGTTTGTAAATATATTTGTGACTGGTCTAGAGCTTCCAACCCCTCTCCTTGCTTCCCCAGAATTATCACTTCCCTCCTTATTCAGTTGTGAAATTTGCTATCCCTGTTTTAATTTGTCCACATAGAACTTTTAATGGTTCTGCATGAGTAGTATGTGGATAAGAAAGCCCCAATAGGGAACATGCTCCACATCAGTCTATGTTGTGGATATGAGTGGAGATACAATGGTCCATCAGCAGGGAGTGGAACAGAGGAGAGATGGTGTTGTGAAGAAGAGAGTAGAAAGACAGCAGTGTTGTGATTGGCTGTGTGATGACATACATAAGATCTACTGAGGTAAGATCAGCATAACCTCCACTTTATGGCCCGACCTGTGTGTGTATCCACTTTCCCTTGGGGCTAAACTCTGTCCCTCGATGCTAGAGAACCAATGGTGTAGCCACTAGATTAATCAGCTTAAATACTCTTACAAAGCCATAGCAAAGTATTTAACGAATCATTCCTAGATTCAATCAAACTATTTTTCTCTATTTTGGCACTTTATTTCTGGGAAGGGCCCTTTGAGTTCTAAAACCAACTTGATTTCACGAGATGAATGCAGGTTGCTTTTTCTACATACAGTTTCAGAAGATCTGCACTTGATTTTACCGATTTCAATCACAAAAGTATGAATTTTACCTCAATAGAGTGAGGATTGATCATATTTCCTGATAGACAAAAAGGACCAAAGGAAGTTTGCTTTGGAATTGTTTTAGAAATGGTTCAAGAACTGAAGCTAATGATGCAAAGAATTGAAGTCTTACCTCCACAAGATGAACAATTTTAAAGTAATTATTTTTGTTAGGGACATTTTGATTGCTTCAACATATTCCTTTGAATTTTCTAGCCAGTGAGCACCAACAAATTTAACTACCATCAGGAGTCTTTAAAGATAGTGAGCATTGCTTTGAACATATCTCCAGAATCACTGTACCACATGCATGGAACTACCCACCTATATGAATCAACAATTTCCAAAGCATAAATTATTTCAACTCTTATTTGAGAATTTCCTAATTCTTATGAATACATCGGGGGCGACAAAACTCTTGATCAGAAGATGTTAAACATGGACAAGAGAACAAAAGATTAAAAGAAAAACTCAGAACCATCTGCAGGGTTAAGGGGAGGAGGGGGATCTGTGATACCATACTAAAAGAACCTGAATAATCAGTGGTTACACCCACAATCCATCATACACCTGAAGTACTTTATAACAAATAAAAGAACTACTGAGTACAACATAGTGAATCCACCATAATGACCCTAATAGACATTTTATATTCACCATCCTTAGATAAATTGGGGCCAACAGGAAGTTATGGGAGGTCTAGAAGAAGGTTGCACTCACATTAAAAAAGAAATCCTCCACAAGTCTGTACACCCTGCCTGCAGATACTCTCCCCACTCGTCCAGCTCGCTGAGTGCAGGATGCTTTCGACGTCCAGGCCATTTTGAGTGAGGTGTAGTATGTGACAGGGTCAGTCGTGATTAGTTTGGTGAGACAGAAGTCAATCACTGAAAAATGGTAGAAAATGGATGCTTAGAGTTATCAACTTTGCTGGCAAATAAAAAATCTTCATCTAAAATGTATTTGGGAGGCAAGGCTGAAATAAGATGGGCCAAATATACTGAAAAAGGAGACCATTTAATAAATAAAACACAAACTGATGCATTTCAGGTGAGAGATTTACAGGTGAATGAATACTTTATTGCTTCCAAGTTCTGTTCAGTCAAATCTAGGACTCAGGAATGATGCCACAGTATGGAAACTTTTCCAAAGGTTTCCTAGAGAGGGCATATTGAAGGATGTTCTGAGTTGGTAGAGGGAAGGGGAGGAAAGGATAAAATAGACAGTATTTTGGGGTTGTTGGGAGTTGCAGTGGTGTTAGTGAGGAAAGATCCCTCATACACCATAAAGAGTCACAATGAAAAGGTTCTGGTGCAGTCACCAACCAAATACAGCACTGGACAGACTACCATAGACATCTACCAAGAACCAGATCCTAACTTACAAAAACACAGCTGAAACAAGACCTACAGATATACAGTGTGTGGGATCTCTTGGAAGACCCTGTCCAGTCAGTGGAATTCAATGTGGCTGCCAGCCTAGGAGAGGGACCCAAATTGGGGGCAACATACAGTCGGCTCCATAAGACTTGGCATGAAAAGTGTGCCATATATGTTGTTCTTTGAAAATGCCATACTAGTTGGCATGAGTGTCATATAAGGTGGAGTAACAGGAAACTCAGCATAGCTAAGCAGATGAGCTTCAGTTGTTTTTTTTATGTTTGTAGTTAGTGGTTGTGATTTTTTTTTGGGGGGAGGGGTGTTTTTTCTGCATAACCCGCTATCTTATTTTGTGTTGTTTTGACTATGGGTGGGGGTAAGGACTTGAAATCTGACCAGGTTGTAGCTTGTAACCATGATTTTTTAAAACAAACAAGTCCAACAAGGAAATATCTGCCCTAACCGGAGTGAGCCTTCATAGCATTTAGAGGTGGATGATGAAAGCAGGCAAAACTTGTGCTATAAAACTACCCCTTCACAAGAGGAGGCCATGTGAGACCTGGAAAAGGACTTTTAGGGTTGTCCAGAGGCAGGTGGAGGCTGACCCTAGGATCATAGCCAAGGAAATCATGGAGGAGAACCCACATCTGCTAAGGAAGACCTCTGTTAGAACTATCTAGCGATAATCTCCATTTGACCCCTGCACACCCTTCAGGAAATCACTTGTAACCTTCTCCCAGAGCAAAAAGAGAATTTCTTTTGCATAGAAATACTTGCTTGGCTCACAGTGAAGTGGCAAAACGTGTTGTGGAGTGACAAGGCCACATTTACTATTACTGGGAACTGAGAGGTGAAGAGTGGGTCAGATTCTCTCAACCCTAAGTACACTCGGGCCAATGCGAAACACCCTGATAGTGTTATGGTCTGGAGTGTTCTGGGGTATCACAGCATCAGCAAACTTGTGGTCTGGGCGAATAATCAACGAGGCTACAATACCACCTCTGTGCCTAAGCTCATTCATCACCTCCGGGGGTTGTAAAGCAGTTTTGAGCCCTCTTTCCTCCAGAACCTTGCAGAGTCTGTCCTTAATCATTTACAGGAGTGTATCAAGCGGGAAGGACACCATACCAAATATTAAACCTTCAGGAAGTACCAGATAACCATTTTAACTTTTATTTCCTGACTGTGTCCCTCTGAATTGCGGGGTAGAAAAGGTTACACCAAGTAGTATGGCGCTAACTGTAACTAAAAGGAATGCTTGGTGTATGAAAGGTGGATAGAGTGAGGAATGAGTGGGTAGATGTTTACGGTGAGAAAAAGGGTGTGAATGAGGTTAAAGTAATACAAACTAGTAAAGCCTCCAAGAGGCAAATTCAAGAAATAAGGGGCAGGTTAGAAGTCAGAGGAAAGAGGGGTAAGGGTAGAGAGGATATGAATAATTAGCTTAAGATTTCTTATTTCTGTAAAGTTATATTTTAAAGTAATATTTATCTATTTTATTCATAAAAATTATTTACTATAGCGCTTTTAACATCATTCCTTGACAAGTTTTTTTTTTCTCTTGAACTTAAAGCACAAGCAATGAGGCCTGTCACACAGTGTGTAAGGAGAGATCTGTAAAGTAAAGATAAAATAAGTGAACATGTATAAAAGATAGCTGCAGATCCTCCTTTAAGCATTGGGTGTTGGGGCTGGGAAGGCACACAAACCCTCTAGATGTCACCTGACATCCCTTTGTGGGTGCAATGAAGCTGAATCATGTGGTAGATTTGTAAAGTAAAGATGGATAGAGTGAAAATATGTGATGGATAAATAGACCTTGATCTTCGGGGCATTGAAGCCAGGAAAAGAAACTACAGGTTTTTGGGCTGGGAGGGAAACATGCGTGTTGGGGCTAGAAGGGCACAGATGCCTCCAGATATCAAAGGGCATTCCCTTGTGAGATCACCCAGACTGGGACATTCAACAAGAATGTGCCGAACAGTCTGGGGGACGACGCAGTCGTCACATCAAATAGCAAAGCGTCACACGAGTGTGTCTGATTCGGAGACGACAGAAAGCAACCTGAAGCCGTCACGGCATTGGGGGATAGGTCCATGGGAACAGTCGCGGCGCAATGGCACGCAACTTTAAGTTCCCTTCGACCGTCTCCCATCTTCTTTGCCAAGCAGTCAGAAGAGCTGCCGGTATTCCTGCCATGTAGTCGGTGTGAGGAAGAGCGAAACACTGGTCCGGTCGCAGAGTCCGCGGACTCTTTGGCACCCTCATCGGCGCGCTCATTCCCCGCAATTCCTACATGTCCAGGAACCCAGCAGAAGATAATCTCGACATCTGCCCGGCTCGCCAAAACCGTGGCGTCACGGATATCGCGAAGCAGGGGTTGCGGAGATTCCAATGCCCCGAGAGCACTCAGGGCGAAATGTGAGTCGCTATAGAACACAATCCGGTCCCCGAACCGGGCACGTCGTGTAATCTCCCGTATCGAGTGGTGTATTGCCACCAGCTCGGCCGTGAAGATAGACGCAGCACCTGGCAGAGCCCCGCTGAATTCAAACAGAGAGGATACGGCGTGGAAGCCGAACCCCCTCTTTGTACTTGAAGCCATCTGTATAAACTGGCACGGTTCCAGCGTGACACGAGGTGTGCTCCAAAAAGGTCGAACGCAATATTCCCGGCGCTGTACAAGATTTGGGAGCAGAGGCGTGGCGACAAATAGCCAAATGTGGTACCCTCCAGGGTGGCGTCCTGGACAGAACCAGGGGCGCCACCGGCCCGAGAGCTATACCTAGCTCTGAAAGAGTTTCATGGCCCTATACCCAAAGGGATTAGGGTATGACAGGCGTCTCTCGGCGGCATAGGCACCGTCAAAATCAGCTGCGAATGCAGTGAGAGCCGTTGGCGACTGAGGGAAGCCTGGCTCGCGCGTACAGGCGAGTAGCATCTCCCCAGCATCGACCAACAGGCTCTCAAAGGGGGAAGTGCGGAAGGCACCGGTCGGAAGGCGAAGGCCGATGTGGTGGATCAAGTCCACCTTCCGCAATAAACGCTCGGCTGCGGATGCATAAAACTCGCATCCGGAGTCGAGCTTCGAACGAACAAAGGATCGATAAAAAAGTAAGGCAGTAGCCCTATCAGTGCCCCAAGCGCTGAACGTCACGGAAGGGAGAATATCCATGGCGCGGGTACAAGAGACCCTAAGGCTGCGAATATGAGACTCCCAGGTGAGGCGTCGGTCGAATACAAGACCAAGGAAACGGTGCGACTCAACCACATCCAGGAACACCCCATTAATAAACAAATCTGGGTCGGGGTGGAGCCGTGGATGGCCGCAGAAGTGCACCACTTTAGTCTTGGCCAAATAAAAACCGAAACCTGTGCGCTTCGGCATAGCGAGAGACGCGGTTCAATGCCTGTTAGAGTCGACGCTCCAGAGTTGGCATCTGGGCCGCGCAAAAAGAGATCCAAAGGTCGTCCACGGAGAGTGTAGCGAGAACATCTTCCGGCAGCACCGAGGTGATGCCGTTGATACTCAGGGCAAAGAGTGTGACACTGAGGACACTTCCCTGCAAGACACCCTCTTCCTGCTCCTTTGGGCCGGAGAGGGCTCCCCCAACCCGTACACGGAATCGAGGATCTCGCAAAAATTCAGATATAAACATTGGGAGGCGTCCCCTCGCCCCCATCGTGTGGAGAGTCTCCATGATAACATATCGCCACGCGGTATCATAGGCCTTCTCCAGATTGAAAAACACCGTGGCATAGTGCTGTCTACGAAGGAAGGCCTAGCAGACGACATTTTCCAGTCGGAGGAGAGCATCCGACGTGGAGTGGAACTTGCAGAAGCCACACTGTGTAGAAGACAGATGGCCTCCGCTGTCCAGGAAAAAGGCTAATCTAACATTTACCAATCTCTCCATCAACTTGCACACGCAAGAGGTTAGAGAGATTGGGCGGAAACCGGTCGGAGTAGAGTGATCTCTCCCCGGCTTGCGAAAGGCGAGCACAGTAGCGATTCGCCAGGAGTCTGGGAGAAGACCTTCCACCGAGATCCTGTTGAACAAATCTAACAGAAAGGCCATGCCTCGCTCACCCAGGTGTCGAAGCATGGCGTACGGGACATCGTCCGGACCATGGGCGGTGTCCGCGCACGAAGCGAGAGCGGAACGCAACTCACTCACAGTAAACTTGTCGTTGAAGGGTTCTCCGCCTCTGGAGGTAAAGTCCAGCCGGCGGCCTTCCGCGACATCACGACGTGCATTGAATGCTGGCGGAGCAGCATCCCGGCTAGAGAATGCGGAAAAAGCGGTCACGAATGATTCCGCCACGGACGCGGAGTCCGAGATTGCAGTCCCATTCTCCTGGAGAACGGGAGGGGGGTCCTGTGAGAACTTGCCCCGAATCCTTTTGACTCGCTTCCACACCTCTGCTAAAGGGGTCTTCCCGTTAAGTGAAGACACGTATGCCCGCCAAGAACAACGGCGGGCGTGCTTCGAAATATACCGGAACCTAGCCCTAGCCCGACGAAATTCAGCGACAGTGAAATAGTTCGGGCGACGCTTATAGCGCATGTAGGAAAAATGCTTCTGTTTGAGGGCCGTCTCACACTCAAGCGACCACCATGGGAGTGGTCGGCGTGCAAAACGGCCAGACGTTCTGGGAATAGTAGTCAGGCCCGCGGGGATGAGGTTGCCGGAGAAGAACTCAAAGGCCTCATCTCCTGACCTAAACTCCTCTTCTGAGATAGAGAATTCAGTTATTTTCTGAAATGCAGGCCACCGCGCCAAGCACCACCGAGGTGGGCCCTCAGGCGGCAGTTGCCCTGAAAATGATATTTGAATGGGAAAGTGATCACTACCGTGGAAGTCATCAACCACTCCCCAATCAAAATCAGGCTGTGCATCCGAAGAGCACAAAGATAGGTCAAGGCAAGAAAATAAAGCGGTTCTCGGGCAGAGATGCATAAACTCATCCGCATTTAGGACACCCATCTCAAGCTCTTCGATCAGATCAGCAAGGACTTGTCCCCTGGGATTTATTGAGTAATCTCCCCAGAGAGGATGACTGCCATTCAGATCTCCAAGCAAGAGAATGGGCCTCGGCAACCGTGCCATGACGCTGCGGAAGTCCCCTGCATCAAAGTCAGCTGACGGTGGAATGTATGCAGAAATGATAGTATACCTCCTATCCAGGTGCAGCTGCACAGCCACAGCCTGAAAGGAGGTATCTAAAGAGAAAGGAAGAACGGAGACATCATGCCGGGTGTAAACCACGCATCCCCCAGCCCGCCATCCCGTGGTGGTGGGGTCGCAAGACCCTTATACCCCGGGAGGGCGGTCAGGGGGCACGCGCCTAGCATGGTCTCCTGCAAAAAGATAGCTAACGGGGAACGGGACGAGACGAGCCTCTGCAGCTCTTCCCAGTTGGCCTGGTGTCCACGGCAATTCCATTGAAGGAATATGCCCTCCAGGCCTAGCTCGGAGACGCGGGGGCCCTCCTCGAACAGAAGATCCTCACGGGAATCGCCGTACGCTTCCCGGGGGCAGAACCCAGGGCGCTGTTGGCCGGACAATGCGCTGTCGCCTTCGAGGACTGATTGGGCGAGGTTGGGCTCGCCATGCGAGTCTTTTCCTCCCTCCGCCTCGAAACCTTAGGCCGGCGTTGCGGCTTCGGAGGCGGTGGACCCTCTTTTCGAAGAACCACCCTCTCTGAGCAACTCAGCCCACCCCTAGACGTGGGCGAAGGAGCCGAAGCTCCTTTCGGGGGACAGCTTTAGGAACCACGGAAGGCCTGGTGACCAACTTCTGGGGTGTTGCCTCCTGTGAGTAACGACTCGGTGGAGGCGCGTGGCCGTTTCGCCTTACGGGAAACGGTCACGCTGGGGGAAGGGGGAGGGAGCCCTGGTTTTAGCCGGGGCTGGGTGAGAACCCTTTTTGCCACCAGCTTTACCAGGGGAGCGTCTGGGTTGAGTAGAACCCGCAGAAGGGCTCCAAATGGGCGCGGAAACAACCGTGCTCGTTAGCCTGGATGGGCCAGGAGCAGAGGGTGCCTTTCCAACTATTGAGGCATATGATGTCCCAGGCAGAGCCGTGCGCGCCAGGACCAAGTCCTTAGCCTCGCTGAATGAGAGTCAATCCTGGGCCTGATTTCTTTCTCAAGGAGATATGCACCACATTGCTTCGAAGAAGCGGGGTGCAGCTCTCCGTAATTGAAACACTTGGCCACACACGATTTAGACTTATCGTGTGCGGCCTTTGAACAATTTACACAGACTTCGGGTCACCCCGACTTTGCATGTCTACAAGAACGATTCGTCTGGCCGAAGCGGTGATAGTAATAGCACCGCCGCGGCAGTGGCACGAATGCCTTTACGCGGTAGCGGTACCAACTGGCACGCACCGACTCAGGGAACTTGTCACAGTCGAACGTGACGAATAGTGTGGGGGTGGGTCTCGAGGCCCCTCCATGTTTTCTCATCACACGTTCGACCTTGAAAGCCTCATGGTCGGCCAGCAATAGGTGATGTCCTCTATGGAGTAGTCAACGAGTTCACTCGCATAAACTACTCCTTTCACAAAGTTCATGGTAGAGTGCTGCGTCACGTCACACTCACAGGGGTGCCATCAAGTGTCCGAAGAGCACTTATCTTGGCCACCTCAGAGGGATTCGCCGCATTTGCCAGAAGGCTCCCATCCGAAAAACGGGTTACCTTCGGCTCTCTACTAATTACACTAGCTAATCCTCTCCTCTGATGGATCATGTTGCCCTTGGCCAACATGCTGCCATCAGTGGAGCGAATAACGAGGAAGCGTTTGAAGCCAGCGGGCTTGAAAACGTCAGGTAGCCTCTGAATGAGGGGCCCCGATGTTATCGAGGCTCCGCCCTGTTCACTTATGGTCTTAGTCAGGGGCTCCGCAATCGGGGGGGCAGAGGGGGCGGATGTGGTGATCTTGGCTTGGTCGCTTACCAAAGTAGCAGCAGACCCATCCGGCCCCGCAGATGGAGAGGAGCCCCAAGACTTTTTAGTCTTTTTCTTTTTAGGAGAGGAGGGCGGGGAATGAACCCGCTTCTCCCTTCCGCCGGCAGAAGCCCCTAGACCGGATGGACCAACCTCAGCTAAGGTCCTTCTCCGAGATGGAGAAGGTCCTGGTAGTCGCAGGGGCACTGGTTGGAGGAGATACCTCCCCTCCTTGTACTGCCTTGGAAACCCGGGCCGTTTGAGGAGGACCTTGCATAGGGGCGGATTCGGGTTCGGTGCTTGGCGCCGAGCCCGGATTCCCCCCCCATGGAAGCCTCTACCATCTGAGGCTGGGTTGCCTCAAGGACCATGTCTATCTCAGGAGGGGCCTCCAGTTGGCCATCCCCTCCCAGGACATCGCAGGTCCCGTTGGCAGCGTCACCAGTCATGTGTGGGGAGGCACAGGCCATGACCCCACCAAGGTTCAATATTCTGGGCCAGCAGGTCTTTTGAGCGAAGCGACCGAAGGGGCCTGGTTTTCCTCTCCCCCCTAAGGGGGGTTTGCCCTACCGAGCTGCTTCACTGGGAAGCGGTTGACTATGAGCTGCCTGCTGGCTTTCTTGGCAGTCCCCTTGGAAAAAAACGGGGGACTGCCGCTGGAAAAAGGGAGGTGACCAAAAGCACCTCCAGAGAAGGGGGTGAGGGGGAGTCCCCTACACCCATAGGCGAAGGAGAGGAGTAAGCCTCCTCTCCGGTTAGAGGAATATGGAGGGTGTCCTGCGCAAGCACAGGGGAAGGGAAGGGACCTCCATTTTTTTTCTGTGGAGCTGCCCGAGGGCGGCTCTGTCGATGGAACAGGGAAAGTTGAGGGTTGTTTTTTTTTAAATTTGTTCATTGGGCAATAGCTCATCACCCCTCGCAGTAGCCCGCACTGCAAGGGGTGTGTACAGGCCTGGCAGAGCCAAGTGCCGCCATTCAGGACCACCCCTCCCGCCTGGTGTGAAGAGGAAAGGAAAAGGGATGTGAGGATGAAGCAGGTTGTTAAAAAAAAAAATCCCAGACTGGAGCTCAGGGGTTAGGAAAAATTGTCCCCTCCTCCCTCAGCCCTGATCCGGGACGGTTGACTGAGAAGAAGGTCGGCATATACCCTGTGAAATTAGAGGCCGATCAGAGAAAGTTGTGGGAGAGGTTGTATGAAAAGTGACGAAGTAGGGGAGAAATACAGGCTGTCTGAAAGAAGGAGAAGAGGCTAAGCTGGGGTCGGACAGGGTGCTGAGTCCCATCAGCACGGTGGCCAGGATGGCAAATCGCCGCGCCCCTTACGGGGGAATGAAAGAAGAGTGCAAAGAGAATATACATTGGGCAGGTTAAAAAAAAGCAAGCATATCCACATGATGGGGTGTGATAAGGGTTTGGAAGACCCCGTAAAAGGTGAGTTGATTATGTGAATGTGTGTTGGAAAGTTAAGGGTGATTGATAGGTATGCATTAAGGTTTGTAACGAGGCATACTTGGAGCCTTTTGTCGAGGGATGAACAGACTGACTGAGACGCTACAGTCCATAACACCCCTGAAATGGAAAAAAAAATGATGTATGGCATTGTGCTTAATAAAGCATAAAGGAGGTTGTAGGTGAGGTAGTTTTAGTGCCATTGAAGTGTGCCAACCGTGTCTTGTGGAAAACTGGTTAGATGTTAATCTTACATTATAAGATATGGGAGAAAGTCTAATCATTTGACTAACCATACTTGATGTCAGGCACAGTAATAGAGCTCTCAGCGATAGTTGTTGAGACAATGATTTTGCGAATGCCAGGTTTAGCTTTCTTGAAAACTGACCTCTGTTCATCAAGTGTCAAAGTAGAGTGAAGGGGATAGGTTTCCCACCTTGTAAAAGCAAAAACCAACAATTAATGATGCTTCTTTGAACACTTTACTTTTTAAACTGGGTTCACAAAACAGGTTTGTCTAATGAAATCTTACCGTCGTTCATCTGCATCTTTTCTCAATAATTCTATCATCTTCTCAATTTCATTAAGTCCAGGTAAAAACATCAGAACAGCACCTCTAAAAAAAATGTCACAAGTTGAAATAAAGTGTAATAGAGAGGATAAATATAATCTATATTCATGTCAGTTTCTAACCAAAGACTGATTCAACACCATGCTTTGGAAGATAAGTGGCAACTGTAAACATTTTTAGTTTGTAGACCATAGACACTTTGGTTATTCTAAACACCAGTCTAGCTATTTTACAGATAAACTTTATCTCTCAATGAAACATATGTTCTTAGATCACAAGGAAGGCAATCTAATCCAGAGGAAAGAGGAAATGATGAGCTAAAAGCATTTTCAAACTTTAAGTTCAATCTTAAGGAATACAATAAGCACAGTTAATAAAAAAAACAAAAAAACAAGCATATCCACATAGTTAGGAGGGGTGGTCAATAACTTTTGCGAACCGATAGGGCAAAACAGAGGAAGGGGGATGGCTGTTTGGGGGGTGTTAGGACAAGTTATGACAAGTCAGGACCTGCAGTCGCACGCTCCTGCCTCGTCTATTTAAGAAGTAGTAGCTGATCGCAGATCGTCAGTCACAAATTTTTCAACAATGGAGAAGGTTGAGCACCGCGCAGTGATCAAATTTTTGAGCAAGGAAGGCAAGAATGCAAGAGAGATCCATGAACGCATGGTTGCAGTGTACACCGACACCGCCCCTTCCTATGCAACCATTGCTTGCTGGAATAGGGAGTTCAGTCATGGTTGTGAGTCCCTTGAAGATGACCCCCGTCCAGGAGCGAGAACTTGGAATATCACATGGAAGTGTTATCAACATCATCCACGACAATTTGGCCATGACCAAGGTCTCTGCCCGTTAGGTCCCTAGAAACCTCACGCCCATGATCGACTTCAAAGTCGTCAAAGTTCGGACGAGCTGCTGCTCCTGTACAACCAAGACCCGGCGGGATTCGAGTCATGCATAGTGACAGGTGATGAAACGTGAGTCCATCATTGGGATCCCGAGACCAAGCTCGAAAGCATGGCCTGGAAGCACAGGGGCTCTCCAACCCCCACCAAGTTCTGGACCCAACCCTCAGCAGGGAAGATCATGGCCACCATCTTCTGGGATTCTGAGGAAGTGTTGATGGTGAACTATGCGCCTCGTGGAAGGACCTTTCACAGGCCAATATTACGCCGAGGAACTGGCTGGGTTGAAGAAGTGCATCCATCAGAAGCGGCGCGGCAAATTGACACGCAGTTTCCTGCTCCTCCACGACGCCCCTGTCCACAACGCCAGAGTTGCACAAGCTGCCTTGCGTGAGTGTGGATTCGAGGAGCTCAACCCCCCCCCCCCCTACAGTCCAGATCTGGCCCCTAGCGACTACTTTTTATTCCGCCAGCTCAAGGCTGCACTGCATGGACGCGGGTTTGGGGACGATGAAGATGTCCAGCTCGCCATCCAGGAGTGGATTGTACAGCAGTCGGGAGATTTCTAGTTGTCGGGAATTCGAAGCCTCAGGGACAAGTGGCGCGAGTGCATTGAAGTCGAGGGTAGTTATATTGAAAAATAATAAAACACTTTTCCTCATATCCGAATTGCAAAATTTATTGACCGCTCCTCATAGGTAGCCATGTGGACATCACTCAACCTTCCTGAGTTACCAGAAAAGGTTGAATACCTATCCAGAATGGAACATTGCATTTCACCCCACAAAATTACTTTCTAGAAGACTGCACAGCACACATTTACACACCAACAACACAATATACATTTATTTTGAGGGTTGTGCCAAAATCTAGTACAGGCCATATCTTCTTCAGGGTGTCAGGGTGCTTGAGGATCAGCAACAACTATAAAATATATGGAAAGGTTAGGTAATATGAAATTTTGTGAAAAATTGCATAAAATTGTTGCCCCTCCCCTCAAAACTTTCCATCATAACTTGTTATGAGGTGACAAAAATGATGCAGGGAGCCCGTGCTTTGCAAAATCTTCATCATGGAGATTCACATTAATGACTGCTCAAAGTTTTAAAAATTTACTGTGTGAAGGCTGCTGTTTTCTGTGAAACAATGCAACAAGGGATGGAAGTTGGTTGGTAGTTGAGATAGGCAGGAATGTATACAGTTTTGTCTGGGGAATTAATGCAGATCATATTCATAAAATTATGGCTAAGGATATTGTTATTTGATAATGCTCTGTGTAGGCTTGGTACTGCGATTACTTTCAAACCTTTTTAAACAACTGAAGATTAGTTGTATATGATTTTCTTAAATCAATGATATTTATTAGACATTTTTATGATTGAAATCCTAGAGACCAACAACAAAAATTAATTGACCAGTGTCAACCATAAATACTTACTAAGCAAGAGCTGAGACAAGTTTTACTGGTTCTCCCTTTGTACCATTATTTTAGATATAAAAGTTTATAGATGTTTTTTCATCCATTACTTTTAAAAGAAAGATTTCTGGATCTTATTTTCATATGTTATTTTTAAAGATTTAGGAGCTCTGTTCGCTCACGATTTTAAAAATAAAGCTTTATGTATCTTTTTTTCACACATTACTTTTTTTTTTTTTAAAGAAAGATTTTGGATCTTGTTCACCCATTATTTCTAAAATAAAGGGTTTTTTTATCTTTGATTTTCCATAATTTTTAAAATAAATGTTTTGGGGAATCTTCTTTACCTAGCAGCCCTGATTCTTGGCATGTAATCAGTGTGAGGAAGAGTGAAATACTGGTCTGGTTGCCCAGTCCTCAGAGACTTCTTGGTACACTCATTCCCCCATATCCAGGAACCCAACACAAGATAATCTTGACATCCACCCAATCACTGAAACTATGGTGTCACAGATACAGCAAACCAGGGGATGAGGAGATTCCAATGCCCAGAGAGCACTCAGAGCACTTCGTTAGTCGCTATAGATCACAATCCAATCTGCCAAATAGGCATGACATGTTATCTCCCATACCGAATGGTGTATTGCAACCAGCTCAGCCATGGCAGAGGTTCACTGACTTCAAATAGAGGGGATTTTTTTTTTTTTTTTTTTTTTTAAGAGCTCATCTGGCGACTGCCTACTTGGGCATTAGTCGCCGTATTAAAACTGGCCTAGTTCTAGGCTACTTTAAAATGAAATTAAAGAGAAAAAAAAAACAACACCCCAGAAGGGGGAAAGGAAGCAAGCTGGTGCGTCGTCGGGGAGAGGTCCCCCCGGCGCAGGAGCGTGCAACTAAAGAAAAAAAAAACAAACAAAAAACAAAACAAAAAAAACAAACAAACCTTGCTTAAATAATAGGGAGAAGGCCAGCCTCCCCCAAGAAGTCAACAAGTCCACAAGTCAGTGTGCACGAATCTGTCCCAAGCACAAGGGACAGGCGGTAGCGACCCCGCCCATCCCGGTACTGGGACAGGTATCGTGCGCGAAGATCACCCAGACTGGGACATTCAACAAGAATGTGCCGAACAGTCTGGGGGACGACGCAGTCGTTGCAATAGGGCGCAGGCGAGCGCTCCATCAGATAGCGATGCGTCACACGAGTGTGTCCGATTCGGAGACGACAGAAAGCAACCTGAAGCCGCCGCGGCATTGGGGGATAGGTCCATGGGAACAGTCGCGGCGCAATGGCACGCAACTTTAAGTTCCCTTCGACCGTCTCCCATCTTCTTTGCCAAGCAGTCCGAAGAGCTGCCCGTATTCCTGCCATGTAGTCGGTGTGAGGTCAAATAGAGGGGATACAGCATGGAAACCAACACCTTCTTGGGACTTGGAGGCATCCATATACACCAGTATGATTCCAGCGTGACATGGTGTGCTCCAAAAAAGCAGAATGCAATACTCCTAGTGGTGTAGCTCCCAAAGGGCTTAGAGTATGACTGGCATCTCTCGGTGATATAAGCACTGTAGAGATCAGATGCAGTGAAAGCTGTCTAGTGTGTACAGGTGAATAGTGCACTGTACATGGCACAGAGCGAGTGTCATCTCTTCAGCATCAACAAGTAGGCTCTCAATGGGGGACATGCAGAAGTCTCCAGTCACCAGGTGGCGGGTTGACAACCTTTCTTCTGTAATACACACTTGGCTGAGGATGCATAAAACTCCCATCCATAGGCAAGCTCTGAACGAACAAAAGATTGGTAGAAAAGCGAGGAAGTAGCCCTATCAGCACCACCCCAGGTGCTGAACATCATGGAACGAAGAATGTGAATGACGAGGGTACAAGAGATCCTAAGGATGCAAATATGAGCTCCCAGCTGAGGCATCAGTCAAATAAAAGACCAAAGAAACAGTGCAAATCCATATTTTCCAGGTGAACCCAATTTAGGAACAAGGTCGAGTAGGGGTGGAGCTGTAGGTGGTGATAGAAGTCTTGGCCAAGGAAAACTGAAGTCTGTACACTTTGGCATAGCGAGAGATGCAGTTGAATGCCTGTGAGTTGATGCTCTAAAGTTGGCATCTGGGCTATGCCAAAAGATCGAAAGGCCATCCATATAGAGCATAGCGAGAACATATTCTGGCAGCACTGAAGTGATACCGCGGATGCTCAGGGCAATGATTGTGACACTTCCCTATGGGACACCCTATTTCTGCTTAATTGGGGCAGAGAAGGCTTCCCCCTACCCATAGGTAGAATTGATAATCTCACAAAAACTCAAAAATAAATATTGTGTGGCGTCGCCTCACCCTCATCGGGTTGAGTCTCTATGATAGTATTATCATGCGATATCAGAGGCCTTCACAGATCAAAAAATACTGTGGCGTTAGTGCTGGCTATGCAGGAAGGCCTCACAGATGGCATTTTCCAGTTGGACTAAAGCAGCTGATGTGGAGTAGAACTTGTAGAAGCTGCACTGTGCAGAATAGGTGGCTTTGCTGGCCAAGAAAAGGACGTCTATCATTTACCAATTTCTCCATCAACTTGCACATGAAGGAGGTTAAGAGAGATTGAGCAGAAACCAGCTGGGATAGTAATCTCACAGTTTGAGAAAAGTGAGCACAGTAGTTATTCACAGGAATCTGGAAGGATACTCTGTTCTGATCCTTATGAACAAATTTAACAGAAAGGCCATACCTCACTCACCTAGGGGTTGAAGTATGGCATATGGGAGATCATGCTAATCAGAGGTGGTGTATGAGCATGAAGAAAGAGCAGAGAACACAGCTCACTCAATGTATACCTGTTGAAGGGTTCTCCACCTCTGGGGAAGTAAATCCCAGTTGGCATTACAATGTGCATTAAATGCTGGCAAGGAACCGACCCCTGGGATTGAATGAGTACTCTCCTCAGAGGGAGAGTATACCATTCAAATCTCAAGCAGTAAATAGGGCCTCGGCAACATTGCCACAATGCAGAGTAAGCACTCATATCAAAGTCTACTGATGGTGGAATATACACAGAAATAGCAGTATACCTCCTATCCAGGTGCGGTTGCACTGCTACTGCCGGAAAGGAGGTATTTAAAGCAAAGAGAAGAATAGAGACATCATGCTGGGTGTAAATGATGGGAATGGAGATACCCTTCCGGAAGCAGAACATCGGGGGCTGTTGCCCAAACAAGGTGCAGTTGCCTTTGAGGACGTATCCAGGGAGGTTGGGCTTGCTATGAGTCTTTTCCTCTCTCCTCCTCACAACTTTTGGTTTGGCAGGGGTTTTGTTCTCCGAGTTGCAAAGTCAGGCCTTTGGTGGGGGTGTTAAGAGCCGAAGCTCCTTTGGTGCTGCCCTGTTTCCAGGGGACAGCTTGACTCATTCGCCAGTGAGGACTTTTTGAGCCCCCCGACTCAGTGTTGCGAAATTGCCGGAGGGTCTTTAGTTGCCTTTAATTAGACTTGTATTAAGGCTTGTTTTTATGATTATTCCTCCATTTCTTTTTTCAAACTCTGTTAGTGATTGATGATTCAATTAAAATACAGAAATGCCTTAGGTCAGTCCTTTGTTTGTAAACAGAGATTTATGAATGAGAGTAACATGACACCAGTTTCAACCGATTTTGTCTGACACGGCCACACCACACGGTTGATTTATAATTGAGACATTTGTAAATACATTTTTTTACTACTCTTTCATTTTGGGGGGTTAACAGACTTATATTTGTGGTTTTTCATCCAATTAAAATACAGAAAGTCTTAGGTTAGCATGTTATTCAAAGTGCACAAACAAGGAAGCATAGACACTGACAAAGTTTGAGTGTGCGTGGGAGGGGGATAATTTTAAATGCTAAATATCAGGAAACAAGATATTTTCAAATAGAGAAAGGTTTCCCATAAATTGAAGCAGTTTTCTATAAAATAGAAATTGTTTTAAGCGCTAACTTAAATTAAATACAGCAGTGTGCAAATTACTTCGAACAGTGGTGAAATAATACAATTAATTTGATAATTGTTGTTTATATTTAAAAAGAATATGTCAATGCTAAGATAAATGGCACATTTAATATGAAATATAACCGCCCTTTTCTTTTAGAACCTTCTTCACTCGTTCTGGCATAGATTCAACCAAATTTGAACACATTTCAGCCAGTTCTTCGTTATGGTACCAGGCATTGATAATGGCACAAATCATCTTCTGCATTGTTGAACAGTCAGTTTTCTCAATTCTAAGTTTAATTATAGCCCATAGATTCATGATGGGATTTAGGTCAGGAGAATTCCCAGGCCAATCTATAATGTTAAGTCCGCTTTTTTTCAAAGAATGTACGCATTATTTGGGAAGTATGGCACAAAGCCAGATCCTGCTGGAAAATGCTGCATCCATCAGGAAAGTCTTTATGGCATCACAGGAAGCAAGTGAGCCTGCAGGATTGTCTTGTATTTAACGATGTTCATCATTCTCTCAATAGTAACAAGCTACCCTAGGCATTTAGCACTAAAACAACCCCAAAACATCTTATTAGGTGGGTATTTTGGTGCCTGTTGAATGTGTCCTGGCTGAAGTGATTCATCTTTGCTTCGTCTTACTGACCTATGCCCATGTACTTCAAAATGAGATTTGTCTGAAAACATAACTTTCTTCCATCCAGCATACTTGCGAGCCCAGTGCAGACATTTTGTCTTTATAGCAGAAGTCAATAACTGTTTATGTACCAGTTTTCTAACAAATCTGCCAACTTTAATGAGCCTTTGCTGGAGGGTTAAAGAAGAAACATTTACAACAGCTAAAGACAAATCTCTCTGGAGGTCTTTACTGGTTTTCTTGGTATCCTTCACACTATTTCTGATGAGAGCCTTGTTATGTGAAGTGTTGTCTTTCGTTTTCTTCCACATTTTCCTTGTTGCAGTGTTGAATGTTCACCAGTGTCTTCAACTCTTTTCACAATGTCGCCAACAGTTCTTTGCTACCTTCATTTCCTCAGAAATGAAGGTATAAGAACTATAATACTTACACGCTTCTTGAGTGTGATATCCATAATAAATTTCGAGTCTAATAATGATTGGAAGGTGAATATTCCTGCAGAACCAAGTACACCACAGAGCACGCTCCCAGCAATAATCCTCCACGACAAGCTCTAGTGTAGCACTGTCGGGCTAAGTGTAGCTAGGGCACAACAAAACAGTTGCCAGATGTTATCAGTACACTAGTTTGCACAAAAATATTTCATTAGTGTTGCCAAAAAATTAAGACATTATGAAATAGTCCAAAAATTTGGTACTGTCCAAACTAATTTGCACACTACTGTAAATCAAGTTTCATGAGGGGTGGGGTGGGGGTGGGGGGACAAATGTTTGAGGAACAAAGGAGAATAATTTAATCATAATTCTAAATATGTAGATGGTTATTAATAATTTTTAAGTTAGATCAATAGAAGAGTTCTTTTCAATTAAAATGATATACGAGGGGGAGTCAAAAAGTTCTCATAAATGGCATAAAATTTTTATTTGTAATAATACTGTAATCATTTTTCTACATAAGCTCCATTAACATCTATACACTTTCTTAATCTATGAATCCAACGGTAAAGACCATCTTTGTAGAATTCACGGGGTTGTCTCTGGCACCAAGTAATGACCTGCTTTTTTGCTTCATCTAATGATTGAAACCGGGTTCCTTTTAGGTGTCCCTTTAAATTTGGAAACAGAAAAAAGTCAGAGGGTGCTAAATCAGGGCTATAAGGGGGATGAGCAAGAGTTTCCCATCGAAATTCCCGTAGCTGAGATCTCACAGCTTTGGACGAATGTGCAGGGGCATTGTCATGGTGGAACAAGATTTGCTTGTGGAGCTTTCCTCGTCGTTTTTTGGCTATTGAAGTTTTCAGCTTCCTTAAAACTCCTTCGTAATAGCTGGATGTAACAGTTTTTTGTCCTTCTAAGAAGTCTATTAAAATAATTCCCTCCGAATCCCAAAAAACTGTAGCCATTATCTTCTTAACGGACCTCTCTGTCTTGAACTTGATAGGCCCTGCTGCCCCCCTTGGGTGCCACTCTTTTGATTGATTTTTACTTTCAGGATCAAACTGATACACCCAAGTTTCATCTCCCGTTACGAGGCGCTCAAAAAAAACTATCCTCGTTTGCTTCAATCTTGGTCAAAATAGCCAAAGAAAGGTTGGCCCTATGATTCAGCTGGTCTTCTCGCAACGCTTTTGGGACCCAACGTGCTGAAAGCTTGCTCAGGCCAAGATTTTCAGTTAGAATTCCAAATGCTGAGCCATGAGAGATTTCACATGCATTGGCAACTTCATCAATAGTAATACGGCGATCTTTATCCACTAGATTCCTCACAAGCTCGACATTTTCTGGGTTAATGGAGGTGGAGGGTCTCCCTTCACGTGGATCATCTTCAACTTCTTCTCTGCCCCCCTTGAAGCGCTTAATCCAGTCGTAAACTACCGCTCTACATGGCGAAGAGTCACCATAAACCTGTTGTAGAGCGTCAATAATCTTAACAGGCTTCCAATCAAGTTTAGTCAGGAATTTAATGTTCGCTCTTATCTCAAAATTTGCCATTTTATGGGTTCAAAAAAGTAACCTTTTTGAAGCACATCTAATACAAAGAGTCTCGACAAATTGAATGACGAATTTTGTAGGAATTGTTCAGAAAACATGAAAGTCGTGTTTGACCCTGTATTTACTTGTACAAAATCGAACATTTCAATAATCTGGCATTTGTCTGAGAACTTTTTGACTCACCTACGTACTATTTGATTTATAAAAACAGATTTAAATATATATATTCTTTTCCCTAACAATGTACCAAGTGTAATTTCATCCAAGGCTATTTCAAGCTAATTCCTCTGGTGCTTCAAAGGTTAAGAAGTCGTTGAAGAAGGCCTCACAACTACCTTCTGGGGAGCTTGCTTCTTGTAAGTCTAACCAGACACACAGCCGTTTCACTTTATGGGAAATGGTCACCATGTTGTGGGCTAGGGGGAAAGAGCCCTGGTTTTAACCGAGGCTGGGTGTGAATTCCTTGTGCTACCAGTTCTACTATAGGATAGGCAGGGTTGGGTAAAATCTGCAGAAGGATTCTGAGTGTGTGTGGAAGTGACCTTGCTCATAGGCCGGGAACAGAGGGTGCCTCTTTTAATATTGAGGCATAAGACTTCCCAGGTAGCACTGGGTGTGCTAGGAGAAAGTCCTTAGCCTCGTGAAAGCAGAGAGGATCCACAGCCTGAATAGCCACAATTGAAACAATTGGTCATACACAAGAAGTTATCATGTACGGACTTGAAGCAACTTACAGTGTAGTAGTCAGGTGGAGTCCACCTTCCCTCACCTCCCCAAATGTCTAATCCCTTTCTTCTTTTTAAGTGTATATGGAACATAGAGGATGAAGAGAGAGGATGATCCGGCTGGGGGACTCAGATAAATTTCAATTGTGCCTACCATTCATCTCCATCTCTTCCTACCGGTGGATTTTTCATTGTATTGAAACAGATTTGAGAGGCTTGGATTGCTTTTATTACAGGTTCAGTAGTTAGATTTATTAAGTGAGAAAGAAGAGGGAGCTGGATAGCCATCCAGGTAAGAGTCGGTGTGAATAGGTGTGTGTGTATGTTGGCATTAATGATGTTTGACTGTGGCAGTGAATCTGTGACTGAAGATGCCTTCTCATTTACAGCTCCTCAGTACCGGTTACTCTAATGACATCTGACTTTGAGAGGCAGTGGCAGAAGCCACTCCTTTAGTCACATTCTCAGTGAATTGGCAGCCATTGAGAGAGCCTCAAGGACTTCAAGGGAACAGTTGGAACTTGCATGCTTCCCAGTTCCGTAAATGCGGAACGCTTCACTGAGTCCCAGGACCCTAAAGAATTCCTAGAAGTGGGCCCACCTCCCTTTTCCCCTGATGCCAGTACTGTTTATAGATAGTATTAGACTGGATCAAGTATACATATTTATATTTGATTTGCATATGATTTGCTTTTCAGCATTGGACAATATTTAGTTGTAAGGCCTTATATATATTTAGCATTTTTAGGGTATGGCTCTCTACAATTGGCCATACACAAGGACTTGAAGCAATTTACAGGATTTTGGTAAATTAGACTTTGCACATCTATACGAGCGATTTGTATAGCTCATATAATGGCATGAGTACCTTCATATGGTAGCAATACCAACTAGCATGCACCGACTCAGGGAGTCTTTCATGATTCAATAGGACGAAGTATATAGGGGTGGGTCTTGAGGGCAGCCCCTCCCTGTTTTCTCATCATACATTCAACCTTGACCACTTCTTGGTCTGCCAGTTCTCCGGTGGTCTTCTAAGGAGTATTCCACCAGTTCCCTCACATAAACCACTCCTTTCAAGAAATTCATGGTAGAGTGCGGTGTCACACTCACCTGAGAGCCTTTGAGTATCTGAAGGCCACTAATCATAGTACCTTGGAAGGGTCCGCCTCATTAGCCAGAAGAACCCTGTCTGAGAAATGTGTCAACATTGCCTTTTTATCAGTCAACCTAGCTAATGCTCTCTTCTGATTAGGATGTAGCCTATGGCCAACAAGCTGCCATCCATGGAACAAATAAGTAGAAAGCCTTTAAAAACTAGCAGGCTCAAAAATACCAGGTAGTGTGAATGAGTGGCTCCAACATAATAGGAGCTTGGCTCACCGCCCCTGCCATTTTAGTCTTTGTATAGACCTTCCCAGCTGAGAGAACCAGACATCCCAGTCTTGGCCGGGTTGATTGCCAAATCGGCAGCAGACCTGTCTATTGCCGGAGGGAGAGCAATCCCAGTCTTCAGTTTTTTATTTAGAGATAAAGACAGGGAATGTACCTGCTTCTATCTAACCCCGGAAGGTGCCCCCAGGGCACTACTAATTTGCACTCAGGCTGGGAGGATTTTTTTTAAGAGCTCATCTCGCAACTGCAAACTTGGGCATTAGTCGCCGTATTCAACACTACCTTAATATTAGGCATCTTTAAAAGAGGATGCAAAAAACAAAACAAAACAAAAAATCCCCCCCCCAAAACACTATCAATAAAAATAAAACAAAGCAAAAGACAATAAGCAGGAAGCAAGCTCCAGCGTTGGGGAAGCTCCGCCACATCCTGGCGCACGAACGTGCGACCTACTAAAATAACAAAAAAAAATCAACTAGTTAAATAAAGGGGAGAAGGCCGGCCTCCACCCAAAAGTCTATAAGTCCACCAGTCAATGTGCCTAAACTGGTCCTGAGTACAAGGAACAGGCAGTAGCGACCCTGCCCATCCCGGTACCAGGACTCCGGGAGGACATGCAACCTTTCCAGGTACCAAGTGTAATGTGCTACAAAGGGCAGCCCCCATATGGGGTTCTATCATTACAGGGTCTAAACAGCACAACCATGCAGTTTCATTCTCATAATTCATGAGCTCACATTCATAGCCAACCATCAATCAAAAGCAGTGCCACACCCTCTTTAGTCCTACCAATCTGTTGGCACTCCATTGCACACAAACTCTTCATTCTCTTCCAGGTTTTCCTCACAGAGGAGGCATCTGCATTCGCCCTGTTTTAGACATTTCATACACCCACTCGAGTCACATGACCTGGATTAACCAACCTGACAAAAGGTCAATAACTACCCTGCCCATTACCTCCCTTGTGTCACACTCTTGTGATAAAGCCTTCAGGGGGCATAGCTTCCCATGGCAGTGGCCCCTATCCCAGCTTAGTCACCTTTTACCACATGTAACAGACTATGATGTGCTTTATCCTCCATAGGGTGAAAATAAAAGGATTTGTTTCAGAGGTGAGTGAAAATCCTCCTACAAAACTGACTATTCAATGACTTATGCTCCATTATGCAACCATCCTTTCCCTTTCTACTACAAGAATAATTATCTCTAAATGAAAATATGTTGTAGAAGTTTGAAGATATAAAAGCATGGCTTGATTGTCCAGAAAAGTCAAAGCTGATGCTACCAATCTAAATGGAACTCCTGTAGCAAAGTGGATAAGGAGCCGTATTTCCACACCTCAGGTTGTCCAGGGAAGCCTGATCACAAAAGATTTTGGTGCTGTAGCAAACTTGCATCAATCACAGTGAGGCAGTCTTGTGTATGTGCGAAGGCCGATTTATCCTCATACATCGCATGGCGAATATACAACAATGCCATCTTTCACTTATTTTAATGATCATTTCCCAGTGTGTTGGAATCCAGCCCAAGAGGTTTTCAGTCTAGTGTGGTTCTCCCTCAAGCCACAAAAGGAGTACAAATGGTCATGTACTACCACTCTTCCTTTTCCTCCCCACCCAGGTCCTCTATATTGGTTTCATCATCCTATCAGGGTCCCTTGCACAAATTAAAGGGAAAGAGGGCTAATAAAACTGGTAATGCAAATCAGGAGATTGTATATACTAAAGACAAAGTTTCATTTTCTTACCTATTTGATGGAAGTTCTGTTTGTCCCTTGTTTTCTTGTTGCCTTTCCAAGTTATCAAATCGCATCACAAGATTTCTCGCAAGATGAAACATTTCTTGGCTGATTCCAGGGGACTCAAAACTATATGGAGGAGTCTTAGACAAGAATGGGAGAACGCATATTAAGCATTATTATTAAGTATGCACAGAAAAAAAATGTCAGGTGGGCTAAAATAGAATACAAATATCAGGATAAAAATAGAAAATAAATGCAAATGTTAGATAGGTAAACAATAGAAAATTAGATGAAAATATCTACTAAAAATGAGAAAAAAGAAAAAAAGAAGCAAATCTGAGATAGCTGAAAATACAAAATAGGATGTAAATATCAGGTGGGTAAATAGTAAATAGCATGCAAATTTTAATATGAACTTGAATTTTTACGGTAAAATCCAGAACTCCTACTCCATCTTGACCTTACCAACCCATTCAATTCAGCATACATCAATACCAATAGAAACTACCCACTTCCTCCCACCCCTTTATTTCCCAGCAAGCACAAAGGCAACCATCATTGTGTCCACACCAAATGGCCCTCCATACTGTAGCATCTTATCCAATCAGGCACCAGTCCTGGACATAAGGATCCGAGCACACCCCTTCACAAGTTACACTTGTAAATCTTTTATGTCTCCCATTTTAAAGTTTTTATAAATTTAAGCAACCATGAACTGATACAGTGGTATGAAACCCTTCAATAACTAACAAGAATTTTATAGTGGCTCAGTGGTAGCAGATAATCTTCAAGATTATCCTCAAGGTTATAAAAAGAAACCCTTTAATGGTTCAGTGGTAGCAGACTTTAAATCTGGATGCATCATACTTAAGATTATCCTCAAGGTTACAAAAAGAAACCCTTTAATGGTTTAGTGGTAGCAGACTATAATTCTGGATGCATTATTTTCAAGATTATCCTCGAGTTTGTGAAAAGAAACCCTTTAATGGTTCAGTGGTAGCAGACTATAATTCTGGATGCATCATATTCAAGTTCAGTGGTAGCAGACTATACTTCTGGATGCATCACATTCAAGATTATACTCAAGGTTGTGAAAAGAAGCTATTTAATGATTGAACATGGAGTTGGCACAATGGATGCCATATCCTTTATTATCTCTATTTTACTTAATTTAAATATCAGCCATTTCCAACTCATTCAATTATTACTTGTTTTTCCTCTCATCCAATCCCACATTCTAGTAGTGAACATGATGGATTGACTTCTGGTAAATAAATATTTCACTTATCAAAGCAAGTTAGAATGAATGAGCCATTGCCCTTTAGCTAGTCACTACCAAGATGCTTTGCAAGCACAAGTCAAATACCTGGAGTGAAAAATAAAAGCCACTCACCTGCTTATTAACAAAGGCAGCCTTGAGGCTATCCAGATAGTAGATTTGGATATTATGGGGCATTTTGTCTACGATAGAAATTACTGGGGCAGGAATAAGGAAGCTTTCCAATGGAGTTGCAAAATATCTGGCAAATTGGTTGCAATCAATGGTAGCTGACATCAAAATAACCTTGAAAAGGAAATGTCTATAATTAGATCTTTTTATAAAAAATTAAAAATGAACAGAGGCATCTCACCTCAAAGTTTGGATATGCGTTGGTAAAACAGCTAAAGGGAAGAGAAAATAGTGGAAAGATACATAGTCAAGTAGTTAAAAGATGGTACTAGGGATTAGGTGTTTGTAATGCCCCTGAATCTGACTGTTATATAGAGGTAGATTTGTGTAGATAGCATTAAATGACATTAGTGTACATGCTTATTCAGTCACAATAAAAGGCTAAAAGAGAGAAAAATGAAAAAATAAACAAGGTTATAAAGGAGTGCTATTGAAAATCTACTCAAACTACATCTCTGCCAAGTTCAACATAGACAGTCACATTTTACAATGAGCCAAAGAATCTATGGAAGCAATGATACAGTGTATGATTACTTTTTCTTTATATTGTCCCCTTACTATACACTTTTAATAAAATTGTTATATGCTACAGGCTACATCTACTATTTCCCTACCACATCAGCAAATAAAAAACAAAAGAATTTCTGTTAAATTCATGATAAAACCTAGGTGACCTATTTCTTTCAGTTAATTTATATGTAACATTGTTGCAGCAAAAATTCAAGTTACAATTCTATGGTTAATTTAAAGATATAACATGCATAATCTTATCTTTTTTTTCATTATAGGAAGAAACAAAATGACATAATTTTTCAGCAGTTATGCTCATGCTACAGGAAAAAAATTTTAGTACTGATAAAACCTCCAAAATGTGTAGAATGAAACTGAATTTATGGCAAGTTTTTAATACAAAATAAAATCTTGAAAACCAAAATACTAAAATGTTTTATCTGATACCAATGACATACCATTGTGCAGGGATGAAATGGTAAAAAAAAAAGAAGGAAAAAGGGTTTTTGCCACCAATCTGGAGATAGCAACAAGGGATGAAGTTTCACCAAAATTAAAAATGTTAAAAAAAAAGAAAAAAAAGGAAAAAGGGTTTTTGCCACCAATCTGGAGATAACAACAAGGGATGAAGTTTCACCAAAATAAAAAATGTAAAAAAGGGAAAAGGGTTTTTGCCATCAATCTGGAGATAGCAACAAGGGATGAAGTTTCACCAAAATTAAAAATGTTAAAAAAAAAAAAAGGAAAAGGGTTTTTGCCACCAATCTGAAGATAATAACAAGGGATGAAGTTTCACCAAAATAAAAAAATGTAAAAAAGGAAAAAAAAGGAAAAAGGGTTTTTGCCACCAATCTGGAGATACCAACAAGGGATGAAGTTTCCCCAGCATCGACAAGTAGGCTGTCAATGGGGGGAGTGCGGAAGGCACTGGTCGCAAGGCGAAGGCCGGTGTGCTGGATAGAGTCCACCTTACGCAATATACGCTCAGCTGCGGATGCATAAAACTCGCATCTGTAGTCGAGCTTGGAACGAACAAAGGATCGATAAAAAAGTAAGGCAGTAGCCCTATCAGCACCCCAAGCGCTGAACATCACAGAGCGAAGAATATCCATGGTGTGGGTACAAGAGACCCTAAGGCTGTGAATATGCGCTTCCCAGGTGAGGCGTCAGTCAAATACAAGACCAAGGAAACGGTGCGATTAAACCACTTCCAGGCGTAGTCCATTAGGAAACAAATCTGGGTCGGGGTGGAGCCGTGGATGGCGGCAGAAGTGCACCACCTTAGTCTTGGACAAAGAAAACCGAAACCTGTGCGCTTTGGCAAAGCGAGAGATGCGGTTCAATGCCTGTTGGAGTCGACGCTCCAGAGTTGGCATCTAGGCCGCGCCAAAAGAGATCAAAAGTTCGTCCACGTAGGGTGTAGCGAGAACATCTTCCGGCAGCACCGAGGTGATGCTGTTGATGCTCAGGGCAAAGAGTGTGACACTGAGGACACTTCCCTGTGGGACACCCTCTTCCTGCTCCATTGGGCTGGAGAGGGCTTCCCCCACCCGTATGTGAAATCGACGATCTCGCAAAAATTTAGATATAAACATTGGGAGGCGTCCCCTCGTCCCCATCGTGTGGCGAGTCTCCATGATACCGTATCGCCATGTGGTATCATAGGCCTTCTCCAGATCGAAAAACACCGTGGCGTAGTGATGTGTACGAAGGAAAGCCTCGCAGACGGCATTTTCCAGTCGGAGCAGAGCATTCAACGTGGAGTGGAATTTGCGGAAGCCGCACTGTGCAGAAGACGATGGCTTCCATGTCCAGGAAAAAGGCTAATCTAACATTTACCAATTTCTCCATCAACTTGCACACGCAAGAGGTTAGAGAGATTGGGCGGAAACCGGCAGGAGTAGTGATCTCTCCCCGGTTTGCGAACGGCGAGCACAGTAGAGATTCGCCAGGAATCTGGTATGAGACCATCCACCCAGATCCTGTTTAACAAGTCTAAGAGAAAGGCCATGCCTCGCTCACCCAGGTGTCGAAGAATGGCGTACAGGACATCGTCCGGACCATGGACGGTGTCCGCGCACAAAGCAAGAGCGGAACGCAACTCACTCACATTAAACCTGTCGTTAAAGGGTTCTCTCCCTCTTGAGGTAAAGTCCAGCTGGCGGCCTTCCGCGACATGACGACGTGCATTGAATGCTGGCGGAGCAGCATCCCAGCTAGAGAATGCGGTCGCGAAGGATTCCACCACGGACGCGGGGTCTGAGATTGCGGTCCCATTCTCTTGGAGAATGGGAGGGGGCTCCTGTGAGATCTTGCCCCGAATCCTTTTGACTTGCTTCCAAACCTCTGCTAGAGGGGTCTTCCCGTTAAGTGAAGACACGTATGCCCGCCAAGAAGAGCGGCAGGCGTGCTTGGAAATATACTGGAACCTAGCTTACATGCGCTTATAGCACCCTCAACGCTTCTGTTTGAGGGCCGTCTCACACTCGGCCGACCACCAAGGGAGTGGTCGGCGTGCAAAAACGGCCAGACGTTCTGGGAATAGTAGTCAGGCCTGCGGCGATGAGGCTGCTGGAGAAGAACTCAACGGCCTCATCTACCGACCTAAACTCCTCGACTGAGATAGAGAATTCAGTCATTTCCTGAAATGCAGGTCACCGCGCCAATCAACACCATGGTAGGCTCTCAGGCGGCAGTTGCCCTGAAAATGATATTTGAATGGGAAAGTGATCAATACCATGGAGGCCATCGACCACCACCCCCAAGCAAAATCAGGCTGTGCATCCGAAAAGCACAAAATAGATCAAGGCAAGAAAATGAAGCGGTTCTCAGGCAGTGATGCGTAAACTCATCCACATTTAGGACACCTATCTCAAGCTCTTCGATCAGATTGTCAAGGACTTGTAACTGGGATTTATTAAGTAATCTCCCCAGAGAGGATATATGCTGTTTAGATTTCCAAGCAAGAGAAAGGGCCTCGGCAACTGTGCCACGACGCAGCGGAACTCTCCCCCGCCGTCAAAGTCAGCTGATGGTGGAATGTACGCAGAAATAATAGTATACCTCCTATCCAGCTGAAGCTGCACAGCCACTGCCTGAAAGGAGGCATCTAAAGTGAAAAGAAGAATGGAGACATCATGCCGGGTGTAAATAGTGCATCCCCCATCTCGTGGTGGTGGGGTCACAAAAACCTTATATACCGGGAGGGTGGGAAGGGGGCATCTGCCTAGCATGGTCTCCTGCAGAAAAGTTTTTAATGAGGAACGGGACAAGATGAGCCTCCGCAGCTCCTCCCACTTGGCCCGGAGTCTGTGGCAATTCCATTGAAGGAATATGCCCTCCAGGCCTAGCTCGGAGGAGATGCGGGGGCCCTCTTTGAAGAGAAGACCCTCTCGGAGGCAGAACCCCGAGGGCTGTTGGCCGGACAATGCGCTGGTGCCTTCGATGACTTATTGGGGGAGGTTGGGCTCACCATGCGAGTATTTTCCTCCCTCTGCCTCAAAACCTTGGGCGGGTGTTGCAGCTTCAGAGGCAGGGGGCCCTCTTTTCGAGGATCCACCAGCTCTGGAAGATGGCCTGGTGACCAACTTCCGGGGTGTTGCCTCCTGTGAGTCTAATGACTCGGTTGAGGCAGGTGGCCGTTTCGCCTCTCAGGAAACATTCATGCTGGGGAAAGGGGGGAGTCCTGGTTTTAGCCCGGGCTGGGTGTGATATTTTTTTTTTATTATTCTATAGAGCCCATCTGGCAACGGCCCACTCGGGCAGAAGTCGCCGAAAAACACGACAGCCTAGAACTAGGCTACTTTAAAATATGAAAACTTAACAATGATATAAATTGGAAAAACTTAACAATCAGGAAGCAATCTCCGGCAGCGGGGGAAGGTCCCCCTCACCCCGGTGCAGGAAAGTGCAACCTACAAACAAAACAATAACAAAAAAGAACCTTAAATAAAGGGGAGAAGCCCGGCCTCCCCCCAAAAGTCAACAAGTCAATGTGCACGAATCTGTCTCGAGTACAAGGGACAGGCGGTAGCGACCCCGCCAGTCCCGGTACCGGGACAGGTATCGTGGGCCAAGATCACCCAGACTGGAACATTCGACAAGAATGTGCCGAACAGTCTGGGGAGACGACGCAGTCGTTGCAATAGGGCGCAGGCGAGCGCTCCATCAAATAGCGATGCGTCACACGAGTGTGTCCGATTCGGAGATGACAGAAAGCAACCTGAAGCCGCCGCGGCATTGGGGGATAGGTCCATGGGAACAGTTGCGGCGCAATGGCACGCAACTTTAAGTTCCCTTCGACCGTCTCCCATCTTCTTTGCCAAGCAGTCCGAAAAGCTGCCCGTATTCCTGCCATGTAGTCGGTGTGAGGAAGAGCAAAACGCTGGTCCGGTCGCAGAGTCCTCGCTGACTCTTAGGCGCCCTCATTCCCCGCAATTCATACATGTCCAGGAATCCAGCAGATGATAATCTCGACATCTGCCCGGCTCGCCAAAACCGTGGCGTCACGGATTTCGCGAACCAGGGAATGCGGAGATTCCAATGCCCCGAGAGCACTCAGGGCGCTTTGTGAGTCGCTATAGATCACAACCCGGTCTCCGAACCGGGCACGTCACGTAATCTCCCGTACAGAGTGGTGTATTGCCACCAGCTCGGCCGTGAAGACAGACACAGTGCCTGGTAGAGCCCTGCTGACTTCAAACAGAGGGGATACGGCGTGGAAGCCGACCCCCTCTTCGGACTTGGAGCCATCCGTATACACTAGCACGGTTCCAGCGTGACACGAGGTGTGCTTCGAAAAGGTCGAACGCAATACTCCCGGCGCAGGTACAAGCTTTGGGAGCAGATGCGTGGCAACAAATAGCCAAATGTGGTACCCTCCAGGGTAGCGTCCTGGGCAGAACCAGGGGCGCCACCGACCCGAGAGCTAAATCTACCTCTCGAAGGAGTTTCCTGGCCCTAAACCCAAAGGGCTTAGGGTATGACTGGCGTCTCTCGGCGGCATAGGCCCCATCGAGATCAGCTGCGGATGCAGTGAGAGCTGTTGGCGACTGAGGGAGGCACCGGGCTCGGGCGTACACGCGGGTGATGCACTGCACGCAGCGTAGAGCGAGTGGCATCTCCCCAGCATCGACCAACAGGCTCTCAATGGGGGAAGTGCGGAAGGCACCGGTCGCAAGGCGAAGGCCGGTATGGTGGATCGAATCCACCTTCCGCAATAAACGCTCAGCTGCGGATGCATAAAACTCGCATCCGTAGTCGAGCTTCGAACGAACAAAGGATCGATAAAAAAGTAGGGCAGTAGCCCTATCAGCACCCAGGGCGCTGAACGTCACGGAACGGAGAATGTCCATGGCGCGGGTACAAGAGACCCTAAGGCTGCGAATATGAGCCTCCCAGGTGAGGCGTCGGTCGAATAAAAGACCAAGGGAACGGTGCGACTCAACCACATCCAGGCGCACCCCATTAAGAAACAAATCTGGGTCGGGGTGAAGCCGTGGATAGCGCAGAAGTGCACCACATTAGTCTTAGGCCAAAGAAAACAATAACCTATGCGCTTCGGTATAGCGAGAGAAGCAGTTCAATGCCTGTTGGAGTCGACGCTCCAGAGTTGGCATCTGGGCCGCGCAAAAAGAGATCCAAAGGTCGTCCACGGAGAGCGTAGCGAGAACATCTTCCGGCAGCACCGAGGTGATGCCGTTGATACTCATGGCAAAGAGTGTGACACTGAGGACACCCTCCTGCGGCACACCCTCTTCCTGCTCCTTTGAGCCGGAGAGGGCTCCCCCCACCTGTACGCGGAATCGACGATCTCGCAAACATTCAGATATAAACATTGGGAGGCGTCCCCTTGCCCCCATCGTGTGGAGAGTCTCCATGATACCGTATCGCCATGCGGAATCATAGGCCTTCTCCAGATCGAAAAAGATCGTGGCGTAGTGCTGTCTACGAAGGAAAGCCTCGCAGACGGCATTTTCCAGTCGGAGTAGAGCATCCGACGTGGAGTGGAACTTGCGGAAGCCGCACTGTGCGGAAGACAGATGGCCTACGCTGTCCAGGAAATAGGAAAATCTAACATTTACCAATTTCTCCATCAACTTGCACACGCAAGAGGTTAGAGATTGGGCGGAAACCGGTCGGAGTAGAGTGATCTCTCCCCGGCTTGCGAACGGCGAGCACAGTAGCGATTCGCCAGGAGTCTGGGAGAAGACCTCCCACCCAGATCCTGTTGAACAAATCTAACAGAAAGGCCATGCCTCGCTCACCCAGGTGTCGAAGCATGGCGTACGGGACATCGTCCGGACCATGGGCGGTGTCGGCGCACGAAGCGAGAGCGGAACGCAACTCACTTACAGTAAACTTGTCGTTGAAGGATTCTCCGCTTCTGGAGGTAAAGTCCAGCCGGCGGCCTTCCGCGAAATGACGACGTGCATTGAATGCTGACGGAGCAGCATCACGGCTAGAAAATGCAGAGAAAGCGGTCGCTAAGGATTCCACCATGGACGCGGGGTCCTAGATTGCGGTCCCATTCTCCTGGAGAACGGGAGGGAGGTCCTGCGAGAACTTGCCCCGAATTCTTTTGACTCGCTACCACACCTCAACTAATATACCGGAACCTAGCCCTAGCCCGACGAAATTCAGCGACAGTGAAATCGTTTGGGCGGCGCTTATAGCGCATGTACGCATAACGCTTCTGTTTGAGGGCCGTCTCACACTCGGCCGACCATCATGGGAGTGGTCAGCGTGCAAAACGGCCAGACGTCCTAGGAATAGTAGTCAGGCCCACGGCGATGAGGTTGCCAGAGAAGAACTCAACGGCCTCATCTACCGAAATAAACTCCTCGACTGAAATAGAAATTCAGTCATTTCCTGAAATGCAGGCCACCACGCCCGCGCCAAGCACCACCGAGGTGGGCTCTCAGGCGGCAGTTGCCCTGAAAATGATATTGGAATGGGAAAGTGATCACTACCATGGACGTCATCGACCACCCCCCAATCAAAATCAGGCTGTGCATCCGAGGAGCAAAGAGATAGGTCAAGGCAAGAAAATGAATCGGTTCTCGGACAGTGATGCGTAAGCTCATCCACGTTTAGGACACTCATGTCAAGCTCTTCGATCAGAACGGCAAGGACTTGTCCCCTGGGATTTATGGAGTAATCTCCCCAGAGAGGATGCCTGCCGTTCAGATCTCCAAGCAAGAGATAGGGCCTCGGCAACCGTGCCACGACGCGGCGCAAGTCCCCCGCGTCGAAGTGAGCTGACGTTGGAATGTACGCAGAAATGATAGTATACCTCGTATCCAGGTGCAGCTGCACAGCCACTGCCTGAAAGGAGGTATCTAAAGAGAAAGGAAGAACGAAGACATCACGCCGGGTGTAAACCGCGCATCCCCCAGCCCGGCCATCCCGCGGTGGTGGGGTCGCAAGACCCTTATACCCCGAGAGGGCAGGCAGGGGGCACGCGCCTAGCATGGTCTCCTGCAAAAAGATAGCTAACGGGGAACGGGACGAGACGAGCCTCCGCAGCTCCTCCCAGTTGGCCCGGAGTCCACGGCAATTCCATTGAAGGAATATGCCCTCCAGGCCTAGCTCGGAGGAGACGCGGGGGCCCTCCTCGAACAGAAGACCCTCACGGGAATCGCCGTACGCTTCCAGGGGGCAGAACCCCGGGCGCTGTTGGCCGGACAAAGCGCTGAAGACGCTGTCGCCATCGAGGACTTATTGGGGGAGTCTTTTCCTCCCTCCGCCTCGAAACCTTAGGCGGGCGTTGCGGCTTCGGAGGCGAAGGGCCCTCTTTTCGAGGAACCACCGTCTCCGAGCCACTCGCTGCACCTTTGGGCGTGTGCGAAGGAGCTGAAGCTCCTTTCCGCGGACAGCTTTAGGAACCCCCGAAGATGGCCTAGTGACCATCTTCAGGGGTGTTGCCTCCTGTGAGTCTAACGACTCGGTAGAGGCAGGTGGCCGTTTCGCCTTACGGGAAACGGTCACGTTGGGGGAAGAGGGGGGAGCCCTGGTTTTAGCCGGGGCTGGGTATGAACCCTATTTGCCGCCAGCTTTACCAGGGGAGCGCCCAGGTTGGGTAGAGGCCGCAGAAGAGCTCCGAATGGGCGCGGAAACAACCGTGCTCGTTGGCCTGGATGGGCCAGGAGCAGAGGGTGCCTTTCTAACTATTGAGGCATATGACGTCCCAGGCAGAGCCGGGCGCGCCAGGACCAAGTCCTTAGCCTCGCGGAATGAGAGTCGATCCTGGGCCTGAACGGCCAGGATTTCTTTCTCAAGGAGATATGCACCACATTGCTTCGAAGAAGCGGGGTGCGGCTCTCCGCAATTGACACACTTTGCCACACACGATTTGGACTTATCGTGTGCAACCTTGGAGCAATTTACACAGACTTCGGTTCACCCCGACTTTGCATGTCTACATGAGCGATTCATATGGCCGAAGCGGTGACAGTAATAGCACCGCCGCGGCAGTGGCACGAATGCCTTCACGCGGTAGCGGTACCAACCGGCACGCACCGACTCAGGGAGCTTGTCACAGTCGAACGTGATGAAGAGTGTAGGGGTGTCCAAAGAGCACTTATCTTGGCTGCCTTGACGGGATTCGCCGCATTCGCCAGAAGGCTCCCGTCCGAGAAACGGGTCACCTTCGGCTCTCTACCAATTGCCCTAGCTAATCCTCTCCTCTGATGGATCATGTTGCCCTTGGATAACATGGTGCCATCAGTGGAGCGAATAACGAGGAAGCGTTTGAAGCCAGCGGGCTCGAAAACGCCAGGTAACCTCTGAATCAAGGGTCCCAATGTTATCGAGGCTCCGCCCTGTGCACTTTTGGTCTTAGTCAGGGGCTCCACAACCGGGGGGGCAGAGGGGCCGGATGTGCCGATCTTAGCTTGGTCACTTGCCAAAGTGGCAGCAGACCCATCTGTCCCCGTAGCCCCCGCGGATGGAGAGGAGTCCCGAGTCTTTTTTTTCTTTTTTGGAGAGGAGGGTGGGGAATGAACCCGCCGGAAGGAGCCCCCAGGCCAGATGGACCGGCCTCAGCCAGGTCATTCTCCGAAATGGAGAAGGTCCTGGTATTCGTGGGGGCACCGGTCGGAGGAGATCCCTCCCCTCCTTGTACTGCTTCAGAAACCACAGCCGTTTGAGGAGGACCCTGCATAGGGGCAGATTCGTGTTCGGTGCTTGGCACAGAGCCCGGATTTTTCCCCATGGAAGGCCCTAACGTCTGAGGCTGGGTTTCTTCAAGGACCATGTCTATCTCAGGGGGGGCCTCCAGTTGGCCACCCCCCCCCCCCCAAGACATTGCAGGTCCCATTGGCAAGGTTCAATATTCTTACCAGCAGGTCTTTTGAGGGAAGCGACCGAAGGGGCCTGGCTTCCCTCTCCCCCCTAAGGGGGTTTCCCCTACTGAGCCGCTTTGATGTGGAGCGGCTGGCTAAGGGCTGCCTGCTGGCTTTCTTGGCAGTCCCCTTGGAAAGAACAGAGGGGACTGCCGCTTGTAAGAGAGAGGTGCCCGAAAGCACCTCCAGAGAAGGGGGTGAGGGGGAGTCCCCTTCACCCTTAGGCGTAGGAGAGGAGTAAGCCTCCTCTCCGGTTGAAGAGATATGGAGGGTCCCCTGCGCAAGCACAGGGGGGGGGGGGGAAGACCTCCATTTTTTTGCTGGAGCTGCCCGAGGGCGGCTCCATCGCTGTTTCAGGGGAAGTTGGGGGTTGGTTTTGGAGGGTTTTTTTCATACATGGGCATGGTGACCCGCTTTTTTATACGGGACGCAATAGCTCATCACCTCTTGCAGTTGCCCACACTGCAAGAGGTGCTTACAGGCCTGGCAGAGCCAGGTGCCACCATTCTGGACCACCCCTCCTGCCTGCTGGCCTGGCAGTCCCTCGGCATGGTGGCTCCATCTTAGACACGGCATAAAAAAAATAGATGGTGAAGTGAGAAGGAAAGGAGATTTGAGGAAGCTATGGGTGGGGATGAAGCAGGTTGTTAAAAACCCACCATCCCAAACCCAGAACTCAGGGGTTAGCAAACATTGTCCCCATCCCCCTCAGCCCCGATCCGGGACAGTTGGCTGAGAAGAAGGTCAGCATCTACCCTTTGAAATTAGAGGCTGACCAGAGAAAGTTGTGGGAGAGGTTGTATGAAAAGTGATGAGGTAGGGGAAAAAAATATAGGCTGTCTGAAAGAAGGAGAAGAGGCTAAGCTGGGGTCGGATGGAGTGCTGAGTCCCATCAGCACAGCGGCTAGGATGGCAAATCGCTGCGCCCCTTACAGGGGTGAGAGGAGTTGGGATTAGTGTTTGTAGGTGTTTGGAATGGGTTTATGGGAATAAAGCATTGTATGCATTGGATGGACTCCAACTAAGCCGGGGGCTGGGGTTGACGTGTTGTGGCAGGAGTTAGATAGTGTCATTGGGTCTTTGCAGGCAGGAAACTAGTTACTGATAGTGGTCAGGGAAATATAAGAGTACAGGGTGGGGCAGGAAAAGGAAAGAGATGCAAAGGAGTAGAGTGCAAGGTATACATTCTAAAAGAGGTGCTTCAGGAAGAGGAGGGCTGAGTTGTCTTTATACCACATGCTGTAGTCATAGAAATAAGAACCATGAGTTATTTAGTTATATCATTCATGAAGATATAGATATAATATGTAAAATAGAATCATGAGTCAATGAAAATAAATTTAATGACAACATGAGTGAATTTGAACTACAAGGTTATATGTACATTAGTCAAAGGAGAGAGAGGACTGGTGGTGGGTTGAATATTTATATCAGAAATAGCATTTCTTCAAATCTAAATAATTCTATAAAGCAAGTTGAATCACTGTGGATAGATATTAGGGGCAGTAAAAATAGGATAATACACTTGGGAGCCTTTTAAAGACCACCCGACACACTGATTGTATTGATGAGCTAAGGATCAAGGAAATAAGGAAAGGATGTGAAGTAGATAACAGTTATTCTTGGTGACTTTAATGTAAATTCTGTGGACTGGGATAATATGATAGGAAGGGATGGAGCAAGTTGTAAGTTTAAAGAATGCTTTGAGGATAATTTTTTGACTCAATTTGTTAACAAGACAACAAGGGGTGCCAATATATTAGATCCGGTTCTTTCAAATGATCACTTGGTTCAGGAATTGACTGTGGAAAAAACATTGGAAAATAGGGGCGATTGCGATAAATTATGCAACTTGCTAAATCATATTAGGTGGGATATAGAATTCATGGGGAAGAATACTTATGGGATGTGGAACACTTTTAAGACTATATTAAACAAAGTCCAGGAGCAGTGTATTCTGATGAAGGTTATTAGGAAGAAATGTACGAAGCCATTTTGATGGAATCAGGAGATAGCTAGGAAAATCTCTGACAAGAAAAGGGCATACCAGAGATTACAGAAAGTACCTTTGACAATTTAAATCATTATAGGTCAACCAGAAATGAGCTCAATAAGATTATTAAGAAGAGCAAAAGGGTGGCAGAAATTAAATTAGCTCAAAATAATAATAAAGACCAAGAAAATTCTTTCGCTATTATAGATTTAATAACAAATCTAAGTGATAAAATAGGGCCTATTAGATATGAAGGGGGTTGAAAGAGTCTGATGAGGAAATAGTAGAGATTCTTAATGATCAATTTTCTCCAGTATTTACAGAAGAGAATCCAGATAGATGAATAGATGTTAATTCTGGGTCAAAGGAAGTAGTGTTGAACACCATTAATGCGAACAGGGAAATAATTAAAGGGCTTATATTGGAGTTAAATAAGAGTAAGTCATCTGTCCCAGACAACATTCATTCTAGGTTACTCAAAGAAGGTGTAGATAGTATTGCTGTAGCTCTTGAGAAGATATATACTAGATCACTAGAGTTTGGAGAAATACCTAATGATTGCAAATTAGTGAATGTAGTGCCAATTTTTAAGAAGAGAAGTAAAGAGGATCAGAATAACTTTAGGCCGGTAAGCTTAACTTCTATAGTTTGTAAAATTCTTGAGAAGATAGTTTAGAAGGGGATTTCTGACCATCTAGTGTGGTAGGTTAATAAATGATGCTCAGCATGGGTTTAAAAAGGTAGACTGTGTTCAATAAATTTACTGGATTTTATGGAATATGTTACTAAACAATTAGATAAGGGAGAGAATGTTGATGTAATTTATTTAGATTTTAGAAAAGCTTTTGATAAGGTTCCACATAGGAGACTAGTTCACAAATTAAAAATGCATGGGATATGTGGTAAATTTTGAATTGGATAGCTGAATGGCTGAAAGACAGGAAACAGAGTTGTGCTGAATGGGGTGAGGTCACAGTGGAGGGATGTTATCAGTGGCGTACCTCACGGATCTGTTCTAGGCCCTTTATTATTCATAGTTGGGGAGGCTGTAAATAGCAAAATGTCAATTTTTGCTGATGACACTAACTTGGCAGCTAGAGTCAAAGAAGTTGAGGTTAACTTTAAAGTGCAGAGTGACTTAAATAAGTACTCAGCTTGGGCTCAGAAGTGACAGATGACTTTTAACCTTAAAAAATGCAAAGTTCTTAACATGGGAATGGATTATAGGGAATTTAGCTATGAAATGGATGGGTATTGGCTGAATTCAGTTGATGATGAGAAGGACTTAGGCATAGTAGTAGTAGATAGGTCACTGAAGTTTTCAAAGCAGTGTATTGAGGCAAAAAATAGAGCAAATAGGGTGCTAGGATACATTAACAGGAATGTTAGCTACAAGAGTAAGGAGGTTATCCTTAAACTCTACAACTCGTATGTTAGGCCACATTTAGAATACTGTATGCAAGCATGGACCACATTTTAGAAATGACATGAACCTGCTAGAGTCAGTACAAAGGAAAGCAACAAAAATAATACCTTCCCCGAAGCACCTTGAATATGAAGATAGACTGAGGGTATTATATATGTTCTCATTTGAAAGAAGATGTGTGAGGGGAGATATGATTGAGCTTTTTAAATTCTGTTCTGGGATGGATAAGTTGGATTTTAGCAAATTAATTGAGTTGGAAGGTAGTAATAGGAGTAGGGGTCAACACTTAAAAATTAAAAAAGAGAGGTGCAGGTTGGATGTTAGCAAATATTTTTTTACCAATAGAGTGGTAGATTAGTGAAATAGTTTACCATCTGAGACAGTAGACAGTCCAAACTTGAATATTTTAAAATGTAGATTAGATGATTATATGGAAAGGGAGGGTTAACTTTGGGGGGTATTATGCACTCATTCCTGTGGATGCAGTTTTTTATTATTGTAAATTATGATTGATTTGAATTTTGATGAGTCTTGATGATGATGCCTTTTGTTTTTAACACATTCCGGTTGATGGTTTGAATTGTATATTGTAGATGCATGATCTGACACAATCCTCTGGATTGTTTATATTGTTTATTGTAGATGAATAATCTGACACAATCCTATGGCTGCATTTTGTGGGTGGGTTTTGACAGATGCGGATGACCTTTGATAGACCCTTGTGTCTTTTGTCATCCATGAAATTATGTTATGTTAGATCCAGACAAGTCTAAAAATGTATTAATCTTTCCTCATCAACCTGATGTTATCAATATAAGCCTGTGGATTGATCGTTGGGAATTAAACAATGAGTTACAGTGTCTCGCCTATTAGATAGAAGTTCTGCCTGATCCTTCTTTGTCTTTTTATCAAAGTTATCAAATTTCAAATGAAAAGAAGTATTGAAACAAAGGAGAACTAGTAAGAGACAAAATCTCAAGATTGTAGGGTTAGGATGATATATTAAAAACATCCAGGAATAACTTTGTACAAAGAATACATATGGACTTAAAAGCACAGACTTATATTGTGAGGGAATTTTAACTCTTGACAAAGGAAACTATATAAACAATGGAAAAAATTTAACTCTGGAAAAAGAATAAGAAGCAATAATCAATAAAGGAAAAAGGTGATTAGAGACAACCGGAATTGTGAAAAAGTTTTAGGATGATAAGGACCATTAAAAACAACTCTAAAGAGTGGATATGGTAAGATCTATCTTAAAACTCAAGAAGCAATTTGTATAAAGAGTATAGCTAATGCATCCATTTTTAAATTGTCTCACATTGGTTAGGTAAGGAAAAAATATGCTAATTGTCTTTTTTTAACCTGAGAGCCATAGAGCATATTTATTTTTGCCCTCTAAAGTATTTCACATGCCTTCCACATAAATCAATAAAATGAGGCTAGCTAACATTGCGTAAATGATCAATTGTATTGAAGAGGCGTGTTCTGTTTAAGGTGTTTTCTTGTCCTTTTCATTATGGCCATTTAGTTGGGTGTACCTTGGGGAGGGGGGGGGGGGGAGTGTTCTGATCTAGTTTTCTGGGTGCGGAAGTTGGGAATTGGTATTGCTGTGAAATGATTTCCTTCTAACTTATTATGATCATGTTATTTAACTCTACTCTTTCTTTCAGATGTTTTAGCTATATATTAAGCTCTTCTAGCACGGCTTGTCTTTGATTGCACAGTAATATTTTTATGTGCGGTTTTTTGAAACGTGCTTTAAATTATAACAATTTCTTTCCAGCACATTTGGATTCATACCTGTTTTGAGCACGGATGACCGAGGTGAGCAGCTTAGCACATATTGACATTGTTATTTCTTATTTATCTTTGGTCCATATTTATTATTATCATTATTATATTCTGATAATAATTCCTTACATCCTTTTGATTATATTAATTCAGTTTTGTTTGCATTGCTATTGTTATCATTATTAGCTTTACCCTTTAATCTTGTTTACTGAACCGCCCTGTTGAGCTGCACTGTAAGGATGCCATACTGTTGTTAAGTATATTAATTTAAGTAATTAATCCTTTTATTACCATTTCTCATTTCACCCAGGTGTCCATCCATCCCCCCTGCCCTGTCGCTGCCTGGTGTGTGAGCCTTGATGCCTTCCCTTGCTTGACTGCCTCCATTCTGCACTCCTTGGTTCACGCCTACCGTGCTTCCTCGACACTAGTGCCCCAGTGTGGGGACAGTCTAAGGATGGTACGCGCTACCTGTAAAGCTCAAGGTTGCCTTACCCAACTCATTGTGTCCCCGCGACCCTACCATTGTCAACCATTCGACCTACCCTATCCTATTGCCAGTACCTGACTAACATATCCTTTCCTCAATCCTTACCCCTCTCAACCTTATTGTGTTGAATGACGCTAGATTTATTGTAGATTGACTAGTGGTCTATTTGAGTCTTGTATATTTACTGATATTAGGGAGGGGGGGGGGGGGGCTGAGATTTCTTTCCGTTTTTCCATTTGAGTTTGATGAATGTATTTGTATATTATTTTTGTCCCATTACTTGAGCTGTATTATCCTCTGAGTTACTGCTGTTAAGTATATTAATTTAAGTACTTAATCCTTTTATTACCATTTCTTGATATAAATTTCATGTAGGTCATGCCATTTATCGCTCATGGGTCATAGGTGCAGGTACCATACTGCGACTTACCTGTGTGTATCTTTATTGAGCTTAGATATTCAGTCTAATTCATCTCTCTTCCATACCTCTTTTCCTTTATTCAGGCTAATTCTCATTACTCTCCTATTTCTGCTCTATTCAATCTACTCTTTGCTATCTATCATTTGCAGCTTCCCATCCTACTTCTGTGCTCGGGGTCGTGGATTGAGACTACTTTCCTCTTGGGGAGCAATATCCATTCATTGTTCATCGCAACCAGCAACTAGCACAGGGGATAGGGTTTTCTGGGGTTGTCTTGATCGTGGGGTCCCTCAACAGTATCGTTAACATTTGTTTGAAAAAAAGAAAATGGCTGCCTTAAATTCCAGAGCCTTACTGGAAAATAAAATATTAAACAAAATGTTTACCTTTACATGCTTTGAAACAGTATGTAGCAATTTCTTGATGATGAGAAGAGCAAAATCCATATGCCGATCCCTTTCATGGATTTCATCTAAAATAATGTGGGTATATTCATCCAAACTTTTCTTATGAATGATTTTCTGAACCAAAACTTCAGTGGTAACATATGCCAACCTGGTATCAAGTTCACACATGTTATTCAGCCCAACCTGGAATAGTGAGTAATATAAGCATACAAAAATAATTTGGGTAGGAGTTTTACCACAAAGTGGGACTCATTTTGGTAATTTAAGACTAAGATATTGCCGTCATTTCCAAGGTTTTAGGCACGCGCTCACCTCCACTGTTCCCCGCATATTTTTTCCATGTTCCAAGATGTTTCTCCTTTCTTGATTAAATTTGAGTGTCCCAAAATTGATAGCGTCCCTTTTCAGGACCGGTCCAAAACCTTAATATATCCGAACTTAGCTCTTTGGGGAAGTGGAGGGCAATAGGGCAAATAAATAGATATTCCCATGTAATTTGATGAGCTGAATAACATTGCTTCTATAACTTTTTTTAATTAGAAGGCTCTAAAACCTTGAAAATGACAGCACTATCTTCGTCTTAAATTACCCTCATTTTGAGGTCTTTTATTTCTCAATGGAGATCTAGAGTTTAACCCCTTCACCAACCATTATTTCTGGATAAATGTTTCAACTTCAACAATTTATTTATTTTTTTTTACATCCATCCACATTGACTGTCACAAGAATACTGAGAAACAATAGCACATTGGGCTACCAAAGTGGTAAACAATGACCCTGCCAGATGTATGTATCGCATAAACTCATCTAAAGTGCAGAATGGCATAAAAACACCAGAAAATGACTTGTAAGATGTGTGTAGCTAGTTTTTTCTATTTGAGTTTTGGATGTGTTTATGCTTCCAAGTCTGAAAACAAGTTACATTTAGCGAAAACATATATATACGTCTCTGCCAGTTAGAGGGTTAATGTATGAGTCAAATCATGTCACTACAGTGTATGGCAGCCACAGCTACATCTATCCAAATTGGGACTTCATCTATTGACTAACTAAACCTGATTTGTCTTAACTTTGCAGTATTTCCAATCGGGTAGGCTAATATGAGTATAAGAAAAAATATCAGGATATAATTTATTACTTTATTACAATAAATGAAGCAAACAACCCACAATATGGTATATATTTTTGTGGGAAAAGATCTGGACTCATTTACTATGCCTTTATTTCTCAGTGGAGACCTACTGATTAACATGTGATCCGAATCCCAGATATATACAATGTATAGCAGTTTCCATGCAGCAACCTGAAATGAGAGTCCATCTAGCAATTAGCCATACTTGGTGTGGCATAACTTTGCTAAAATTGGGAGTTGCATTTCCACTCAGCTAAGCCATAGGCCACATTTCTACTCAGCTAAGCCATAGGTCAAGGATAATTAAGTATAACACTGGCAAAAGCAAACTTGTAGCTCTTATTATAGAACTTGGGAAGTAATTCAGTGTTGTTTTGGGAAAATTAAAGCTGGTGATCACATAACTCAAGGAACAATGATTGGAAACACTATATCTCACGTTGAGCAAAGTAAAACCACTGAATCGTATCAAATTGAGTTAACTTTGTAGTAGTTTGTATAAACCATTAAACAGGTCAGTGTAAATGAGTGAATCTACATCTCTAAAACAAACAACATATAAGAGTCAGGCATATTACCTGGTAGCCAACTAAAGTCCCAACTGACCACTTTCGCTCCTCACAAACGCGAGAGGCAAGAGAAATGGCAGCAATTTTACGGGGTTGCGTCACAATCACATTGGCATGTTGATTGTTCTCTACTGCATCATCAAGAATAAACTGGGGCACCTGAGTTGATTTGCCACAGCCAGTATATCCTTGAATTATGACCACAGAATAGGAAGCAATTTTCTGTAAAATCTGAGGGAAGCAACCATTATTTCATCTAAACTAGTGCCAAATGAGACAAAAAAAATTATTTACATATTTTTCAAACTCAAGTAGTAAAAATAGCAATATGGTTTAGGCTAAAAAAAATATTTATTTTAGAAAATGAGCACTAAAAATGGCATAATACTTCAATCCCTTACTTCTGTTTTCTTGTTAAAAACTGGAAGTTTTCGAGAATCTTCATTGAATGTTTTGAAATTATAATGGAGATAAACTTGTGTCTTTTCTTTATTGGTGCATTTATTTGCTAGAGTCTCAGGGTCTACATCTGCAATAGTGCTGACATCTTCCATTCCTTTAGCCAATTTTGTATTTGATTTATTCAGTAAATGTGGAAGTAAATTTACATTGTTCTGTGAATGAATTTTATTTAATGAGTATCCATCATAAATCTAGAGTAATAAATAAGTAAAAATGTATAAAAAGTGCAAGTTTTTTTAATTGTATTCCAGTAGTAAAATATATAAATTAAATGGTATTATCTCTATGAAAAACCAATAGCTTTAAAGTAATGAGTATATTAATAGATCAAAAGTGGGTATTAATTCATCAACTGAACTATTAGATTTTTGCTTTAGCCATGATCAAAGATAAAAATATCATCACACATACACTTCGATTAAAAATGGGTTACGGTGATTTTTTTTTAGTGCATCTGGTAATTATCTTATAGCCTAATGCTGTTAAATTAAAAAAAAAAAAACAGCTAAAACCAAAGAAGGAAGTAAGCACACTCCTGCACCTTGGGGGAGGCCTGCCTCCCTCTGGTAAGTTAAGATGATAAACCCTGTGGACCAGATGTCCATAGGATGCCATAGTATCTCAGCTCGCGTGAGAGAGAGAGATCATATTTCATGGACTTAAGCAAAATGTGTTTAGGTGGAGTGTGAAAGATTTAAAACATTTTAAGGTAATGAACCTCAGTAGTCTGAGGGATAGAATATTGCCTCACTTTGGCCCTTAAGGCCATACCATTCTGTAGGAGATACCATTCATTAATCTGGAGTTTCATGGGGTATAGTGATATTAAAGAGAAAAATATAAATTGTAGAAAAATGGTAATAAAAATGCTTGGGTGATTAAGCAGTCCAAATTTGCAAGTGAGAAAAAGAGCTACATAACTTACCTTAAAATCTTCATTATGCTGAGCAATGTAGGCTTCAGAATAAGAGGTTCCTAACTCATCCCTTCGATAGATAGGAACTGAGGTTGTTGGAGTCACAGCTTTACTTTCCAAAAAACTACTCCCGGGAAGAGAGATCTAAAAAGATAGGTTGCATAACTAATTAGAGAGCTGCTCCAGGAGGGAAAATAACTTGAAATAATGAGCCAGTGAAAAGACAAAATAAAAATAATACAATAAAGTGGGATTGGATCAAGAAAGATAAGAAAAACACAAGGTTTTATTAACTGACATTTTGCTTGTCTCATGATTCTTTGAAGCAATGATAAGCTTTAAAAGAGCAAAATGTTAGCTAATAAAACTTTTGATTTTATGAGTGGTTTCTCTTATCTTTCTCTCTCTAGCTGTTGTCACAAGAATTCATGTATATATAAATACTCAAATTATTGAGTTAAAATTATTCTAATTACCCAGGTTTTAATAATCAAGATGACTTTAGAATGTGGCATTGAAATCCTTTATTAAAATTTATTCTCTTCATGACTTGTAAGCAGTTTACTTTACCTCTTTTAGTGAAAAGAGGTGGAATAATTAATAAAACACATAGTTAGCAGGAAACTCAAGCCATCAATGCAAGGCCCAAACTCCATGAGCATACTACACCCAAATATACCATAGAACCTGAACTACCCTAGAAAAAGCTACTATTACCCACAAAACAAAGCAAGGCATCCAAAGTATTTCTGAGCATTAAGAAAGAGGTAGTTTAGTAAATGATGGTCAGCATGGGTTTAGAAGAGGTAGATCATGATCAACAAATTTACTCAATTTTATGGATTATGTAATTAAACAATTAGATAATGTTGATGGAATTTACTTGGATATTAGCAAAGCTTTTAATAAGGTTCCAAATAGGAGACTAGTTCATAAAGTTTGGAATTGGACAGCTGAATGGCTGAAAAACAGGAAGCAGAGGGTGGTACTGAATGAGGTGAGGTCACAATGAAGGGACATTATCAGTGGGGTACCTCAGGGATCAGTTATAAGCCCATTATTATTCCTAGTTTATATAAATGATCTTGGGGAGGCTGTAAATGGTAGTCTCAATTTTCGTTGATGACACAAAATTGGCAACTGTAGTAAATGAAGGTGAAGCTATGATTTTAACATGCAAAGTGACTTAAGTTATTAGGTTGGGAACAAAATGGTAGATGAATTTTAATCTTAAATGATGTAGTAAATTTATTAGCATGAGAAGAGAGAATAGAGAATTTAGCTATGAAATGAATGGGCATTTGCTGAATATACTAGAGGATGAGGACTAATGTATTGAGGCAAAAAATAGAGCAAAAGTGTTGGGCTTCATTAAGAGGAATATTAGTTACAAAAGTAAAGAAGTTATCTTTAAACTATATAACTCATGTCAGGCCACATTTAGAATACTGTATACAAGTATGATCCCCACATATTAAACATGATATCAACCTGCTAGAGGCAGTGCAAAGGGGGGCAACAAAGATGATACCTTCCTGGAAGCTAGTAATAGGACTAAAGGCCACCATTTGAAAATTAAAAAAACAGAGGTGTAGTTTAGATGTGAGAAAGTATTTTTTCACTAACATATGGTAGATTACTGGAATGGTCTATAACATGAGACAATAAGAAGTCCAAATTTAAATGTTTTCAATAGCAGGTTAGATGAGTATTTGGGGAGGGTAGGTTACCATATTTTAATATCAATTTGTATATATTATATTATTTATATGTGTATTGCATGATTTAGTTTTTTGACAAGCCAAGATGGTGATGCCTTTTTAAGTATTAGCTGCAGGATTTAATTTTTTATAAGCAGTTGTAATGCAATCTTGCGGGTGCAGTTTATGGGGTCTGTGTTGACTCTGATGACCTCTGATGGCCCTTTGTGGCTTGTGCCATGGGTTGAATTATGGTTAACAGAAATGTGTATGATGTGGAGAGAAAAGATATCAGGGTTGCGAAAGGCTGTGTGTGATGACCTATAAAGATCTACCCCAGCAAGGGTAAGCATAGCGCATCCACCAATCAGTGGCCAGATCTCTAACCACACTGATATTTGTCTCCTTTCTGTACTTCAATGTTATATAGTTACCAAATTTAAATAATTATACTAGCGTTTTTTTTTATAGGCCTGCACTGCATGTTCTCTTTGTTCACAAAATTAAGAAAGTGTATAGAGAGAAAAAGTTTTTTGTTTCATAACATATTCAAAATTGATATACGAAAAAAAAATCATTTCACAACGATGTCAGACATTACCAACAAAATCTCTGACAGACACACACACACACACACTAGGATAATTATAATAAGATTTATAATTTTTTTTTTATTTGAAAAAAAAAACAACAAAAAAACAAAACCTCAAAACTAAATTCTTTGAAAAATAATAATTATGCAAAATATGTTGAGCTAGCAATGCAACGCTTCCAATTGAGCAACAATTCATGATTAGGCTAGCCTAGTTAGGCTATCATTACTTGGTTTAAAAAGTTTTAATACAAAATAAATTGGTTCCAAATCGCTGCCAATTAATTTACCTTTAGGATACATCATTAGGGAAAATAATAAAAAATATTTACCCTAGAGCCAGTATTTCTTTTTTTAATTAAATTTTTTTTTATTTAATTTTCACAATTTTTTCTAAATTTTTAAAATAAAAAAATCACAGGATTTTATTCTTTTAAATCAAAACCCTATTAAGAAATGCCTAAATTATTATTTAAATACCTAATTCTTTTAATTGGTGGGTCTGAGAGAGAAAGGTGTATTGGATGTGAAATTTTTTCAGAGGTGTACTGTTTAAGGGTTAAAGCCTTTTATATAAATCAAATAATATATCAGTTTAATTGGAAAGAATTCTTCTAATGATCTAACTTAAAAATGCATTTTGAATAATATGCTAGCCTAAGGCATTTCTCTATTTTAATTGGATGAAAAAACACAAACATAAGTGTGTTAAAAAAAGAAAAAGGGGTATTTACACAAGTCTAAAGCCAAAAGCTATAAAATAACTGTGGTTGCTGCTAAAAGAAATCTGTTGAAAATGGGTAAGTTAGTTTCATTCTTAAATCTCTACTAACAAACAAAGAAAGACTGACCTAAGGCATTTCTATATTTTAATTGGATGATCACTCACTAACATAAGATTATGAACAAAAAATAGGGGTGAATACGAGTCTAATGTCAAAGGCCACAAAAGACTCTCTGGCGATTACATAGCACTGAGTCGGCGGTCTAGAAAGGCCCTTGAGTGGCAAATGGGTTCAATCGTTTGTTCCTGTCAAAATCTGTTCCTTATTTCTGGTAATAAGCTATCCTAGTCCACATTCATTACTTAATGGATTGGAAAGGTATGATGTTAGGTAAAAATATTTTGCATATGAATTCTTATTTTCTCAAAGATATTTTTTTTAAACCAATAAAATGGGAAAGGTTGTAGAAGAAAATAGTAACTATATAATTGATTAGATTTGCTTTAAAATATTTTAATTTTTCCAAAGTAGCATGAACTTTCCAGTTGACCAAATATTTTAGAATCATCCCATAAAAGGTACAAACAAGTGTAATTTATTTTTACTATTTATAAGAATATTCCAAAATTTACATAACTAGTTACATAAAAATTATTTTTATACCTAAAGTAAAGGAAATTTTGAATAAGAGTGACGCACCTGTTTTAGTGTGCTAAATTCTGTAATACTTCTTTTTATCATTGTAATAGTGCTTTATGAATAATATTCAGATGGAGGTGAGGGTCTATCACCATTTATAAAGTCACTGAATGTCAATATTTCAACCTGATTAAATGTCTAATTTACGCTCATGTGTTTGTTTTTAATGTTAATTTTTATTTTCCACACATATTAGGCTACTAAAGACAAATATTGCTT